>JBANSL010000002.1:46998391-48198391 GCA_037127255.1 Persicaria tinctoria
TAGATATATTAAAATATATTTGAATTTATTCAAATATATTCAAATATATTTGAATAAATTCAAATATATTCAAATATAAAAATATATTGAAAGATAATAAAAAAACATTAAAAAAGTATTAAAATACTTAAAAATATATTGAATACAGTAAAAAACATTAAAATATAATTGTAATCATTATTTAACATTAGAATATAATAAACGACAATAAAACATATGAAATTATATTAAAATACATCAAAAGACATTAAAATACATTACAATATATTAAAATATACTGAAAAGACATTAATATTCAACTGGATCATAATAACAGGCAGGGAGGCTCATGAGGGATGATGGTACCCTCCGGCCTGTTAGGTTCGGCGATCGGGCAGCGGTCAGCCAGCTACCTCTTCCTCGCGCATCCCGACGGGATACGCCTTCAGACGACATCCGGATGACGAAAACGTCTTGAGCGACCTCTTCCTCGCGCATCCCGACGGGATACGCCTTCTTCGACGGTTCCATTACGTCATCATAATGGACAGCACATACAAAACAAATGCGTAAGTCACTTATTTACGATTACCTTATTCCACATATAGCCAATTATAACGTATTTTATGTGTAACATATTTACACCTTCAGATATGGGATTCCTTTGTGCGAGGTGGTCGGGCTCACACCCTCAGGCAATACTTACTGCATCGTCTATGCCTTCATGTCGCAAGAGAACGAAGACACATACGCCTGAGTGTTGCGACAGCTTCAGATCTTGCTTGGGAGCGTTCAGCCTCAAGCTATCATGACTGATCGAGAGCTGGGTCTCTTGGCGGCGCTGAATGTTGTCTTCCCCGACGTCCAGCATCTCCTTTGTTGGTTACACGTGACGAGAAGATGCGAGGAAGCTGCTCTGAAGATCACGAAGAATTTACACCATGCTGGCATCTTTAAGGGCAACTGTTGGGGGCTGTTCGAATCGAGGTCGGAGGAATCATTCAACCGACGTCGCCGGGCGCTACGAGCTTGGTGGCACCCATTCCCAGGTGTGGTGGCGTATTTGGAGTCGGTTTGGCTTCCATACAGCAGGAGCATAGTTCGGTGCTACGTAGATAATGTCTTCCATCTCGGCACCCGTACGACAAACAGGTACAACCTTACTTCATATCTCCCATTACAATGTGATATAATACCGAATATTTAGTGGTATGCACTTCAATGTGTACAGAGTTGAGGGTCAACACAAGGTTCTGAAGGAGGCAATTCACTCATCGACTGGTGACTTCCGCATCGTGATCGATGCAATCCATAGAGTCAATGATTGTCAACTGCATGAGCTGGAAACTGCTTTGGAGATCGACCGATTCAAATGGCCAACAGCGGCGTATCAAGTCAACCTTTTCGATGAGGTAAAGACTTTAATCTCCAAAAAGTGCTTCGATTATCTGTACAAGATGTGGCAGGACGTCGTGAACCAAAAGGTTCCTCCGGTATGCACGGACCGACATTGGAGGGTTTGTTACGGGATCCCTTGTGTCCATGAGATTCAGGCATACGTCAACTCCGGCACTCCGATACCCGCCGAGGACATCCACCCGTTCTGGATGGATTTGACATGGACTGACCTCGACGACACCCCACTATCGTATGAGCTGTCATCTTCATACACGGCTTCCAACGATGTATGCGAGGATGAGTTGCACCCACCCTCATCAGCAAGCGTCCGAAGGAAGGGGAGGCCTCGAGGGTCGAGGAATGCCTGCAGAACCAACCCGTTGCCATACGAGGAGGTAAGGGAAAGGTTTGCGAGAGAAGAAGCGCGTGCTGCTCGAAATGCTGCTCGGCCTCGTCCACAAGCGACCTCAGCTCGACCTGGACGTGATGATGTGTTCGGAGGGTTCAACTGGGGTCGAAACAACGTTGATCCCTTCATGTTAGGTCATATTGAGATGGTGAGGAACACTGTTGGAGATGGTCATTGTGGCTACCGTGCTTTGGCGACTTTGACATCACCGATCGGCGAGACTGCTTTCCCGGAACTCAAGACGTTACTATGCAATCACTTGGAGGATCACGCCGATCTGTACGCCGGTTGTTATACGGGAGAGTACCCATTCCAGCAGTTCGTCGACTACCAGAGATGTGCCGGAGCCACACATGGTGATAGGAGACGGTGGATAGAGCTTCCCATCATGGGTTTAGTATTTGCGACGGTATATCGGGTTCCTCTCGTCGTCCTAGCTTGGCATCATCCGTTCACATGTCTCCCCATGATCTCGCCGGCATCTGCTAACAACCCTCCCCAATCAGCAACTATTGGTGTAGCCTGCATCGGAAACCAAGACCATTTTGCCGCGGTACGACTTCAAACGTCTTTTTTATTACCTATTCATGATTTTCATATATATGTCAATACTCTAACTCTAAATTTTTGTTCTCCTAGATCTGGTTGCGTCCTAACGCTCCTCTTCCGCCGCCTCCACTAGAATGGGTCGAACATCATCATCCGAGCGTCGAAGGATGGGATGCTCCGTTTCAAGCTCAGATTGAGAGATTTAGAGCTTTGCGTGCCGATGCCGGCCGTCCTTTACTATTTTCCTAGATTGTATTGCACAACTTTATTAAAATTATTAATGCAAACTAATATGCAAGTGCAACCCTAAAATATTTTCCTAGATTGTATTCCTAGATTGTGGAACATACTGCAAGACATTTTTTTGACATATACTTCAAATCCACTAGCTAAACACTTCAATTTTATTATTACGTCGGAAAACCCTAAACCCTAAACCCTAAACGCAAAACCCTAACTAGGGGTTGCACGTCCTTAACAACGTGCAAGTATTGCACGTCCTTAAGGACGTGCTTGCACGTTGTTAAGGACGTGCAAGACTGAAATAGTGGACGTGCACAGTTCCAGACTTGCACGTCCTTAAGGATGTGCAAATCCTTAATCCGGATTTGCGGTGTATATAGTGGCACCCATAATTTATATGGATATGGATATTGTGAATAAGCAGATTCATATCTATATTAAATAATTTCACACGTTGGCCTATTTGATTTGACATTTTATAATTAAAACCAGATAAGCACTCCAAAGTTGTTGTTGTTGTTTTTTTTTTTTTTAATGACGTGAAGGTTCCGAGGTTATCGACTAATCCTCCACGGGCCGAACAATAGCCTGCAAAGCACTCGAGCCGGGTAAGCCAAGCGGCAAGCCGCATGACATGCTAACCCATGTCAAGGTAAACCAACGCATGAGTACCCACTCAAGCACAAATTGCTCCTAATGGGATTTGAACCATTGACCTCATGGTAGTGAGGTATAAGGAAGCACCTCACTCTTACCACTAGGGCAAGAGGTCATTGGTAAGCACTCCAAAGTTGTTAATTAGGAAAATCTATTAAGATATTTGGATGGAAACGTCTATCTATCCAAAATGGTTTATAAAATATTCTATCTATCCAATTATATGAGTTAATGACAAAATAAAATAATTATTTAATCTTTTTTAATTATATAGATTAGAACTATCTAATTATTTTTTATTATATTTCCTTTTTGACGGGAGAAGGCTCTGCGAGAAACACCAACACGCCGTCATGTAGGCAGATTCACTCACACGCCGCCACGCAAACACCAATGCATCGGTTTTAGACTTTTAGTATATGTGTGAGTGTGTGGTTTCCATATATTAAACCATCGGTACCACTTAAATGAAAAAGCCAATTTCAATTTTGTCGGTACCATCGGTTACCATATATTAAACCACGTAAATGACAATTGACTTTTGTTCAGTTGGTAACCACGGTACTAGATTTCGGTACCATTTACATACCGATGGTATTGGTACGGTACGTGATAATCGAAATTTTTCTACGCTACCGTAGCGTTCCAGCCATGATCAAAATCTCGAAAGGGTCTGAAAAATAATTTGAATATTAATAGTTTAAATAATTCCTTCTCAGATTTTTAGTTTGGTTCCGGGAGTTTGCACACAAAATTTTGTCTGATGTTTAGATCTTCCCTCTTTGGCCTGTATTTGTTCCTTCTTTTAGCGTCAAGTCACTGCTTTGGCGTGGGTGCGTTTAGTTCCAAGTTGGGTTGCAGTATTATTGGGTGTCCTGTATGATCGAGAGGATTGTGATTGTGTTCTTGGTCTTTGAAAATTCCTCATCTAGGTGGGGGCAACGTCGGTGATCCACACTTCCCTAGGTTTCACCCTTTCTGGTGGTGCGTTACTGTTCTCCGTCTTCTCGGCATCTAGACACCATGTGAGTTGTCGCACTCTCCCGTATTCTCGACATTCATGGCTCGCCTTGGATATCCCTCGACTCTTCCGCTGGCTGACGGCTTATATGGGTTATTTGGGTTTTTTCTTTCATTTGTGTTATTTTGTGTGTTTGGTTTGTTGTATATTGATGGTTAGTTTGTCTATCAATTCATCAACTTTTCGAGCTTCTGACTTGTCTGAGCTCGAATTTTTACCTAATAAAAAAAATCATACATACGCTAATAGTTTAAGAACTTTTATCTCTAAAAATAAACTTAACAGTTTCTAATGTGAAAATATGAACCGCATGTAAACTCATCAATTCAATTTTCTCATGCATATGTTTTGGCCTTTGTTATTTAGAACAAGACAAAATTGTCTTTTAGAACAATACTAATTAATAACTCTTCCAATGGAAATAATTTACAGTTCATACCCTTATCTCTCTCACGCCTCTCCTGCTCTCAAGGACATGCCTCTTGCTCTCTTTTGACCCAAACAACCAAAAATAAATAAAAAAATCACAACATTTACCCAATTTTCTTCAACCACTTTGCTTGTAGATGAATCGCCTACATGAAACTCCTTCTAAAATTCACCCCACAACAACTTTGTTATCGGCACGACAATTTCTCGCCAATTGCACGGTGCAGGTGTCGTCTTCCGAGTTCGGTGAGCTCCACTGTCGGCCCCTTGAGTCAGTATCGGCATGACATGACCTTTGACACACAAAAACCACGGACTTCATCCTCTGCACTTGCTTAATTGTGCTTTCACACAGACACACACACACACACCACCCAGCTCCATCTCTCTGTATCCTTCAAGAAACCAATTGATGATCGAAGAAGCGAAGAGCTCAAAATGTCTAATTGAATCTGAAATTTCTCGGATCTGGTCCAGCACTTCGACTGTGGAGAGATCTACTCCTCGGATCTCCCAAGCGAAACCAAAGACGATGTCTGCAAGAGGCGGAGCTCTTGGGGTACGAATCCGGCAAGGAAGAGGAGATCGATCGGAGGGGGAGAGCACAAGAGAAGAGGCAGACAAATCGAGTAGAGATATTAATGTAAAACCAGGTGGATGGGGGGGCAACTGACCTCGCCAATCGGCATCGGCACCGGGACCGTGCAATTGGCTTGAACTGGCTTGCCGAATCCGGGAATCGGTACCAGGACCGTGCAATTCGCGAGATGAACGTCGTGCGGATAGCAGAACCCATTCACAATTAGGGCATCAAATTACCGCGAAAAGAAAACTAAAACATCGAAACATAAATTTCAATCGAAGGGAGATTCGTGTAAAATAAATTGCCTACATGAGACTTTGCACACCTCCATCGGATTCAACTTCTTTGATTGACTGAGACTAGTTCACGGGCGATTACGGGTTGTCTAGTTTTATGGAGCATGAGTTGATTTGGGGATTTAGATTTTAGATTTGTTCATCTGTAGACTGTAGTGATTTATTTTAGAATTTGAGTAATTAGTTAATTATTTGGGGTAGAATTAGTGTATATTTGTGAAAATTAATAGATTTGGGGATTTGTATGGGAGATTGAATAGGCAAGGTTGAATGACTTTGGGCAACGCATATGCCGAGAGGTTGAAGACAACTAGAAACCGCACCTCTTTCTTTTTCCTTTTTTTAATGTATAGAATTTAGTTCGGTTTAAAACATAACCGAGCTAAAAATGATGAACTAGAAATTATAAAAGGGTGTTTTTAGCTCGGTTCTAAGTAGAATCGAGCTAAAAACATGGCCATTACAACCAAAATACATAATGGTCGTTGCGATCCTATTAATACCTATCCAACAACAATTGGTCGTTGCGACCAATATATCCATGGTCGTTGCGACCATGATCATGCGCTAAAAGGAAAAAAAATCCATTAGCATACGCTAAAAAGAATTCGTGTATGTTTTTTAACAATTTTTAAAAAGTAATAGGAGTACTCTTTTCAAAAATTACTATTTAAATTTACAAGAGTCAAATCCTTGAACACTCGTTATAGAAGGGGTTAGGTTTAAAATTTGCAGACATTTGATGCCAGTTAACAAATGGTGATCAGCCTTCACCCTTAGCCGGCTCCTTATGTATTGATTGATTGCAATTTGCAAGTAAATATAAGATCCAGCCATTTCAAGTAAATATATGGGATTGGTACGATTGCAAGTAAATATAAGATCCAGCAATATCTGATGAAGCTTTAAATAGGACTGCACAGCAACCAACTGGACTCCCCATCAATACAATACAAAAAGTAAAAGCCTATAGGTAGAGGGTTACTACTGATGTAAAACAAGCGTCAATTCAGAAGCACATTTATTGCTGATATGATAGGGTAACTAATAGAATGATATGACTTACTGATTTGCTGAATGTTTAGCCTAACATTCCAGGTGAAGCTAGTTTCAATTTGAGTAACAAATCACTCAGCTACTCTCCAATGCAGCAACACAAGCCTAAACATGAGGGGATATACACTATACAGTAAGCATCAATAGTTTGCACAAATTCAAAACGTAGGCCTGTAACCCTATTATTGAAAACACGAGGCTAAACATTAAGGAAATACTGTATAAGTTATACGGTAAGCATCAATGGTTAGCAGTTTGCACGAATTGAAAACGTAAGCCTGGACAAAATAGTTTGCACAAAATTTATGACCGTCATCTGACTCCTTATTTGTCAGTCATGATGGCTCATCTAATTGAAAATTTGAAACTAAACACCTAAAAATCAGTCAATCCCCACCATACAGCTGGTTCTCCCAATTGCTACATTGCAAAGACAATTACAAACCAACCCCGAAATGAGCAAGTACAAACTTAAATTAAATGTATTTGTGCAGGATATATGGAGGAAAAGGAAAGAAAAGCAAACATTCATATATAGGTATTGCTTGATTGTCCGCCAAAGCCTAGGTGACATAAAGCTTAGAAATGTTTGGTCCAAGTTCCCGTCAAAAAGGTAATCTTTCTATAAGAGAAACCGAATTACCAGCAAGAAGATGACTGGGATTTCATGACTACTTGGGGAACTCTTAACATGAAACAAACTCAGACTCCACGGGCTGCTGCATCATCGCTGTAGTTCAGGTCACATCTACCTGCAAAAGCCCAAATGATTAAACAATTCTAGCTGTCACTGACTAGTGAACGATGAATGGAAATATGATCATTGACAGGACAACTTCCAGAAGCGACGAAGAGCCCTTTCTTTCTCTTTTGGCAAATGGCTAGATGCAGGCAAGTATGCAACTTAAATACATACTTGCCATTTAGAGAAATAGACTACAAACATCATTTCGAATGATTTACACACAACGTACCTGTTTCTCAATATTTTGCTGTCTACATCAATTGATACCTAAAATTATATGGTAAGGAAACTATTGGATGCAGAATCACCATTTCAACAACCTGCAAGAGACATGACACTGGTATTAGGAGTTAAGATATATGAGCAGTTTGCATATTAGCATTGAAAATTCGTGGCTAGCACCCAGTTTTCAAAGACAGCCTTCAGCAATTTTAATTAGGGAAATCCTAAAATCTTGAAAATGGCATTCTAAGCATTACTGGGTTCATGAACATGAATCGTAGCTGCTTCGCCGAATACCCAAGCTTTAAAATCTTCCTCCGCTAGAGTGTTGCAGAATACCATGCTCACCCTTCACTCTCATGTTCAAAGGACCAAAATACAAAAGAGCCAAGAAACAAGAATACCAAATGGCTCCATCAAAAATGCCATGAGTCAATGAGGTATAAGTACAGAGTATAGGCATTGGATATATCTTTCTATGCATTTTAGCTAATACCAGGTCTGTTAGCAGATACAGGTTTGGGAAATTCCACAAAGTAACCACATGTTTTTGCAAATCCCGTGTGGTACCAAAGTTTTTTGCATTTCCCATGTGCTAATCCTCAACTTCTGTTATTTTCCACATGGAAATCACAAATGAAACGATAATACACCTTGATTTTTTTTTTCTTAATTTTGCCTCCTTATTTGTACTGGTAGTTGTAAATTATCATTTATTATAACATAATGTCTTTCGCATTATCGTGCAGAAATCATGAAAAAGTTAATGGTTATCCTGCACAAAATGAAAGAGCATTGGGTGTCATGGAATTTTAAAAATAGGTGGCACCGCACAATATTTCCTTGAATATATTTTTCTAAAATGATTCAACTAGATGGTATCAGTTAGGGGAAAGACCGTGAACATCTACTTTCATATGTGATATTAAATTAAATAATGCCTTTCCAAGTGTTGTTAAAATGATAATAATAATGCCTTTCCAAGTGTTGTTAAAATGATAATAATAATGCCTTTCCAAGTGTTTCGTAAAAAAAATTATTAATATTATAAAAGCAAAAAGAATAGTCATCCTAGATGGCATAACGCGAGTGCTCCGTTCCACATGGCATCTTATGGAGCATTCCACCTCATCCATTCAATTTTCCATCTCCATGGGCAGCAATAAAAACCATTCACGTTGTTGGTGTGCCGTATCATCCTATTACTTATCTATTACTATTATAAAAGCATAAGCACAGTGGTCGTAGGTGGTATAATGAGTGTTCCGTTCCACATGGTGTCTTATGGAGCATTCCAACTCATCGATTTAATTTCCATCTTCATGGAGACCAATAAAAATTGCCCACTTTGTTATTTGCGCCAGGTTTTTGGAACGGAAAACTATACCATGTACCACAAATCCAACTTCCATGATTCATACACGATGTTAAAATCCATAATAAACCTGAGCTAGATCACTTAACTTGGGTTTCAACAACTTAAGCATTCTTAATGGGTTTTATCAAGTGTAATTGAATTGTATATAAAATTTAAACCTCATTTCATCTAAATTATATGAAGCACAACGTGTAAGAAAGATGGGTGAAAGATTAAACAACCTAAATAAAACTTCCCTTGCAATTTTAGAAGGCAAAAATTGGCAGCATTCTAAAAATCAAATCTAGGCGCTAGGCACGATCCTTGCTTGGAATTTCAGGGCCAGAGAGGGTTCCTAGACGGGTTAAGGGTCTAGGCGAGTTTTTAGGAGGGTTAGACCATCATCAACCATGGGAAAACCTCTTACCCATTTTCAAATTTATTTTCACGTTTTTTTCCCCTTTATTATGGGTATCATTATATCTTTCCATTTACTTTTTTATTAAAAAAAAAAGAAAACAAAATTAGAAAAGGGAAGAGATTACCTCTCTACCAAGGTAACCTCTTCCATTCCCTTACCTTAAGGTAAAACCCACAACCATGGTTTTACCTTTTAGTAACCTTAAGGTGAGCAAAACCCATGGTTGCTCATGCTCTTAGGCATTGCCTAGGTGATTCGGGTTCAAAATTGAAATTTAAAACACAGAAGAAAAAGCTTTGTATATTTCTACCCTTCCTCTTCATCCCCTCGTCTCGACTCTTGACCGTTGATCCATACTCTAGAGGGTTGAACCCGCCGGCCGTGACTAAGGTCACCCTCTCCTCGCACTGAAATTCCTCCCCTCGTCTTCCTTTTGGCGCCTGACTAACCCAAGACCAGGCTTAAGTCTCTCTTTCTCCGCAGAGACTAATTACTTGAAATTGAAATATGTTTTCTTGCCCTTGCCAATTAAAATCATCCCAAAAAAAATAGGATTTGCTCTTCTTCTTTTTTAACTCATCCCAATAGTGTATTATTTTCCTCTATTTGACTCAATCAAACGAATGATTTTGGGTATAGGTAGTTTAGAGCTATGTTGTACGGACACGAACACGGGGACACGACACGATACGGACACGGGGAAACGGCATTTCAAAAATTATAGGATACGATACGTCAGGGACACGGCAACATAAATAATACTACCTCCGTCCAAAAATACATGGACTTTACTATTCACGCACGCTTTTTTAAGAATGTAAAAACTATATAAAATATTAACTTTTTTATTAATTTTTTTTAATAATTATAAACTTATTGCTAATAAGTTTGTAATTATTAAAAAAAAATTAATAAAAAAGTTAATATTTTATATAGTTTTTAGCTCCTAAAAAAGCGTGCATGAATAATAAAAGTCCATGTATTTTTGGACGGAGGGAGTATATTGTTTTAAAGGTCTAAATATAACTAATAGATATATCAATAAATTGAATATAGATATTAAATAAATTGAATTAGATGACGAATATAGTAGGGTATTTTTCTTAAATAAGTTTAATATCTAGATATTAATTTGATTATTTGAGAGTTTATAAGAAAAGTGATGATTTTTAATGGGTTTTGGGTTGTTTAAATAATTGGACCAAACTAAAGGGTTTTATTTGGATTGGGCCGGCCTAGTTAGGAAAGTAGGAAACCCTCCTCCTTTCCCCATCTTCTTCTTTGCATGCACACGCATCCATCGGTTGCAGACTCGTTCTCTTCCTCCTCTCTTCGTCTTCTCCCTCCTATGATGTTCTCGTCCCCGTTCTTCCCTCCTACATTGTCGACAATTGAAGAGGCGGTGTACCAGAGACGCGTCGGAGGCAAATCCAGCAGCCCGTGCCCGTTTCTTCCTGGTCTCCGACACGTTGACCGTGTCCGACACCGATCCGTCGTGTCGAAGCCGTTTCGCGCCGTGTCGCCGTGTCGTCCCGTGTCCAACACATAAAACGGTGGCCGACGGCATGTCCGTGCAACATAGGTTTAGAGTTAGTTGGACATATATTTTTTATTTTATTTATTTTGCAAAGGTTCAGAGTCCAATGTCTCGACTGCTAGACCATGAATTTGGGTTTATGGATGATATTATGGATTATTATTATACTATAGGAATTTTTTATATGTGCTAATTGTTCTGATTCCACCTAGGCAGTGCCTAGGCACCCCCACCTAGCTGCCTAGTGGCCAATCTATCACCTTGAAGAACACTGCACATTGGGTACAAACAACAAAACTGACAATTATATGTTTTGACATGCATATAAAGTGCTCATGTAAATCTAATAAACTAAAGCAAAAAACATGCAATTATGAACGGTAAACACGAACTTCAATTCTAACAAAATGCATACCTCTAGTTCAACGCTTTCCTTCTTTCAAGGTATATGTATGGATTGACTTCAGCTTGCGTGTTTGTTTATTTCTAGCAGTGTCATCAAGAGATAGCTTGCAAAATGGTTCTCTGACAGTTATAATACGGTTCAGAGCTTGAATGGAGGAATGACCTTGGAAAACAACTGCATGGGAAGATTTGGAAATAGATTGACTAATACGTTTTACATCATCTTGGCAGCCACTCTCAGAGAACAGGTCCATTCCATCCACAACCTAGAGAGAAGTGAAGAGAGAGCACTTTATAAACAAGTTTAATAGAGAAACATCCACATTAATCGAAATTTTTATACTGAAAATTTTCAAAGCAAGGGAAAGCAAAAGCACCAGCTACACAATAATTTAGTTAACTATTATTTAACAATAACAATAATAAATATGTCTACGGCCGATTTTATCTAAAGATAGAATAAGAGGCTTCATACTTGTCTCTCTCTTTCTTCTTTCTACAGATTTGCATTTAATCTTTATTTAGGATAAACAATCCTCTTGGTTTTGGATCACTCCTTGAATCAGGCATATAGCTTTCTTATATTTCAGGAAAACACTCAAAGAAGTCCAATTGACAGTGCGCATGCATTACAATTGAGCCCAAAAAGAATTACCAGGAATGAGACCCCTGAAATGTCAATTGCCTTCAAGGAAATAAGCTCCCGAAGTCGTTCAGGTGTTGCCACAAGGAATTCAGGTTCACAGCTCTTCAACCTACATAAAAAGAGGCATTTCATGAGATTTTATGTGGAGTATTGTGTAGGAGAGACATGTTAATGGACGTTGTACAAAATCAGAAAATATTATAAAGAGAATTAAATCAAAAGGGGGGCAATTGGGCATCACCGTCCACAATTTAATAAATAAATATAGAACTACTTGCTAAAGACTCGGCAATGTTATCCAAAATTCAAAACGATCCGTGCACTAAAAGATGAATCTGATCAACTAAAAGATAGCCCTGGGTCATTAAAAATATCAAAATAAAATTAATAGCCATAAGCTGGACCCTACTGTATTTTTTATACACATTTCAAGAGCCAAATGCACTAAAAGAATAAAGTCTTCACCGATGAATTATGACTAGACTGACGAAAAGCCAATCCAATAGATAAGCTTTAAGAAGAAAAGGCGTCAAAAGTAAACCCTTATGTTCACAGTTGACAGCTTGGTGTCATTTTTATACACACTATCCATTTCCATGATAAACTTAAAATGTTGTGAAAGGGCGTTATCTAACAAATTGTTAGCAATTCTCAAATTGATAATGATACATAAATGGATAACAAAGATTTAAAAAAGAGAGAATTGGTTTGCCAGTCATACCCATCTTTTTGGTGATCTAGTGATGCACCAGGATGTAAACTGACGGTGTGTATTCCCAGGGCTTTTAAGGGTTTGCATACTGATCGCACCTGTACAAATATGAGATTAGGATGAGAAGACAATTACTAGAAGTGATCAAGAAGGAACATCAGAGACGTGCTCTTTTCAGTCTGACAATTGTTGAGGCAACTATTGCACCATTTGGCTCAAAAGAAATTGCACCTAAAATGTTCATCATTCTTAATTTATTGAGGTAGAATTCTCATAAAAGAAATCATATTTTGTAAAATAAAGCCCATTCCAAAATCATGAATTATTTGCACTGGGACATTTTCTCTCTCATCAGTTATCACCTTTAAACATTCATGTTGCGATGTTGGATTTTAAAAAAAAAATTCTCCAGCATTCTAATAATTAAGAAAGAGCAAAATCAAGCTTTCATAAACTTAAAATCAGCAACTGGGATGCAAAGCTAAAGCACCACAGTGATGCTTCAAGATATAACTTCTAGAAAAAACAAAGAAGACACCACAGAAAATCAAATCCGCCACAGATATCGAGCCACTAACCTTGGCTGCATGCTCTTGCGATGGAACAAGATACAACAGAAAGGGGCTTGCAAAATCTTCACCTTCTTTCTCCTTTCTTGCAATAGTATCAGCAGCCGCGGAAACCATCCAAGCAATCTGCTGCAGATTAGGACTATCTCCACTGGTTTCCAAAATATTCTTCCCCGTCGAATAGCATTTCCAAAAGTTAACTCCCCAAGGGTTAGCAAACAAAGGTGTGCTGTCTTCCACATTCATCCCACCATCCACTAGCAAAGCTTCCTGAATAAACTTCAGGCAAAGAACAAGGAATTTTGATGGAACATCCGGTACTTCAAGATTTTCCTCTTCTAATTGTTTCCCACTTGTTCCAAATTTGGCCAGCTTCTTATCAGTAGATGGATCCATCTGAAGCTCCTCATTTGACTCGACAACCTTCAACCTTTTCGATCCCTTTCCATCTATTCTTTCCTCATTGGAAAGAGATTGGTATTTTCCTTTATCATCATTCTTACGTTTCAAAGGATTTTTCTTTCCCTTAATGTCTTCCAAAGGCTTCCCTTGTCTATCATTATAGGGGTCCTCTGGAGTGGGAAGGGTAAAACACATCCCCTGAAAACGTCATTTAAAAAATAAAAAGGTGAGAACCAAGTACTACACACTCCCATTGGCACGGAATTTTGGTTATAGCAACACCAAAATTGGCCATTTTTGGCGACTGTGCCTATTACATTATAAGCTCCTTGAGCAAATAAGTTATTTATCAGTTCCTTGTAAGCAATCAGGACAATACGCTGTATAATCCTCAATAGCACAAATCTAAGGTCCGTTCAGCTGCAAAATACCATAACTTTTATATACATATTCCAGATTCTCATGAACGTAGATCATAAAATCATGCTTCTTGAGTGTTGCAGGGACTATACGCATATCAAATTGAAAGGTTATGGAAAAACAGTAGAAAGAACAGGCATAACAGTTGAAAAGTGAATCGTCAACTTAAACATGCTCCATATTCAACCCGAATGAACGAATTAGAAAACTCCGACGACGAAAAAAGCACGCATAAGAACATAAATTCAACTGATTTGAAATGTAAGGAAACAAATTCGGAGGCGGTTGAATGTAATAAAACCTGGCACTGCCGACGCTTCCCACCCTGACGGCGCTTCTTGGCGGCGATAATAGAGGCAACACGAGAAGAGACGGAAGTTTCCTTGTTAAGCTTCTTTCTGAGCACCTTGTTCTTCTTCCTTCTTTCTATGTCATCGCCTTTCGGCATTGGAGCGACTCGAGAGAGGAAGAGGTGGCGCGGCGGCGAAGAGAAATGCGAAGTAGGGCTGCTGAAAAACGTCCCTCGCAAATCACCCAACTTTCTATTTTGTTGGTTGCTTTATTTCTAATATCACACAAAATGACCTAATCATATCACAATTTTCACCAAATCGCCTTTATAATATGTGTGTGTGTTTCCCCAACATGTTCGATTTTTTTCATAATATTTATGGCCGAGTTTGACGCATCATACAAAATACCCGATGTATGTCAATTTTTCACTAACATACTATTTTGTCTATGCTCCCCATCATGTTGTTCTTCGAAATCACAAGTTGTAAAGGTTATATCTTTTTTCAAGCAATTGATATTTCGAATTCGATAAAAAATAGTAGATCGACTGATTCCATACTTTTCCTAACATCCTCACTACTTTGAAGAGAAAAAAAGGTCTTGTAGTTCTTCGCCTAAGAAATCCGAGTTTGGATCATTTTTTACACTTTTCATGCTATACACATGTTACACCTCTCAAATTGGTCTAAATTTTTCGAAAAATAATACCCTATGTTTTTTTTAACCGAAAAGAATTTGGATGTTGCAAAGCAACTATCCAAGAGCATCCCTAAGGATGATGCTCCTGAGCGCAGCGTCAGCGGGGAGGCCAAAGCCAGAGAAAGAGAATGTTAGATGTGAGAGTCGATCTGCGGCTTCATTACCTTCCCTGTAAACATGTTTGATTTCATAATCTGTAAAATGGCGAAGAGAAAGAAAACAGTCAGAGATAGTCATTTCAATCTCCCCAGAGCAAGAGCATCCAGACCGGAGGCTATTAATGATGCCAAGATTATCACCTTCTATAACCATGTTCTTTAAGTTTAGATTAATTGTTTTGAGTAAACCCTTCCAGAGACCAAAGCATTCAGTCCCAAGTACCGAAGGGAAGTAGGATGTTCCAGACTCGGAGAAGAGGATAGATCCAGAAGCATCTCGAATAAGAAAACCATAGGTGCCCAAATTTGTATCAGAAAAGGCACCATCAAAGTTTAGTTTGTAACATCCATTTCGAGCTTTGGTCCATTTACATTTTCTACGATTGGGTTTTTTGTTTGGGTTGGGAGTGTGAGAATGTGGCCATCTTTCAGAGTCAGCATCTTGTTCTTTTGCACATTTCAAGCTATAAAGATGTTCATTGATAAAGGCTAATATGGTTTGTGGATTAGGAGTAACATTGTCAAACGCTTTTTTGTTTCGAAAGTACCACAGAGTCCACCAAGCCACATACATAGAGGATAACTGATAACAGTTCAGAGCCTTTCGTAGAAATTGAATGGATTCAGCAATAGTTGTGGTGGTGATATATGCTTTGTCAACTAATTTAATGATACGAGGTGAAAGCAACCACAGGTTGACTTTGTGATAGGGCATCTAAAAAGAAGATGTTCAAGATCTTCGTGGTTCATGTCGCATGACGGGCAATTAGTCGGTAGACCAATTCCCCGCTGAGCTAACTTAACCAAGGTTGGTAAACCATTTTTGGTAACACGCCAGAGGAAGTCTTTAACCTTGGGCAAGCAGTCTAAATTCCAGATCCAAGCAAAGTCAGATTTTGAATGTTGTTTGTTATGTTGTATCATTTCTATCGCCGATGCAGTACTAAACCAACCATTTCGACTCCATTGCCAATACAGTCTGTCTTGCATTATGTTTTTTGGGATTGGCATTAGTGTGATCTGATCTATAGTTGCTTGTGGGAGCTAACCAGTAAGATGTGAGTTGAGCTTGGCAATATCCCAATCTTTTGTTTGGGTAATAAATTCACGAACAAGCAGATCTTGATTTGCATTAGTGAAATTTATGGCGTGTGTCCAAAGGGGAGCAGAACCGAACCAAACATCAAACCAAAATTTGACGGAGGAGCCATCCGCTACTCCCCAACGAAGACCCTTTTTGAATTGATCTAGTAGGTTAGTTAATTTAGCCCATTGCCAGGATGTGTTACCTTTTTTCTTGTAACTTAAAATGTGATCGGTTTTAAGATATTTTTTAGTCACTAGTTGGACCCAAGGGTTGTTAGGTTCTGCTAAAATCTTCCACATAAGTTTTAGTTGTAATGCTTTGTTCATATCCTCCAAAAAGCGAAGGCCCAGACCGCCATTGAGCTAAAATATTAAAAATGTATAAAAGATAGAGCTAAATGTATAAAAAAAACATAGAGCTAAAATATTAAAAATGATATTTAGTTTTTTTTCTTTAAATAATGTTTTAGTCTCTCAATTAGAAAAAGATATCCGATATTTAAAGCGCATATACTCTACGAGGCCAAATCTATGAAGAGGATGCCGAAAAACTCAACGTAAATCTTTCACGCATATCACCTGAAAATCTGAAAATGGTTTCCGAAGATGAGAGGGTTGGTAGAAACTTCTTGCGATGGAAGCGAGAATGATAAATAAATAAAATAAAATAAATATCTCACTCGTTCATATAAAGAAGTGATCAACTATTTGATCCCCATGGACTTGGGCTTAAAAGCTCATTGTGCCTAACAAAAGGGCCAAATTATGGAAAAACTTGGAAAAAACAAGAAAGCTTCCTCGAGTGGGCACCCTTTCAAGACAGCAATTCAAAACTCAAATCGCGCCCAAATTTCTTTCTTTTTTTTTAAAAAAAAGCTAGGCCCCGACCGAGGAGCTATGACAAAACCGTATATAAAAAGAGGAGGGGGACAATACCCATAAAATCCATCCACGGACAATATATCAGTGCTATGGACTGACCACGAGTCACCAACTAAAATCTTAGGATTAGATCCCTCAAGGCCAATGGACACATAGGCATCATCGGACATGTGGCAATCCTGCACACATCCCAATATCCCATGATGCACCTAAAGCCTGACCACTTGGTATTTCAGAATCGCCATATGGATAGAACAATTTGTACACTCCAACTACTATAAAATGATGATTGGAAGGCTTAGAAAAGGACTTTCCGGTGAAAGGAAAGAAGAAAGGAGCATAAACATATATAAATAGAGCAAGAGGAGTGCTATTATAATCCAAATATTTAAGCGCTTGCTCTGCGGATAGAGATCTAGAAGACTATCTGCATTCAACCTTGCCAAAAGTCAAGAGATAGAACCTCGGGGAGGAAAGTTGCAATGTTGACCTTAATCCCACCGAGAAACATCTCTGGCCCTTAGACGGTATACAAATTATTAATCTGATACCAACTCGCAGTCTATGGATCACGAGTAAGGAATTCCAACTAGAACCAATTCATCCAACTCGATCCCGGAGTTCGAATCCTTAAAAGGGGTTTCATCAAATGCTCCTTATCCTTTGACTACCAAACAACAATGTTGATGAACATGAAAAATATATAAGTGCAGACAAATCATGGAACATACAAGAAAATAATACACGAGAAAGATATTAATTATCATAAGAAATTTTTAGACATATATAGAATCAATGTTGATCCTTATAAATGAATTTCATGATAAGTTGTAGTGAAAAGCGGGTAAAATGGATGTTTTTTTTGCTTCAAGTGCACTTGAAGCTGTCAAGGGACCACAAAACCAAAGCTCGGGCGATAAAACTTGGGTATGGAATATTGACTTCTTCCCAAAAGTGAAAAATTATAAATCGAACAAAGATATATGTATGTAAGATATCTATTTACGAATGCAAAAGTAACTAAACCTAACAAGGAAAATGAACATCAACCTATATGAAAAAATAATAAATGCAAATCGACCACACAACTCAACAAATAAATAACCTATTTAAAATAATGGATAAAAAACAAAACAAAAAAACAATTTTGGCAACAACAAGGTGGAGAATTCGGACAATAAGAAACAAAATAGTATTGAATGACAGGATAGTGATAGAGGAACAAGGTTGGAAGAAATATATTCTCCAACAACCAACTAGGTAGAAAGATATGAAATTCATTCTAGAAGAGAATCAAGCACCCAAAAAACTTATAACAAATCCACAACTGAGAAAAAGGAGAAACATAACATGAGAAGCCCAAATTAAGGGAACCTATAAAATAAATTTTGACGGATCTAAACTTGCCATAGAAAAAGTCACGGTTAACTATGTTATTAGAAACCATAACGGATTTGTGGTTAGTTGTGATGCTTTCCCACATAGAAATGTTTCGGCCATTGGCGCTGAGATGCATGCGGTGGAAAACGATAACCTAACCATCATCAACATCATTAAGGGATACTAGAGGTGTCCATGTGAGATGGAGATACTTATATCTAACATCTTTCTTTCATCTGTAGATCTTTGAGACGATGGACCACTATCACGTTTTCTGGGAAATCAACATCGCATCAAATTGCTTAACTTGGCTTCATCACACAATGAACCCTAGAATGTTGGCTACTCATCCAGAATTTCAGGCTTCCGTCCTACGAGACATTATTAGGTGGTGCACAGACCGAAGATGATACCACCCAAATCTTTATTATATCAAAAAAAAAAAAAAAAAAAAAAGGAAAAAAAAATGGAGCACCTAAGCCGCGTTGTATTACTCACAGCATGTATGCGGAAGGAATAGCAAGGAGATGCCAATCTCCAACGGTTATCCAATTGAAAGAAATCAAATTTAGTAAACATTGAATAAGTGGGTTCTATGAAAATGTTACAAATTTCGAACACAAACCTCCTTGTTATGCCAATCTCCAACACTATACATGTACATATATGATACAAATTTCGAACACAAACCTCTAACGCCTGGTGTAATTGCATATACCTAGTGTAATTTTTTTTTTTAAAAAAAAAAAAACTATTGCGTTTTGATGGGAGGGGCCAAAGAGGCAGCTATCATTTTCTGACTGGTTTCTAAAATTTGGACCTACTGGCTCTTTCTACACAAGAAGATTTTACTACTACTCATAACAGAGAAAAGGAACTACTGACCTATAATCCACGACTCCACGTTGATTACTCGTAAAGGCGCAGGTTGCAACGTGTCTACAACTCTGCCTGATTTCATGGGGCTAATTTGAGCTTCCACCTAAGAAGCAATTGCTACTCCCAGAGCTTCCCACCCCACAAGGCGGCAAATCGCGAACTACAAACTTCATACTTTGTCCTCCTACAAAATTCATTACCTCAAGGCACTCTTGCAAGTCTGACTCGCTCTGTAACAGCACCCACTCCTCTTCATCGTCCAAGTACTTGAGCTGAAACGTCATTGGCTGCAATCTGAACCTCTTTGCAACTTCTTCATAAAGATTATAATATCCAGATGTAGGATCGAATCTGAACCGCACTGTATCTTCTTTGTATGTTGCCTTCACAGTCATTATTACCTTAGCTTTATGACACTTCTTGTCGTCACTTTGAGAGCTTGACATGGACCCAGAACCATTAGACGAGTCTGTCATAATAGATGTAGGTTGATGATGTTCAACAATTCCATTGTTTCTCTCCATTACTCGATCTGTCTGGTTTGTTATAGCTGCAACGGAGGATGAAAGCTGCAAAGCATAACAACTGTCAGTGTTCAAGTACATGCTTCTGCTAGGGAGTACATATATGATTTAGTCCATTACATTTTTGCTAGACAAGAGTGTATTTTCAGAAGAATTCCAAAGGTTTGTGGGATTAGTTGGAAGAGATGACCCCATACTAATTGTAGGCCTCCAACAGTCCAAATGACCATGTGAAATATTCAACTTCTGGGATTCCTGCTTGGAAAAATCTGAATGGGAAGAGTGTATTCGCTTGGAGACCTGTCCGCATCCGTACGAGTGGATGTAGTCGTACTCTTCAAATTTGACTGAACAGCTTTCACCATCAATAGAAGTGGTTACAGGTTCAAGCACTTCATCTGGTGTAGGTGACTCGGTATTTCTACCAGATTCAGTCTTGTTTGGAAAGATGAGACTGTCTTGAACGCCAAGCTCTTGTGTCATGGAGCCTGCTGCCACAATCTCCCCAGTTGTTGCGTCAAACTTCAGTCCTCCTTCTACTCCCCCAACAGAATCAAGGAAAGTTTGAATTTTTCTCAATGAGCGGTTAACCTTATTTATCTTCCGCGATGGCCATCTAGAAATCCCATGCTGTCTACATATCCTCTTCAACGTAGTGGGGCATACTTAAAAAAAAAAAAGCAATCCAGAGAAGAAAGCTTTAATTATATTAGAAAAAGACATTGTTGATAGAAAATTGGAGAAAAATTACAGGCTCTTTTGCTATATGTTCCACAACAACTCAACAATACATCACACTTACACAGGTTTTATTTTAATAGAAAGAAAGAGAAGTGAGGTTACACACCATGCTTTCAATGTCATATCTCTTTTACTCATTCTGTAAAACTAAGTCAATCTTTTGATATTGTAATATTAGAACTCAAGATCGATTCTTATCCAATCTTGACTCCATTAGTAGAAAATGAGCTATATAATATGGAGTATCGTATTGAAAGATTGGATGGTATATTTCTATGTAAAGTAGCAAAGCAAAGATACGCATTTTGTTACAAAATAGCATGCTAAGAACACTCAAAAATTGCTTAGCTCACCCAGCAACCTTGCCACATTT
The DNA here is from genome assembly GCA_037127255.1 of Persicaria tinctoria. Lineage (NCBI taxonomy): Eukaryota > Viridiplantae > Streptophyta > Magnoliopsida > Caryophyllales > Polygonaceae > Persicaria > Persicaria tinctoria. The sequence continues at coordinate 47,019,464 of JBANSL010000002.1, forward strand.
TGTGCATCAGATTACCACTACTACGTAAATTAACTATGAATTAAACATAAACGTTACACAAATGGAAAGGAGAGATGTTTGACTTTGACAGGCCTTGGAACAAACATGGCAACCAAATTAGAGGGTGTGTGAGAACAAGAGCCTAATAAAGTTGGAAAATCATAAGTATTTCCCTTGGCTTATGCAAAAAATATCATCTCCCTGTTAGAAATTTCAAGCCTTAAAAGTAGAAATATTCTAAATTACCTATAACCCCTCAAGATGTTAGGCTTGATATTTATTATTCCATCATTATAAAAATATTACATATATGAATATGCAAAACCTGGATTCAATCAGAAGACAAAAAAAAAAAAGCTCATAGATGGATCTTCCAGAAGCTTTTAGGCCTAATTGGTAATGTAAAGGGTTCATTAGAATAAAATATCTTTGAGAGCCATGTGGGTTGAGAGGGGAGTATGCTAAAGTCAATTAAGAGAGGAGGATCAGAGAAGAGTGAACTCTCTTGTTGGACTCGGGGGAAGAATTAGAGGACAAAATATTTTTCCCCTCTGGTTTCCCTAACTTAGCAGTTTCACTTTTTTGTGTGAGTTGTGAACTCTTTTAATTCCATCAATTGGGTGTTCAGCTTGTGGATAAGGTAATAGTTTTTCATATGCAAGTGAATGCAACATGGAAAAGATATTATTATTTTTAAATGGTTGTCTTCCCTATCAAATACTTGGATTTGTGCTCCAGGTAAGCTTTAGAAAAAATTGGAAAATACTAATATCAAACTATAACTGAAAGAATAGTATCCATATTTTTCTTAAATTGGTTTGTTTTTAATCATTTAAAATTATTGAAATCAATTTTGACCAACTACTACACTCGTCTAAAATATTAACTGAACGAATATTCTATAAAGAAATACACTATTTCCTTATATCTGGTTCTATGTATTCAAATAGCTAATGACAATCTTAGCTAATTTAATCATTATATAAACTGTTAATGCATTAAGTTATTCAGTAAAAGCTAAATACAGTTGTCGATTCCCTGTCAATTATCAGCTAATTCTCAAACAGGATCTAGCTAGCAAATGAAGCATGTAATGTTGCTGATTAGTTGCTTACTAGGTTCAAACATTATTCCAGGCTTTTTCTGAGCCAATATTCAATGTCAACTGCTTCTTTGAAATGTCAAAAGTTTAATTCTTCAAGTCAGAATATAGAAAGCAGTTCCAATTTTGACAAGCATAATATAAAAATCATACCACCAATGCTCTTTGCAGCATCCTTAAGGCTCCCAGTGAAGTATTTTTGAAGTACACTTAAGCTAACAGTCTTCTCAGCTGTACTACACTTCTTCTCCACCGGTCTTCTTGATCCAGTTGTTGCCTATAATATCACAGAACTATGAAATGCTCACTTTAAGGAAGCAAACTTGAAGAAATTAGACTACTCATTACTCCTAAGTAACGGGAGTGCGAAGAGACATAGAGTGAGAAAGAGTAGCCCGCTTAATTGAAATACATTAGACTTAAGAAACAAGTACCAGACATGCATGCTTTAGCCCTGAAGTCCAGTCATGTATACTAAAGGCATCCAGAGAACCAGGATCATAAAATCAGGCATTGTTACATAAGAGACCTTTGGACATCACAAAAAAGTCGAAATCAACCGTTACACAAAACCGCCCATCATATTACTCAGTATTCACATTTCCCTTAACCATCTCTTATAACGTAAATTACACCAGGCCACCCATTATAGGAAGACTGACAACCACACCACCCAACTACCCAAGAGAACATTCCGTCAAAGATTCCATTAAAGATATAGTAAATGACCAATTTATCCCCTATCTCTTCCTTTTTCCCCATTTATAGTTTATAGTTTACTTGTATTCTACTTCTCACCATGGCTGCTCAAAGGAGGATTTGAAGATCTGGTTGTCTACTAATCGACTATGACGATGACCCATGAAAATTAGGGGTACTATTAACTAATTTGTCGTAGTACTTTGTCTCCATCAATTTCTGGATTCAGGACTTAGTTTTAGCATTTTTATCTCACACACCAAATTTCGTCTCTTCCATCGATAGGGTTGAAGATAATAGGACGCTCTGCCATGGGGGGCATGTTGATTTCAAATGGTGGGTTTTGAAATGTCCAAAATAATAGTAGTTGTTTTGAAATTTCCATGGGTATTTTTTTTAATTTTAATGGGCATTTGAAAGTTTGTTTAGTTGAATGATGAGGTTTTAAACAAATTACGCAAATATGCTGAATATCTTTTAAGGAAAGATTTTATTCAGAATTATTCTAGAGATATTCTAGGATATGTAGAGATAATATCTTGTATATTTTTAGGTAGTTTTTATATTTCCTATATTTCATTTCCTTGTAATTCTAGAACCGTCGAGCTGATTTGAAAAAAGAAATATGAAGTTTAGGAATGACAAAAATGTTCAGTTTTTAAGAGAAAATAGCAGCAAAAGAAAAGGATTCTTCCAATCTCCATGGACATGGGGGGGGGGGGGGGGGGGGGGGGGATTGGGGAGAACACGCATGGTGTTGTAAGAGAAAAAAAATTGCTCTAGAAGAATCTAAATCTAAAAAGAATATAAGCTTCATTATGAAGCCTTAAAACATCTAAAACTAGAAAGAAAATAATCTTAATGCAAATTCATGATAGAGGGTCAGCAACTCCTAGGGCCAGTAACGACAATGAAAAAAGGTTGTAACAATTTGTTGCTTTAGGTAACGGTGTCATGAGTTGCAGCAGATTTAGGTTAGGGAAGTGGTAGATTCCAGAAAGAAAACAAAACATGGCATTACCTGGTCGCAGGATACCGCTGTTTCACAACTGTCATTTTCCAAAATATGTACAACTGAAGACATCCTGTCAAATTTTTGCAACTCACTTTGTGAACCCAGTGTATGTAAACTTCTTGATGCTGCACTCTTTGGATCAGAAGTTGGGCAAACCCCTTCATTAAAGCTTCTGCAACCTTCCTTACTGACCAATTCTTCATCTGAAACAGTTCTCAAGTTCCTGCATATTCTTTGCATGGTACCTGAGAGGTTATCAAGTAAGAGCTGCTGCTCTTTGGTTCCTGTGATGTTTAAAGGGAGAAAGAACTCTAAAATGTAATCGTCGCAACCAGTATGTAAGCTCCTTAGCCTAATTGCAACTGCGGCATTCAGGCCAAACTTGCGTGCATGATGTACAAGTGGGTATTCATTAATATGATACTTTTTCACATCAGGGAAGAAGAAGGGAAGATTTGACAGAAGCGCTTTTCCAGCAACCCCTTGTCCTTCTTCAAGAGGATGTTTGGAACATGCATGAACAAATCCTTCAAGTTCTCTGACATTAATGTAGCAAGCATTCCCCAAAATGCACAACCTTGACATCTCTGACTCTGACATGTTTTCTCTAATACGAACAATAACTTCGTCATCAGACCCAACCGTATAAGTACAAGGAATCCATATTAGAGCCAAAGGTAGACTATGAGCATGGCATACTGCTCGCAGAACATCAGCAATCTCAGCTAGAGCAGATCTCTGATTCACTGAAAGACACTACAATTAACATATGTACTTCAGCAAGTAGCAGAAAATCACAAGGCCTTGCTCTAATAGATGATAATTTTATTCACCCCAACTTCGATAAGTAGATCCTTAAAAGAAAAAACACTCAAAGAACGGAAATGATGCTGGCAATACCTGAAATTGAATTTGAGGAGGGCCAGTAGTCTTCAAGTTCACAGCCTGGAGAAGAGAAGAGAGCAAAATAAATAAATAAATAAATAATAACAAAGATAAATAAATAGCAACAATAATAAATATAACAATAAATGAAAAATAAACTATAACTGAATCACAAGCGTAACAACAATGGATACAAGGATTTCCCTTTCACATGTTAATGGGCGACAAGAAAGGCCATCGTAGGCAACTTTAGAAGAGTCAGTCCCTTATGGGAGCTCGATTTCTTTTTTACAAGATCTTAGTGAGGTCACACCTCATAACAAGATTGGATGGAGAAAAGACGTATAATTTTAGTTATGAAACTTATACGTAACCAAGTAAACTAGCTGAAAATGGCTTGCATCAAACAGTGTAAAGCCCCATTGGCACATTGATTCAAGATAGGATTTCACACTATTGTTACTTTCCCACCCTCAATGCTTGGAACAATAAATTTCAGAGATGAGAGCAGAGGCACTAAATGATTGAAACTTGAAAGTCAGTACAATGCAACTCACCTGGAGTGAGCGGCGAACATTTTCGATTTCCAAATCAAAATGAGGTTTGATTCTTGCAGTGATTAGTTCCAAAACAGCACAGCAAGATGTTTCAGATGGATTGAACACAGGCACGGCAACAGATCCTTGAACTTCATGCTCACCAGCATCTTTGATTCGTAGATACTCGGCCGCACTATAGTAGTTAATGTTTGAAGTCCACTCAGGTATTTTTGACATAAATACACGCCCAGGAAGACCTGCAAAAGAACCTGGTCTATGCTCCATTGAGAATGTGTGCGACCTAGATACTTCACGATAACCAGCAAGCACTTGATCGAGTAAGAATGGTTGGTCGGATGTACTTAAGATATATCCGTGTCCATTTCTATCTGGGACTGGAACCCAAAATTGAGCCAAGATTCCACCGGTGGATGATTCCTTGAACAAGGACAAGGCCCATAGCATCTTTTCAGCAAGCGAATACCCAAGAGACCTAGGCACTGTGTTATTTTGCACTAGCATGACACTAGTTTGTTGATCACAACATTCATTTTCATTAGAGGAATCCATAGGAACTGCAAGTAATGTATCAATCTCCGAAAAGCTTTCTTTTTCTGGGAAGCTGAAAGGAAGCCCAACATCCACAGAGGCAGGCAATGAAACATTTCGTTCTGAGAAGCTCAACTGGTCATTGGACACATGAGTACGTGTTGACTGGAGGGTAGAAAACCCATATGAAGCTAGCATCTGTTCAGTTGTCAAAGGGCTACTGCCACGCCATCCAATAAAGCCATCAACATCCATCATTTCAGATGTGTGAAATGGATCTCCCACCAAGTTTCTTCCTCCATTATCCATAGGTTGTGAATGACCTACCTGTACCCTTTGAGAATTTAGATGGAAAGGGATAGTTTATTGACGTAAACAAGCAGAGATCTTAAGGGTAAAAGATCAGGTACTTGCTCTACAGTAACACGAGTCCTCAATCTTCTCTTTCATTTAGAGAAGAACCATTTCTATATGCATTCCCCAATGAAAGGGAACTCTCAGTTTTTCGTAGCATATTATGATGGTGAAAATCCTGAAAGTCAGAGAAACCAATGCTTCAACATTTGGAAATAGTCATTAAAAACCCCAGAAACCAGTAGTTTAACAAATACCAGTGAGATTCTTTCTTCCTTTTTAACAGTTGTAAGCGTGATAGTTCAACTTAATATTCACCCATAGACTTTGGGAACCAGATACCAATAGACAGGCTGCAAAGTGACAGCCATGATGTATTATCAGGAAAAAAAAATCCAACTCAAAGGTGTGAAAGTGATGCAGTCAAGATTGGCCTTCTGTGGGTGGATCTGAGCCCACATGCGAAGGATCGGGATTTGCCATGCTTCAGGAAGGGCAATCCATATAAAATCCATAAAGTGAATAATTTTTCTCCACAGCCCACAGCCATGGAAATATGCCAATCACATCAGGCATAGTAACATGCAATAGGCCTAAATAGTCTAGGCATCCATGAGGAAGAAACTGCATGCGTGGCGAAAAAATTGGCATATCATTTCACCAAAGTCAACCACATATGTGCATTTACAAGCTACCAGGAAAACAATTTCATTCACGTATTTGAGACGGAAATTACCACTATTTTGTTACGTTCTTACTTCTTAGTTGATATTTTCAAGAGCTGAAGCTTGACTACATTTCCACTCAATTCGCATTTGATCCAAGTATTTGTTGATCCTTTAGTTTCTTGCAAGACCCAAGTGACTACAGCATAACTCTTTCTTTCTATATGGACAAGAGGGCAATAAGATGGATGAACATTTTCTAACCTCCAGTTTTGAATCACTCAATATAGGAGATTGCTCCATCTCCAAAAGTTGTACTAGTCCAGTTGCAAGATCTTACTCGACATTTGATGCTACTTGGAAGCCTGACAAATTATTGCAAGTATCCTTTTGCGTTAGAATCAGAGTATTGTTTCTGACAGAAAGAAGAAGTCTTATTTTAGGAATGATATTTTGGGTCTATCATAAACAAGAATTCATTTAAGACTGACTCCTGATTCCTGAAGGTTAATTGTCAGGTTGGATAATTAGATGAATGACAGCAATAACATTGATTGTTTTTGGTCGAAGCCTAATGTAAAAAATTCCTGAATGTTAATTGTTTTTTATATAAAATTCCTGAAGCTTAATGTAAAAAATGAATGAATGGAAAGCAACCGCCTAATAAGCAGTGTATTTCAACTGTTTGGAGCTATTTACTAATTGAATAGTTACATAAAGCTCAAACAAGAGATGAAAAGAAATAGTCACTGATTGATGTAAAAGCCATGATACTGAAAACACCAGAATCAGCCATCTTTCTAAGCGGAGTCCAGTGTCAACTCAAAATGGCATCGTAGATCCGATTCTTGATATTTTTTGTTGAGAAAAAAAGAGGTCAGACGTGATCTCTTGCTTTTCCATCATCAGACAAAAGCCAACGAAAGAAAAAATTATTGCCAGAAACAAAAACCCTAGAAAAAAATGTAAATATCCAACAGAGAGGGCGGACTACGGATTGGAACAATCAACCAATTAAACTACAAGAAAAGAAGATGATGATGATTCATGAGTCCTGAATAGGCCATGAAAGACCTATGATTAAAAAATATATATAGCGAAAATTTAGTAAATATAATCGGGCAAGGGGGGAAAAGAGGAGGGGAGTGCACCTGAGTTTGACTTGGGAGCGACAGGAAAAGGAATTGGATCAGGACTCAGGAGGCCTCAGCTCAGGAGCGGCTTATTATCTTGATCTTTGTCCGAGACGCAGAGACATCGATTGTCAATTTGTCATCAATTCAGCCTTGAGTAGCTGTTGCCTGTTTAAGTAGAGGCAGCAGAGGGCATCGCACTATTGTTGAGTACCAACCCACACACTATAGTACGGCTCCGTTTGCCAATTTTTTTTTATATAGAAAATACAAATGAGCTAGCGGAAGCTTACGAGATAGATGAAATTGATGAATTATTTGTGTTAAATGTTAATAAGATGTTTTGAGAGAAATCTGCACCTTGATTTTTCTTGATGTCGATCGATTTTTCCCGACATAGAAGGAGAGGAAGAGTCAGCTCCTCCGGATGAGCCTCCGAAGCTAGAGCTTGAACCCTAACTAATCCTCCATTATATTGTATATAACAAGAATTAGGGTTTGATAAAAGACTATTGTGCCCTCAGATTCTTTATGGGCTTATGTTTACCCCATCAATTGCCCATCGGATTTCCTCTTCACAATCTAGTGAGGAGGAAAGACGAAAATCTCAATGTTCTTCACTTTTCATGATTGACGACAACCACTACTGCTTGCCCTTTTCCCTTAATTGTATCCTGCACGTTTAGCATTCATAAACAACAAGCACCATGTGAGGTAGTTAGTGCGTCATTAACTAACCAAATGGAAGTTACTACTTAAAAGGATTAGATAAGTTTTTGGCCATAAGTGGGAGACAGTGTTTGTTGATGACATTCATGGTCAACTTTTATTCATTAGTAACAATTCCGTTAGTTAAGCGTTGAACATTTCGTCTTAAATGACACTCTTATCACTTGAACTTGACTTTTGTTGGCCTTAAATGAGGTTATTATAGCTTAAAATTGGCTTTAATTGGTTGTAAGTAACGATTCTTTGGTCATAAGTGGCGATCTTTTGGTCTTAAGTGGCGTATTTGTGACCTGAAATCAGCTTTCTTTTGGCCTTAAGTGGCGTACTCATGGCCTGAAATTGACTTTCTTTTGGCCTTAAGTGGCATACTTGTGGCCTGGAATTGGCTTTCTTATGGCCTTAAGTGACGTACTCGTGACATGAAATCGTCTTTCTTTTGGCCTTAAGTGGCGTACTCGTGACCTAAAATCGGAATTTTTTTGGCCTTAAGTGGCGAATCCTCTGCCGTAAATGGCACTTGTTTAACCATAAGTGGTGAATCTTTTAGGTAGACCTACACTTGAAGAGTTGATAGATGCACACTACCAAAAACACAGGAAATAGCCACGAATTGACCACGAATTTCCGTGGCTAAACGGTTTAGCCACGGGCATAGCCATGAATTTGACGTTCGTCGCCATTCGAGGCTATATGCCTCGACGCTAACAGCTACCAACACAATATCTGTGGCTAATAGCCACGATCTGACAGTCCCGTGGCTATGTCCGTGGCCTGTTCGGAAAGGTGTCATCCGTGGTTGTAGCCACGAATATAGCAACGAATAGTGTCGTGGCTAAAGTCGTGGCCACCCAGAGGACATCTCTTGGTAGGTCATGGCTACGTGTGTGGCCATGCGACGTAAGGTCTGTGGCTATGCCCATGGCTACAGACGTGGCCATAATGCTTGTGGCTATGGACGTGGCCATGTGGCATAATAGTCGTGGCTATGTATGTGACTAATTCGTGGCTACATTTGTGGCTATATATTATTAATTGTATTGTGAGCTCGGTAATAAATATAATCTAATTATTTATTATAGCTGGGCACAAACACATACAAAATTAACACATACCACTGCCATCATTTGTTCATCCAAAACAAATACAAAACAAATCCAGAACCATCCAAAACACAACCAGAAGTTCAACCATCCACAACACAACCAAAACAGACCCGCAAGTTCGATCAACAACACGACATGTGCAAATACGACTAAGTCTGAAGACAGTACGTGGGAACCCAAAACAGAAACACACAACTTACTTTGATTTGCCTTTGCCCTTACAGAATTGCATCATGGTGCTGAGGAGCTTCTCCTGCCAAGTTTCATTGGCCTTCCTAGTCTCGTCCATTAGTTTCTCCCCAATAGCTACCATGTCTTGTCAGACACTTGAGATGACTTGTTCCTGCACTCGATCTCCAAATGACGACATTTCTTCCCTGAGGTTTGTGGTCACCTGGCTCTGCACCTGATCCCCTAACTCCACTATTTCATTCCTCAAGTCTTGCTTCATGCTTGAAAGTTCAGAGATGGCATATTCCTTCAAAGGGGCATCACCAGCAGATGCAACAGCTGGTGCAGCAGATTCTGGATTCGGCTTTGAGTGAAACATAGCTGGCACCTCCGATTCCATGCCCAGAACCCGACCTTTCTTCACACCGCATGTCGCCTTGAGCCACAAAGCATTCATGTCAACCGAGTGGGATGCATTCTTAGAGACAACATCATCAAGCAAGGCCTCTTCTTCTACCAAATGGTCGAACTTTTCCTAGCCAAAGAACACTACCAAGATGTTTAATACAACACAACAAAACCAGAAGCAATGTAAAAGAGCACAATAGGAAAACAATGTAAAGAACGCAGCAGCAAGTTCGATGGTGTTACAAGTAATTTATCAGACATTAGAAGAGCATAACATAACCAATTTATCAAACATTAGAAGAGCACAACAGGAAAACAATGTAAAGAAAGTAGCATCAACAACAATAAAATTAGATCACATCATCATATTATGGTGTAAAATGTTTAATGCAACCCAAGAAAACCAATTTATCAGACATTCACAACAGGAGACAATTTACATGCTCAATAACATAGACAACACAACCCAATCACCAACTTCCTGCAAACGGACCCTTAAAAAAACACATATATACTAACCAATTTCATAAAACATACATGCTGAATAACATAGACAACACAACCCAATCACCAACACACAAAATATATACCAGTACCTACACATAATAATCACAACCAATTTTCTGCAAACTGACCCTTATAAAAAACAGACATATACTAACCAATTTCATAAAACATACATGCTCAATAACCTATATAACACAACCCAATCACCAACACACAAAATATATACGAGTACCTACACATAATAATCACATATTGGAAGATGATGCACTCAAAACCCATACAACAACATAAAAAAATACTCAAGTATAGCAAGGTACCAAACAAATCCATAAAGACTATTCACATAACAAGTACATAGCATAAAGGGATGATTGAAGGTGTTACTTACCACCGTTTCTTGGCATTGAGCACCGGCCCAAGATCCATGGTGTTACAAGTAATTTATCCTCGGTTGCCCATTTCTCCACCATTTGGGCCCATATCACTTGCTTCACCCATGTAGGCTTCTTTGTTTTTCCATTGCGAGCCTTCCCAAATACGTTCCTAAAGTGGTCCCCTCCCTTTGTTTAATTTGAAAGCCTTGTACACTACTGCTTGTGAGTAAAGGTTTTCATCCCATCGTGTTCGATTCTAGACATATGGAACAAAGAAGTCAAATTGTAAACAATTCACACTTAATCACTGGATGTTAGCACAAGTAATGAATTTTTTTTACCTTGAACATTCCCCACCATAATTCTATTGTTGTTTCAGGAACATCACCCCACCTTATGTAGGGTCCATCGAAATGTGAATGAATAACTTGGAGCAAGACACCATACGCAGGATTTGTGGAATCAAAGCTTCACATAAAACCCAAAAACATAAAAAAAAAATGTTATCAATATAGTTGGCTTGAGAAAAAAATATACAGAGTTGGCTTGACCATGAAATTGGTAACAAGAATTAGCATGAACAAATATACACAGTTGGCTTCAGAAATGAACTCATACTTAACCATGGTTAACCATTAAACTGGTAACAAAAATTAGTATGAATAAACAGACAGAGTTGGATTGAGAAATGAAATAATAATTAACCATGCTTAAAGCTTGAGAAATGCAATCATGCTTACCCATGAAACTCAACAAAGACACAAACACAATTAACACCATAGATTAAATAATTTCAGAATGCACCCTAAGTTCTCTAATGGAGCAACAAATTTCAGTTCTTACTCCTTCAACACGGACAGAAGTTCAAACCAGGTATTCAAAGTTCCAGCAAGGCATACAAAACAGATGAAAGCAATTATAAATGCACTCTATGTTCTGTAATTTCATAATGCAGAACATAGATCAAAGCAAGTATTTAAATAATTTCAGAATGCACCCTTAGCTAGCAAACCAAATCATTTCACAAACTACTTCTAACAAAATTACTTGTAACACCATCAAAACAGATGACAGAAGTACATAATTGCAGAATCTCTCTTAGCAAGCAATTGCAGATGTTCACTTTATTTAAAACATGCATTCAATGTTCCATTACAACATATATATTATACACATAATTGCAGAATCTCTCTTAGCAAGCAAACCAAATCTTAGCTAGCAAAACTAAATCAAGCATAATTAGGCAAAACAAAATATATACAAAGTTGACTTACGATCCATTGACCAGTGAAAAGGAGACTGGTTTGTTCCACCGTGGGGCTTCTTCCTCATTTTCTCCGGTGTCTTCCTCATCTTGTTGTCCTTCCTCGTTTTCTTGGCCTTCGACAATCTTTGAGGCATCCTCATTTTCTTTGGCGTGGTCTTTTGTCTCAGATGACGAGCCCCCTTCACAAACCGGCGATGGAGATGGGGAACCCGGCAAACCATGAGAGGTTCTAGGAGCTTGAGAGGCAGAGGGCTGGGAGGTAGCAAGCGCTTGGGTGGTTTCAGTACAATGGGAGGTGGAGGGTTGAGTGGTTTCAGTACATTGGGAGGCAAAGGGTTGGGAGGCTTGGGTGGGTGGGTGGGGGTGGGGGGGTTGTGGATGCTACGTTCGGCCGCTTGGAGGGCCTGCCAGAGGGACGGGATGTTGGAGGAGCTTGGTTGGGTTCAATAGCTTGGGACAAGGAGGTCGCTGCGCTTGCACGTTTGGAGCCCCTGGTAGGAGAGGTCACTCGAGTGGTGGCCCTTGCCTTTGCCCTGGCTGGGGATCTGACTGATGAGGGCACCGGAGATGTAGCAGGTGAAATCACGGGTTGGGAGGCATTGGCGGGAGAGGGCGCCGGAGTAGAGCCAGTGGCGGCAGCTACTGGTGGTCTTGTCCGTGCTGTGTCTGGAGCTAGTGGTGGTTGGCTGGTGTCATGGCGAGAAGATCTCCTTAAGCCTCCCCTCATCTTCGCAATTTGTGAGATTGAGATAGGGTTTCTGAGTGGAGGGAGGGTAGAGAAGATTCAGAGCATAGATTGAGAGATTGAGAGAGGGTTTCTGGAGAGATGAGAGCTGGAGATTGAGAGATTGAGAGATTCAATTAGGGTTTCCTCGACATAGAAAATGAGGAAGGAGGCTAGAGATGAGAGATTGAGAGATTCAGAGAGTTAGGGTTTCTGAGGTAGGGTTTGGGAATTAATTGGGAATAGTTGAAAATTTTCATTTGCCGAGTTATTGAAATATTTGGATTTCCCTCGCCCGCGTCCTGAAAATTGGGAGAGAGGGTTTATAAATTAGGGTGTGGGCCGGGTTAAAAAAAGGCCCATCATATTTCGGGTAAAAAAAGGCGCATCTCTAATCGGGTTACAATTGCTAGAGGGGAGATGAGTTAGGGTTCCTCAAATCGTCGGAGAAGGTAAGCACATTCGAATCTCCGGAGACAAAGGAAATTCGATTGGGATATATCTCATCCTCATTCTGTTTCATCTCTGTTTCATTTGAATCGAGCTTGGGTAGCTGTCTCATCTCTAAATCCAATTCTTCAATTGTTGAAACGGATCACAGGTTCCATCCCTCTTAAAAGTCTATTTCATTTGAATGTTCTGAAAATCGAAAAACGGTTGATTTATCCTTTGTATGCTGCTCTGGCGGTTGATTTATGAGATTTGGCTATGGAAGTGTGGTTCCTTCCTTCTTCTGTTTCATTTGAATATTTCTTTATGCAATTTATTGTGTTGCCTAACTCTGATTTACGGTGTAGATGCACTGCAATGCCAAATTTCGTGTCTAATATGTTAAGTGATTTATGAAATTTAAAATTTCGTCTCACTGCTGCATGTTTGTTGAACTGTTGTTGCACTGCTAAGTGGATTTCAGTTTGAGATTGCCATAGGGTTTTGGTTTTAAGTTTGGATTAGAGTTTAATTTGTACATCGTGCTTGGTTTAGGTAACTTGCTTCTATTTTGCATTCGTGGTTATTTATTTTCAATTGAGTTGTAGAATACAACAAATTTCTTGTTGTTGAATATATAATTATGTGATAATCGGACAGTCATTGGAAAATGCTTACCTGAATGATCAACTGATGGCTTTGTGTCTAGATGCCATTTGTGTGTGTGTGTGTGTGTGCGCGCGCGCGCGCGCTGTGTGATGATCGTTTATTTGATTCAATGGAATATGGGAGAAAGAGGTGTGATGTTGTTTAATCTGTAGATGCTTTAACCTAAATGTGACTTTATGGATAACTCGTTTAGGTGTGGTTTTGGTATAGGGACAGAGGGAGTGTTGTTGAACTCGAATTTGATGATGTGGGGTTGTAAAAGGTAGTGTTGAACTCGAATTCACTAATGTATAGGTTGTTAATCTGCTGTCCATTGGCTGTTGTCAAAGGTACCAGTGTTTTTCAAGTGTTGTTAATTTTTGCTAACATCGTCGCCGTCGAGTTGATCGTATAGTGCTTGCATCGCCGACGAAGAGGTCTTCTATGGGCTCTGTCCGTGGCCATACTTCTTCTTCGTCACTGTCTGTTTGTCCCTCTTCATCGTCCGATTCCACCCACCCTCTCTTTAACACGTATCAGTTAAAACTAACGGAGAAGGGCACGAGGTGGAATAAGATTAAAGCTCAGGGGTACCACACGAAATATCACAAACTATTGTATACCTGCGAAAAACGCTATACCTCGGTGGTACCTAGCGAAATTTCCGTTATTTTAATTTGACATATTTTTATTATAATTTAATTTTGATAATATTCTTAAAAGGTCTTTAAAAATTTTGAGTTTTTTTACCCGTTGGGTCGACCCGAACACGGGACAAACCTGATTTGGCTCGACTCGGAACGACCGGTAACCCGATTGATTTGAAACCCGATCTACTCGGGACCCGAATGACACGAAACCGAACCCGACCCGAATGACCTGATTGACAAGTCTACCTATGGGTAATTCATTGAATTCTTCGACCTCCTACAACCAATCCCACAACAATTGCACCGATCGCCGTCATGCAAAACTCCTCCAACCAAACCCTATAACCACTGTATCAACCACCGATCCACCACCCCGGCGAAACTCTTCCAATCAAATCCGACAACCATCGCATGAACCACTGTTGCTACCAACGCCTAATTATAGTTACTCCGCTCCGCTCCACTCTACGCAGTCCGCTCGCCTCTAGTTGCAACTTCAACGGAGTGTACAACTCCTATTCTGCTACTTCATTAGCGCTGCCCGAATGGAGTGCAACCGTTGGGCTCTCCTCAACCTTTGTCGCCGTTAAATTCATGATAATACTCCGTATCATAATAAAATTTATGAAAAAGTTAGTGCAATGATAATGTTTTTTTAAAAGTAAAATGTTTTATTAAAACTTATGCAAAAGGCTAAAATCTCATGTATTTTAGGACGGATGAAGTATCTTTTATCACCGTGTTTAATGGAAAGTTAGGGTTTCTTTTCCCCTTTTCTTTCTCTAGTTTTCCCATTTGATTAGAGACTTAATGTTCAATTTTTAATAAATTATTCTGTCAATAGTAATTTATTCATCTTAATTGGTGGCTTTCTGTAATTTAGCTGCTTATTTAATATCCTATTCCTACCAGAGAAAGTAGGCTTCATCACACTTTGAATCCGGATAGATAGAAATCGAACGTAACTGCCATTCCATTGCAATGGAAAGCATAGTTTATGGAGTAATAATGAACACTGTTAAAAATCTTTGAAATTGCAATGAAAAAGCATCATTTCATCTACACGCAAACCAGGTATACCTGGATCCAAAAAAAAAAAAAAAAAAAAGTCTACATATTCATCGTGGTCCATGGATGCCGTAGCTTACAATACCAATGGCCTATCAAAGGAACCAGCCAAAGCTCTGCTACGTAATACAGGGAATACTGCAAAAACGTCAAAAATTTCTCAGGCCTCATGCTCCTCCCTTGCAAATCACCTCGTCTACTGTACAAATACAATTGCAGAAATGTGCTATAAACTTGAAACCATATGCTGGTTTTGAAGGTTAGGGGAAAAGGGAGTAGTTGGGACTTGAGAGCAGCATACGTTCCGGTGAAACTTGTTAAGGGTACAGAATCTGCACTGTCTTGTAGTTAAGCTGGAGCTCTGTAACTACTCATAAGCATCCTTCATAAATGAATATTACCCCTCAAACAGATGTGAAACGAAAATTTAAGCATGGAATCCACGACTTCCTTAGAGTTTGGTAAAGAGCACTGGAGCACTACGTCTTGGAGTCGCCAACTATAAATAGAACCTTCTTCTTAAGCTTCTCAATCATCTGCATGTATTGTTTGAAAATTTTGAGCGACTTGCACACAAAGGTATTTCCTCCTGGATTAAGTTGTTGAAACACTTACCATTGACGATCTGTTTTTCCATTTCTGAACTGACACAAAAGCTTGGTTGAGGTGAGGGAAGCGAGTATAATCATGATTGAGATGAAATGTTGTATTTGCAGTTGCTTCTGCAACCCAAAGGTCATTCATTTCATCCTTTGATCTCTTGATGAGATTGCAGAAACCAACCTGAAACAAGCACTTGGTGTCAGTATTACAAATTCTAGCTGAAAGGAGTTAAAGAATATGGTAAGCAAATAGATGCCATCATGAAAGCCATTTATTGTGTTCATTAAATCTCAAGAACTAAACCTGAGAATATACTTGGCTGAGAGAAACACAACAACTTCTTCCAACTACAAACTAGTGCAGTTCAGTTCACAAAGCATATGTACATATTCATTCACTATGGCCCAAATACTACTCTTACTAGTTGTGTATAGACAAGGAATAGAGAATAATCAAATCAGATGCTAACAAAACTATGAAAACTAGAATTGTTCAAATTTAGATGATTTCTAAAAGATATCAGCATATGCTAGGAGATCTTTCAGTTCTTGACAGAACATAGGAAAGAGTTTCATATAATGGATGGACAGTTGCAGACTACAGCGACAGTTTTTAAGCAAAGGTTTCCTTTGTGCAATCCAAAAAGATCTTGGATCAGGGATAACAACAGAAGTAATCACTTTCATCAAAATTATTCTAGATGGCTGCAAATCAAATAAAAACAATTTTCATTCTTCACATGAAGCCATCTCTGAACAAAAACATTGAGAAAAGCCAAATGAGTTGAAAATTAAAGCATCTCATGATGAACTTACTATTGATCCAACAAGGTTACTGTTGACTGGTGATACAGCATATTCATCAGAACATGATGAACAGAAGTTAATGGCAAGCAAAGAAATTGTAGATTCATCTTTTTCTAGCTCAGATGTAGAGCCATCAGTGACAAACACCCACTGTCTCTTTTGATGAGAAGCCACGTATTCCTTTCCCACGTATAAAACCAACACAGCAGTATCAAACTCACTGTTAAAAAGGCAATACATCAATATTAAGCATTAAACACAAATATTTGCTCATCTCTCAAGCATGCACTCTTACTGGACGAAATTATCACCTCGATAGGGGAACCTCCATAAGTTTTGAGATTAGGACAGATTCACGAGGAGTGAAGAAGGGCCTGGGAAAAAAAAAATCAGATAAGCAAGAACTGCATTTCTTCTCTCTGAAGTTTGCTGCATAATTTAATTGATAAGAGCAACAAACACGTCAAAGGTAAATACTTACGCAAAACATTCCCTTTCTGAGGAAGCTAAAGGTTGCCAGTTCAATGTAGATCCTCTACCATGTAGAAACAATGTACTTGAATTAGAATGTAATGGAACAAGTCCACACATGGCGTAAGCCTGACCCTCAACCAGTTCAAGTTGCTGCAGATAAAGAACGAAAAAAGGCTTCAAAATACAAGATGAATATCAAGACATGCAATGAATCACAAGTCTTAAGTGATAGAACAATGTAAAACTACATATTACCTGCTTCTCATTAGGGGTCCAGATAGTTATTAGTCCTTCCTTGGGCCCTTTACCTATTTCCCCCCTTTGATAAGTCAAGCCAACTACCCTCAATCGCATAAATGGGGTGACTTCTCTGGTACTTAATCTTGCATCTTCAAGAGCTTTCTTAACAGAACTCTCTATATCTTGCTGTCTGCGTGACTGTAAATAGAGGTTCCACAATTAAGAGCCTTTCTAGAATATAGATAAGTGCAGCATATGAAGCAAATATGTCAACACACCTCCAACTTTGCTTGGTAATTAGTGACAGATGCTAGCTTCTCAGGGCTCATTTCGGCCATCAGCATTTCAGGTTCAAATGCATTCTCAAGCATCTTCAGGATCTTTGCTCCTTCACAACCATAGTCGTTTTCCGCACCAGAGCCATAACTGCCTATGCAGAAGTCTGACATGACACCCTCTATGATATTAGAGCATCTGCAGAGAAAATTGAAAACAATGAGATCAGAGGCCTTTAAGAGAGATTTAAAAAAAAAAAATTGGGAGCTTTAGCTCCAAGGCCAAAATATGGTGTTATTGAAGCAAACTTAAATCCTACAATCACACTTCTCTGCACTCTCAACTAGAGATGGTCATATAGACGAAATATTGATACTCCAGCTGTTGTGCCAGAATTATTGTGATAAGAGCATAAATTGATTTACTACTTCCTGAAAGCATGCATATTGGACTATATCGAACAAAACTTCGTTCATGAGAAAACTATGATATATAATATGACTTGATGCTTGCAAGTGTTATCAGGAAATAAATCACAATCAAGGCCATGAACCAGATCATAAGTGCAAACATGCATACATATGTACCCGAATGGAAATACATATACATACATGTATGCATATCGATGTGTGGCATTTTTTTTCCCACATAATAATAAACCATATAGTATGTAAGACAACTGTTAAAAGAAGATGGCCAAAGAGGAATGGTAGGAAAACAATCTCCACCTTTGATTATAAAGCCTCATAACTTCAGCCTCTTCCTTCTCCGATCTTACGATATAACCCTCATTACCCACCCTGCAAAATGTAGACTTCATGTAACAATATTGGTACATCAGAAGTTCAAGTATAACTTCAATAGAACAGAGGATTAATGGTTACCTTTCTCTGTAGAGAACTGGATAGATTCGTGTTACTCCAACCAACACCCTAGGCACCGGGCCCCCACTACTCTTAATGCATGTAAATGCCAATGGTATGGATTCGCGAGCTAAAAAGCATATTGAAATTGAAAATAGAAAAAAATAACTAACACAATGTGATAATTAAATTGTTGCAATATTCTATAATCAAATTGTTACAAATATGACAAACGATTTGAATTGTATATTATACTCACAGAATCCTAAACGATCGGCCCAGCAAGCTCTATAAGTTCCATTTGCATGCAAGAGTAAACTAATGGTTCTTGGTGCCTAACAATGAGACAGAAACTTATGAGTATTGACTAGTAATAAACAGAAGATAATAATAACTGCTCAACTCAATCAAGAAAATTAGAGAAAGGACAAACCTGCAGGGGTGAAACAGGTTGCGTCCAGCCACATAAACGAGACCCCGATATCTGTGCAAGAAAAATTGCAGTGATAACATACTGCAATATATCCGATCATGATATAAAGCAAAAACAGAGAAAAGCAGGATACCCGTAGTTTCTGCCCCACAAATAGTTTTCCAAGAGCAAGATACTTTGAGAGCACTATATCCAACCGAGCATTTATGGAATACCTTAGAGAAAGTCAGCCTAAATTAATCAGAAAGCAAGTCAGAGTTAAATACTACACTTGGCACGATATTTCTCTTACCATCCATCAGTGAGCTCAATTGTACTTGCAGCTCTTGTTTCACTCTCATCAATTGTCACAGGGCCAACCTCAACATTGTTATCATTGCAGACTCTAGAAATGCACAGGATCAGGATAGAAGAAGGTGATGCATCTCCCTCCAGGATTTTCTTGATTGCAGAACGGTTACCATGGTTCACTTCTCGCTCATACCTTAAAAAAAAAAAAACTCATGTCAAATATGCTACCCATTCTATAAACAGTAACTATTGTAGATATTCTTCACAACAAGAAACTAAGATATTAACGCGGAGAATAAGATTTAGTCAAAAACAGGAATACCTATACTTCAATTCCTCAAGAACATTATATACGGACAAAAAATTTCCATGACACTTGGTGGAACTCAATCTATCATAACTTGCAAGTTTCCATACAATCCATTTGTAATGGTTTGCGACCCACCTACATCAGAAAAAGGAAAAGTTCTCAACAGACTGAAATAAATCATTGTGAATAGGAAGTAAAAGCTACTTCTGATAAGATCACCCAATCATCATGAAAGAACATTGTTGAAAATTTCGCCAACAATAACAATCCTAGTATATCCCACACAAAGTTGTATGGGGTTGAGATTTATACATCGTTATCTTGACTATGTCTAGAGATTGTTTCCAGGTGAGTCAATAATTCCATAAAAACAGACGAACAAAAACTAACAGAAACAAACAACAAACAAAGGACAAGGAAAACCAAGAAAAGGCAAAGCAGAAAAGGAAAAAGAAAAAACAAGAAACAAAAACGATAAATGATACTACAAAACAAGGTATCCCAAATTCGCACAAACTAACCCTCCGCGACATGGAATTCTATTGGGAGAAAAAAATAATAATAAAACATTGTTGCCTACAAAATATTGTGTATCAAATGTGCACAGAGAAGCAATATGGCAGACATTAGGAACGTTCTCCATTTTACACCAACCACGACTTTTGCATTTCGATGTTTACACCAACTACTGAAACAGAACCTAGTTAGGGAAACACATACAGCCTGGTCTATGTGATACTCATATCTAACAAGTAAACAAAGACATACACATAAGAAGGTAACACATATAAACAAAAGCCAGTCTGAAAACTCAAGCAGCCTTTTTGTCACCTTTCATTTCGTGACACTACGGGAAAAAATATGGATACCATTACTTACTCTTTTGACGCATATTGCAGGGAAGCTCCAGCCTGGGCCAACTTTCCATGGAAATCTTCTATACCTATCCAACCTGCACCAGAATCCTCACAAAAAACATACTTCTCTGCATTGCCTGGATTTATCCGTCGAACTTCATCCGGAAGATCCTGCAGCTTTAGCAATTCAACAAAGAGCTTTAGCAATTCACATCCAATTAAGTCCATCAAAATGTATAAGCAAACAGTAAAAGTAAGAACATTAGTATCAACAGTTGGTTTACCATGTTCAATGGAGGTGTTGGAGGCAATTTAAAAAACTCTTTTATATAAATTCTTGAATTTTGAGCTGGATATAGAGTTGAAACCCTCTTCTTGTAACATGAATTTTCTCTTGCCCCGTTGGATAAACCTGTATGATTGAATTATCACAAAAGTGATACAACAGCCAAGTCTTTCATGAACAATATGTACATTTTCTTCCTAAAATTTACCACTTGGGACCAAGGGAATGCTATGATTCAATGGATTTGTGAATTTAGAACATCGTGGCCTTTTGAATGGTGAGACGTGATTTTTTCTCCCAATCCTTTTCAGGTCACCTGTGGCTTGTTTTCCATTAAAACGGGTTGTGCCTATACTGGTGGCAATATGAAGTAGTGGCTCTTTTGATGAAGTTTTCAAGCTGCTGATTCTCGAAGCTCCATTGTCACTGGAATCTGGCAAAGCTGAACCAGATATGCGAGACTTCTCATGCAGAAGGTTTTCAACAGAGGAATGCAAATTATGTGACTTGTAGGAAGAGTTTTCGGCCATGGATATGTCTGCCAAATGTGTTCTAGAAGATGTCTGTGAGGAAGAGTTGAAGGTTTTCAGATCATGGTTTCTCTCTTCAACTTCCTTAAAGTTACGAGAAAAACTCATAACATTTTCTTGGTTGGCATTGTTCAAATTCAAGTTACTCTCTTTTAAAACTGGGGAAAATGCATCGCCCGCACCCACGTTGTCGAGTAAAGTCCCTAGTTCCGGATCACCTAGTAAGCTTCTTGCTCTTTTTAAAGCATCAGCAGAGACTGAAATGGACCTCCCACCTGCAGTATGGAACTTGATTGGAGATGTTGTAACAGCTGACCTAGTTGTAGGCACTTCAGTTGGAGCATGCTTAGCATAACTCTCTTCAAAAAATCCATTACTGGGCAGATCAGGCCGATAAAGAGGACACTTCTGCACCAAAGAGGTAACACCCAAGGTCCCTACAGCATTTGCACTACCCTTTCTCTTCTTCAAATGGGCTAGCCCATTGCTATCATATGTTGCATCCCCCTTAATGGATTGAAACCCTTGAAAAGAGGGATCATGAGATACTTCATCATCATGTTCCAACAATATTTTGGCCCTAGCAAGTGCAGCAGAAGATGCACTAACCTTCTTCCCGGATGCAGTTTGGAAAAGAGAGATGGATGGACCGCATCCATCAGGTTGCTTTTCTGTCATAACATAGGAAACAATATAAATAAGCCATCATGGTTAACACTAAAAACAGTTCACTGGAATACTGAATAAATTATCGATCTCTCCATCTCACAAACACCATAAGTTGGCATTGGTTGGGCATCTTGGGCAGTATGGAGAATCAAGATCAGGTTGAGAAGTCCCAGTCTGAGATCTACTGTTTGGTTGGCTCTTTTTATCTACTTGATAGTCACTTGATTCTTTAACACAATCAAACCTCCTCAATCATCAATCAAATTCCAACCAGATCCCTTAAAAAAATAAAACAATTCCTCATTCCAACCTAATATACTCAGATTTCAACCAAACCCCAAGCAAGTCAATCAGTATCAAATTTGGGTAGGGTGATAGCTCAAACACATATCAGCTCAAAAAGGAAGCAACAGATGAGACAGTGCAGCACTTCCCCTAATTGAGAGAGCATATATTGTAGAATCAGACAAGGTGCAAATAGAGAGTGAAGGAGAAAAGCACCTAATTCAGCGCCGGCGTTGCTGTCATCACCAAGAACAGATAAAGCTTTGGAAACGGAAGACTGTTTAGGAATGAGAAATGCGCCTGATGCCGTCCGAAATACGGGGGACGCGGGAAACCGATGGTCGCAATTGTCCACAATCTTCGAGTGTCCTGCGGTAAGGTGGAAGTAAAATGTTAATTCGCGGGTGAATAAACCTATTCAAACAACGAAATGACACATAGAAGGGAAAGAGAGAGAGACCTTGAAGTATGAGGTCGGCCATGGAAGGGACGGTAGGAGGAGCAGGTTTTGAGACATAGGGTTTCAGTTGGGGGTCCGGAGAACCGGAAACCTCCCACCGGAAATTGTTGTCGGCGTCGGAGAGCAGATGCCACGTCGACATTCCGGACTTTTCCAAGGTTCCGGCAGGGAGTGAGTGAGGGGTTCTCGGGGGGCACTCGCACTACCGGTGCGGCACTGGTAGGAAATTAGGAATGAGGAATTATTAGCCATTAGGAATAAAGAAACTTAACAAAAGGGATTGAGGGCGGCTGTGTTTGGCGGGAATTTTTTTTCTCCCTAAGGAAGTGGATTTTTTTGGGGGCAATCTGCATAAATAGACCACTTTTTGGACAAATGTAAAAGTGCTTTATGAGTCTACTTTTGCCAAAAAAAAAATGTGACCTCTTGGGCAGGTTCCAGGTTGGAGAGAGAGGAGGGAAGAGTTGTTGGGTTTTGGCGCCAAAAATTGTGAGGGGATGAGTGATGTAATGTTGGATTTCCTATGGGAAAAGGCTTTCATTTTTTCTCTCTTCTCTCGCATCTTCTACAACATAAACTTACCTGGAGAAAGAGATGGAGGATGTTCCACCATTGAAGACAAGTTGTCGGCTTGCAATTCCAGTTGTAGAGCACTTGTCGCCTTTAGTCAGTACTTATGTCAGTGATAAGAATCTCCGTGTCACCTTGGTTTCCCATAAACTTTTCTTCCCATATGCAAGGGGTAAGTGTATTTGGCGAAGTACTCCTCAGATATGGCGTTAGATATCGATTGATAACATTTCTTCTCATCTCTAGTATCATTTTTAAGGTGGAAACGCCTTGGTATGCGTCACACTCATCTTTGATGGTTCTTGGGTGTTCGAGAGAGGTGGTTGGGTGTTTGTTGGTGAGAAATCGCACAAGAATGTCATGATACAAGAGGGCATCGACTTCAACTCTTTCAAAAAGCTGATCAGTCTCAAGGTCGGCGATAGTGGTTTATATGAATAGTGGGTGTTGTCTTACGTACCAAAGTTGAAAGAAGGGGGTAATCCGATCATAATAGCTGATGATGGCGACTTTGAGGCATTTAAATTTCTGACCTCGAAGTGTGGAGAAGATATGTGGCCCCTTGCGATATATGTCGGTCCATTGCAGAAGGAGAGCTTTGAAGTACGTAAAGCAACCTGTCTGGGAAGAACGCTTGATTGGGCCACCTTCCTCCCAAAAAATGGACGATTTGGTTGAGATTGTGATAGATGTGGCAGACGATAAGGTACAACATAACCCCGTGTCTCTAGATGTTGTGTTATATGTTGAGAAAAAGGTGACCACTGCCTTAGGGAAGAGCAAGGAACTGGCTGCGATGGATATTACTGACATGGTTAAACAATCAAGTGACACGGGTATATGTTCGGGTGACAGGGTACATGGTCTGGATGTAATTGAATTGAGTGACACAGATACCTCTTCAAGTGACATGGGTGACATGGGTCAAGGGTTGAAGGTGATATCCATTAGCAGCGAGGAGGAGGGTGACGATGGGCCAACCCCTATAATCGACTTTGGGGTCTCGGACAAGGACGAAGGTTTTGAAGTGAAGCTTGAAGAAGACTGGGATGATTTGGAGTTGTACGGTGTCAAGGAGGACATGGGTGAGTTTCCCCATGTGAAGCGTCGTCGTTCATAGTTGTGTTCCTCGATCTATTGGTGATCCAACGGCTTACCTTAGAAGCTGGGGTAAGTACTTGAGAGTAATTTAGGGTCAATGGACATATGACAAACTTTAGGTATGGTGGGTTGTATTTTGCCCTGACAACTTTTTTTGGATGTACGGTTCCTTATTCTCTTATATTTCATGTGTCACTTGTTTGAATCTGATGACTTTGAGTTTTGAGTGTCTACCATTTCCATAAGGAATTCACCCTTGTCATGTGTTTGTATGTCCGTGTCACCTATTAGATCTCACTTATCATTTGTTGGATTATGATGATTTACAATTTTGAGGGTCAGCCATTTTCGTAAGGAATTTGCCCATGTCACCTGTTTGTATACCCGTGTCACCGATTAGATTTCACATGTCACAATTTGGGGTTTCACTTTAAATTTGTTTTCGAAATGAACCATATGTCACCTGTTTGTATGGTCGTGTCACTTGAAGGATTAACGTGTCTGTTTTTCCACTCAAATATTTCAAATCCAAGTATGTTAGTAAAGAAAACCCCAAGTGCATAAGATGTTAATAAAAGACAAACATGTACTACATCTATAAAAGACCAACCAATGTCATAAAATACTACATCTACTAACTAACGGAGATCATAACATCCTACGAGTTTTGAGAAACAAAGTTTAGAAAATACAATCCCAACAAAATTCATAACAACCTATATAAAGACCGAAAATTTTGATTATGATTAATTAAGATTTAATTAATTTCCGATGGATAATTCGACCAATTATCCTTCTTTTGACGATTTTGAAAACCCGGAAAAATTTAATTTTTTTTGATGACATATTTTATATGGAAAGAGGATTACAATTCCAATCTAATGGAATTCGTATGATAATTTTCCGAGAAATATTGGTGAGGCAAAGACCTTGTCATCCATTTATTTAGGTAACTTTTATAACTTGTCGCGACTTTTCGAGACGTCTTTTAACCTCAAAATGTCGCCTCCCCTATGACCCATTTCAGCCCCATTTTGATGATCTTCATGAGCCATTATTTTGTTGATTAAAAAATAAACCCCCCTCCCCCCCATGGATTGACACCTTTGAATGACCAAGTCCTATTCCATTCACTATGCTACCTAATACACACCAACTCCCTGACCACCATTGCCCACCCTTTTGGCTCCATAAAGAACCCCAATTGGCTGCCATTCTCAGCCATCTACATCACCAAAATCGGATAGAGAAGAGAGAAAGAAAGAAAAAGAAAGAGAAAGAAAAGAGGGAATTGGCCCAGCAACACCTCAACTTCAAACCACCATAACTCCCTCCTCACTCAAGCTTTTTGGCTGATTCTTGAAGCCAAATATCCACAAAAGAGAGGCCTTTCCAACTATAGTTCTTGCACAAAAATCCAGACCAGTCAAGCCAGCCGTTGAGCCCCATTTCCGAGCCAGAAGTGCCAAGCCCTTTCTGTTCTTGAGGTTTTCAAGTGTGTTTGGGTGAGTCTTGGTTTCCTCCCCTTCAAATCTGATTTTATACTTGTTGTACAACTAATTTTAAAGGTTTTTGTCTAAGACTTCCTTTTATGTTTTGGTTTGGATTTGTCAAAAATGCTAGGTGTTTGGCGCAAGGTCCCGGGAAGCTTGGAGGGGTAATTTGGTCTTTTTTGAGAGAGGCTTCGAGGGTAATCTCTTATCCACCTTTCCCTCTATAGGTTAGAAGCCTTATGTGTAAATTAGGGCTTAGGAAGTGGAGCCTCTATGTGTTTTTGGTTGCGTTTTGTAGCAAACGTCACAACAAACAAAATGGATATATGTGCCTCTGTCATTTGGACTTTTATTCCAATCCAACGGTCTGATTTGGCTTATATCTTAAAATGATGTTCATTGAAATGTTATCTACCTTCCCTTCAAATATTACGGCAATCCAACGGTTGGATCAAGATTTATTATAATTTTAGTAACCAATGTTTATAATGACTCGATTAAAAAACTTGGTTAAGGGAATGCTAAGAATATGGTTAAATATATGATGACATAACCGAAACTTAGAGCATATAAAATACAGAAATGAAGTATACCCATAACGTGGCTTATGATCCGATAAGAAGAAAATCGATTATGTGATAATACGATATAGATTATAACTGGTTAAGTCCGGATCACTTAACCAAAGTGTGTAATCTATAGAATCGTGAACCTCATGTGGATGCATGTTGATTATTAGGTTGGGTACCATGCATTAGAATATCACCTAATGAAAGCTTAAGGAAATTAATGGGCTCTTGTTGATTGAATCTTTGGTTGTGCACTTTATTGCTTGCTTATTCTCCGGACTCCAGGTAAGTCCCCTGGACTTACTCATGATGGATATATGTGATACTCTTTGTCTTATCGAGAGTCTTCATGCATCACGCGACCTAGTAACATGTTTAGGAATATAAACTGGTAATATGACGTAGGATGAACTTAGTAAATCCAATAATTCATATGTATGCTATGTGTCTATGGTAGGACGACCGTCAAAATCTGAATAAATGACTTATACTCGATGGAACACGAATGAAATGATGAAAGACTTACGATGAGAAAGAATGAGTATGTTTGAGAAGGATGAGTATGTTTGAGAAGATATTATGATATGATGGTGATGATGATGATGATGATGATGATACGTGCCCTTGTGTAGTTGTGTGTTTATTTCACATTTATATATATCTATACGTCACTTGCTTATGTGTTACATTTTAACATTCATGTAGTTTAAGTACGCCTCTTTATATGGCATTGAGTGTACATATTTTCGATGATTGACCCCGATCTCCTTTAATGTTTTTAGGTTCAGGTACCCATCTTCCGCACTGATTGTTTATGTGATGTATGACGGGAAAGGCCTTTGGACGATTAGAGTGAGGGAGGCGCTTGAAATTCGTACTCTTTTGCTCATACGTTTTATCGTTTTGACCCGGCACGGCCGTGGTGTTTTGTTGTATTTATGATTTCCGCTTTTATTTCTGTTCGAAACGTTTTCGCGATAGTCTAGGACAGGTAAAGCATCCAACGGGCTTACGATATTTTCGGGGTTCGCAATCCCCATCTTTTGACAACTAAATCTTCAGCTTAAATGAACCTAATAATAACTCGTACTCGGTCGTAAGATCCAAAGCTCACGGGAGAAGATCAAAATTCTCCTATAACGTTCCCCGATAATCTAGTATTCCGAACCTTATTTACCTTCTAAGTAGGTTTATGGAGGTTAATTCGGGTACTTAAATTTCGGGTCATTACAAAGTTGGTATTAGAGCCAAGGTTGTTCGACCTGAGTACGCACGAGTTAAAAAAATTATTTTTCTAAACCTGCCCACCGTTTTGGAAATTTTCAAGGATTTCGAAGTGTTTAAAGGGCAAAGATGAAAACCCTTTGGAAAATGAAAATGGTTAGGATCTTTATAGACAAGAGATAGGATCGACGGGTAGAAACAAGGCGATAGGCATCCTTAGAGATGTAGAAGGGTTCGGGTAGACTGCCTAGCTTTTTCTTACAGACGGGCCTAGAAAACTCCAAGGGAGCAACCGTGGTGGTTGGAGTAGGATAGGATTTAGAGGCGGGCTCGCCAAGCTATCCCTCGAAGGATAGCTATCTAGTTAGCTTCTGTGTGATATAAAATTGTGCCTACGGGCCATCCCCTTGAAGGGATGTGATTATATGAATGACTGTGCCTGAGGGCCGTCTTCCTTGAAGAAGACGTTTTATTGAGTTGTATATTGAGTACACTTAAATGTTCAGCTTGCTACGATGTCCGATATTCCGTCTTCTTCCATTCTGCCAGTCCCAACTACAGTTACACCCGTTGTCCCAGTTGCACCCGTGGTGCCAGCAGTTATGCTTAGGACACGAGGAAGGCCCCGTAGGGATCGCACAGTAGGAGAGGCAGGGGTGCCACCGACAGAGACCGAGACGCCATGGGTTGAGGTCCCACATATAGATATACAGTGGACTGGGCAGTTGTAGTAAAAGATTCCCCGTCTTACGCAGCTTCAGTCAGGGTACCTCCAGTTGAGACAGAGATTCCGAGGACAGAGCAGACCAGGACCGAGATTCCGCACACTAAGCTGCCGGCAGACCGGGCCGGCATGGAGCAGCTTGCACGTGCTTCAGTGTCCTTTATGCAGCAGCAACACCAGGACAGAGAGCGCTCCCACTAGAGGTGGTCGTGAGGAGGAGCCACGCATTGAGACTCCCTGGCACCAGGAGGGAGAGGCGGATCAGCCGTCGCAGGGATCAGTTATCGAGCGAGCGCTGCTTGCATTGCTGGAGCGCGAGAGACCTACTACAGTCACTGATTGGGTGAAGAGGCTAGCACAGAGTAGCACACCCACCTTTCAGGCCAGACCAGGAGAGGACATCGAGCAGTTCTTCAAAGGGATAGAGGGAGTCTTCAACTTGATCGGAGTGCCAGACATAGAGAGACAGAGGCTTGCAGCTGGGCAGCTTCGAGGAGATGCTTTTGACAGATGGATTGTATTCCGTGATGACCAGCATACATGGACCTATGAGGAGTTCAGGACTTTGATGTTGAGAGAGTATGGCCCACCGATTTGATCGTGATGCCGCTTCAGACCAACGAGCTGATTCTTGGGATGGACTTCATGAAGTTCTATGGGACGATCCTCAACCTAAGGACTCGTACAGTTTCCATCCTCGTAGAGGATAGGACTAAGCACGAGGTGTGGGGGAATGACCCCAAACGGAACGGAGCCCAGATTAGCGTCGTTCGAGCGGCGAGACCCAACCTGACAGATGTTATGCTTTAGAGGTGGATCGCGAGCGACCCAACCTGACAGATGTCCCCGTTGTTAGTGAGTTTGTTGACGTTTTCCCAGACAAGCTACCAGGACTTCCGCCACATCGAGATGTTGATTTCGCTATACAGTTGGAGCCGGGCACAAGGCCAATTTCGAGGGGCCCGTACAGGATGGCCGAGCTGAAGGCACAGTTGGAGGAGCTAGCTGGGAAGGGCTACATCAGGCCGAGTGCTTCGCCGTGGGGAGCACCAGTGTTGTTCATGAAGAAGAAGGATGGGTCATTGAGGCTATGCATAGATTACAGAGAGTCGAACCGGGCTACGGTGAAGAACCGTTACCCGTTGCCGAGAATAGACGACTTGATGGATCAGCTGCAGGGAGCTGTCGTCTTCTCGAAGATAGATTTGCAATCGGGTTATCACCAACTAAGGGTGAAGGCAGAGGACATACTGAAGACGACCTTCAGGACTAGATACGGAAACTACGAGTTTGTGGTTATGCCGTTCGGGCTAACCAATGCGCCAGCCACCTTCATGGAGTTGATGAACAGGGTGTTCATCGATTTTCTTGACAGATTCGTGGTGGTATTTATCGATGACATCTTGATCTACTCGAGTAGCAGAGAGGAGCATGCTGAGCACCTGAGGATTGTGCTGAGGATTCTACAGAAGCATAAACTGTTCGGGAAGTTTAGCAAGTGTGAGTTCTGGCTCTCCGAGGTGATGTTTCTTGGTCATGTTATATCCGCAACAGGGATATCAGTAGACGCATCGAATGTTGATGCTATCGTTGCTTGGTAGGTCCCCAAGAACGTCAGAGACATCAGGTCTTTTCTAGGTTTGGCTAGCTATTACCGACGGTTCGTCGAGGGCTTCTCCAACATAGCTACGCCGATGATGCAGCTCACGAAGAAGGGAGTACCCTTCGAGTGGAGCCCGGCGTGCCAGGCCAGTTTTGATCTGCTAAAGCAGAAGTTGACATCCGCGCCAGTGTTAGCACTACCAGAGGGGACGGGGACTTCGTGGTCTACACGGATGCTTCGAGTTCAGGTTTAGGTTGTGTACTACAGTAGAGGGATCGGGTCATCGCTTACGCTTCACGCCAGCTGAAGCTCGGGGAGGAGTCATACCCCACGCACGATCTTGAGCTAGCCGCAGTGGTACATGCGCTCAAGATCTGGAAGCACTATCTGTATGGCACGTCAGTGAGGATGATGACCAATCACAAAAATCTGAAGTACATTTTCACGCAGAAGGAGCTGAATATGCGTCAGAGGAGGTGGCTGGAGATTGGAGTTGATCAAGGACTACGAGTTGGAGATTGATTAT
The DNA here is from genome assembly GCA_037127255.1 of Persicaria tinctoria. Lineage (NCBI taxonomy): Eukaryota > Viridiplantae > Streptophyta > Magnoliopsida > Caryophyllales > Polygonaceae > Persicaria > Persicaria tinctoria. The sequence continues at coordinate 47,049,676 of JBANSL010000002.1, forward strand.
CACCCGGGGAAGGCCAATGTGGTGGCTGATGCCTTGAGTCGGAAGACTCGTCAGGAGATTGTTTTATCCAGATTGACGGCTCGACCCGAGTTGCAGCGGGATCTGATCAGTTGTGGGATAGAGGTCTGGTCACAACGAGAGAGTGGACAGATGAGTTTCCTGGAGGTTAAGTTAGAGTTGATGGATGAGATCCGACGAGCGGAGGCAGGGTGTCTGCGGATTGCCGATATCCGACAGCGCATGGCCCAGGGCCACTGTAGGTCTTTTACTGTCCGGGATGATGGGATGATGATGTTGTAGGGACGAGTTGTTGTGCTTGATGTGCACAACCTGAAGCAGAAGATCATGATAGATTCACATTCCACTCCTTATTCGGTCCATCCGGGATCAAATAAGATGTACCAGGACTTGAGGAGGACGTTTTGGTGGCGCAGGATGAAGACTGACGTCGCTTTGTTTGTAGCGCGATGCCAGGTCTGCCAACAGGTGCAAATAGAGCACCAGAAGCCCGGAGGGATGACACGATCACTTCTCGACCCTGTGTGGAAGTGGACGGATATCACGATGGACTTCGTGATAGGATTGAGGAGAGTTGTACGAGGCTTTAATGCGATTTGGGTGGTGGTCGACAGGTTGACCAAGACCGCCCATTTCATTCCGATCCAGGAGACATGGCCTGTGTCTGATTTAGTCCGAGCTTTTATACATCATATAGTGAGGTTGCATGGGGTTCCCGAGAGGATAGTATCTGATAGAGATGGCCGCTTCACTTCGAGATTCTGGAGGTAGGTGCACGAGGCTCTAGGGAGCAAGTTGCATTTCAGCACGGCCTATCACCCGCAGACGGACGGGCAGAGCGAGAGGGCGATTCAGACGCTAGAGGATATGATGAGGGCTTGTGTTTTGGAGGGGGGGAACCTTTGGGTTCGACATCTTCCCCTAGTAGAGTTCTCGTACAACAACAGCTGTCATTCATCGATCAGGATGGCTCCTTTTGAGGCGTTGTACGGGAGGCGATGTAAGTCGACTATCTGCTGAGATGAGCCTGCATACCGAGTGGGGACACTACAACAGTACGTGCAAGAGGTGACAAATCAGGTCAGACGGATCCGAGAGCATCTGAGGGTTGCGCACGACCGACAGAAGAAGTATGCTGATAGGCGCAGGACTGAGTTGGCCTTTGATGTTGGAGATCATGTCTGGTTGCGAGTGTCACCGATGAAAGGGATCCGACGATTCGGGATGAAGGGCAAACTAAATGTGGGCCCTTTTGAGATCCTCGAGCGAGTAGGAGAGGTTGCTTACAGAGTTGCTTTACCGCCCCGTTTGGCTAGTATACACGATGTCTTCCACGTGTCACAGTTGAGGAACTACGAGCCAGATCCGAGTCACATATTGGACTACTCTGGATTAGAGATAGCACCTGACCATACCTTCGTGGAGCATCCGATTGCTGTTCTTGACCGCCGGGTCAAGAAGCTGAGGTGCAGAGAGGTACCGTTGGTACTTATACAGTGGGCTAGGAGGAGCCCCGAGGAGGAAACTTGGGAGACAGAGGAGAGTATACGGGTGAGCTATGGAGATGTATTAGATGAGTTGCTAGCGTCGTATGTACAGCCACGAGCAGATATAGTTTTGACAGCGTGAGTGGCCGGTGAGTACCTGAGAGGGGGACCCTTAGCCGTACTATGTGTGATTGGGTGTTTACCTCTGTGATTGAGTGCGCATTTTCTGTGATAGATATGTGTGGTGGGGCCCATGAACGGTCCTACATGATGTGATTATCATTGATGTGTGATACTTTATGATATATGACTGATATGATATCGTTATAATTATGTGATTGTTGTGAGTATGGTTGATAAATGATGGTATGTCGGAATGTTGAACCTAGGAAAAGGAATAAGGCATAGCCTTAGAGGTGGATGTTAATCCACCCTCTGTTTTGATTGAGTCGTAATGAGATCATATGTTTGATCCTTAGAGGTTGATTTTTGATCCACCCTCCCGTTGGGAGAATAGAATGTCGGGAATCGGGTTTAAACTTTAGAGGTGGATGACCACCTCCCGAGAGAGAAAGTCGAGCGGAGTCTAGAGGAGTCTAGGCCAAGTCGTGTCGGGACGCCAACGCCTTTAAATCGAAATTGATTGAGGAATGATTGAGTTTACGCTTCCATGATCCGGGTAAGCTCATTGTGCTTCGCGAAGTGGATACGGACTTTCCGCGACGGCCATTGTGGAATTTTCGCTAAGACCTAGCGGTAGTGTGATGATTCTCTCGCGTTGTGATACTTTCGGGGTTGAGGCGAGATGTGAAGGGGGCGCTCGTTCACATGTTCGGCGACGCCGTTCGAGATTATTACGATCGTGACAAAAAGATTCAAACCGGTGGAGAAGGTGTTAAACTCGAACGGCGTCACATCTCGCCTCAACCCCGAAAGTATCGTAATAATCTCGAACGGCGTCGCCGAACATGTGAACGAGCGCCCCCGTCACATCTCGCCTCAACCCCGAAAGTATCACAACGCGAGAGAATCATCACACTACCGCTAGGTCTTAGCGAAAATTTCACAATGGCCGTCGCAGAAAGTCCGTATCCACTTCGCGAAGCATAATGAGCTTACCCGGATCATGGAAGCGTAAACTCAATCATTCTTCAATCAATTTCGATTTAAAGGCGTTAGCGTCCCGACACGACTTGGCCTAGACTCCTCTAGACTCCGCTCGACTTTCTCTCTCGGGAGGTGGTCAAATATGTTGGACAAAAATGCGCAATAATCGTACAACACATTTTATTTGATTTTTAATATTTGAGTTCGACCCCTTTTGGTTATCCTCTTGATTCGAAGTCGTATCGATACCAAGATTTGAATGGTTTTGGTGATTTGGGCTGCACCCGAATTTTAGCGGGTTGCCTACGTATCTCTTGGAAGAGAATCAAGCCTCACGTAGTTCAGAGTGTTTGAGTTGGTGTGTTTTATCCCCTTAAAGGTTTTCATGCATCATTGGATCGTATTAAGACCCACCTTCTTGGAAGGGTAGCCCTAACATAAATCACACTATCATATGCATGAGATTTTCTCGTGTATCATCCGAATAAATCAAGCACACCTTCTCGGAAGGGTTTCTCGACTTAACGACTATCACTTACACGGAAAATCATGTGTATTTAATTTAGATTTAATTTTTAACCCCATTTTCATTTTAAAAGTGAATTTAGGGATTAACGACTGTACCCGACATATTTTGAGATTTAATATCGGGTTACCTACGTAGCCGTTTTTACGGCGTCAAGTCTTTACGTAGTTCTTTTATTTTGAAACCATTTGATTTAATTTGTAATCGGTGACTGAATTCGGCATATTTAAAATTTTATACCGAATTTCCTACGTAACTCGTAAAAGAGTATCAAGTCTATACGTAGTTCTGAATAGAAACCAAGCTTGATTTGGTTTTAAAAGTGTGATCGTTTGAAGATCGGGATTGAACTCGACGAGCTCGTAGCTTTATGTCAAGCTTCCTACATACCCGTTTGAACGGGATCAAATCTTATGTAGTTCTTTTCGAACCAATTTGTTTGTTTTGTTTTGACCTCATATTCATTTAAAGAGAATTTAGAGGCGGACGACTGTACCCGATATATTTTTAGGATTTAATATCGGGTTACCTACGTAGCCGTTTTTACGGCGTCAAGTCTTTACGTAGTTCTACCTTAAACCAAGTTTATATTCGGTGAAACTTGATTTGAGGTTTTTGACTCCGTTTTTGTTTAGGAGCCGGTTTGAAATTAACCTACTAGAATTAATTGGCAAAGAATATTTGACGAGTTTAATTTTATATTTTGATCAAACTCGAATTCTTAATTCGTGCCAATTATAATTCTTATATTTGAGTGGGTTAGTTTTGTAATTAAACACATTTTCCATTTGAAATTTGCCGAAAGATGTGCATCTATATATATATTTACGTATAGAAGGGCTAATGATTCCCTATTTCCTTCTTTCTTTTAAGGGTAAACGGCAGGAAACCACCCCTTAAATACCCAATCTTGCCCAAAACCACCCCTTACATGCATAATTACCGAAAACCACCCCTTAAATGGCTTCCGTTAGCAATTGACCACCCCTTGTAGGTTTCCGTCAATACCTCAGTTAAATTAATGAAATTACAAAATTGCCCTTGCTTCTTTTAATATAAAATAAGCTAAATAACCCTTGAAACTTAAAAGGAATAAAAAACAAAAGGCTGGAGATCTTAAAAAAAAAAGATTTACTTATCTTCTTCCTTGTTACACATCGGTTGAATCACACCAGCGCCGCCCCCAAATCCTTGACCCACAAACCCAAAACTACTAGATCTGAATCGAATCTCATAACTCACTCAAATTTGAAACCAAAACTCTCAGATATGTGAATCCTAATCCAAGATTTGACATCCTAAATCTCAAAATCGAAAGAAACGAAACAAAAATAGAGAGAGATTAGAAGGAAAAGTGAGGAAGAAATTCAGAAATTGAGAAATATGAGAGCAAGAGACCTTGAAATCGAGAGAGACAAGGGATTGCAGAAGAAGAAAGGAGCATATTCCTCTTCGGGAGGAAGGTCCGCTCTTCGGCGGTGTTTTGGGTCGGGATGTTGGCATTGGGGCGGCTCCCTTTCCTTCCGGCCTGGTGGTGGCGGCCTCTTTCTGGTGTCCTCCGCCTTCTCGTTCGTCACTCATGGCCCTGTTGGTGTCCCGACTTCTCGTTCATACCCAAATCCCGGTCTATGTGATTTCATGCTCGATCTCTGTGATCTCATGCCCAAACCTCTAAGGCTTTGATTTTCAAAGGGGAACAACTGGGCAACAGTAGTAGCGATGTTCGTCGAGGAACAAGCAGAGCTCAAGCCATGGTGGTGAAGAAGAGAGGGTGGTTGTGTGGGATCTTCTTGTGTTAAAACAATCCTTCAATTTCATTCTTCCTCCAATTTGATTTTGATTTTGATTTCAACCGATTGATTGGAGATTGGAACTTGGAAGGGTTTTAACCTATTAGCTTATTTTATTTATTTTTTAATTCATCAATTTATTTTTCCATTTTACAAAAATAAAAGAAAATCTCAATCTCAATTTGTTCAAAAGAAAAATAATAAAAAACTGAAATGTGGGGCCGGGGTTGACGGTTCGTGACGGAACATTGTCAAGGGTGGCTTTTGGCAACGAAAATCATTTTAAAGGGTGGTTTTCAGCAATTAATTATAGAAAGGGTGGTTTTGAGCAATATGGTATATTTTAGGGGTGGTTTTCTGCAGTTTACCCTTCTTTTAAAGAGGGGTTGGGCTGAGCCCAAGTAAATCCCATTTCATCATTTGTATTATCGAGCCCAACTCCTATGTCCAACTTGAAACGCATCACTTAGGCTACGTTTTTATTTGTTTCCTTCTGTTCGTGAGTTCATCTGCCTCCTCAGCACAGTAAGAGAACACACTTGCCTCCCTCAACCGCAATCGCCTCCTCGCCTACAGTTTCAGGGATCAGAGTTCGACGACTGAAACGGAGGGGTTAGGCGAGTCAAGCTCGACAACCGAAAAGAGCCCGAGGTATCTCAACCTCAGCTCCTCGGACTAGGTATGTCCTAGGGCTCTTGCTCAAAATTTCCCCAATCCCAAATTTGTTATTTCAATTAGGGTTTAAACAATTTGTGCCCCAAATCTCAAAATTTTGCTCACATCCCCTTTCAAATGGAGCGTTAAATTGCCTGACTAATTTTGTTTACAATCCGCAATTTCAAGGTTGGCAATTTGAGCAATTTTGGGGCCTACGGTTTGATAAGAGTCGAGATTCCAGGCGTGGGACTTCTGAAAAGGGACCAAAGGGTTTCGACTTTGAGCTTTCAAGAAGGAAGGATAGTGCGGCAAGGTCTCGCTTAAGTGCTCGGACATGTTGATGCAACTACCGCGCGGACACGACCCCGACGCCACCAACTAGGTAGGCCTGTTTCCCCCTTTTTCCTTTGTTTGTTCAGAACTGGAATCTCAATTTGTGGTAGGCCTGATTTTGATTAATTGAGTATATCAATTTTGGATTGATCAGTTTGCCCTTTAGTAGTGTCTGATTTTCCTAAATACCCAATTTAGGCTTGCATTTTCTACCCTTCTGATGTCTCTGATGGAGTTCTTAGATCCCCGATTCATGTTTATTTTGCCTTTGCGGCTGTTTGGATCCTTTGAAAACTCAGTGCTCTCCGCTGAAATTTTGTCTGCAGAGGTTGAGTTTCAATTTCCCTAAAAGATTAGAAGCCTCTTAGCAATCCATTTGAGTGAAAAATTCGCCAGAGTTTCGCCTATGTTTGAGGCGATTTTGAGATTCTAAAACCCATACCATATGCTTAAAACAAATATAACTTTACAAAGCTATATCGTTTTGCATAGGGGGATTTTAGAAACCATGAAAACTACCTTGAATCCTCTTTTCTGCAGCAGAAACAAGGGTTCACTGATGCTGTTGTTTTTTTCTTTGTTGCTATTCTGTTTTGTAGAGATGAAAGTGTAAGGAAAGGGACAACTGCTTTCCTCTTGCAGTTGAACAAACCCAAAAGGAGGAAGAAAAACCAGTCGGGGGAAGATGTGTTTACTGCTTTTGAGAGTGTGGGAAGCAGAGGAAAAACCCAGCAGCCCTATTTCTGTTGTCTTTTATAGGGTGATTAGTAGCAGTTACCTCACGGTTACTATTTCTCCCCACTCTCCCTTGTACAGTACATCAACTACCACACATTTTTCTAACGTGTTTTGCAGTTTATTTTTCTTTTTCATTTTGTTAACTGGAGAGAGATACAGTTGTACACAATTGACTCACATTCATTGTATTGGATTTGGGCTTGTTGGACCTTTTTGACATGTATTGGCCCGAATTTTTCATTGCCAAGCTTTATGCAAATCCGTCACATTTTGTCTTATATATATAATGGATATGATGATTTGAAATCATGAATCTTAGAAGAAAAAAAATTCATGAAATTTTACCCTTCAACAGACGCATCCGAGATGATCTCGTGCCTTTTGTTCCGATCCAACGACACAAAGTTTAACACCTTCTCCACCGGTTTGAATCTTTTTAGTCTCGGGGACGAGACTAGTTTTTAGAGATGGATGATTGTAAAGACCGAAAATTTTGATTATGATTAATTAAGATTTAATTAATTTCCGAGGGATAATTCGATCAATTATCCTTCTTTTGACGATTTTGAAAACCCGAAAAAATTTAAATTTTTTTTTGATGACATATTTTATACGGAAAGAGGATTACGATTCCAATCTAATGGAATTCGTATGATAATTTTCCGAGAAATATTGGTGAGGCAAAAACCTTGTCATCCATTTATTTCGGTAACTTTCATAACTTGTCGCGACTTTTCGAGACGTCTTTTAACCTCAAAATGCCGCCTCCCCTATGACCCATTTCAGCCCCATATTGATGATCTTCACGAGCACTCATTTTGTTGATTAAAGAATAACCCCCCCCCCTCCCCCCGAATTGACATCTTTGAATGACCAAGTTCTATTCCATTCACTATGCTACCTAATACACACCAACTCCTTGACCACCATTGCCCACCCTTTTGACTCCATAAAGAACCCCAATTGACTGCCATTCTCAGCCATCTACACCACCAAAATCGGAGAGAGAAGAGAGAAAGAAAGAAAAAGAAAGAGAAAGAAAAGAGGGAATTGGCCTAGCAACACCTCAAATTCAAACCACCATAACTCCCTCCTCACTCAAGCTTTTTGGCTGATTCTTGAAGCCAAATATCCACAAAAGAGAGGCTTTTCCAACCATAGTTCTTGCACAAAAATCCAGACCAGTCAAGCCAGCCGTTAAGCCCCATTTCCGAGCCAGCAGTGTCAAGCCCTTTGTGTTCTTGAGGTTTTCAAGTGTGTTTGGGCGAGTCTTGGTTTCCTCCCGTTCAAATATGATTTTATACTTGTTGTACAACTAATTTTGAAGGTTTTTTTTTCTAAGACTTCCTTTTATGTTTTGGTTTGGATTTGTCAATAATGCTAGGTGTTTGGCGCAAGGTCCCGGGAAGCTTGGAGGGGTAATTTGGTCTTTTTCGAGAGAGGCTTCGAGGGTAATCTCTCATCCACCTTTTCCTCTATAGGCTAGGAGCCTTATGTGTAAATTAGGGCTTAGGAAGTGGAGCCTCTATGTGTTTTTGGTTGCATTTTGTAGGAAACGTCACAACAAACAAAATGGATATATGTGCCTCTGTAATTGGGACTTTTATTCAAATGCAATGATATGATTTGGCTGAAATCTTAATATGATGTTCATGGAAATGTTATCTACCTTCCCTTCAAAAATTACGGCAATCCAAAGGTTGGAGCAAGATTTATTATAATTTTAGTAACCAGTGTTTATAATGACTCGATTAAAAAACTTGGTTAAGGGAATGCTAAGAATATGGTTAAATATATGATGGCATAACCAAAACTTAGATCATATAAAATACAGAAATGAAGTATACCCATAATTTGGCTTATCATCCGATAAGATGAAAATCGATTATGTGATAATACGATATAGATTATAACTGGTTAAGTCCGGATCACTTAACCAAAGTGCGTAATATATAGAATCGTGAACCTCATGTGGATGTATGTTGATTATTAGGTTGGGTACCATGCATTAGAATACCACCTAATGAAAGCTTAATGAAATTAATGGGCTCTTGTTGATTGGATCTTTGGTTGTGCACTTTATTGCTTGCTTATTCTCCGGACTCCAGGTAATTCCCCTGGACTTACTGATGATGGATTTATGTGATACTCTTTGACTTATCGAGAGTCTTCATGCATCACGCGACCTAGTAACATGTTTAGGAATATAAACTGGTAATATGAAGTAGGATGAACTTAGTAAATCCAATAATTCATATGTATGCTATGTGTCTATGGTAGGACGGCCTTCAAAATCTGAATAAATGACTTATACTCGATGGAACACGAATGAAATGATGAAAGACTTACGATGAGAAAGAATGAGTATGTTTGAGAAGGAAGAGTATGTTTGAGAATGATGAGTACGTTTGAGAATATATTATGATATGATGGTGATGATGATTATAATGATGATACAAGCCCTTGTGTAGTTGTGTGTTTATTTCACATTTATATATATATCTATACGTCACTTGCTTATGTGTTACATTTTAACATTCATGTGGTTTAAGTATGCCTCTTTATATGGCATTGAGTGTGCATATTTTCGATGATTGACCCCGATCCCCTTTAATGTTTTTAGGTTCGGGTACCCATCTTCCGCACTGATTGTTTATGTGATGTATGACGGGAAAGGCCTTTGGACGATTAGAGTGAGGGAGGCGCTTGAAATTCGTACTCTTTTGCCCATACGTTTTATCGTTTTGACCCGGCACGCCGTGGTGTTTTGTTGTATTTATGATTTCCGCTTTTATTTCTGTTCGAAACATTTTTGCGATAGTCTAGGACAGGTAAAGCCTCCAACGAGCTTACGATATTTTCGGGGTTCGCAATCCCCATCTTTTGACAACTAAATCTTCTGCTTAAATGAACCTAATAATAACTCGTACTCGATCGTAAGATCCAAAGCTCTTGGGAGAAGATCAAACTTCTCCTATAACGTTCCCCGATAATCTAGTATTCCGAACCTTATTTACCTTCTAAGTAGGTTTATGGAGGTTAATTCGGGTACTTAAATTTCGGGTCGTTACAACCTAGGGGTATGAAAAGTACACCTTGATAAAGAATTGTCAGTGATTTATTACCGTCTACCATGGAAATATGGCAATATCATCAACTTCTCCCCATCCCCGCTACACACCCACGATGACAATGTTAGGTGAATGGCGTCGTTTGTAGAATAAGTTGGAGACAAAAATACAGATGTGGGGTACCTTCCCATCCACTGGGCTAAGCCATCATTGTCGTACATGGATACAAGTCACAACTGAATCGCGTCCATGTTGGCGTTAACATCCTTCCCTTTTTTACCTCGCGGTTTCTTCATGAGGGGGGCATGTCTTCTCCATCACTTCCCGGAGCCTTCCTAGTCTTCTTGCCTCGTAAACCCTCAACTTTTGCAGCCTCATAGATCTGACAAATGCTTAGAAAGTTTAAACTCTCATTCCGAGGTTTGGATATCTCATGTCACCCAACTAAGTAAACCATGTCACTTAGCTGCAATAACCTTGTCACATCAACTAATACATATTTATATAATCGAAATTCCTAGATTTTTTTAACTCGTGTCACCAAACTAAATAAAACCCATCACCTAACAGCAACAACCTTGTCACATGAACTAACAACAAACAGATTCATATATGACATTCCTAGATTTTTTTTAACCCATGTCACTTAACCGTAAATACCATGTAACCTAGAAAAATACTTACCTCCTCATCCTGTCATTTTGGCGGTTGGTCATCCCTTTCAGGTATACCCTCTGTCTCCCCGCCTTTGTGGCCGTTGTCCTCAGCCTCCCCATCTTTATTCCTTGCTAAATCGCAACCTCAACATCCATGTTCGAGTCCTCTCCACACTTTCCCCGTCCTTGACAAGCACATCCACATCCTCCTCCTTGCTAAAATCTTCGACACCATACTTTCGACGGACCACAACAACTTACCTTATCACCTTTTCCTTGTAGGGGCTTCTCCCCAGCTTCACGCGCAATCGATGTAACCACATCGGCATGAACGACCTAAAAAACAATTCAAACTTTAAAGTGGATCCCCGATTTCCCGTGTCACCTCAACATAAAACACCATGTCACCCCAAAACAAACTTACCTCATCATCCTTTCATGCCCCCCCAATCCCTTTCATTTTCATCAAAAAGTTTGTCTTCAGCTCCATCTTTCCCAACATCACCCTCCTTCTCTGCATCAATGTCAAAAGAAGCGCTATCATCCCTTTCTCTTTCTTCTCCGGCTCTTCCCATCCCTTTAGTAACCCGTAATCCATTGATGACCTCCTCCAACACTTTCATCTGTAGGGATTAGGTTTTTAGCACCACTCATACAGACTGAGGTGAACAAAAGCGTTCAGAAAACAACATCAGCTGACCTGGGTATGTCAAAACTCATTTATAATTCAGAAACAAGCCCAATTAAAACAGAAAATGACATTTTTGTCCAGCAACCAATGAAATTGAAATAAAAAAAATAAGAGAATGACATCAAAGGGAATATGTGGTATTCGTAGGCCTATTCAAATTCATATCAGATTCTAATCGACGCTTAATTTCAAATTGAAATGATTAGGATAGTATCCAAAATATTTACGTGTCACCTTGAAAATGTCACGTGTTAGGAGTCCATTTACCCTTGTCACCTAAGTTATGCAGATTCTGCAGAAAACGAAGATATGCGAATGAATGACGTACTTTCCCATCCAATTCGAAACCCATGTCACAACATTTCTCTTTCAATCGAAAAAATTCCAAATCAAACATGGCTCAAACCTCAATCGTTCTTCTTCAATCTCCCACAAAAACATCCCCATATCCTGTAACGGCCCAGGATTATGAATTCCGGGTTACGTTTCAAGGGATGAAACCCCTTGTTCGGATCTTGCAATCCAAGTACGGGTCAAGGTTTCAAACTCATTTTAAGATTAGTAGAAAGAGGGATTTCGAACCCTAAAACCTTGAAGGGCCGTTGGGTGCCCTTAACCTGTCCTAAGACTATGTCGCGAAATCCAATTCAAACGAAAGTAAAACGGAAGCAAAGTTAAGATACAAATGCCACGGCAAATCCGGGTCAAAACCAAATCATAAGTGAGTGATTAACATTTTACCAACTTAGAATGTTAGCCAGATTCTCCGATTCGCCAAAAAGAAACCCTGTCATATAGACATCGAGCACTCAAAATCTGCAAAAAATACCTTTAAAAGAATAATGGGGAAAGGAGTCAGATCGAGCTACTCATGCGGGACCGGCAGTCCTCGTTGAGGCCACATAGTATGTGCTATACCTAATAAAGATGCTCTAATGCAGTACGAAAGTTAAACACACTAGCATGCTCCTAGTTGTAATAATAAGCAGAAATACTGTAAAGGGCCCAAGACAATGCCAAAAGGCATATCCCCTGATCCGTGCCCACTCTGGGCATATATGTCCGTACCTCGCTCCGAAGCAGCCCAGGTAGGACGCTCGGTTGGTGTCGCAACCTATCTGTCCGTACCTCACTCCGAAGTAGCCCAGGTAGGACGCTCGGTCACCGCCGCACCCAGATCATATATAAGACTCGACTGGGACCAAAACGATATGAAACACGAATGCCCCAATAACCCTAGCAACGACTCTAAAGACTCAGATAACAGCCATTCTCTTTTCAAACGCATAAAGTAAGCAGATGCTCATCCAATTAGTGCAACCTACACAGGATACTACATGTTCATGCTTTTATGCATATGCAACACCTAACATAAAATGCAACAGCAGGCATGAATGTCCAACCTGAGTAAGCCCCCTAGGGAACTTACTTGAAGATGCAGAACAACAGGATAATACAAGCAAGGGCCCAAATGCAAGTCCAAAGCAATCCAAAAGCAATACACACCTATCATCAAGCCATTTTCATAAGCCATTGGACCAACCTTCACACGCACGGAACTCAAGTTCTCACATACTCAAAACCAACCGATAGTGAAACCATTTTCCAAAATCTTAAATCCCAAATTACGTCAACTCATATTCAAAATAATTTCTCAAATCATACTTGGCCAAATTCCGACATTTATCATTTAAATCCTTAACAATTTCCCAAAATCATATTATTAACACCATTCCGGCATGTTTATTTTCAAAATTCTAAAATCACAATTTAAACAACACTAATTATATATATTTCAATAATGTCTCCTTTAAACAATTTTAAAAATCATAATAATAATTTAAAAAACTAATAATAAGAATACATCTACTATTAACACAAAATATAACCAATAAACATATTGATATAACATAATCATGTGAAATAACCAAAAAAGGCTATAATAAAATGATACTCTCCAACCCAAGATAAAATCTGGAAAATGAGATTGGATCCGGCCCAATCCAAAGGCCAACCCGATTGCTCAAAGGAAAAGAAGAGGAGGACCCGGACAGCTTGAACCCGGATCCAAAATCCAAGTTTTACAACTCAGAACTGGAACCCGGATCTACCAATTTAATGCCCAAACCCGGACAAAGAAAAGAAGGAGAGAGCCGTCTCTTTCCTTGGCCAACGCTGCGCGAAGACGGAAAGGGGAGGAAGAACGAGGTCCTCGCCGGAGCTCTCTCGTCTCCAGCCCGGTCACTCCCCCTCAATGACGCCCCTTCTCGACTGTCACCAACCCAACATCGACCCAAGTAAAGGAAGGAAGAGCGAGACTCACCGAGGTCTCCGTAGGTTCCATCTGCGGGATTCGTCGGAGTCGATTGGACACCGTCGGGGCCGGAATCACGCAAGGTTGACCAGCCTCGGATCAGAACACGGGGCTCGAGAGAGAGAAATGGCCCGGTGGAGGTGCTGCGCTAGCGACTCCTGGGCTCGTCGGCGTCGAGCGGAGGCGGAAATGGTGGTGCTGTCATTGCTCGCCGGGGAAGGGAAGGAAACGGAGTTGGCGCTCGGACTCTCGGTTTCGATAACAGAGGCGAGGGGGAAGGTTGTCGGCTTGCTGATGCTGTCACGGAAACGAGGAGGAAGGATGGAGCTTCTACAGGTGAGCTCGTAAGAGGAGGGTGGCTGTTGGACAGCGAGGAGATGTGGATATGGGCGCTGGTGGCTCGACAATGGCGATTTGGTAGCGATTCAGGCTTCAAACAGAGCTCCAACGGGGGCGGTTTTGGGGCTGCTTCTGTGTGAATGAAAAAGGCAGAGGAGAAGAGGGAGTTTAGGGTTTTCCGTGGGTGAAGATTGAGACTGAGGCAGAAGGCGATTGTGTACATTTTGTGGGTGTGAGTCGTGTGATGGAAGAAGACAAAAAGGGAGGGAGGGGACCAATTTCACATATTGTTTCTTGGAATTGGAAATATACAAGGGAAATTCAACAGAAATCCGGGAGAGAGAGAGAGAGTAAAAAGAAAAAGAAAAAGAAAAAGAAAGAGAAAATGCAATTTGGAAGAATGATCCCCAACATACCAATTCAAAATTTCGACACTCGATCCCAATCCCGCTCACTAGACAATTTACTCGGATTTGTAAATCATTACCGGAATTAAATTCATTTATCAAGACTTGCAACTCGAAAGCGGAATCAATTTCCGTAAAAATTAGAATTTTAAACCGATGTCGGAAGGATTTTGAAATCGAAACTTGGTGCTTGAGGATGGGTTTTTATTCCACTTTTACAAATTGAATAGAATAATAATATACCTAATTAAAATAATATTAAAATAATATTAAAATAATATAAAATATATTTGGCCTTTACATATCCCAATTTCAACTCCCACCATTGCCACCCTCTTTGACCTTCCTAAACCCTAACCACAAATTTCCCCTAACCATACCTGAAACCACCCTCCTCATCCTTCAATCTCACCCACCATTGTCACCCCTCCACAACCCATCACTCAACCCACCATTGCCCTTCAATCCCTAAACCTCATTGCAACTCCTTCACCCACACACCCAAACCCCCACGTTCGCACAAAACGGAGAAGAAAAAGACTGATTTTGGGTTGATGGAGAGGGGGGTGTACCTTTATAGCCCGGCGGCGGCGTTCTTTGCTTCTCCTCCACACTCTGACATCGACGGATCTTCTCCGGCCTCCTCCCTTTCGAAATTGTCGTTCATTCCCCTTTCCTTTTCTTTCGTTTGAAATGGAGAGAGAGAAAACTGAAATGGAGAGAGAGAGTATGATTCTGATTTTTTTTCTTTTTTTTAGCCACATTTTCCTTCTTTTTCTTTTTTATTTTGGCACCTAAACCTCCTATATCCAGTTGTGCCACTGGGACTTTTTTTTCCAAATTATGGGATTTGGGTTACTTTTGCAAATTTTCAAGGAAGAGTGCAATTTGTGCAAAGTTAAGAAAAAAGTGGTCTATCTATGACCATTTTCTCATTTTTTTAACCCACATTTGGTGGTAAATTTCGGCAAGAAACAAGGTGAATCTTGATTAATTTACCAAGCTTTGCTTATAGCTTTAGAAGTGGCAGAGTTCACTCAAGCGTTAGCAATGTCTTGCCCAAGTTTTGCGCGGGAAGAACAAAAACAACCATCTCGCTCTTTCCTTTCTTCGGTGCTACCTTTTTCTTTGGGTCTTCCTATATACACCGCAAATTCGCAGGTTAACAACGCTAGAACAATGTTGGATCCGACGTTGTAGCGTTAATGACACTACAACGTCGGATCCGACGTTTTAATGTGCCACTTACAACGTTGTGGATTGGAGGACATGAAGAGGCGGGTCGAGCACTATACAACGTCGAATTGGACGTTGTAAAGTGGGTCTGGTCGGGCCACATAACAACGTTGGATTTGACGTTGTAATAACGTCGGATTTGACATTGTAATAACGTCGGATTTGACGTTGTGATATGGAAATTAGGATTGGACCTCCCATAACAACGTCCAATCAGACGTTGTTAATTAGGTCATCTATAAAAACCGCAACACTCGTTCCCCTCGTCACCTACCATACACTAAACACATATCATGGCATCAAGCTCAAGTAGCTTTGTTAAAGATGGCATGTTCAGGGATGGGACCCGTTTCATTGCTGAAGTGGGCAAACACTGTCGTCCGCCTGAACATGATACTTGCAACTGCAAGTACAAGAACTATAAGCATTTCTTTCGATGCAATCTATTTTCTGTGCAGGGTTGCTGCATCCTCGATAGGTCAGCCCAATTGCAGTTTGGATGTAAAGAGTGTGAGGAGATCCTGCGTCGTACTATATGCAGATCACTGAGCAGATAAAGGATATGCTGATCGTTTTCTTCGACGACGTGTCTCCCTCGCGTTGTCGTAGTATAACCTAGTATGTAGTTGATTGTTGTGAGCCTAATTCGCCATGTTTTACACTGCATACATTGCATACATTTGGGTTAGAATAATACAGAATATGTGTAGTTTACACTTATCTGCAATATATGGAGGTCTACACAAGTTTTTGTTATATTTCACAGAAATCGGACGCATTTTGGAGCTTAAAGGAAAGTCATGGAGAAGCCAAGAATGGTGCAGCTGGAGAGAAGGCCAATTTCCGGTTTACATCGTTCTGAATCAGGCCGTGATGTCTTCATGAGAGTTGTAGCCCTCGGAAAGAGCTTTCCAACGCATGGTCATATGCGTCAATCCGACAACCGAGGCAGCGGGAAAGTGCGTTTTACGAACGGAGCTGGGAGCTGAGGAAAGTTATCGATATCGACAAGATTTGTCGACATCGAGGAGTTATCAACTCGACATGTGTTCTAGACGTCGAGCACGAGCACCAGACGAAGAAACTTCTAGACATCGACAACTTTTGTCGATATCGAGGAGACATGTCGAGGAGTCCAGAAGCCGAGATCGAGGAGAAGTCCGAGAGGGAGATTGCTTGCAAGCTAAGATTCGTCCAATTCTATCCGAATCTATCAAGATCTATCAAGACCAAAGAAGATGTCCACACATTAGATATAATCCTAGTCTATCTATTTTATTTAATTACACTATGTTATTTATTTATCATTAAGTTTTAGATATAGTTTTAGATAAAGATAGATATCTTCTTTCCTTGATTAGCGAGGATTAGAAGCCTATAAATAAGGCCCTAGGGGCTGACTTTTCATTAATTCCAAGTTACACACAATTAGTTAATTCAATTTCAGAGAGAAGTAAGTAGGAGAAGTAGAGAGAGAGAGAGAGTGGGCAGACGGTTGGAGTTGTGAAGCGAGAGCGGAGTTGACTTCGAGCGGTTGTAAACTTTGGTTTATTTTTATGCAAGTTTCTTCTTTTACATCAATGTCTGCGATTGCGATGAGGCGTGAGTAGTCCACCCACTTCTGGGGCTGGGGTGAGCCCGACGGTGGTCATGTGAGGCGATGCGATAAAGGTCAGATCTTTTGTGCGATTCATCTTCTATCCCTATGAGCATGATTCTTTTGCGAGAGTTGAAGGTGATCCTTGTTTGTATTATTGAAGCGAAAGTGATCTTAATACAACTTGGATTAATTATGTGAAAAGGGTTAGTAACAATTAGGGTTTATGCGAAAGCCTCTATATTCCTATTTGTTAATAACGAAAGTTATTTGGATGGAAAGCATGATCTTTTATGCCTTTATGTGTTACTTTGCATGGTTATCGTTGCGGTGTCGAAACCCTAGCCTTGGAAGTCTTTTAGTTTATTGATTTATTTCATCGAAATTCGTGTTCCGTGTTCGAAAAGCATTTGCATTTAAATTTCTGTTCTTATCGATCTCGGGAAAATCTTGTCGACATCGAGTTCACTTGTCGACGTCGAGAACTTTTTGCTGAAGTCGAGTTTTCTGTTTTGTCGATCTGTGTCTTGTCGAGAACATCTTGTCGATAAGCCTTCTGTGTTGAGTACTTCTCGATATCGAGGACTTCTGTGTCGACAAAACTCGGTCGAGTACTTTGGTCGAGTTGCTTACTGTTGTCGAGTTGCTTGCTGTTGTCGACTTGCTTTGTTTTTTTATTTGTTGCTTTTATTTCTGTCTTTTACTTGTTTTTTTGCTTTTGTTTTAGTTGCCCTTGCCGGGATTATTTGTTTCTATTTTATTTCTGCTTCTGTTTGTGTTTCTGTCTTTTCTGCTGTGTCTGTGAGAATCTGATAGCTATCTGAGAACTGCTGACGTGCTTCCTCGTGGATTCGATCCTGACTTTCTCTTACTACGACGGGAGGAAGTCTTGTAATTATTTGCTGAGACAGGGGAGTCGTTCTAAACCATATTCTATTCTATACTTGACTTACTCCTGCAACAACAAATTGGCGCCGTTGCCGGGGAAGCTATCAATCGCGCCTTAGGTAGTCAGTTCTCACTGTTTCTTTGAGTTACTTTTCAGGTGTATGCGCCGTTCTGGTATCCCACCCGAGTACTACGGTTTAGACGAACCAGAGCGCCTTCTACACATCAGAAATAGACTTCAAAGAGCCATGGCGGACGCTGAAACACAGGAGCAGCTGATCGCTAGGCTTACGAGGGATCTAGCCGCCAGGGATGCTGCTCTCGCCGCTGAGAGAGCAGAAAAGGAACAAGCACAAGCTGAGCTTGCCCAATATCCAACCACTGCTGAGGATTATATGCATCCCACGCTCGTCGTGCCTGAATCGGCGATTCTAATCCCTGATAACTCTTTTGAAATTCGCACTCAATTTCTTATAGAGCTTAAAAATAATGCCTTTTATGGTAGATTTAATGAGTGTCCTCTTGAGCATATTACTAATTTTCATGATATGTGTCGTACTCTTGCAGAAGGCACAACCTTGGAATATGTCAAGATGAAATCTTTTCGCTGGTCTCTCGCTGGGCCTGCACTGAAATGGCTGGAAGGGCTGAAAGCAAGATCACTCACAACCTGGGCCCAAGTAGAGCAAGAATTTCTGAACAAATTCTTCCCACCTGCCAAAACAGCATATCTCCGCCAGAAAATCACCGCCTTTAAGCAGCAGAAAGGGGAACCGCTGGCAAAGACATGGGAGCGCTACAAGGAACTTCTGCGATCTTGCCCTACTCATGGACAGCCACCCTACATCATTCAGGAGATCTTCTTCAACTCTCTTGACCAAGTCACTAAGGACAGAATCAACAATTATACTCACTACGAGTATCTGACGATGCCGCCAAGTGACGCATGGGGTGTGCTAGAGAAGCTCACCAACTACGACAACAAATATGGGTCTACTGCAACTTATGAAGAGAACCCATACGCCAGGCCAGCACCATCTATGCCTCTCTATGAGCCAGCAAAGGAAATTGATCCTGATGTTAGAGAGCAATACTACAGAGACCAGAATAGGAAGCTCATCAAGCAAGTAAAGTATCTCTCTGTCAACCAGCCTTGCATAGAATGCGGATCGCAAAGGCACACCACTCCTGAGTGCCCACACACAGAGCAAGTCAGATTGGCAGAGCACCATGAGGATGCAGCTTACGCAGGGGGTCCCAATCGCTACATAGGGGACCAAAGGTTTCAGCAACCACAATGGAACCAAGGTATCCCTAGGAACCCCCCGCCCTATAGAGCTCCAGGACATCCAGAAAGGGATCAAAAGAAGGATGATATACAGACAGTCCTGGAGGAGATACGGAGGAACCACTCAGAAACTAGGCAATCTTTCAACTCCGTCTATACTCAGATGCAAGGTGTCAACTCTAGGCTTGGGGAAATTGATATCTGGCGGAAAACAGTTGATACACAGATTGGTCAACTAGCAGCAGGAATCCCCAGACAGTCAGGCGCACTCCCTGGATCTTCAGAACCAAATCCTAAGGGAAAGACTGGACATGTAGCTGCTGTAAAGCTCAGGAGCGGACATCAACTACGCGAGCCAGAGGTCGGAAAGCAGCAGGACAGCGTTGAAGAACAACTCGATATCGACAAGAATCTTGTCGATGTCGACAAAAAACTTCTCGATGTCGAGGAAAGCCCTGATCGACCAGCTTCTGGACAAAACAGTAACTCGACGTCGAGAAAAATTCTCGATGTCGAGGAACTTGTCGATATCGAGGAAGGCCAAGTCGAGATCGAGAAGTCTGCAACGCCTCCGACGTCTGTTCTGGCCCCGAATCTGAAAAAGAAGCTACCTTTCCCCACGAAATCCCTTAAGGACCCAGCAGAGAAGAAATTTCAGCGCTTCATCAAGATGCTTCAGAAGCTCAATGTCACTATACCCTTCACAGAAGCTCTTAATGAAATGCCATCTTATGTCAAGTTCTTAAAGGAGATTTTGAGCAAAAAGAGATCAATGGCCGAGATTACAGAAGAGTGCAGCCATTTGGATATACTTGAGAAACGGCCAGATCCAGGTAAGTTTGCTATAACCATTGGATTTGGTCAATATAAATTAAATGCTTTATGTGATCTTGGTGCCAGTGTGAGTATTATGCCTTTATCTATAAGGTCCAAGATTAAGATAGGTGCCCTGGAGCCTGTGGATGCAAGACTTTATATGGCCAACAACACGGTAGTCATTCCAACAGGCATGGTGGAAAATGTCCCAGTACAAGTAGGTAAATTCTTCGTCCCTGCTGATTTCTTAATTGTTGATATGCAAGAAGATCCTGCTTGTCCAATTATTCTAGGGAGACCATTCTTGGCGACTGTGGATGCCAACATAAGCGTACGGAAAGGAGTGCTCACCTTCAACATCAGCGATGAGGTAATTGAGTATTCTTTTAATAAAACTGAAAGGCATACAGGTCCAATGGAAGAGGTCAAAGCTATATCAGCTGGCTACATCACCTGCGGGGAGCCCAAGGTCAGAAATATGACCCCTGAGGAGATAGAAAAGAGGGACATGGAGGCCCAGGTGGATAAAATCATGGACATCCTAAAAGAAGAAACAAAAGATCCAAATCAAGGTACGTCGATTTGGACTAACTATTTTTCGGATGCTTTGACAGGAGCTAAGTATGGGGTCGTAGTCGACCAAAACTTCTCGAGATCGAGTAGTTTAGTCGACGTCGACAAAGATCAGAAACCTCCACCAGCATCGTCGAGCAAGCCACTGGAACCAGAGAATTCCTCGACATCGATAACACTTGTCGATATCGACAAGATTGAGGTTTCCTCGACACCACCTTCCTCGACGAGAAAGCCACAGGGAATCGAGGACAACTCGACGTCGACAAGAGTTGTCGACATCGACAAGAACCTGGTTTCCTCGACACCTCCTTCCTCGAAGCTGATCCCACCAGACGAGCCAACTTCATCGATGTCGAGTAATATTACTCGAGATCGACAAGATCCAGTGGTTCCCGAATCCGATTCTGCGAAGGTAAGCCAAGGTATGAATCTTTCCTCTCCTATTTCAATTAATGATTTATCTATACATGGGAGAGGTTTGCCTTGGTATGTGCGCTTATGCAGGATTTCCGATGACGATCCAAGGGAATACGAAGTAGGAGATATGGTCTATGTCTCTAAATCAAAGGATCATTGGTTTCCTAACAAATTCAATAAGAAGAAGATGGGACCATTCACGGTGAACGAGATCCATTCAGGAGGGATTCAGCTGAAAGATAAAAATGGAGTCTTGTTTGAAGCCCAGGCTACATGGGCTCTAAAGATGCCACCTTGAGCTTAACGGAGAAAGTCGGCCTAGCGACTATAAAATCTAGAGCTTGTAAATAGACTTTTTATTTTGGGACTTTTTAAACATTGTTGTTTTATTTGTTTTTAGGTTTTTGTTTTTAGGATTATGCTATTGTGGGTATTTCTTTTCTAACGAATCTTGCAGGTATGAAGAAGCTACAATCTTGTCGACATGAGGGGAGGAACTCGACATCGACAAAACCACATCGAGCAAGCCTGTGGTCGAGAAGGCCACCCTGGAGGCAGCCAAGTTACTCGATGTCGAGGAGATGTTGTCGACGTCGACAAGCACTGCAGCACTTCTTCACTCGATTTCCGACGATCCGCACACCTGTCTTGTGAGTTTATTTCTTTACCCTTGTTTTTTATACATTGAGGACACTGTAATGTTTAAGTATGGGGTGGGGGAAGGGCTTACTTTATGCATATTGATCATATTTGACATACTTGTGCATTATTTCTTAAGAATTGCTACATGGCTATTTTGGAAGGCATTATTTGATTTATGTACTTATATGCATGTTTTCCAAAAATCTTGAAAAATGACCCCCGTTGAAATTTTTGAATAATGTCATGGAAGCTTATATTAAAAGTCGACGATGCAAAATTGGATTCATTAGAGATATAGCATGAAATTGCCTAGTAAAGGGAAGTCACAATGAAATGCATTATTTCTTGAAAACCATGAAAGGAGGTAAAATTTGAAATTGCTTTTGACATGTTGCATGATAAAATGATTGAGGACTTTAAATTCTATATAAATGCTCATATGTTTAAATTCCTAGCCTTACCTATGCTTATGCATCACAAAAGCCATAATATGCCTTATTTCAAATATTGCTCCACATGATCTAAATATTTCCATTCTTTACCTTATCCGGGGATTATGTTGAGAATGATGTTACATTATGGAGATCATCATATGGTGTTTGTGTTGTGATTATTATCATTATTGAAGTTTGACGGGAAATTGTTTGAAATATATGGAAAATTTAATGAGTGAAAAAAAATCCAATCACCTCAAGAGATAAAGGTAGATTGACCCTGCTCTCTAAGATAATAGTTCTGAATCAGGCTGTGATGTCTTCATGAGAGTTGTAGCCCTCGGAAAGAGCTTTCCAACGCATGGTCATATGCGTCAATCCGACAACCGAGGCAGCGGGAAAGTGCGTTTTACGAACGGAGCTGGGAGCTGAGGAAAGTTATCGATATCGACAAGATTTGTCGACATCGAGGAGTTATCAACTCGACATGTGTTCTAGACGTCGAGCACGAGCACCAGACGAAGAAACTTCTAGACATCGACAACTTTTGTCGATATCGAGGAGACATGTCGAGAAGATTGTCGAGGAGTCCAGAAGCCGAGATCGAGGAGAAGTCCGAGAGGGAGATTGCTTGCAAGCTAAGATTCGTCCAATTCTATCCGAATCTATCAAGATCTATCAAGACCAAAGAAGATGTCCACACATTAGATATAATCCTAGTCTATCTATTTTATTTAATTACACCATGTTATTTATTTATCATTAAGTTTTAGATATAGTTTTAGATAAAGATAGATATCTTCTTTCCTTGATTAGCGAGGATTAGAAGCCTATAAATAAGGACCTAGGGGCTGACTTTTCATTAATTCCAAGTTACACACAATTAGTTAATTCAATTTCAGAGAGAAGTAAGTAGGAGAAGTAGAGAGAGAGAAAGTGGGCAGACGGTTGGAGTTGTGAAGCGAGAGAGGAGTTGACTTCGAGCGGTTGTAAACTTTGGTTTATTTTTATGCAAGTTTCTTCTTTTACATCAATGTCTGCGATTGCGATGAGGCGTGAGTAGTCCACCCACTTCTGGGGCTGGGGTGAGCCCGACGGTGGTCATGTGAGGCGATGCGATAAAGGTCAGATCTTTTGTGCGATTCATCTTCTATCCCTATGAGCATGATTCTTTTGCGAGAGTTTCAGGTGATCCTTGTTTGTATTATTGAAGCGAAAGTGATCTTAAAACAACTTGGATTAATTATGTGAAAAGGGTTAGTAACAATTAGGGTTTATGCGAAAGCCTCTATATTCCTATTTGTTAATAACGAAAGTTATTTGGATGGAAAGCATGATCTTTTATGCCTTTATGTGTTACTTTGCATGGTTATCGTTGCGGTGTCGAAACCCTAGCCTTGGAAGTCTTTTAGTTTATTGATTTATTTCATCGAAATTCGTGTTCCGTGTTCGAAAAGCATTTGCATTTAAATTTCTGTTCTTATCGATCTCGGGAAAATCTTGTCGACATCGAGTTCACTTGTCGACGTCGAGAACTTTTTGTTGAAGTCGAGTTTTCTGTTTTGTCGATCTGTGTCTTGTCGAGAACATCTTGTCGATAAGCCTTCTGTGTTGAGTACTTCTCGATATCGAGGACTTCTGTGTCGACAAAACTCGGTCGAGTACTTTGGTCGAGTTGCTTACTGTTGTCGAGTTGCTTGCTGTTGTCGACTTGCTTTGTTTTTTTATTTGTTGCTTTTATTTCTGTCTTTTACTTGTTTTTTTGCTTTTGTTTTAGTTGCCCTTGCCGGGATTATTTGTTTCTATTTTATTTCTGCTTATGTTTGTGTTTCTGTCTTTTCTGCTGTGTCTGTGAGAATCTGATAGCTATCTGAGAACTGCTGACGTGCTTCCTCGTGGATTCGATCCTGACTTTCTCTTACTACGACGGGAGGAAGTCTTGTAATTATTTGCTGAGACAGGGGAGTCGTTCTAAACCATATTCTATTCTATACTTGACTTACTCCTGCAACAACAAATTGGCGCCGTTGCCGGGGAAGCTATCAATCGCGCCTTAGGTAGTCAGTTCTCACTGTTTCTTTGAGTTACTTTTCAGGTGTATGCGCCGTTCTGGTATCCCACCCGAGTACTACGGTTTAGACGAACCAGAGCGCCTTCTACACATCAGAAATAGACTTCAAAGAGCCATGGCGGACGCTGAAACACAGGAGCAGCTGATCGCTAGGCTTACGAGGGATCTAGCCGCCAGGGATGCTGCTCTCGCCGCTGAGAGAGCAGAAAAGGAACAAGCACAAGCTGAGCTTGCCCAATATCCAACCACTGCTGAGGATTATATGCATCCCACGCTCGTCGTGCCTGAATCGGCGATTCTAATCCCTGATAACTCTTTTGAAATTCGCACTCAATTTCTTATAGAGCTTAAAAATAATGCCTTTTATGGTAGATTTAATGAGTGTCCTCTTGAGCATATTACTAATTTTCATGATATGTGTCGTACTCTTGCAGAAGGCACAACCTTGGAATATGTCAAGATGAAATCTTTTCGCTGGTCTCTCGCTGGGCCTGCACTGAAATGGCTGGAAGGGCTGAAAGCAAGATCACTCACAACCTGGGCCCAAGTAGAGCAAGAATTTCTGAACAAATTCTTCCCACCTGCCAAAACAGCATATCTCCGCCAGAAAATCACCGCCTTTAAGCAGCAGAAAGGGGAACCGCTGGCAAAGACATGGGAGCGCTACAAGGAACTTCTGCGATCTTGCCCTACTCATGGACAGCCACCCTACATCATTCAGGAGATCTTCTTCAACTCTCTTGACCAAGTCACTAAGGACAGAATCAACAATTATACTCACTACGAGTATCTGACGATGCCGCCAAGTGACGCATGGGGTGTGCTAGAGAAGCTCACCAACTACGACAACAAATATGGGTCTACTGCAACTTATGAAGAGAACCCATACGCCAGGCCAGCACCATCTATGCCTCTCTATGAGCCAGCAAAGGAAATTGATCCTGATGTTAGAGAGCAATACTACAGAGACCAGAATAGGAAGCTCATCAAGCAAGTAAAGTATCTCTCTGTCAACCAGCCTTGCATAGAATGCGGATCGCAAAGGCACACCACTCCTGAGTGCCCACACACAGAGCAAGTCAGATTGGCAGAGCACCATGAGGATGCAGCTTACGCAGGGGGTCCCAATCGCTACATAGGGGACCAAAGGTTTCAGCAACCACAATGGAACCAAGGTATCCCTAGGAACCCCCCGCCCTATAGAGCTCCAGGACATCCAGAAAGGGATCAAAAGAAGGATGATATACAGACAGTCCTGGAGGAGATACGGAGGAACCACTCAGAAACTAGGCAATCTTTCAACTCCGTCTATACTCAGATGCAAGGTGTCAACTCTAGGCTTGGGGAAATTGATATCTGGCGGAAAACAGTTGATACACAGATTGGTCAACTAGCAGCAGGAATCCCCAGACAGTCAGGCGCACTCCCTGGATCTTCAGAACCAAATCCTAAGGGAAAGACTGGACATGTAGCTGCTGTAAAGCTCAGGAGCGGACATCAACTACACGAGCCAGAGGTCGGAAAGCAGCAGGACAGCGCTGAAGAACAACTCGATATCGACAAGAATCTTGTCGATGTCGACAAAAAACTTCTCGATGTCGAGGAAAGCCCTGATCGACCAGCTTCTGGACAAAACAGTAACTCGACGTCGAGAAAAATTCTCGATGTCGAGGAACTTGTCGATATCGAGGAAGGCCAAGTCGAGATCGAGAAGTCTGCAACGCCTCCGACGTCTGTTCTGGCCCCGAATCTGAAAAAGAAGCTACCTTTCCCCACGAAATCCCTTAAGGACCCAGCAGAGAAGAAATTTCAGCGCTTCATCAAGATGCTTCAGAAGCTCAATGTCACTATACCCTTCACAGAAGCTCTTAATGAAATGCCATCTTATGTCAAGTTCTTAAAGGAGATTTTGAGCAAAAAGAGATCAATGGTCGAGATTACAGAAGAGTGCAGCCATTTGGATATACTTGAGAAACGGCCAGATCCAGGTAAGTTTGCTATAACCATTGGATTTGGTCAATATAAATTAAATGCTTTATGTGATCTTGGTGCCAGTGTGAGTATTATGCCTTTATCTATAAGGTCCAAGATTAAGATAGGTGCCCTGGAGCCTGTGGATGCAAGACTTTATATGGCCAACAACACGGTAGTCATTCCAACAGGCATGGTGGAAAATGTCCCAGTACAAGTAGGTAAATTCTTCGTCCCTGCTGATTTCTTAATTGTTGATATGCAAGAAGATCCTGCTTGTCCAATTATTCTAGGGAGACCATTCTTGGCGACTGTGGATGCCAACATAAGCGTACGGAAAGGAGTGCTCACCTTCAACATCAGCGATGAGGTAATTGAGTATTCTTTTAATAAAACTGAAAGGCATACAGGTCCAATGGAAGAGGTCAAAGCTATATCAGTTGGCTACATCACCTGCGGGGAGCCCAAGGTCAGAAATATGACCCCTGAGGAGATAGAAAAGAGGGACATGGAGGCCCAGGTGGATAAAATCATGGACATCCTAAAAGAAGAAACAAAAGATCCAAATCAAGGTACGTCGATTTGGACTAACTATTTTTCGGATGCTTTGACAGGAGCTAAGTATGGGGTCGTAGTCGACCAAAACTTCTCGAGATCGAGTAGTTTAGTCGACGTCGACAAAGATCAGAAACCTCCACCAGCATCGTCGAGCAAGCCACTGGAACCAGAGAATTCCTCGACATCGACAACACTTGTCGATATCGACAAGATTGAGGTTTCCTCGACACCACCTTCCTCGACGAGCAAGCCACAGGGAATCGAGGACAACTCGACGTCGACAAGAGTTGTCGACATCGATAAGAACCTGGTTTCCTCGACACCTCCTTCCTCGAAGCTGATCCCACCAGACGAGCCAACTTCATCGATGTCGAGTAATATTACTCGAGATCGACAAGATCCAGTGGTTCCCGAATCCGATTCTGCGAAGGTAAGCCAAGGTATGAATCTTTCCTCTCCTATTTCAATTAATGATTTATCTATACATGGGAGAGGTTTGCCTTGGTATGTGCGCTTATGCAGGATTTCCGATGACGATCCAAGGGAATACGAAGTAGGAGATATGGTCTATGTCTCTAAATCAAAGGATCATTGGTTTCCTAACAAATTCAATAAGAAGAAGATGGGACCATTCACGGTGAACGAGATCCATTCAGGAGGGATTCAGCTGAAAGATAAAAATGGAGTCTTGTTTGAAGCCCAGGCTACATGGGCTCTAAAGATGCCACCTTGAGCTTAACGGAGAAAGTCGGCCTAGCGACTATAAAATCTAGAGCTTGTAAATAGACTTTTTATTTTGGGAC
Organism: Persicaria tinctoria; assembly: GCA_037127255.1. NCBI lineage: Eukaryota > Viridiplantae > Streptophyta > Magnoliopsida > Caryophyllales > Polygonaceae > Persicaria > Persicaria tinctoria. Next base: position 47,077,107 of record JBANSL010000002.1, read on the forward strand.
TTTTTAAACATTGTTGTTTTATTTGTTTTTAGGTTTTTGTTTTTAGGATTATGCTATTGTGGGTATTTCTTTTCTAACGAATCTTGCAGGTATGAAGAAGCTACAGTCTTGTCGACATGAGGGGAGGAACTCGACATCGACAAAACCACATCGAGCAAGCCTGTGGTCGAGAAGGCCACCCTGGAGGCAGCCAAGTTACTCGATGTCGAGGAGATGTTGTCGACGTCGACAAGCACTGCAGCACTTCTTCACTCGATTTCCGACGATCCGCACACCTGTCTTGTGAGTTTATTTCTTTACCCTTGTTTTTTATACAGTGAGGACACTGTAATGTTTAAGTATGGGGTGGGGGAAGGGCTTACTTTATGCATATTCATCATATTTGACATACTTGTGCATTATTTCTTAAGAATTGCTACATGGCTATTTTGGAAGGCATTATTTGATTTATGTACTTATATGCATGTTTTCCAAAAATCTTGAAAAATGACCCCCATTGAAATTTTTGAATAATGTCATGGAAGCTTATATTAAACTCGACGATGCAAAATTGGATTCATTAGAGATATAGTATAAAATTGCCTAGTAAAGGGAAGTCACAATGAAATGCATTATTTCTTGAAAACCATGAAAGGAGGTAAAATTTGAAATTGCTTTTGACATGTTGCATGATAAAATGATTGAGGACTTTAAATTCTATATAAATGCTCATATGTTTAAATTCCTAGCCTTACCTATGCTTATGCATCACAAAAGCCATAATATGCCTTATTTCAAATATTGCTCCACATGATCTAAATATTTCCATTCTTTACCTTATCCGGGGATTATGTTGAGAATGATGTTACATTATGGAGATCATCATATGGTGTTTGTGTTGTGATTATTATCATTATTGAAGTTTGACGGGAAATTGTTTGAAATATATGGAAAATTTAATGAGTGAAAAAAAATCCAATCACCTCAGGAGATAAAGGTAGATTGACCCTGCTCTCTAAGATAATAGTTCTGAATCGGGCTGTGATGTCTTCATGAGAGTTGTAGCCCTCGGAAAGAGCTTTCCAACGCATGGTCATATGCGTCAATCCGACAACCGAGGCAGCGGGAAACTGCGTTTTACGAACGGAGCTGGGAGCTGAGGAAAGTTATCGATATCGACAAGATTTGTCGACATCGAGGAGTTATCAACTCGACATGTGTTCTAGACGTCGAGCACGAGCACCAGACGAAGAAACTTCTAGACATCGACAACTTTTGTCGATATCGAGGAGACATGTCGAGAAGATTGTCGAGGAGTCCAGAAGCCGAGATCGAGGAGAAGTCCGAGAGGGAGATTGCTTGCAAGCTAAGATTCGTCCAATTCTATCCGAATCTATCAAGATCTATCAAGACCAAAGAAGATGTCCACACATTAGATATAATCCTAGTCTATCTATTTTATTTAATTACACCATGTTATTTATTTATCATTAAGTTTTAGATATAGTTTTAGATAAAGATAGATATCTTCTTTCCTTGATTAGCGAGGATTAGAAGCCTATAAATAAGGACCTAGGGGCTGACTTTTCATTAATTCCAAGTTACACACAATTAGTTAATTCAATTTCAGAGAGAAGTAAGTAGGAGAAGTAGAGAGAGAGAAAGTGGGCAGACGGTTGGAGTTGTGAAGCGAGAGAGGAGTTGACTTCGAGCGGTTGTAAACTTTGGTTTATTTTTATGCAAGTTTCTTCTTTTACATCAATGTCTGCGATTGCGATGAGGCGTGAGTAGTCCACCCACTTCTGGGGCTGGGGTGAGCCCGACGGTGGTCATGTGAGGCGATGCGATAAAGGTCAGATCTTTTGTGCGATTCATCTTCTATCCCTATGAGCATGATTCTTTTGCGAGAGTTTCAGGTGATCCTTGTTTGTATTATTGAAGCGAAAGTGATCTTAAAACAACTTGGATTAATTATGTGAAAAGGGTTAGTAACAATTAGGGTTTATGCGAAAGCCTCTATATTCCTATTTGTTAATAACGAAAGTTATTTGGATGGAAAGCATGATCTTTTATGCCTTTATGTGTTACTTTGCATGGTTATCGTTGCGGTGTCGAAACCCTAGCCTTGGAAGTCTTTTAGTTTATTGATTTATTTCATCGAAATTCGTGTTCCGTGTTCGAAAAGCATTTGCATTTAAATTTCTGTTCTTATCGATCTCGGGAAAATCTTGTCGACATCGAGTTCACTTGTCGACGTCGAGAACTTTTTGCTGAAGTCGAGTTTTCTATTTTGTCGATCTGTGTCTTGTCGAGAACATCTTGTCGATAAGCCTTCTGTGTCGAGTACTTCTCGATATCGAGGACTTCTGTGTCGAGAACATCTTGTCGATAAGCCTTCTGTGTCGAGTACTTTGGTCGAGTTGCTTACTGTTGTCGAGTTGCTTGCTGTTGTCGACTTGCTTTGTTTTTTTATTTGTTGCTTTTATTTCTGTCTTATACTTGTTTTTTTGCTTTTGTTTTAGTTGCCCTTGCCGGGATTATTTGTTTCTATTTTATTTCTGCTTCTGTTTGTGTTTCTGTCTTTTCTGCTGTGTCTGTGAGAATCTGATAGCTATCTGAGAACTGCTGACGTGCTTCCTCGTGGATTCGATCCTGACTTTCTCTTACTACGACGGGAGGAAGTCTTGTAATTATTTGCTGAGACAGGGGAGTCGTTCTAAACCATATTCTATTCTATACTTGACTTACTCCTGCAACAACATTGATATAGTAGCACACCCTGCCCAAGATGAGATGATGACATATGCGTTCCAGCAGATGCAGATTCGGATATACCCAAACACTCCTGAAGAGTCCGTCGGTAGCTGTTACAACAACTCTTGCTGAATTTTTAAGTTATCAAATGTTTGTAATTTACGATTTGGCGCCAACTGATGTTTGTTTTGCTTGAATGAATTTTTTTTTATTGTTTCTATGTCTTGATAACGACAAACATTCAACTGTCAACTCTTAACTTCATAGATAAAAAAACAAACAAATACAACACGGATAATAACAACTTTTATTAACAACGTGCAAGGATGACTGAGATTGTAATAGAGCAACGATAACTAAACATCGTGTCATGACTCTTAAACATGGTGTAGGGGACGACCTCCTTGAACCCGCAATGCTCTAAATCTATCAAATTGGTCTTTGAAGCGAGTATCACATCCGTTGATGCTCGGGTGATGGTATGCCATCCATTCATGCGTTGGAGGAGGTAAAGAAGGGTTTGGATGTAACCATATCAGCAATAAGTATAGTAGAATGTTGAGTTTGGTAATGTATGGATTAAATGCAGTTGAAGCGAGAGTAACACATATCATACTCACCGTTGCGAAATGATCTTGGTTCCCGATGCAGGCCAGGCCTAGTATGACGATCGTGAGGGGCGTCATTTAGTTGTTCGGTGTATATAGGGAGGCATGTGAACGTAATGTGCCAAGATAAGATGACAAGGGGCACCTGGTAGACGGTTGCGAACACAAGACCCATGATCGGCAGGTTGATCGAGTATCTTCGGTCACCTCCCACTATGCCGGAGTAACTCTATAGGTCGGCAAACTCTCGCACCGAATACCCTCCCATGTAATAACCAGCGTAAAGTTGATGATTATATTCCAAATGGTTGCACAATAACCCTTTCATATTTGCGAACCGTGCCTCACCTGGTCTTAACATCAGTTGTGTCAAAGCCCAATATCCGCAGTGACCATCTCACAATATATAGGTTATTTGCATTGATTAATAAGGACTGACGGTCACGCTTTCTTATCTTAATTTTATGTCATAATATGTAGCTTAGTTTGCTCTTTCTAATCTTAGTTTTATTCGATCATGTCCAAACTTGCATATGAATAACTGAAACTCTAAAATCTAAATGTAATTGTCTAAAGGATTCCTGCACCTGGTGATTCTACGTACCCAAAGGCCCATGAGGGTTGTTTTGTCTTAGGACTATTTTGCTGATGAAATTGGAGTCTTGTCTCCCAGGAAAATGCAAGTTAATGAATTGTACGCTGGATAGGTAGTTTAATGAACCTCATAGTTCTTTTGATCATCTCTTTTTTTTTTACATGAAAAGCAACTCCTGTTAAGATTTGCTCTAAAATGGCTTTGGACCTGCTTTATCTTGTCATTATCCTATTTAATTCCATTTTGCTGAGAAGCAGCTTAAGAAGTCGAAGCCAACTTTGTTAGCGGCTTCTAGAGAATGAAGTTTTCACTTTGATTATAATTTTTTTTTTTGCTCTTTTGCAGGATTCAGAAAAATGAGCAAGGATGATGGATGCAAGTTTTTGTGCGCTAGTTTGCATATGGAAAAATTTATATATACATTTTTCATTTGACATGAACTTTGATATATTTAGCTTGTCTAGCTAGAAGAAGGATTTGAAAATATATTTTGCTAGTTACTTTGTCTATGGAAGTATAGATTTATACTCCCTCCGTTTTATTTTAAAAGACGTTTTGGACTATTTTTATGTTTATATAATTAATTGTCGTTCGTACAATATTAATTAATCTTACAGATTGTTCCACTTCTTTTTACCCTTTCACTTTTTAAATTTGTATACAATGTAATTTGTGGGTTGAACACGTGTCTTTGTTATTAAATTTCCTTTAATTATAAGAGAAAAGTAGAGAGTTAATTAAGAAATGTGAGAGGCAAGTGGAGAGTTAATTAAGAAGTGAGAGAGGCAATCCGTACAAAGCTAAGACTGAAATTAATTTTCTTAATTTGTGAGCTTTTTACTTAAACGTCATTTATAAGTGAACGGAGGGAGTATTTTGCATATGGAAGAATTGTGATATGGTTATTAGGATCGGAATGAAGGGGTGACGTGATTAGTATAAGGATGGAGTTATGTGTTGGAAACAAGTATATTTTGTAAGGTTTTTTGGACAACCTATATATATGGTTGATTTGAAGGGTGACAAATGTATTTGCTTACAATAGTATAAATGAATGTGTTTTGATGAAAATACAAGACTTGTGTTTATTAAAGTAAGGAATTGTAAAACAGGGAATTGCGGGAAAAAAAAACAATGACAAAAAGACCTCTATTTATTTTGTTGTTGTGAAATATCTTATTTATTGCAATATATATCCCTATTGAAACGACATGTCATTGCAAAAGATTTAATTATATCATAATATAACCTTTTCGCAATGAAAAAGTCATTGCCAAAGCCAATATTTATAGCAACGACTTTTTTTGTTGCAAAAGGTAATATATACAGCAACGACTATGGTCATTGCAATACATACCAAGAAATTTTATACACTTTTAGCAGCAACAATTCCGTTGCAAAAGGTAGCATATATAACAACTACAATCGTTGTTGCAAAAGAATTATACCAATTGTAACGACATTTTTTGTTGCTAAAACATGTCATTGTTTTCCAAGATACAAGTGTTTGGCAACGACAAACGTATTGCAACAACATTTGGCATTGTAAAGGGTCTCTTTTTCGCAACGACCGATGACGTTGCGATAGCCTTTCGCTACGCTTTGACGACCAACGACCCCGCAACGACATTTGTTGTTGAAATAGCTCTTTATGGAAACGACAATGGACTTTTTGCAATGACTTTTGCCGTTCCAAAAACATGTTTTTCTTGTAGTGAGGGAAAGGAAACCTAGGGTTTGAAGCCAAAATAACAAAGGAAGGGAAATTAGGGTTAAGCAAGGGTGGCGGCAGAGGTTGAGCATGCGGTGTAGGGCACGACTGGTGGAGGCGGAGTGGTGGCGGAGGGGTGAGTAGGGCTGGTGGTGGTGGAAGAGTGGTGATGGTGAAGAAGAATTAGGGCAAACTTTGTTTTTGGGATTTTTGTGTTTTTAAATGAAAGAATTGCATAAATTAAACAAAATCAACGAATAAAACAGATATAAACAATTATCTTGATCGAAGTACTAACTCGTGATACCACTTGATGACGAATCTCATGCCTAGGGGTGCCCGATCGCTTCGAATAGGTAGCTAAATTGGATCTGCGGAAGAACTCAAATCTCACGAATCCTACTTTAGACCGAAGAGGTCTCAATCTACTTGAATCTCACAAGAAAATCAATCATTCAGCGCCGCTTCTCAAGATCCTTAGTCGATCTCTTCGAATCTCACGAAGAAGATGAACACTTCTCACGTCCATTAGGGTTTCTCAAGAAACTTGTTTTTAGGGTAATAATAATTAAGTGTGATTTCATTGATGATTGAATAACTATTTAAACAAAGTATTTGCTAGTATTAAAAGCTAAATAAGGAAATAAATTCCTAAAAATAATAACATAAAATGCAGCATCAAATTCGAAACTTTGAGCGCAGAATCACCGTCGTGCACGCCCGCGCAATAAGGGTGCACATCCGCGCGCTTTTCATATGTAATTGCAAACTGCTGGCTCGACTTTCACACACCCGCGCGCCCACTCGCATGTCCGAGCGTCTGATGTAACTGTAAGTGTGCGTTGTTCCGAGATCTCTTAGACTAGTAATGTCACTAATCCGGGGTCTTTCGTAGCTAGCTCATGTGCCGAAATCCAAGGCGAAGTAGCATAGGGGGCAATATGTCTTAGGATGTAGTAGAGTGCACCTGGCATCTTCTTAGCTTTATCCCTCGTGATTGAAATACCCTAAATTATTTTTGGGATATTTCTTATTTTTATTTAATTGAATAAATCTATACTATATTCAACTATAATATATCTTGTGAATTTGGTCATTTAATAAAGGCCAATTTGCATGACTATATCAAAAAAATTTGCAAGGGGGGAGAGAATTGCAATTTTTGCAAATAAAACAGTGACCCACGTAGCCCTTACCCGGTAAAAAGGAGGGAAAAAGTGGAGCCAGTGATGATTCTCCCCTTCTCACAAAATTTGAAGAGGGACCAAATAGGAGGGCGCCAAGTGGCGTTACTTAAATTTTAATTATTTAAACTAATTTTCAACCATTTTCATTTGTTAAAATTAAAAAATACATTTATTTTTGAACTTCATTTAATTTTATATATCTATAGACACTCACTTTATATATGGTTCTGAAAAAATATTTCGAAGTGAGATTATTTTCTAGACAGAGTGAGAAATACAGGACACCATAGAAAGGTCTTCGACGCTGAACAGACAGTAGGAATTTGTTTGCCTAACTGCTTAAGGAAAAACCGTGTCACCTAAATATATTTCGTGACATAAGAAGACTTAAACCTGCCAAAAAGGTTTATGTAGAGTAAAGTCTTTCGAAGGGTAAATGTAGTGGACATTGTCAATGTTCAATAGATGGATTACCTCCGACTCATGAAGAACATGAAAGCATCTCAGTCCAAGTCATTAGCAGAGGTGATCCATTTGCTTGTTGTTGGACATCTTGACACTTTGTTACCATGGACTTTGTTGGATTTCGTCGTGGACTTTGCTCGCTCTTGTTGTTTTTCTAGGATTGCACTTTTTTTTTTGTTGATTTTAGGACTAGACCCTACAACTTTTATTGGTTTTAGGACTTGTACTTTTGTTTGCTTTAATCATGGACTTTATGGATTTTCTAGCAATTTGTAGGCATCAAAACATTATGGTTTTAGGACTCACGCCTTTTTTGCTTTAATTGTGAACTTCAGGGCTAGAGAATCAGCATGGCTCTTTCCATTGTATGTTTCGGTGAATGAAATTGGAGCCCAAATTGGGCCTTGTCGTTGACATGGAAAAAAATGCATTTGGAACGGATATTGACAAAACTGGCACGGAGAGACAAGCCCCTGAAATCTGGACCGCCATGAAAATCATTGAACAAGAAAGGACACCCAAAGTGCCTGATAAGGACCGTGGGAAACGGATCGTGGGAAACAGGTAATATGTCTCAGTAGCGATGACGAGAAAAATATCTTTGGGGTTGGTTAACGGGCACGGAGAATTTTCTTCCACTTGGGTAGCTCTTCGTATGAGGACCATGACACCCTCCTAAAATCAACTAAAGCCAACATGTTCCTGCAGTTATAAAAACAATAATAGGGAGTTTCTTACGAGTCCTAAAATCATCAAAAGCGAGCAAATGCACGAGTCTTAACACAACAAAAAACATGCAGTCCTAAAATAAACAATAAACAAGCACCCCCCCCCCCCCCAAGAGGGCTATCAAGGCTTAAAAGTCCTAAAACAAACAATAAACAACCTTCCTTCCACTTGGGGAGCTCTTCGAAAGAGGATCATGACATCCCCACGCATTTTTGGGCTTCTTTTGTATTTACGTATGTAGGCACTTATTTGTACGCGAACTACCTCGGCTTTACTTCCAATTTTCGTCTTCTGAAGTTTTTGATAATTTAGTATGTGTGAGTTTCGACATTATTTGTGCCAATACCGTTTATTTACTTGCCAGTAAAGGTATATACCTTGCTAACTCATAGGAGTCTGACTGATAAAACCAAGTTTTACGATAACAATAAACCCAGGAAGTAAAGGTATATATCAAAAACGACTAAAGGTACGAGTCCTACAACCATCAAAAGCGACCAAATGTACGAGTCCTACAACGACAAAAGCAACCAAATGTACTAGTAATACAATCTTAAAAAGAGATCAACTTTTGGTGGCAGTCACGAGGAGGTAGAAGCCTCTCCCAATCTGCTTCAGAAAGGGAGTCGTCTATACAGGGCTGTTCCTAACCCTTTGGAGGCCCTAGGGCGAAGTTAAACCAAGGGCCCCTAAAATACAAAAACTTAAATCATATATTATACTCCATTCGTTAATTAAAACATGTCGTTTTAGATATTTTCACAATTTAAGAAAGTAATTAAAAGCAAACAAAAATACACTTATACCCATAATTATTACTTTACTTTTCCACTTTATTGAAAACTACAACTAACAAATCCATAATTATTACAAGGGTAATTTTGGAAAGTAAACACCAAAATACCTAAAACGACCTGTTTTGTTTAACAATATTTTACTTCTAAAATGATATATTTTTCTTAACGGAGGAAGTATAATTTATATTACAAAAAATTGCATTTACACCAAGAAAATGGCCAACATTATCAAAATTTAGCCAAAAAAAAGAGAATTTTACAACATTTTAAACCCAAGAAATGGCAAAATTGAAAGGTTTTTGATGTGATAGGCATTTTTCTCTCTTCTGCAGGGGTAGAAAACCTAGAGCTAGGGTGTTGAGTATCAATTAATAGAAATTATGTTTACTTTTTAATGGGAACACACGGAGGCATGAAAATTATAGAATGGGTCAAATGTGTAGGGCCCCATTTCCTTTGAATTTTTTAATCAATAATTTTTTAACAGAAGCATATATACAAAGAAACATATATGGGCTGGGCCCCTATTTGGATTGGGCCCATGGCGATTGCCCCTTCAAACAAGGGCTTGGGCCGGCCCTGCGTCTATATAGCGAAGGAGCCCCATCTTCGAGAAATGGTTAGCCCTTCCAATCTTGCTTGATGGTGTTGGCACGACCTTGCTTTAGTTCTAACCATGATTCACTTATTTTTATACCTAAGATACAAGTGTGTACATTAAAAGTTACAGGTTGCTAAAACAAGTGTCAGAAATTATAAAATTCGTGCCAGTAAAGAAAAAATCTGTGTCAGTAAAGAAAAAATGTGTGACATAAAAAATGTATGACAGTAAAAAATCCGTGATGGTAACTATTTCCCCCATTCCAAAATCCACCAATTAATCGAGATTTTAAGTTCGATTCACTCAAGTTCAAACCTTCAATACCATAAATTAATCTGCAGAAGAAGATGAGAATTTCGAATTCTCCAATAATTGACGAGTTGCCATCCAACATCCCCAAATAAGGAAGCACTAAAAATCCCAAATTTATCTACTATGATCAAGGACCAAAAAGAAAACCTAAAGATGAATTCCAGCTACCAGAAATGCAAAGTAGACATACAATCATTGAAGAAACACCAAAGGAATTAAAAGCAAAAATGAACATCCAATCCTCGGCAACTGATAGAGAGAAGGGGGATGGAGAACCTGCTAGGCGAAGTACAACGAATTCGAATGATAGCACCAGGTAACAACATTTTGTTCCTGAAGGGAAGAATCCTAAGACGATCGGGTAGCTCAACAAAATCCGCCATAGATATAGAGAGAAGGGGAGGGATAGACGCACTCATTGACTCCAATCGCTCATGCCTTCGCCATTGCCAAATTCGCAACCTCCCTCGCCAATTTCTTCAGCCCGGGCACCGCGATAACCGCTCTAGCGACTTCTCTAGCGCCTTCGCCTTCACGTCGTAGATCGAGATTCTCGATCACCAGGCCGTAGTCGTCGTTCAGCTTCTCAGCGTCCTTACAGATCTCCATGCCGGCGAAAATGTACCTAGGGTTTCGCAGGAACATGTCCAATTACGGTTATCTTCAAACAGAGGTTGAAGACACCGACTACTTTTGCTCTTTTTTGGCCCAATTGCTAGTTTTGCAATTTTTCAAAAGAAGGGTCATTTTTGCAAAGTCGGAGATTTTTTGGTATATTGGCTACAATTTCCTCTTTAATAATTTTTTTTTTGAAGTGGTAAATCTATAGAAAAGAAGTAAGTAATTACAAAAGTAGCAAGCCATATATAGCTTGCCGTAGGAGAGTGACATGGAGCCACACACACCTAAAACCAAATCGGTGTGCCTACCTAAAAGAATGATCCCCCTTATGACTTTACAAAAAAGAATTTCTCTACTACTCAAATCCCCACATAGCTATCCTCCAACTATACCTCCCCTTCTAGTCTAAGTAATCGACTAACCCATCTCTTCTCCCTGGGCGATTTGCCTTTGCACCTCAAGGAGACCCTATTTTTACATGCTTCTATTACCCGACACACCCACACCTTGGGCTCACACCTTTCACTTTTGAATACAATAACATTTCTCCCTAGCCAAGTGTAGTAGATGAAACACAAGAAGGTCATGAACTTGGCTTTGAAGATGGTTGTCTTCCTAACTGCTGCACTCTCTGCTGCGAACCACTAGAGCCTGTCGCCCACACCACCCCCTCTCACCGGTAGTTGAGCCCATCGCCATACGATGTTTCTGGCTTCACCAATCTTCACACACTTGAACCATAAATAGTTTTCAGACTCTTCTGCCTGCTTACAGAGCGGACACAAAGCTGTATAGCTCCCTTTCCAGTGCTTAACAATTCTCCCTGTCTTCAACCGATTTCTCGTTGCAATCCAAGTTACAAAAACCCATTTTTTTGAATTAGAATAATTAAATTATTTTAAAGAGAAATAATATACGGGTTGATTTAATTACATAAAGCCTCTAAATATTCTTATTATTTAATTTATAAAATTAAATTAAATAATATTAATTCTTTATCCACTTCTTTTATTTATTTTTCTTAAAATTTACTGTATCTTTTATCTAACTTATAGATACCCGGCTAATCCTAGGGTTCACAAACCAAAATATAAAATAAAATCACTCATCCTCACCGTCCTCCTCCTCTCTCGAATTGTCCCGTGAGCCGCCTCCGACCACCGTCACCACACCTTGTTATTAATCGCTGCCCAACCATCGCCGGCGTCCCTGAGCCACGAGCCATCACCGCCGGACCATCGCACTCGCCTCCAACCGGGGGCTAGCCACCGCAGCGCAGCCCTTGCCCGGAGACGCGAGCCGCAGCTTTCGCCCCTGTTGCCGCCGAGGATCCAATCACTGCCGAACCCACCGCAGTGCAGCCTTTCCGGAGAACACCCACGAACAGCAGGCCGAGCCCTCGCCGCATCCGCCTCCGCCTCCGATCGCCGCTTCCCATCACCGCCGATCGATTTCTTTGTCGAGCCACGCCGATCGAGCCTCTTCGTCCCTCTGTACGTGATTTCAAAGAGAAAGCAAATAGAGGTTTTAATCTCTTTATAAAGAATAGCGGAAACTTCCCTTGTTTTTATTCTATTCTTGTTTCTGGCCCTAATTTAATGAATAATTAAATTAAGCGGCCAATATTTTTAAACTATTTGATTCTTGCCCATTTCAGCGACACCAAATAATCTCGAAGTACCCACGCCGGATCCCGCTTCCAGGTGAATTCATATTGGTATAGATTCTTAACTTTATAGAATTAATTCAATTTCGAATTGAGTTGAGTAAAGTTAATTGTGTAAAATATCAATATTAAATATTCCTTTTTCCGTTGGATTCAATATGTGCTAAAATCTCGCCTGGTTGTCACCAGCCGATTATCGAAGGTTAAGGCAAGTGATTTCGTTCAACGCCCTTTTGCGTGTTTTGTGATTCTTTTGACGTGCCTTTTAAATTCTTTCGTGTCGAATGCGGCCTTGTGGCCAATTTCCATGCCAATTTGATAAATTGCATATCCGCCTGCTTGATGTAATTTATCTCCTTATTCATAAATTGGCATGAGTATAAATTAATGGGCAATTTATTAAATTAATGATAGTGATATGTGTGTTAAATATGTTATTTGTTTATCACTCGAGATAAGTAAAAATTGCCCATTTTCTTCTTCCTAAGTGCATGATATCCTTCTTGTTTCTTTCATGCAAATTAATAGCATCCGATATTAAGATCCTTTGAAATATCCGTGCTTGTACATCCTTGTTGGTTTAATGTCGTTATTATGATCACCTAGTATTTAATGTTAAAGTTGTTATAATTAAAATGTGCATCTCGCAGGTTGGGCATAGTGTAAAGCTCAATCTAAAAAGTTTCATGAAATATCTAGACTTCAAATAGTCTCAGGTCGCAGTCGTAGTTGAGTCTGGACCCGTGGTACGATTAGACTTCAAAAGTCTCAGGTCGCAGTCCTAGTTGAGTCTGGACCCGTGTCCCTATGTACGACTAGACTTCAAAAGTCTCAGGTCGCAGTCCTAGTTGAGTCTGGAGTCGTGTCCCTACGTACGATTAGACTTCAAACTCCGAGGTCGCAGTCATAATTGAGTCTGGACCCGTGTTATTACGTTTTATATTGTGTTAATTACTTATGTACATTATTGTTATTATCGAGATTATTAATAGGTGATCAATCCAGTTATATTATACTTAACTCTTACTCGATGTATAATTCCTTATCTTATCATATCATCGATCCTCACAATCATCCGAGTCATGTTTGGAATTTTGTCTTTTTACCATCTTATCATATCATCGATCCTCACAATCATCCGAGTCATGTTTGGAATTTTGTCTTTTTACCAGTTTCCACTTTAAATACCCGTGTCTTTCCTTTAACCTATGACATACCGTTTTATGGTCACTATAAGGTTAAAGTCTAAACATTTTCCCTATCATTTGCTAGTCTTAATTGCATGTACCAACCATCCTTTTTATTGGATGACTGGTGTCCTTCGTTCTCACGAAACACTAGACAATATTCCACAAGTCTAGTGCAAGCGGTGAAGGAGGAGAGAGTTCAAGACCGGGCTATCATTTATGAATCTTTACACTACAGTTTTCTTGAACCTTTAAAGTTCCGCAATGCTACGTTGGTTTTTGCTAATTTTGGAGGTTATTATTACTTTATGATTTTGACACTTTAACTTTATTTTAGGGATTTGATATTTCATACTTTGATATTACTTCCGCATTACTTTATTCAACTGCTTAAGTACCGTCTTGTTTATGGGAGTATAGCTGCATGTCCCTATAAGCCTTAGGTGAATTCAAAGAAATTAAAGTCTGCGAATTCACTCGCGCTGTAACGTTCCCTTGGGATTTAAAAAAGGGGTTTTACAGTGATAGAACCATCTCCATGAAGCGTGATGTCGGACTGAAGCTCCTTAGATCGATTTGGGTTCACATCACTCCCTCTAAAAACAGACAGAGCACATTAGGCATTATCATCCGAGACTGAGAGGAAAAACCTATTCATATAGCGTGCATGTGAGAAGTTTGGCCTCAAAACTCCACTTCTTGTTGAAGCGCTGGCTTTGAGGCAAGGAGTGGCAGAGGCAAAAAGACTACAAATACACACTACAAAAAAAACATATTAGCCATGGATAGTTGCAACGACAAAGGGTTTGGCGTGGCAACGACAAGGGTTAGCCGTGGCTATTGGGTTGAATTTGGTTATAACATAGCTACGACAAGGGTATGCCGTTTCTAGCCTCATGGTAGCTAGCGATGCCAACACTCTAATGACCACGGTATACCGTTGTCGTGGCAAAAATTGTAGTGGATGCATAGAATTTGCCTTGGCCTCGTAGCTAAAGATTAGGTAGGGTAAACCAAGTTAAAAAAAAATTAAAATTAATTTTAAAATCCTAATAAACCCAAATCCTAAAAGTAAAGACTGCTCCTCTCCCTCCCACTTCCTCTCTTCTCCCTTCCGCTTCTTCTCTTCTCCCTCCCGTGTTCTCAATCCCAAAGAGGTTCAGAGGGTTTCGATTGCGGACGGACGCCGGGGGTCAGCCGTGCAAACGCCGGTGGTGGGGGGCTCACTTCGACTCCCTCTCACTCCCAACGAAGCTTCCAAGGGTTTCGATTGCAGCTCCAGAAAGCGGTCATTGAGCCCCTAGGGTTTCGATTGCATCTTCCAGGAACTGCTTGTTCGCCTAAGGTTCGTCTCAATCACTATTTCCTTTCGATTTCCTTTTGTTTTGGGGTTTGTTAGCGATTTTCTTTCGTTCCCCAAACACCTTCAAAGGCTATAAAGTGGAGAGCGGTCGTTGTAGTGGAGAGTAGGTTTGGATTGCATCTTCTAGGAACTTCTTTTTCGCCCCAAGGTTTCTCTCAATCCCTTTTTTCTGTTGATTTGCTTTCGATTTGTGCTTTGTTACTGATGAAAATTCTTTTTTCATGAGTTTTCGTTCCCGAAACAGCATTGAAGGCTACAAAGAGGAGAGCGGTCTGTAGTGGAGAGTAGGTTTCGATTGCAGCTTCCAACAAGTTCGTTTTCGGACCTCATATTCGGTTTAATCTCATTTCTCTCTAGCTTTCGTTTCGCTTGGTGCCTTGTTGTTAATTGCTATTTTGTTTTTGTGATTAGTACATGTCAATTTGGATTTGTGAGATTTAGATGGGTAAAGAGGATTGCTGGTTTGTGTGGGTAAATTTCTACACACCTGTTATTCTGTTTTTTGAGATTTCCGAGATTTAGATGAATAATTGCTATTTGGTTTTATGAGATTTGGATTGCTAAGATTTAGATGAATTATTGATGGTTTGTGTGGGTAAATTGCTATTTTGTTTTTGAGATTTGGATTTCTTAGATTTAGATGAATAATTTCTACATACTTGTTACTCATCCAACATTTATCTCCCAATACTTGTATAATTCGGTTAGGCATCTCCACCTCTTCTTTTATATTTGCTCAATTTGTTTATTCTGCGAGTCTCTAGCTCCTTGTTCTATTTCTCCAGCTCCTTGTTCTATTAATAGGAAGTTGCACATATATATGTTATGCACTTATGAACTATTCTAAATAATCAATAAAACAATTAAAAAAAATCAAAGCTTTAGATATATGTTATCCATTCATGGTATGAGTATATGGCAGATGTGCAGCCATGGCAGAAAGGGAAAAGGAGAACGGAATGGAAGAGATGCAGTTATATATATATATATATATATATATATATATATATTGGGTGGGTGGGTGAGCACATATAGATTTAGATGAATAATGTAGTGGATGCTAAGAAAATTAGGTTGCAAGTAGAAAACAGAATCATATGCTTTTCTAATTTTAAGAAAATTAGAATATATGAGATGTGAGCATAAGACTCAACTTTACAAAAATTAAAGGTCAAGAAAAAATAATAGAGATTCCACAAGCTAAAGGGGTTTATGGTAAAATCATATTCAAATATGTATAGATAATAAACATCTTACTCTCATTTGCAAGAATCCAAACTTAAACCACAGCCTCCAAGACGATAAGAAAAAGATGGGATACAACTACTATAATGTTCAACGTTAGAATAAAATCTCTCCTGTAAAAAAGTAGTTTATATGGAGAATAATCGAATTTTCTACAAAGTGAAAGTCAATGAGCATTGAAACGGGTGTATATATGGAGAATAATCGAATTTTCTACAAAGTGAAAGTCAATGAGCATTGAAACGGGTGTATTACATAATCTACATCACTTAACTTACATTAAATGGTCGATGCTTGCATATCCATTACCTACTACCGAAACATAAGATAAATTATTAGAAAAACTAATAAACAATGAAACTGAGGAAGGCTAATCCATGGGAGAACTCATACAACACCAAGACATTAAAGGAAGCATAAACTGATTACCAAATCTAGAATAGGCAAGACCTTATGAATCCTATGATTAAAAGAAAAATAAGAAGAAATAAGAAGCTATTAGGTGGGGGAAACAATCCTACCAGAATAAATCAGGAGTACACAACAATAATAGAAACATTTAAAACATTACAATAAAACACATTATCATCCATCAAAACAAGGGCTTGTAGGACACACATACCCAAGAAGTTTAAAAATACAAGGCAACTGATGTTTTCGTTGACAAACTCAGGGGTTGTATAACCTTTCTTTTAACAGAATAAAATGCCAATGACTCACCAAAAACTAAAGACTAATTGATTCCAATCTTTTAGTGTAGAAACCTTGAAACCTTGGGAGTCAATAGCATCACATTCAGTCTCTTAATTGAAAGGCCTAAAGCTTCTTCACCTTTTTCTGCAGCCTCTACATCGTCTTTTTCTTCTCAAATCTTCCTCCTTCAAACCTTGTTTTTTTTCTTGTTTATGCATCCCACTCAAGTGCCACCTACCATTACATATGTTACTGAAATGAACTTCACCCGGTTACACAATGGATGAAGATTGCAGAGGAAACATTGTAGCCCATAAAACATAGTAGGATCAAACCAATACAACACACATTAAAATTGTCCAAACAACAGAATAAGATCAAACCAAACAAACAAAGAACCATAACAAACAAGGCTTAAATAGAAGTTTATCGTAGCATGAAGCGAAAGTGCGGCTGAGTAGACCATCTGCCTTCAATCCAGTCCAAGTGTGGGCGCATTTCGAATCTACGATACATATGAGTATCCCCGGTTAGTGAGAAGTTAACCTCGAAACTTCTGTCACCCCCTTCCCAGATCACATCTATCACCCGAACAGACCAATACCCCATCAAGAGCTCTACAATCCACACGGTCACCCCTCTGATAGACTTCGTAGGCCGCATGAGGTGGACGTGGACGGATTCGACCAACTTGCACTATTTCCATTAACGGTCCTCGACTCCTGTTGTCTTAAAGAGTTATGAATTCCACTTCTTAGTGGGTGCGATCCACTCGACGTGTAATAGTGGCCTTTTAAAACAACCCCAACAAACCATTTTCTGCACCAATGATCTCCACTTGGGCACCTGGATTGTATGTTGGGAGTGGTTGTGGTCCTGCTAGTGGCGGATCCTGAAGCGTTTAGTTGAGGGGGCGAAAAATTGATCTCTAATTTTTTTTCAAAAAAATCATCAATATTTGAAGTTTTCGGGTTTAATTATAGTATTAAGTTATGAAGTTTAACAAATGATGAGTATGATAGAAGTGTATTAATTTGGTAAATGATGTGAAAAATAATTTATATCGCTTCAGTTTTGAAACGTTTATAACTTTTTACTCAGTTATCGGATTTGAGCTTATAATATATCAAATCGAAGCTATCGACGAGAGGAATATGTATACTAAATTTCATTTTTGATTGGGGGGCGACTGCCACCCCCGGTCCTTTAAAGGATCCGCCCCTGGGCCCTGCATTAAATATATAAACACATTAATATAATCACACACATTGCAAAATATGACACTACAAAAAAAATCCAGTGGCTCACTTGGATTTTCTGAGCCATCGTCGGAGCTATTTGAATTGATAACGATGGGTTCACGGCGGAGAGGGCGGTGAAATGATGAGGCCGTTTGTTTGAGGGAGAGAAGATAATGGTAAGGATGGAAGTACTACTTTAAGGAGATCACCAATGGATGGATAGGTATATATTATGAAGGGGTAGCATATATAAGGGGTTTTTGGATGATGCTTTCATCCCACTATTCAACATGTGAGCTTAACTTTTTTGGAAATTTGTCCCATTTACTGTCACACTCATATTTTTTTTGGAAATAATGAAAGAAAGACCAAAAACAGTGAATAATGAAAGAAAGACAGTTGTTGTAACACTGATGCTTTTGTGGAAATAATGAAAGAAAGACCCAGAAACAGTTGAAGGCGTTGTTTTTCTACAAATATTTCAGAAATACCACCAAGTGAATAAGGCATGCTTTTATGGAAACTTGTCTTTTTCTGGAAAATTGGTTTGCTTTTATGGAAACTTGTCTTTTACTTTACTGACATAGATTCTCTAACACTTAACACTTATGCTTTTTTGCTGATGCTTTTGTTGAAAAATGACCTCCAAGATCAAAAAGCAGAAGCAACTATGTGATATTCTGGAAAATTGTTAGCTGATGGTTTTATGGAAAATGCAGACAGGCCCAAAACAGTAGCAACATTGCCTATTTTCTGGGAAAATGATAGTTACTTTTAGCTGATGCTTATGTGGAAAAATGACACAAAGACCAAAACCAATAGTTGATGCTTTTTGGGAAAATTGTCATGTTATGTGTTGTTGTTTTCTTTTGTACAATAGTGTCAAGGTGAAAGTGACAACTCACTATATAATCATAGCTTGGAAAAATTGAAATACATAAACTATTTTACTACTCTAACATCACTTGAATTATGTTTTTGTTATTAAGAAAACCCAAAAACGATTATATATATTTATGCTTAAAAGTATATATAAAAGACTTTAAATAACTTTCCATCATTGACAAACTCAAGCCTATTTAATTTAATTTAATAAATAAATTTTAAAATACAATTACAGTTTAAATTTATCAAGACATATTGTAGCACAAAAATATTATAAATGATTCTTAGAAAATCTTGAATATAATTTATGAAAAGCATAAGCTAAGTAAGTGTAAATAATACTCCTTTTGTTCTTAAATGCAAAACAATATCACTTGTTAAAAAAAAGGCATAACAATATCACTTCTTAAAAAATATTATAAATGATTCTTAGAAATAAAGAAAGAAAGACCAAAAACAGTTAAATGAACAACAATATCACTTGCTGGAATAAAAACTTCTTTAGTTGTCCCCCTCTACTCTTTTATACCATTACAACTCCTTTTCAAACCAAGTAATCTACACCATTAAAGCTCCCATCAGGTTGGAGTTTTGTATTGGGGATATTAAAAGTTATCTATATCTATGTGTTTTTGTTAGCTTCTTGTTTCCATTTATGCTTGTGGCATTCCTTATAACATTATTTCACATGTGAAGAATATATATTATTCCTATTTGAGTAGACACAAAGACAAAAAAAACATTAGCTTTTCTACAAATATCCTTTTCTGGAAGAAAACATCTGCCCATTGTTTTTGTTTGCTTCTTGTTTCCATTTATGTTTGTGGAATTCCTTATAATATTATTTCACATGTGACGAATATATATTATTATCTTTTATGCAAATATCCTTCTATTTGAAAATTGGAACTACCATATGTAGCTTATAATCATCAGCTAAAAATGTTAGTTGCTAGTAGAATCCTTTGCTTTCTCTGCTTCTATGCATACTAATCAATTGGATATATATTTTTTTTTGCCAATAGGTGTCAATAAGTAGTGTTCACACTACAATGCCTATTGATAAGTCATGGATTGACCGGGGAACTCGAGTTTCCAGGCCCTATTTTGCAAAGTTAGACGAATTTTTAGAATTCGCTTATGCTAACAAGCAAGTTGGTTCCAGCATCTACTGCCCATGTAGAAAGTGCAAAAATAGGGCATTGTATGTTAGAGATGTTATGCGGAAGCATCTTCAAGACAATGACTTTTGGGTTAGCTATAAGTTATGGACTAAACACGGTGAGACCGTTGCTGATCTGATTCAGGAACCAGTGTGGGCGGATGAAGTGCTACCACAATCAGATGGGTTCATGGACGTGGATATGGTTAGATTAGTTGAAGATGCAATTGGAGTGACAACTACACCTACAATAGGACATCTAAGTGGTGATGGAGAGAGGGAGGGTGCTACTCATAGGGCAACTGGGGCGACTAAGGAGTTTTTGAAGTTGATGGAAGGTGCAAATTTACCTTTATACTCTGGTTCTAAGAAGCACACCATCTTGTCTTTTGTTGTTCAACTATTGCAAGAAAAAAGTTTACATGGATGGATAGACAACTCTTTCAAGAAGTTGTTGGAGATCTTTGAAGAGACATTGCCTAATGGGGTCAACCTGCCAAAATCGTATTACCAAGTGCAAAAGTTGGTGACTGATTTAGGATTTACATACACAACTGTGGATGCTTGCCCCAATAGTTGTATATTATTTCGAAAGGAAGATGCAGACCTTGACGAATGTCTAGTGTGGACCACATCTTGTTGGAGGAAAACAATTTGAGGTTCTGAATCTGGGTCACGCAGAGATGTAAAGCAAGCTAGATACTTCCCGCTCAAACCACATTTACAAAGGTTATTTGCAACAACACGCTCAGCTACCCTCATGAAATGGCATGACTTGAATCGTGTGGATGAAGGTGTCTATAGGCATCCGACGGACTCTCTTGAATGGAAGCAACTTGATGTGAAACACCCGAGTTTTGATGTTGATCCTCGGAATGTACGACTAGGTATTGCCTTTGATGGATTTAATCCATTTGGAAATCAAAATGTTGCTCATAGTACATGGCCGGTTATCATAGTTCCATATAATTTGCCTCCAATGTACATCTTAAAGCAACCATACATATATCTTTTTGTGCTTATTGACAGACCAAAAGGATCTGGTGATAAGATAGATGTGTATTTGGAACCTTTAATTGAAGAGTTGAAGGAGTTGTGGGAAGTGGGTGTACAAACATTTAATGATTCCACCAATGAAATGTTTCAAATGTGTGTTGCATTGTTGTGGACTATCAATGACTTCTCAGCATATGCAAATTTATCTAGATGGAGTACTAAAGGTAAATATGGGTGTCCGAATTGCAACATAAGGTCAGGGCAATATATTTAAAAGCAAGCCACAAGTGATCTTATGGAAAGAGTAGGAGGTATTTGCCTTATGATCACAAGCACCGGAGAGATGCGATATCCTTCTATACTGGACATGAATCTGCTGTTGCCCCTCCTAGAATGAGTGGGGATGAACTTCTTGCACAGCTTGACTCTTTGAATGTCATTATTCAATACAAAAGGGAGGACATCATCTTTAGACAGCTTATGGGGCCCGAGAAACCAAAAAAGGATCCCAAAAAAAAAGCAACATAATTAGAAGAAAAAAAGCATCTTCTTCGAGCTACCTTATTGGAAAGACAATATGCTACCCCATAACATAGACGCCATGCATGTCGAGAAGAATTTTGCTGAAAATGTTCTCCATACCATATTGGGAGTTAAATGTAAAACTAAGGACAATGTCTCTGCTCGTCGTGACCTTGAAATATTAGAAATTAGGAAGGACTATCATGTGAAGAAGACAGAGGCTGGTAATGAGTATTATGAGAGAGATGAGTTTGAGATGGAAATTGATGGGAAAGACAGGTTCTTGTTAGGTTTATCACAAGCAAGAATGTCGGATGGTTCATGTTCAAATATTGCACGAAAGGTTAATTTGAAAGATCGCTCCATTGGAGGTTTGAAAAGCCATGATTATCATACTCTTATACAACAACTGATTCCATTGTGTGTACGGAACTCCTTGCCAAGCAACTTCATTTCTGTGTTGGTTGATGTAGCGAAGTTGTTCAAAGTGTTGTGTTGCAAAACTAATTCGAGAGTACATTTGGAGGAATCATGCACGTTCCCAAATCATCACAACTCTTTGTGATATTGAGAGAATCTTCCCACCTTCTTTCCTTGATATCATGGAGCATTTGCCAATACATCTTGCTGAGGAAGCTATAATCGGAGGGGTTGTACAGTTTCGGTGCATGTATCCAATACTTTGAAGAATTATGTTAGGCAACAAACATGCCCCGAAACATCGCTAGCAAAAGGTTATTTGATGGAAGAATGCATGAATTTTTGTGCTCAATACTTGGGAGATGTGGAGACCAAGTCCAATAGACCTCCAAGAAGGAAATCTAATGATGAGAAGAGGGGACACGACTTCATTCTTCCAGAGGTGACTCGTGCTCAAATTCATCGATGGGTGCTATTTCATACAGAAGCAGTCACCCCATATATAGAGCAAGTGTACCACTATTCAAAATGAATTTGTTCATTTGGATTATGTACACGTAAAATCAATCTTCTTAACCCTTTCTCTTCTTTGATTTGTGAAGAGAACATCTCAAATCCATCAAAAATCATAATCCTACTTTGCGTGAGGAGTCAATCGCATTTACTCATTTCAATGAGTTCCTGAACTGGTTCCAGAGACATGTGAGTTGTAGGTGGAGATCATATGTGTACACCTAGGGGTGGGCACAAATCCCGGTCCCGTCCTGATCCCGGTGGGATTTCGGAAAAAAAATAGGGAATTCCGTCCCGGTCCCGTCCCGCAAAATTCACGCGGGACGGGACGCGGGACGACCCTTCCCGATCCCGCAAATCTCGTCCCATCCCGCATATATATATATAAATAATAACATTAATATATAATAATAATAATAATAATAATAATAATATTATGTTATAATACATACTCCCTCCATTCGGCAAAACTTGTCGTTTACTATTCATGCACGCTTTTTTAGAACGATAAAAACTATATAAAATATTCATTTTTTTATAATTTTTTTTTTAACCAGTTTGTACGTATTAATAATAACTATGAAGTTGTTAAAAAAATTATTAAAAAAACTAGATATTTTATATAGTTTTAGCTCCTAAAAAAGCGTGCATGAATAGTAAAGTGTCAAGTTTTCCCGAACGGAGGTAGTATGTATTATAGCATATTATAATACAGATTAGATTACCTTTACAATGTGTGTATTTTTTTTCCTCTTAACAGTGTGTGTATAATACACATTAATATATACACTGATACAGTGATATGATACACACTTTAATGCAAGAGGAAGATTTTAACCCCAAACTACACACTGCATGTTTGAAAATATACACTGTAACGGACACATTATAATACGTATATATATACACATTCTATAAATATATAGAGGAACAGTAAAATATAAAAATCTAGATCTATATGTGTTACGCCTTTGAAAATCGCAAAATATACAAGAATATTTTTTTTTATAATCTTGTTTATTTGATGGACAAGACCCGTTCCATCCCGGTCCCGTCCCGCGAGGGACAAGGCCCGTGCGGGATTGGAAAAAATAGAGTAAATCCCGTCTCGGCCCCGTACCACAAAAAATACGCGGGACATGACGCGAGACGGGACGCGGGACGGCCTCCGTCCCGTCCCGTCCCACGCCCACCCCTATGTACACCTACACTTATTGAATAATTTCAGCTACCTCGGTCTTGATTTTAGCTTTATATTATAGGTTCGAGGAGCATAACAGGGAGGGGATGTGGCCATACCCAAGGACATTATCGCTTTGTCTTTCCCTCCTTCTCCTTCAACAACGAGGCTGACCTCATACATCTCAAACGATTATGTATTTTGTGCTCAAAGTGTGGACAACAAAAGAACGAGGCAAAACTCTGGGGTGTATTTAGAAGGAGATCATATATCATATTATGGGAAGTTAACTGATATTATCAAGGTTACATACTCCGTAGATATCAATTATGTGCTATTTAGGTGTGAGTGGACACATCCTTCAACCGGTGTGAAGTTGGACGCCTTTAACTTCACTTTAGTAAACTTCCGAAGATTGTTATACCCTCATGATCTGGTTGGGGATGAGCCTTTTATCTTGGCATCTCAAGCACGACAAGTGTGGTATAACCCAGATCATTCCGAACAAGGTTGGCTTAATGTTGGAGAAGTGGAATCCAAAGAGTACTCCTACTTAGATGAGGAGGGTGTGGATGTTGATGATGAGTTAGATGACGAGGCTCAGTAGGAGGTTATAGTTCTCACCATAACAATTTTGAAGTATTCAATAAATGCCCCTGTTTTAATTTACATAAAGCTGATGCCTCTTTCTGTTGCTGAATTTCAGCAAGACTAATTTCTCTTTTCTTATAGGTGACCATGAAGAAACGAAAGGGTGGACCCGGTAGACCGCGAACAATATCTGAGTTCTTACTTGCTTCTAGCTCAGCTGCTGGTCATAGCTCTTCTTCTTCGCGGTCCTCACAAGCTACCTCATTTGCCACTAGTGTTCCAAATCTAGCTATAGCTCCTGTTCCTCTACAACATTTGCAAGCATCAATGACTCTGTTTGGGAGTTCTTCGGAATCAAGTATGTTACATTACATTAAGTGTTTCGATGAAAAAATGAACATGTAGTTTAGATTAGAGCTGATAGTTTTCTAAACTTTTGCATTCCCTTCCATTCCTCACAAACATTTATAATTTCTATCAATAAGATAGTTACTTGGTGTTACTATGTTTGAAGGGGACCAACAACAAGGCAACATTAGAGGCCATAATAAGGGTCTGCCCGGGTGGAACACCGGAGGTAAAATTGCAGTGGGATTCAATGACGTTTTCTAGCCAGTAGGAGAAAATGCAAAACTTTTGAAGTCTCAACTACGGATTATAGTGCGTGATGGTCATAAGCCTCCATTGACTAATCTTGACTGGTCCTTTGTTGATAATTCTATCAAAGAACGCATATGGGCTAAAGTTAAGGTGACACCTTCATTTATAGAATTTTCTTACGTGATTCCTCTTAAAAGAGTTTGTTATGTTAGCTTAGTTTATTTTCTTACATGATTCCTAAAGGATTTGTTATATTTGTCTTCTTTTATTTTTCTTTCAAGGATTCCTCTTAAATTGCAGAATTTAAATGAAATTGGAAGTCCATTTCAAAGGCCAAATTTATGATATTCAAAACTTTAATTTTTACTGTAGATTAAATTTCTACATTTGATGATTTTTTTACAGTAACTTTTCTGCATAATTTTGTTATGATCTTGTAGCAAAATGTATTGAATGTCCCAGAAGGCTACAAAGAGGTTTAATTGAGAATTTGCAACCACATGCGAAAGGATTTCAAGTTAAAAACGAAGAGAAACTACTTCACCCCAAACAAAGATGATCTAGACCTCGCCTCGAAGTGGCCTTCGAATGTTCTACTAGAGAAGTGGGTTCCGCTTATTGGATATTGGCGTAGTGCCGAGGCAGAGGTTTTCTTTTCTTACCAAAATGTATTTTGATCAGTTACATTATGTTATCGCCTTTTTTTCTGCTGTTCTAATATCTATTATTACCATCACCTTTTTTTTGCTGGTGTTCTAATCTCTTTATTACCCTTTATATATAGAAACAAGCAAAGAGAAACTCTAAGAATCGAGATAGGCATGGACCATCATATGTCACTGGACGAAAGTCGTTTGCCGAAGTAAAATATGAGGTATGCATGTATTTGTCCCTTGGTTGTTGTTTCCTTCTTCATAATTGACTTGCACTTGTAACTTGTTGTTGTTTTCCTGGGTAGCTTCAAAAAAGTGCCCAACCCGTTGATAAAATGAGTGTGTGGATCAAATCTCGCAAAACAGATGACCCAGATGTTATTGCAGCCATCATAAGTTCAACCTACCTAGTTGTACACATCCCTCCCTTCCTTGTTTTTGTCTCAATTTCTCTTCTTTCTCCTTTTCTGATCTCTTTTAAAGTATGATGTCTTTCTTGCTTTCCAATGATCGTGCATTTGTATGACAAGATGAACTAATTCAATCCTTTTTTCCAGTATTTACGAAATCTAGATGATATAGATTTAGGAAATCTAAAATTGGGCTAAAAGTCACACAACAGGTTGGATCACACGTAACATTGGGTGGGGGTTTCTTTTCTTCTTTTTGTTTCCATTTCGTGGTGAGACATTGAGATTAATTTGTAGAAAAACTAGTTGCCACAACCACCAAGTGAAATCAAAAGCTCTATAGAACTCTAGGAGATCAATAACAACTTCGATAAAGGGATATGATAGCCCAATATGACCAAATGTAGTACCCATCAAGAGCTCTATAATAAATGATCTGTTTGGATTCATGCGTGTGTTTTGTTATTGTAGAAAGACTACAACTGTAACACCCCTTTTATAGCCTGAGGAAATGCCACAACGCCAGTGATTACTCGGACTTTAATGTCTTTGTAACCACCTTAGGCTTATAGGGACAGGCAACCATGCTCCCATAAACAAGATGATAATAATTAAATACGTAAAATGAAATACAATTAAATAGCGGAAGACTTGAATAAAAAAATAACTATTTATTAATCTTTCCTCTAAAATCGAGGATTTAAATTTACAACCTGATAACATTACAGCGGAAGACTTTTAAATTAAAGAAAGCATTTAAACTTCTATACAATATATCTAGAAATTTTAAAATGTAAATACAATGTTAAAATCACTTAAATATCTTCTCAACTTCTCTTCGTCTTCTCCTCTGACACTCGACCTAAACCTGCCGTAAAAAACAATAGGACGGTTAGTTCGTAAGAACTAGCAAGCAAAGGCTCGAAAACCGGGACTACTTTGGATTCAAATTCAATGATCATGATAAGGTATGAATCTAAACCCAAATGTGATTATTGAGAATATTTTATGTAGGCTTAACATTTTAAAACACGACTCCTGTGACACGGATAATCCAGAAGGATTGAGTAAGAAAAGATATGAGCGACAAGCACTCTTAGGAACCATACTCCGATTACAGATGGAATATGATCTAGCTTGAATTAATTGTGATCGGTACTATAAAGCTTTGTTCTCACTATGTTAACAAGATGTATATATATCACATACTTCGCTCACCTCCTCATGTTGAGTAGTTTAAACACAAGGTTACAGACTTAACATGTTTACCACTTTTAATATAAGTTGACATCACACATTGTTCGTTATAATACGATACCAGCCCCGCTCTCACTAGCAGATAGCAGCAACCTACTACTGAAGGTAGTGTACCATTTCTCTACGGCAATGTGTTAGTTTCATGAAACCCTTTATAGACCGGGTACACACAGTCCCGACCTGTTTCCATTATTTTTAATACTTTACATACTGCATTCACTTTGCTATGCATTGATTGACATGTTTTACTTGATTGATCTTGATTCAATTGAGTTCCAATCGTAACACACAATCCTCACATTATTAACTATTTTATTACAACATCCTAGGTGATCACACAGCACACAAAAAACCCATGTTATTTATAGGTAACATGGATGTCAAATGAAATGAAAGCAATTAAAATAAAAGGATGGAAACATCGAATAAAAAGGTATGTTCCATACCTAACCAATTAGCATGAAAGAACAAGAGTAAATTATGCTTTAAATAAACGGTGGGTAACTATAGTATTATATCTTAAGGTCACCCAATTATACTTGCCAAATTCAAACGGAATGTTAAATAAATCACACAACCAGGTGAATTGTAATTTATTTTAATTAATTTGGCAAGCATTTCAAGGAAAGAAAAGAACTAGACACGAAGGCACCGAAATGAGCATAAGAGCTCGGAAAGTCACTTGTCTGATTCGTCTTGTTGGATTTCGGTACCAACTATGGAGGTCAAAGTACTTAGTGACGGAGTTGACGGAGTCTATGGACATCTCTATATGTATGAAATAGAAGACATAAGGAAGTATTCAATAATTGGAACTTTACTAAACGGATCTGATTAAGGAGTCGGAAATAATACCAAGATGATCTTCTTCGGAATTTTGAATCATTGAGGACAAGTAAGGATTTGATGATCACACTGCGGATGAAGAAGATTACGAGAGTTAGAACCACGTCCAAAAATGTTGAATAATTTGTGGAATTTTAAAAACTAAAATAAGGGCATATTTTGTAAAAACTGAAAAGTTGGGCGGTTAGGCATAAATATACCATCTCCTTCAACAGCCCGATGGGTCCATTCGCGCAGATTCAACAGTGGGTTTCGGCGATCTTCCGGCCACCTGCTCTCCTTGCACAGAGCTCGGTTTGATGCTTATGACCTATCAAACTGACGAGTGCAGTCTTTACTTCAGCCTAGTTGGGTTAGTTTTGTCGAAGGGAGAACGAAAATGTCTAGACAAGTGCATGAACAGTGGCTGCGATTTGAACAAAACAGCACACGCGGTGTTTGGTTAAGTAAGTTCGATTGCAATTTGACGTCAATTGGGGACACCGAAAATGGGTCTTTCAAACTTACCACTGCTCATTGATGTGCAAGGTTTCTCTGGAATTGATTCGACCCGAATTGATTCGGGGTCGAAGGCGTTGAGCTATGGCTGCAGAAATGTGGACCAATGCACATGAATTAGATTAGTTTAGAATCCTGACAGACCTTTGAACATACTTTCATAACTCCTTCGTTGGTAATGGGAATTAAGAAAAACTGAATGTTTTGGAAACTAGACTTACCGAGCTTCATTTCGATATCAAGAACAGGAGGTTTGAGTGAAAAAAAAAAAGAGAGAACGAGGTCCCGCAAGTCATCGCAGTTTTCGTTCAGTCTGGGATTTTCCTGGGCACTTGCATCTGCCTTGATGCTTCTAAAAACCTTGAATCATCTAGAATTTGGCCATGACTTGTGAACAAGAGTTGTAGTACAAGGGGTTTTCTTCGAAAAGTGCTATCAACGGATAGAGACGGCTCATCACACCCTCCTAGGGACATTCCGCAACAACCTGTCGACAGTTGCTATAGTCTCAAACGATGTTGTACTTCTGCATCCGTAATTTCCTAATGCCCGATCGGAATCGAATGAAATTAGAAGCGATGGAAAGTAGACTTACAGATCTACGATTTGGTATAAAGAATTTGAAATTCCATGGAGAAACGCGAGAGAACGGAGGGTCGAAAATTGCTGCAGAAACCAGTCAACACAGTGGCCTAGATTCGAATCTTGAGCGGCTACTGGGCGTCATGTGGAGTTGCGTCGGTCGACCTGGCTACGTGCTACCTCTCATGGGACTTGATCACGGTGCAGTGGTGGTCATCTGCGTCGGTTGTGGATACTCCGATGACGGTCTTCAGGCCGGCGGCAACCTTGTTTGTATTAAGATATATATATATTAAAATAAATTAGATATTGTTATTAGGATAATTAGGAGATGCGGTTAGGATTTGATTCTATCTCAATCTCATATAATCTCCTATAAATAGCTATTAATGATAAAGATTAAAAGAGTGGTTTTCTCCACCAATCTCTACTGGCAACCCAACCTTGGCTTCGGCCACCCTCCAACCGCGTACGGGCACCCTAAAACCGCCTTCGGGCAAACCCTCTAACTGCCTTCGGGCACCCAGGCTTCGGCCACCACAAAAGCCGCCTACGGGCAACCAACCCTTGGCTTCGGCCACCACAAAAGCTGCCTACGGGCAACCCAACCTTGGCTTCGGCCACCACAAAAGTTGCCTATGAGCAACCCACCCTTGGCTTCGGCCACCACAAATGCTGCCTTCGGGCCATTCTATCGCCCACGGGCAATCTCTTTTTGACTTCGGTTATACAAATTTGCGTTTGGGCAAACAAAACTTTGGCTTTAGCCAAATCAATCACCGTGCTCCGCTCCCTGATCAACCTTTGCACTTTCACTGACCGCCTCAACTCCAGGCAACACCACCACACTAAAGCTTGCGGATTACCAGCAATGGCCTCGTCCGTCACCTCTCAACAATGCCATTGGTGCATGGTACGCCTAGACTGTACCTTCACTGTTGCCGCTGCTCATTTTCCTCCACCGGGTGGGCTATCACGATTTGAAGTAGCCGCGTCGCTCAAGACCTGTTGTACCCCTGTGCAAAAGAGGCTTCAATGTGAAATCGTTAATAAATTTGTTCTTCTACCTAGATATACTTAGTGTTTCTCACGTAGTAATTAATTCCTACTTCCTAGTTAATAGGATAGTTAGTTGTCCTAATTTTAGCAATTCTTGCATTTTATTTTTATATTTTATTTTTAGTCTTTAGCAATCGTTATATTCTTGCTTCGTCTACGAGGGTTATGATATATATATTAAAATAAATTAGATATTGTTATTAGGATAATTAGGAGATGCGGTTAGGATTTGATTATATCTCAATCTCATATAATCTCCTATAAATAGATATTAATGATAAAGATTAAAAGAGCGGTTTTCTCCACCAATCTCTACAGTTTGGAGGATGAGATGGGTTGAGTTATGAGCATGAAAAACAAAAGAGGTATAGAAGAAGCGGGTTTAGCGTAGCTTTTAACGGGGGATGGATTAGGAATTTAGGATTAATCTCGGAAGGAATATTAGACTAACAACTTGATTGATAAGGCTGATTTGCAGATATGACGAGATTCGAGGGATTCACAACTCGCCCCTTTAGAGACAGATAGGGATGGCAATTTCACCCGCACCCGATGGATAATCGTCTCACCCGACCCGAAAAAGTGGGTGAAAATCCGAAATAAAGCGGATATTAAATGGGTGAATGGGTGATGGGTCGGGTCGGGTCGGATTCGGGTGAAGAAATTCCCCACCCGTCACCCGACCCGCCACCCGACCCATCACCCGACTTATATTATATAATTATATTTTATATGTGAAATTACCAATATACCCATAAACTCTAATTCAAAATACCTATCAAACGATTTCCCGCTTGAAGCTTTGGTTATTGATAATTGTTATAATGTCTTATTATTTCCAAAACTTCTTGCTTGAAATGTTAAAAGTTGTGGATAATTACACTTATTTGACCGAATTTGACTATATTTGGTACTAATTTATTTGACCGAATTTGACTATATTTGGTACTAAAAGTTGTGGATAATTGTTATAATGTTTTCACCCGATCCACCCGATCACACGGTGGGAGATGGGTGGACAGGGCGTGTGAAATATTTGGTGGGTGATGGGTCGGGTAGGGTGAAGGATTTTGGGTGGTGGGTCGGGTGACGGAAGTAGATCATCCACCCATCACCCGACCCATTGTCATCCCTAGAGGCAGACGTGGTTGAAGAAGGCGGATGGTCCGGTTCACCTTCATTTTTGTTTTTGATGGTCCGGTTCAAGTGAACCAGAAGAAAATGAAGACCGAATCAAGTTTTTTTCCCTATTATAAATATGTGTATATACACATATATTTATATCCCTAAATTATTTTCGAAACATTTCATTTTGTTTTTAGTTATTTATTCACTATTTGTGTACATAAATAACTAAAAATGAAATGAAATATTTCAAAAATAATTTAGGGATATAATATAAAGAAAACTTTTTTATTTAAACTAGAAAAGAAACTAGTGTAATACTCGTGCCTTCAAGGCACGGGATTTTGATTCATTTCAAATTGAACATCATTCTATATATCGGGGTGCGCTCCGGTGAAAACCACAATTGCGGTAAAAACCTGTGAGGACCGGTTTTTTAGCCCGGCTAACTTTCTTTAAAGCCCATTTATGAATAAAACCGATCTATAAAGTCACAAATTTTAATCCGGTTCTGAATAAAATTGAGCTATAAAGTCACTATGTAATTTTAAAACATTAGTTTTTTAGCACGATTTTTAGGCTTGACCGAACTATAAAGTCTAGGGTTGGCAAATGGTACGAAAATTACCATACAAACCACGTACCAACCACAAACCACCTATGTTGGTAACCACACTTGTGGTAACCAACATGGTGGTAACCATCTTTGTGGTAACCACATAAAGGTGGTACGGTAATGGTAATGAAATCTGAATACCATGGTTACCATGGTTACCAAGTATATATATTAATTTTTTTATTTAATGTTTTATCGTCATTACCTTTAATTTTTAAGTTTTTAATTTATATTTTGTGTTTTGATTTTGATCTAAATAAGTCATTTTTATTTTTTTCTACTAACAATAGGAACATTTTGAATATTTGAAGACTTAATTTGAACTTGTTTTGTTTGAACTTGCAGGAACATTTTGAATGTTTGAACAATTGAACTTGGTTTGTTTCAAGACTTTGAACTTGGTTGTTTTGAATTGGGTTGTACTTTAGGTTGTGAACTTGATTTATTTGATCTTTTAATAGGAGGTAACCATATTATTTTTGGTAACCATATTTTTTTGTTCGATAACTTTGATGACTACCGGAAGGTAGCTAAGGGGTTTCAAAAAATACAAACAAAATTACAGCTTGGTAACCATGGTAATGTACCGATGGTAACCACAAGTCGTGGTCACCACATATGCGGTAACCACGACTTGTGGTTGGTACGTGGTATGGAAATTTACGTACCACTAGTTTGTGGTTGGTACGTGGTAATCACCTTTTTTTTGTGGTTACCGGTTGATAGCTTGGTTTATTTGGTTGTTTTAAAACTGGAGTTTTTAGCAAGGTTTTTAGGTTGAACTGGCTTGTAAAGTCACCGTGTGATTGAGGTTTTTAGCACATGTTTCAAATAAACCAAGCTATAAAGTAGTTCTCACGGTTTTTACCATAATTTTTGGTTTTGACCAGAGTCAATCCCCTATATATCTATATAATACTATATATACTAATATATACTTGGTTACAACAGAAATAATATGTATAAAGTATTTTTTTAATTTATAAATTAGTTGGAAAGAGATACAATATAATTTTTTTAAAATGATTGTGTGAATACTTTTGAAGTTATGTAGATATACATAACTTATTCATTATTTTCCTGAGAAAGATGGCTAGGAAGAGGGAGAAATAAATAGAGAAAATAAAGGTAAGATGGTAAAAAAAAAGTGATCTAAAAGGCGCCTCATCTAGGTTGTAAAATAAGTAATGCTTGTAAGTCTTAATTGACTTTGAAAATAAGTAAATTGTAAAAAAAAAACTTTTTGGCTCTAATTTATTTTTATAATTAATTAACTTTAGAAATCTAATATTCACAAATGAATTATTTTTACTAACTTAAACAAAATTACAAGTCTTCAAATATTGAAATTATAATAAGGGACATCTATGTTGTATAAAATAAATATAGATGTAAAATATTCATTTTGGGGATAAATATTTTTTTCTTCGATATTCGAAGCCAAACACCCAAAATTAATCATAAAAGAGTGTTTATTTTTTTATTTTTAAATGATAATATATGCAAATTTCACATTTTCTTTTCTCAAAATTCTTCAATTTTTGTTTGTAGATCTTAAAATGTTATTTTTCGTATTCCAAATAGTCATTTAAGATGTTTAAAATAAATGTAATTTATCTCTAAAAAATCTTTTAAAAATTTATATAGATGTCATGTAAAATGTGCAGAGTAAGTATAGATTTAAAATATTCATTTTGGATAATTATTTTCCTCAATTTTTGAAGATTAACAGGTGCAAAAATAATTTCTTCTTAAAATTAATGACGTTTTGCTTCTATCTCCAAAAATATTTTTTTAAAAAATAATACAAATTTAAGATGTCTATATTGTATACTAAATGTAAATTTTAAAAAGAAATATTATTTTGACAATCATTGTTTTTTATAGTTAATTTTTATTTTGATATTTGAATTAAATATTCTTATTAATTCTTGAGTTATCACATTTCAATATATTAGTCAATTTAGTTGTTTACATATATAAATATAAGATTATGTAAACATTTGATATTTCAAAGATATTTTATATTTTTAGATATTCTAATTAATTTTTTTTTTAAAAAAAGGTTACATAACAAATTATGGATAAGACTTGTATAAGTATAAATATGTGGACCAATTAATATATGGCTTCTGATCATCATGGTTAGAGCTGGTAAAATCTGACCCGACCCGAGAAACCCGACCGGCTCATCCGAACCCAAACTCGACCGAAACCCAAAAATCCGAAGTCATCCGTAACCCGAACCCGAGACTGAGACCGAGCCTGACCCGAATCTGACTTGACTCGAAATAGACCCGGACACAAAGAAAACTAACCCGACCTAAACCCGATCCGACTCTCAACCAACTCGATATTCGAAATGATTGTATCCAAAATTGTGGTCCTAATAAATACGGAGTATATAATATTAGTGATATGAATGAAATGTATAACGAAAGTCATGAGATTAATGAAATAATGATATAAAAGACCATACATAATGATAATATCCAAAATTGTGGTCCAACGTATCAATGTATATAATTTTTTCTATGAAAAAAAGAAATAAATATATTTAAAATAGATTACAAATTGATATAAGCATATCAATTTAAATAATCTTCTGATAAAAAATAGGAAATAAATAATTTCAGCAATAATATTGACCAATAAGAAAATATCATTTGAATAAAAAAATCAACTTTAATTGTGGATGTGACACGTCAGCAAAAATGCTAACAAAATTAGTAATATTAATAGATAGATAGATACCCAAAAATAATTTGGGGTATTTCAACAACGACCTCTTGAGTAAGGAACCTGAGGATCAACGAGAACTTTTAGCAGTCAAGGACAAGATATTCCATCAAATTATTGGAGATGATGGTCATAGGTATTGTCGGACTTATGGTTGCAGTGCCCCTCCTCGGCTGGTGCATACTGGATCATCAAGCACCCCTGCTAACAATGACAACATGTTCCAAAAGCTTGTCGATAAGTTAGCTGAGAATGCAGAAACTCGAACAAATAAATTTGCTAGATGTTGCTAGATCATGTAGGCTTATACTATCTTGAATCAAATATAGGTTTGTTAGCATTTTAGTGGAATTAATTATCTTGGAATTGAATATAATCCAATTTTTTAGGGATTTGCCTCACTCTCTCTCAGACTAATAAGAACAAAGACTTATTAGCTCCTACTATATTATAGACAACAAGTTTTCATCTACTAATTTTATGTGTTACCATTTTGAAGTCACTATTCCTTTCGAAACTTATCCCAATTATGTGTTTTTGTATTGTAGACAACAAGTGTTCATCTAAATGAGTCTATAGGAGATGAAGATCTTGTCTTAATTATCTCCTAATGATGACGATCATCATAACGTGTCAGCCACATCAATGGATGGAGATGAAGAACAAGCTACTGATCGAATGACATGGTTAGATGCTCTACTAGCTATCGAAATTAAACTATGAAAAACAACTTGTTATGCTTTGTTTTGCTACATGTATCATTGTCGGTAACTGTAACTTGGCATTGGCAATGTTAAACTACGTAAACGGGGTTTAGACTTTTGTTTGGCGTATGCGTATGGTATGTATTTTTGTTTGGCGTTGATCTGTTTGGGAAATTTTAACTCGGGATAAATGTAGACATAGCAGTGACCGTCGCAATATAAGACGCCAAATTTTGGTAGGAATTTTTTTATCCTTGGCGACTGCAACTTTTTTGCCACGGTAGCAACCGTCGTAAATTTGGCGCAAAATTAAGGTGGGGACTCTAGCTCAATTGGCGCCATAATTTTTGTTTGCCACAGCCATGCACCGTCGCTCTAATTAGGGCTCTAGTTGAGCTACAGCTAGCCGTCGCTTAACCGTGGCTATGATGTTAGCCACAGACGTTGCCGTTGCCGCTACCATTTTGCCACTGCGGGTTTGGTTACGCCTCAGTTGTCGTGGCTACGGTCGTTGCTAGACCCTTTAGGCCACAACAAATTCACTTTATGCCACTGGATCTTGCCGTTTTTAATATGTTTATTTTAGTGACATAATAAGTTCGAAAAGCTCAGCCTAATGGAAAAAACCACCTTACGAGTCACTTAAACCAAACTTCGATGGTTCCTCTCTCCAAAACATATACCGACAAAGCACATTAGGCATTATCATCCGGGTTGGGAGGGAAAACCTATTCGTATAGCGTACATGTGAGAAGCTTGACCTTAAAACTCCACTTCTTGTCGAAGCGTTAGCTTTGAGCTAGGAGTGGCAGAGGCAAAAAGACTACAAATACAAAACCTCCACATAGAAGGAAACTAAAAAATTATTATAGATTATTTAATTTCCTTGAGAAATAAAACTAATAATGTCGCATGCTAAAATGATGTTGACAAAGAAGAGAAAAGTTTTCTTTTCTGATATAC
Organism: Persicaria tinctoria; assembly: GCA_037127255.1. NCBI lineage: Eukaryota > Viridiplantae > Streptophyta > Magnoliopsida > Caryophyllales > Polygonaceae > Persicaria > Persicaria tinctoria. The sequence goes on from JBANSL010000002.1 coordinate 47,113,182, forward strand.
CCCGTATTTGGAGTATTTGGGAATAGAGTGACGAATAAGGTTGCACACTGTTTAGGAGTTGCATGTAATCCATGACTTGGGTCTTCAAGATCGACCTTATCCGTCAGAGTGTTTTTAGGTAGACCATTACGCACTAGTACGTATACGTATATACAGTGGGGACCCAGAACCGGAAGAGGGTGGGGGCACACCGATGATAAACGAAAATGAATAACATGAATGGATACAACACATAACGTCTTCAAAACTACAAAATAGCGAAAAAAAAAAATGAAAGAGTTCACTAGTACAAAAAATTTTATAATTAGAGTTTTATAATGAAATAGTTCAATTCGACAGGGGTAAATCGGTTTTATGGGTTTTCATACCCTAAAAATTTTGAATGATAACTTCATTATCAATGCCTTGAAAATCATAGCAGAGAGAAAATCGTCACTTAACTTGTTGCACAAATAGGACTTGATAATACCCATAGCAGATCGAGAAAGCTTGATCTTTCCACTATAGTTTTTGCAACTAGTTACACTAAAACCAACTCGATGAGACGATACGCCAAATCAAAAGCTTTGTGAATTCCCTCCTAGTAGAAAATCTGATCTGTTCCCTCATTTAAACATCACTAATATCGAAATTTGATCTGTTCCTTCCTAGTATTTTATAAACATCACTAATATCTTGCAAAGTAGAAAATCTGATATGTTCCCTCATTTAAACTTCTGTATTTCTTAACTTATTATCGAAATGAATAATATAACCTCTCATTTCAAAAGATCTCAAAATAAATTATAGTATAGGATTGCCAATCTAAATAAAATATAAAAGCATTGTGGGTTATTTAAATAAGATTTATAATGATTAATATACCTTCAATTTTCAAAAATTCATAACTTTTTACTCAGATATCGGATTCATGCGTATTATATATCAAAACGAAACTATCGACGAGGAGAATACATATATGGGGTTTGCCGGATGAGGGTGGGGACACGTGCCCACACATGCCTCCGTTTGGATCCGCCCCTGCGTATATATTCAACCTGAATTTACTTCCCCAGGTTATGTAAATAATTGTTATACAGTAGTTGAATAGTATAAAGAAAACAAATGGAGACGGGCTGGGATTGATTTAGATAATTAAATAAATATATATAAATCAGGCAGTTAATCCTGCTTGGAAGGCGACGCCTGTTGGGGCTAGCCAAACAGAGCCGTATATGAACTGGTCGACGGTGAACTTGAGCGCCTCCTCTTTGGTCATGTTGACGTGCAAGCCGGGCCACTTGACGCGGCCGCTAATGTCGGCCCGTGGCCCGTTGTTCATGAACTCGCCGTAGTACAAGGTGTCGACGGGTGAGGTTGAGTTCCACTCGAGCCAGCCTTTAGGGTCGAGATGATCCCCGAGTGAGGACATCATGTAGACCACCCTAGAGTAGACCTTCCACGGCCTCCCCAAGTAAGTCGGGTAGCTGGCTTTCACAGGCTGGAGATCCCCGGTGGCAAGGATCCGACACGCGTGGATCGACATCCCCGTGTTCTGGTTCGGGTCCTTTCGGTTTTGGGCGGTTATAGTGTTCTTTTGCATCGGCATAGGCTTCCTGGCGTACATGTTGCAGTGCTGGAAGATCACCGCTGCGTTGCCGAAGATGAAGTCCACGGTTCCGGAGATATCGCAGTCGCGGTAGAACTGACGCTGAGAGTGGGTGTAGAGGGTATCTTGGTACCCCTTGATCTCGCACCGGTAGATCACTGCATGGTCCGCCCCGACCCGGAGCGCCACTGCCTGGTGGTTGTCTGGACCGGCCTCATTCACGAACGAGATGTCCTTTGCCACGAACCCTGTCCCGGTCGCAGCTACATATAAATGTATGCAAACTTTTCTAATCAGCTTTCCTATATATATATATGTATAATTTTCGTGTCCTCCAACCAAAGCCACCAAGGTGCATGTCATTTTAGAATTCAAATAATAAATTTACTATTACATCATATAATTATATATTATAAAACATTACTCTTTCCATTGATACATTTTTTTTTAAATAATTAACTAATAAATAATAGGGCGATTTTGGTACTAGGCCTTTTTTTAATATTCAATTAGTCACCTAGGCCATTAGTTAATTTAATTAGTTTTGCCCTAGCCCCTTCCCAATTGGGTGGGTTGGTCAACCGTTGACCGGTCAACGTTGACCAACCCATTTTGATGCCAACTTTTTTTTTTTTGGTGATGCCAACTTTTTTTTGATGCCAACTTTTTTTTTTTTAGTGATGCCATATTTTACCGTTTTGATGCCAAAATTTTACTATATTTTATTTTCACTTTGATGCCACTTTTTTATGTCATTTTTTTGATAATATTTTTTTTTACCGTGATGCCAGATTTTTGATGATATTTTTTCAAAGTAGTATTTTTGATGACATTTTTTTCTTTAATGTGATACAAATTTTTCAAAATGGCATCAATGGTCAACGTGACATTAGAGTAAACAAAAAATGTCATCAAAGTTTAAAAAAAGTGTCATCCAATAATTTAATTAGAAAAGTGGCATCAGAGTGAAAATAAAATGTAATAAAATTTTGGCATCAAAACGGTAAAATATGACATCACAAAAAATGTCATCAATGTTTTAAAAAAGTGGCATTAAAAAAAAAGTCATCCAATCATTTCATTAGAAAAGTGACAATAAGGTAACAATATTTTGATTCCACGTTTTAAGCTCTTATGCCATCAATTATATAAAATTGTCACCACAAAATGTTGGCATCAAAACGGTAAAATATGGCATCACTAAAAAAAAAAAAAAAAAAAAAAGTTGGCATCAAAATGGGTTGACCGGTCAACGGTCAACGTTGACCGTTGACCGATCAAGAGGGCTAAGCAAGCTAAAAAAACAATTAATGGGCTAAGCATACTAAAAAAACAATTAATGGGCTTATCTAGCTAACCAAATATGCTAAAAGGACTTTTTTACCAAATTCCCTCTAAATAATACAGTATATTTTACGGATTAAAAACAGTGCTCCAATATTCTATTTTGCCCCATAAAATAAATAAATTCAGTGGATTATCATTATAGTTTTTATTTACGAAAACAGTAATAAAATAATTGTTAACTTGTAATTTTATTAAAAATTAATATTGCATTAATTACAGTATTATAGTTTGTATTATTTAAAGATTTTTTCTAGGAAAAATTTGCTCAAATATCCATTTAGAAAAGCTAATTAGGTAAACGTCCATATTTAAACGGATATTAAGTAAATGTCCACAAATTTTAAGTAATACCAACTCTACCCTTGGTATAATTAACCCCTTTAATTCCAACCCTCTTCAATCTCATCATCGCGTCTCTCTCCTCGCCTCGCGTCTCTCTCCTTCGCTTCACGTCTCTCTCCTTCGCTTCTTCTGGTGGTCGCCGGCGTTCGCTCAACCTTCATCCAGGCCAGGTAATCTCCGTTCTTTTGTTGCTTCTCGTCCTTCTCAATCTCTTCCCCACTCCTTTCGGTTCCCTTCCCCTTTCGATTTGAGGAATTTCATTGTTTAGCCCTAAATTCGATTGCACTTGCTTATGCTCTAGATGTGAGTTTTTAGTGTGTTTCCCTTGAACCTACACAATTTGTGGACAGAAGAAAAGCAAATCGATTTAATAAACTTCACTTACTCGATTGGATTCGAATTTGGGAAAACAAACCCTAGCATGTTTGGTAACAATTTGTTAAACTTGCAAAATATGTCAATTTGTTTAGTATTGGTGACAATTTGTTAAATCTGATCATTTCGAGATGTTAATTTTATGATTTGGGACAACAGGTGCGGATTTTTGTGTGAATACATTGCTTTGATGACAATTTGTTTATGTTTTTTTTGGGGTTTGTGTGTTTCTATCTACTTCAAATGGATAATCCAGGTTAATGTTCTTATTGATGAATCTAATTCGTTCTTACTTTATATGTTGTTCTATTTCAAGTGTTTATCATTGCTTGTTTGTTTTGGTGACAATTGCTTGTTTGGTGACAATTAGTATTTAGCTTGATTCTATATTATGAATTTAAATGAGACTATCAGGGGTTTGCTTCATTGTTTGGTAACAAATGGAATTTATGTTGTTATTTTTAGATTGGTGACATTTGGTAGAGTTATATATTCTGTTTTGGTGACAAATGAAATTTATGTTGTTATCTTTAGATTAGTGACAATTGGTAGAGTTATATATTCTGTTTTGGTGACAAATGGAATTTATGCTGTTATTTTTAGATTGGTGACAATTATTAGAGTTATATATTCTATTTTGGTGACAAATGGAATTTATGTTGTTATTTTTAGATTGATAACAATTGGTAGAGTTATATATATTCTGTTTTGGTGACAAATGGAATTTATGTTGTTATTTTTAGATTGGTGACAATTGGTAGAGTTATATATTCTGTTTTGGTGACAAATGGAATTTATGTTGTTATTTTGTTGTTTTTTTTAGATTGGTGACAACTGGTAGAGTTATATATTCTGTTTTGGTGACAAATGAAATTTATATCTCATTTAGCTATAATGTAATTTTCATTATCCTTCTGTTCAATTGTAGTGGAAGTTGTGGTATGTATACCATCAAATATATCAAGGGTCTTGCATTTCATGGTGGTATTGAAGCTATTTCAGACAAGTATATGGATGCGTATGGAGAGAGAGAGAGGGGATGGCTATAGAGGTCTTGCTATTTTGGATGTTAAGTATGAATGTTTCAACTATTCCCCTTTGTTTTTGATATTTTTGCAAGTTGATGTAATCTGACAATTAAGTATTACAAAATTAAACTTTACATCAAATTTCATCTACTTAGGATTATTATTGTAACAAAAATGCGTTAATATTAGATCACAAATGTGATGCCATTATAGTATTGTACATCGAATTATTCGTTTGCTCAAGTTTAGCCCCTCTAGGGTCTATGCTCCCCTAATTATAGGGTTTCAGTTTTGTAACAAAAATGCGTTAATATTAGATGACAAATCTGATAACATTGATACTGTACACACATTTTAGGGCCTTGGCCCTAAACCCTAAACCCTAAACTATACTGTACATCAAATTTTCGTCTGCTTAGATTTAGCCCCTCTTGGGTCTATGATTCCCTTGTTCTAGGGTTTCAGTTTTGTAACAAAAATGTGTAAATATTAGATGACAAATGTGATAACATTAGCATTGTAAATATTTTAGTTTGATGAAAGTGCTTTGTAGTTGGTGACAATTGGTTTGTGACACTATTTTGTCGTTGGTGGCAATTAATTTCTAAAAATAGGTGGTTGAGACTAGATTGGTGACAAAGTTTTGTAATTGGTGACAGTAGATTATTGACCAAAGTTTGATGAAAATAGGTTGGTTACACCGTTTTATTGTTGGTGTCAATAGATTACCGAAAAGAGGTTGGTGACAATGTTTTTTATAAGTTGGTGACAATACGGTTGGTTAAACAATATGAAAACAGTGTTCTGTAGTTGGTGACAGTGTCTTGGTGATGTATAATGTTATGGTGACAATTTTTTTAAGGTTGCAATATCATGGTGACAATATATTGTCATCAACCTCGTCATTATTAGTTGTCAGCAACAATTGTCATCGGGAAAATCATCTATTAGCAGAAAAACCCCATTTGCCACCGAGGAAAAGTGTTACTGGCAACTGTCATTAGAAGAAAATCAACTGTCACCCAAATTTTTTTGTCACCAACAATTATCACAAGAAAAAAAGAAAACCAATCGTCACTAGAAAAGTTTTTCCCCTAACTGTCACCGGAAAAAATAAAATGTTACAAAAAATCAATTGTCACCAAAATAATTGTCACAATTAACTGTCACCAGAAAAATATACTCAACTGTCACCAAAAAATTGTCACCAAATGCAGGCGTTGACCGGAATGGTCCATGTTGACTAGTCAATGTTAAAATTATAATATGGTCAAAGGGGGAAGGGGAAGGGTTATGGATGGGGAATGAGGGGTATTTTTGGAAAAAATGGACATTTAGTTAATTATGTAAAAAAGTGGATATTTATTTAATTTTGACATGAAAAATAGATATTTACCAAATTTAACCTTTTTTCTATTTGTCTTATTTTTGGTTAAAATATAATAGGTGGTATTATTTTATGTTATTTTTCCTTATAATTATTAACCAAAAAAGTTCATAAAATGCTTGCAATTAGTTCAGTGCCCGCACCGTGTGTGATTTTTTTAATTTAAATAAAGTTGATATTAATTTATTTGACTAACCAATAGGGGTGATATAAAATATCTATATCTGTATATAATAGCAATGCTTTAAATAAGAATATTTTTTTTTTTAAGATTTCTAAGATAATTTTTTGTAATGATTTTTTACTTTATTACAATCACCTTTCTTATTTTATAATAAGTTTTATTAATATTTTATTGAATTGTATAATATTAATTTATTTTATTATTAAGAATTTATTTTTAAAATTCATGTCATGATGCAGGAATTATACTAATTAATACTAGTAGTATTACTTTAGTTCATCTTTACTTAAAAAAAAAAGCATATAAAGATAATAAAGGACAGTAATTAATTACCAAAAGAAGCGGTGTGGAAGGTGGTGATATTGTCGTGGGCGACGCTCTTGACCCCAGCGATGACTGTTTGGCCCCTCCCATCTCCTACGAACCACAGGTTTGTTTTCCTCCTCCCAACCTTCAAGTTTATCTCTTCGTACCTACCATTATTAATTACGTGCTTTTTTTTTATTACTCCAGCATATATCCATATATTATTTCATATCTCGAGTTTCATTAACATGATTTTTAAAAAGTTAAAAATTATATAAAATATTAATTTTTTATTAATTTTTAAAACAATGTTATATTTACTAGTATTTATAAATAAATATTATTTTAAAAATTAATAAAAAAAAGTTCATATTCTACGGAGTTTTTAACTTATTAAAAAATGTACATACCTAAAAGAATATTCAACGGAGCTTCTATTTTATATTAAAAAATAGAGAATTAAAAAAAATGGGGGGTATTTTGTTTAGTGTTTATGAGGATTGAACCATTTCCGTCGTTGTCTCATAATTTATTTTGTTCGAAGGCACCCTAAATTTGGTCAAAAGTTTGATCGGTATAAAAAAACTCCTATTTTTGTATTTATTTAGTAAAGAAAATCGCTCTTTATTTGCTTTTTTTACACAACCCATCCTTTTCCTTTAATAAAACAACTAGTACAATCCTTAATAACATAACAAATTAATATTATAAAAGTTAGGATAAAATAATAAAGATAAACTTAAATCTTTAAGAAAATGGTAAAAATGTTTACCATACAGTTATACTTCATCAAAAAGGTTTTTAAATTAAGATATGTCATGTCCCGGACATGATTCATATGAAATTGAAAGGAAAGGTAGAGATTAAGGAATAAAGCGTTTAGAGTTAGAGAAAAGGTTTATTAGGGAAAGAGAAAGGTAGGAGAGAGAGAAAAAGAGGGATAAGGAGAGAGAGAGTTTGTTTGATTATTTCATTGATGATCATTATGTCATGTATAGGGATTAGTATAAATACATTTACCTTGTATTAGAATAATCATCAATGAATAAAACGGAAAGCCAATTACTCTTTTCTCCTTACCTTACTCTCTCTCTAAACCCTAATCTCTCTTTCCCTAATTCATCATCTTCTTTCCTAAATCTCTACTTTTACTATCAATCTCCCTTGTTCTAGGTTATGACCCATTAGGGACATAACAATTGGTATCAGAGCGTGTCGATCTTCCATTTCAAGAGCAATTTACAGGACCTTCCCCAAACAAAATCAATGGTTGTCGATGATTGGAATCGGCGCTTCTACAAGAAAATCAATGATATCAGAAGGCATTGTGGTATGCCAATGGTAAACTATCCTGGCGATCCAGTCGCTGAGGAAAACGATGGCGAATGGCAACAACAATGGGATGAGCGACAACGGATCGCGGAGGAACAACGACAGATCGAAAGCCAAATCTCTCAGCAAGAACGGGATCGACGTTTTTACAGGACCATCAATGAACTCAGAGGGCAGATGGGTCTACCACCGATCAGTTGTCTTTGTGAGACCATCGCGGAGGAAGGCCGATCTCAGCAAACGATAGAGACAACTACTGACCCGCACCAAGAAGCAAGTTCAGAGACTAGCCAGAGCTTCAAGATTTTGTGCGATTTGAATCGAGGTATCTCGCCGAACGATTAGAAGCACCAAAAACATCCACCGATAGGAGTAACGGTGGAAGAAGTCGAGGAATTGAAATCTCAAAATAGCGAGAAGTCCGATGAGCAGGAAATCAAGGAAGCAAGTCCAGAAGTGGACGAGGATTCGAACTTGATGGAGCTTCAAATTCAGTTCGAATCTTCAAAAGACTCGTCAAGATTGACTGATCAAGACTCGCAGGGATGCAATGACCCCACAATTTCCTGGGGAATCAACGTTGGATGCCCGGAAACCAGTATCGGAGACCCAAGGCATACGCTCGATGAGAATTCAGACAATTTCAAGGTTCAATTCGGGCGTTCAGAGGTAAATTCCGACCTTCTCATGATTGTAATTGTTGAAGATTCAAAAGAAATGGTCAGATTTAATGGGGTTTTGGATGAACAGATAGAAATAGGGGATGCATACCAAGTGTTTGGGAAAATGCCTCTGAGAGGTATTAGGATCAGTGTATCTCCAATTCAATCAGGGAATACACATAGTTGCCAATTCTCGATTATTTTCGACTCTGGTGGTAATTTTGAGGTCAAAGATTGGGAGATTAATGAATGCAAGGCAGTCAACAGGGTTTTGTCGAAACAGTTTGGTCATTTCACTCAAGTGTGTCTGAAATTTATGCCAATTGGGAGAGGGCGAGTAGGCCTCGAGGAAGCAATGCTTTGTGCTGTTCAAGCGGTGAAACATGGGTTGTCCGTCACTTTCATTTTTTTATCCAGGTGGTGGCTCTAATGGCAGAGTCATCAATGCTGAGATGTTGTCTGATAAGGTGGTTTGTAATGCAATTAAGGGTGGAGTTTGCCAGAATTCCAGGTTCATGAATAAGGAAGAAAACTCATTTCCCTTTGATAGAGGTAAAACTCCCATGATCTTGCCTTTAAGAGGGATCTCTCTACTATTGCAAGTAAAGTTTGAAGGGACCTCTTTGACATGTTTTGAAGGTAGAATGGTTGATGTCATAAGAAGATTGAGAAAAAATGAGGCTGAAGATTGTGCTCCTTTCAATTTTGCGTACACAGTCTGAAAGTGATTTAGGAGGTGTCAATTTGAAGTGTTGCTGGTGTTGGGTTACCAATTCAAGTTGCACCCTATCCATATCTTTTTTATACATGTGAGTAGGTGAAGAGGAAAAAAGGGCAAGTGACATGATTGGCTAGGTGTACAACTACAACATTCAGGAAGGCCATTAGCTCTCTTCTCCAGTGCTTACACCATCATCAATGCATGGGTTATAAGGGTTGTATGAAGCATGGGTGATCAGCCTACTGTGTTACTACTTACTGTAATCAGTCCAGACCAAATGGAGACCATGAAGCAACAATTGAAAGCTATCAGTTGTTATATATAAATAAAAGGTAAAAAAATACATAAATATTTTTTTTTCCCTTGGCAGCTAGTGGGTGTCCTATTCGAGTGATGCCAGTTGCTTGTTGAGTTAGAGCACTATAGTTTGTATTTTGTATAAGTTTTGAGGACAAAGCTTTGATAAGAGGAGGGTAATGTCATGTATAGGGATTAGTATAAATACATTTACTTGTATTAGAATAATCATCAATGAATCAAACGGAAAGCCAATTACTCTTTTCTCCTTACCTTACTCTCTCTCTAAACCCTAATCTCTCTTTCCCTAATTCATCATCTTCTTCCCTAAATCTCTACTTTTACTATCAATCTCCATTGTTCTAGGTTATGACCCATATATTAGGGACATAACACATTACAATGGTCTTAGGGTATATTTATACCCTAATTAATTAATACATGAGTATATAACAAAATATTATATTGATATAGATTATTATTATAAATATATAAAGATATATATATATATATTAATAGTAGATATTATATTTAATTCAATGATTTGAATTAAACACAATGGTTAGTAAATGAGTAAAAAATAAAAGGGGAAAAATGTAAATGTATGAAAGAGATGAATGAGAAAAAAAAAAAGAAATAATAAGAGAAAACTAGTACAATCCCCGCGACATGCCGCGATTTTTAATAAATAAATTTTTAATAACATAAATAATTAATATTATAAAATATTAATAAAAGTTAGGATAAAATAATGAAGGTAGACTTGAATCTTTAAGAAAATGGTAAAAATGTTTACCATAAAGTTAGGGTTTTTAAATTAAGATACTATATTGATATAGATTATTATTATTATAATTATATACTACCTCCATTCAGAAATATATGTCGCTTGACTTTTTGACACGGTTTTTAAGGAGCTAAAAACTATATAAATTTTTTTTTTTTGTAATTTCTAATATAATGTAAATACTTATTAATAATAAGTGTCATGTTATTAAAAAAACTGTTTAAAAAGTTAATATTTTATATAGTTTTTAGCTTATTAAAACACGTGTTAAAAAGTCAAACGACATCTATTTATGAACGGAGGTAGTACAAAGACAGGAGTATACAGTAATAGTAGACATTAGATTTAATTCAATGTTTTGAATTAAACCTAGTGGTTTGTGAATGGGTAAAAAATAAAAGGAGAAAAATATAAATATATGAAAGAGATGAATGAGAAAAAGAAATAATAAGAGAAATTGTGATTAGTTGAAAAACCTTAAATTATGTAGGTGTTGACACGTCATCAAAAAGTCTTCTAAATTAAGATATTATATAGATATAGATTGTGATTAGTTGAAACCTTAAATTAAGGAAGTGTTGACACATCATTAAAAAAATCTTCTAAATTAAGATATTATATAGATATAAATTTGTTATTTATCTAAATTCATATTCTCTGGGTGTGTTTGTGCCAGGGAGGGCCATAAACCATAATGTGGTGGTTGCAACGGAGATCCTTAAAGGGTATGGTACGAAAGGTGTGTCCCCATGATGTGTATTGAAGCTTGATCTCTTTAAAGTATATGACACGTTGAGTTGGAAGCTTATTGAGGATACATTTGCTTTGCTTTTAATTTTCTAGCGAAGCTTGTTGAAATGATAAGGTGGTGCATCACTACATCTAGTTTCTCAGTTTTGATTAACGGAGTTCTATGAGGTGTTTTCCCAAGGGAAGAGAGGATGAAGGCAGGGTGATCATATCCCGTCTTACATCTTTGTCCTATCCATGGAGATATTTGGGAGAATGTTGACAGATATGGCAAGGCATTTAGATTTTCAATATACCATCCGAAGTGTAAAGGATTGCGGATGGTGCATTTAGCATTTGCGGATGAATTAGTTTGTTGATCTTTTGTAAAGGGAAGCCCCGATCTGTTGGTATGATAATTAAAGAGCTAGTTGTATAAAGAGGTTCACTGTAGTGTTGAGATTATAGGCTAACTTTGCAAAATCTGAAGTCTATGTTGCTTGAGTGAGGAACGAGCTGATGAAATTGCGTTGATCTTGGGTTTTTCAGAGTGGGGTTCTTCTTGTGAAGTATTTGGGTCGACTGTTGAACTGGAATTGATCCATTGATATCGAAGATTGAAAGGATGATTATGTGTTGGCTAGCTAGATCTATGTCATATGCCGGTGGAATGCGAGCAACTATTAAATAAAGGTTGTGATTACAGGAGGTTTGAGCTTTTGGAATCAAGTGTGTCTGCTTCTTGCGAGGGTGATAAAGCATATTGAAAGGATATCTAGGCTAGGAGGTACCTTTGGAATTGAAATTTTGAGGGGAGAAAGTTGATGGAGGCATGTAGATTCGACAATGACTTTAACCGACCAAGAAAGAAAGGTGAATGTATTGGAGGACCGCATAGCCAAGGTGGACACGTCAACAATATGAGAGTCCACCTTACATAGCTTACTCAGCAAATAGCCAAGCTGAAGAGCATTTCAGCTGAGCCAACACCACGACTCATTGTGATCAAAGATATTTTCTCACTATAGTTGATGATTACAACAGGGTAACTTGGACTCATTTGATGAAAAATAAATCTTGTTCTTTTGAATTGATTAAATCTTTTGTTATAATTGTTCAAAGGCTATTCTTAGTCAGTGTGAAAGTAATTAGGTATGATAATGCATATGAGCTTGGTTCTAGCAATGAAAGGCATGCTTCTTTGAGAGATACATGGATTGTGCATCAGATGTCATGTTCACACACTCCACAATATAATGGTATTATAGAATGCAACCATAAGCATTTGTTGGAGACCTGAAGGGCTTTGTTTTTTCATTCTCACTTACCAATTGAGTTTGGAGGTGATTGTTTTCTTACAACAACTTATGTGATTAACGGATTTCCTTGTAGAGTTATGAATGGGAAATCTCCTTTTGAAATCTTGTATGGGAAAGCTCCATCTTATTCTCAGTTAAGAGTTTTTGGTTGTTTGTGTTACAAAGCTGTGATTGGTACTGCTAGAGATAACCTCAAGCCAAGGGGTGTACCTTGTGTATTTTTGGGTTATCCTTTTGGCAAGAAAGCATATAAGTTGAAAGAGATTGAAAGGAAGAACTTTACAGTTTCCAGAGGTGTTTTTTTATTAGCACGTCATTCCTTTTTCTTCTTTTTAGAAGCCAACAACATTTGATCATGTTCTTTTGCCAATTGTTGAGATGCCAGATAAAAGTATTGCAGATAATGAGTTTGATCAGTTTGATGAGATTCCTATTGCTCAGCCTTGTCCTCCTAATAGTCAAGTACATGAAGGTTCCCATTCCTTTGAGAGGATCATCAGGCTTCCTCATCATTTGGATGACTTTGTATGTTCTTCTACAATTCATATCATAATTAGTGCTCTGTGTTAGATAGTCCTTCTCCTGTACATTGTGTGTCTATCAACGCTTTCTCTCGTCACATTCAGCAGTTAGTCATGTATGTTACAGCTCATCAAGAGCCTCTTTCTTTCTATAAAGTAGTTAAGTATGTTGAGTGGAGAAATGTTATGGATCTTGAATCTGCAGCTTTATAGGCAAATAACACTTGGGATGTTCCTCTCCCAGGAAAAAAGCCTATACCTACCTAAATGGTATACAAGATCAAATACAAAGCTCACGGGGCATTGAAAGGTAACTAGCAAGGCTTGTCATCAAGGGCAACGCTCAAAAGGAAGGTATTGATTACATTGAAACATTTTCATTTGTTGTCAAAATGACAATAGTTCGTAGTTTGATTGTTGTTGCTGCTAAAAAAAGGTTGGACTATAAGCCAAGTAGATGCTAACATTGTCTTTTTACATTGTGATTTGTATGAGGATGTTTGCATGAAAATTCCTCAGGGTTATTCACCATCTCAGTCATGTCAGGGTGTTCCTGTTTTCAAGCTAAATAAGTCCTTGTATGGGCTTAAGCAAGCTTCTCGCCAATGATATTCTAAGTTTGAAGGCTTATTGTAATTCTCATTGGGGTGCTTGCACGTCCACCAAAAAAATCTTTGTGTGGCTATTTTGTATTGCTTGGTGGAAGTCCTCTAATTTGGAAATCTAAGAAGCAACACACAGTGGCTTTGTCATCAACTCAAGTAGAGTATCGTTCCATGAGAAGAGTAGTTGCTAAGCTCACTTGGCTATCCGGGATTTTACATGAGATCACTATGCCATTAGTCACACCCATTCCCTTACATTGTGACAACCAAGCAGCCATTTACATGGCTAAAAATCTTGCATACCATGAGAAAACTAAACACATTGATCTTGATTGCCATTTTGTGTGAGAAAATCTGAATAATGGCCTCATTTCACTACAGTTCACTTCTTGTTCAACTCTGCTAGCAAACATTTTTTTTTACCAAACCTCTCATAGATGTTCATCATTAACAAACTCTCTCCAAGTTGCATGGGTTTGTACTCACACCTTTCAACTTGCGCACCGAGTGAGGGAGGGGGTACTGGAGGAACACATAGCCAAGGTGGACACGTCAGTAGTAGGAGGGTCCACCTTGCTTATTCAGCAAACAACATAGTTGAAGAGCATTTTAGTTGAGCCAAAACAGAGATAGAATGAGGTCGTTTTGATTGTTTTGTAAGAATGTTGTTAGATTAGATGTTATAAATAAGGCTAAAAATATATCATTCTATTGTAACAATTTTCAGATTTTCATTTTCAAGTAATGAGAAAAGGGAGAAAACCCCCCCGGTCTCCCACTTTGTTCATCTTCTTGTTCTTCATGGTTTCTGTTTAAATTTCAATTGAAACTTCAGTTTTCTCGGTTGAAAGCTTAAATATCATTCAAGTTTTATAGAAAGAGGGAGACTTTGGACTTGGAAATGTGTGTGCGAGCTATGGTTAATGATTTTCAACCTTCAGACTTCTTTTGAGGAGATGATGGGAGCTGGAACATGGAAGGAGGCTCTCGGTAGTGCAGGTAGCTAGCTAGAGGGTTGCCTAGACTGATTTATGATGTGCTTAGAGATCGATGGGGCCGGGTTTGGTGCAGACGCAGGGATGTGTGCTATGCGAAGCGAATTGGAAGGATGCTACGCACCTATATATATATATATATATATATATATATATATATATATATATATATATATATATATATATATATATATATATATATATGGTTTGCTTGCCCGTACAATATTGTGCTGAGTTGGGTGGGAATTGTACATAAACTTTACAGGGATGACTTAGAGTGGTTTTTGCAAAGCAACAATATATGATAATCATGCATGTATCAAGCTCGAGTGCTAGTCATTAGCTATATATGTGGTTTATTATATTTGGAGGGCTAGAAATTTAGCTTTAACAGAGAGGGTAGGGTACCTATTAGAGCATCTGCAACGAACATTCGAGGGTGTCTTCCAGCCAGTATAAAAAAACGCAATTTATGGTTTATTATATTTGAAGGGCTAGAAATTTAGCTTTATGGGTTTTGTTTTTAATATCTTGGTTGTGAGTATCGTCGTTGCAGATACTCTTAGAGAGTGGAAAGTTTGTGTTTATTGCAGTGAGCCAGAAATTTATCGGGGGGGGTACGAAGTTTTGTACAATTTGTTGAGTCACTCTTCGATAGATTTTTTTTAGTTTAGCGAACTAAAACTATGATATTTTAGATTAAGCGATGATATTTTAGTTTAAGGTAACGCTTTTTTAGTTCAAAACAACATGTTTTTCAAAACGATGGTGTTTTAGTTCAAAACTATGTCATTAGTTGTTATGTATTTTTTTTTATTTAAACTGAAAAAACGATATAAAACATTCTTTTGTCTATAAACAAATCATTTGATCGAAACCTACAAAGTCAATATGTAATATGTTATTCTCTTAGCATGCAATAACGTGTAACAAGATATACAAACTTTAAACTTGCATAATTCTTATATAATTATCGAATTTAGAAATATAACCTCTTGTTTCGAAGCTCTTGGGTTGAATTATATTACCAAAATATCAAGTTATAAAATATAAAAGCATCGTGGTTTATTAAAAGACATTTGAAATAATTAATTTGTGTTTAATTTTTAAATGTTCATAACTTTTACTCGATTATCGGAATAAGGCTTATAATATATCAAAATATAGTTATTCACGAATAGAACAAATGTAGGTGATTTGTCGGATGAAAGGAGGGAAAATGCTCCCCTTGAGCCCCCTTAGCTCCGCCTATGGGTTATTGTAAGGGAGTGGATGGAGAGTAGGTCCACAAGTACGTAGCCTAATTTTGGCGCCGAGTCTTTTGTTTTTTTAGTTTCTTTGTTGCATTATGACGGTTAGTCTGTATACTATTTTCGATATCTCGATTTAACAAATATAGTGATATCTGGTGGATCGAATTGCTTTCCTTATAAAAAAATCTTGGATTTGCGACAGGAGAGATAAAAAGTAATGGGATCCCCTGCCACTGTTAAACTCTTAGGGGTCGTTTGGTTGAATGATGCGAATGAAAAGAGATTCATTACCTTAAAACTAAAGAAAAGTAATGGGAAATGGTTAAATTCTAATTTTGTTTGGTTGATTTTAGAAAAGTAAAGAAACCTTTCTAAATCAATGTAGTACGGAGGATTATTCATCTATTTCATTCGAGGAAGCACTACCATTTCGGCATTTCCAGATTGTGCAGCAGCAAAAAGCTTTGACAATTCAATTAGGAACTAGGAAGGATCTCACTTGAAAATCAAAACCCTAGGATAATATAGAAATTCCTCAATAAAAAATCTACAATTCAATAAGTAAACATTCAAGTGAACTAGGGATCTCATTTGAAAATCGCAAAATTGATGATATAAAAAGAGTCAATTGTGAGAAGAAAGGGATCTAAAGAGAGATAAAGGGGAACTTGGTCGCACAACCACACAAATCGATAGTGCACAAAGGGATCCGGAACAATAGAGGAGGGATGCAGTACATCTGGGCAGCATAAACGCAAAAGTCGCCAGTGGTGATTGTCGACGTTAAAGATGGGGTTCGCCATCGCGGAGATCGACGTTTAGCAGAGGTCCAGGGAGGGAGAAATTCCGAGGTCGATGATGGAGGTGGAAGCCGTAGAGGTCGGAATGAGTAGGAAAAACGAGAGGACTCCATTGAAGAGGAGGAGTTGAGAGATTGAGAGGACAAGGCAGGAGAGATGGGGTTTGGGGTAAGAGATCCGGATGGGAAACCCTGATATTTTGTGGGGTAATAAACTGGGTAAATCATTTAAGACCCATAACGTAAATAATCCCCTCATAAACTTAAACAAATAAGCCTAAAGTAAACGGGCTTAATGATTCCTTTCCCAGCCCATAAAAAAATGCAAACAAACGCGCCCTTAATTTCTTTTTCTTTTTAATCTATTATTTTAATTTTAATTATTATTTTTTTAAATAAAGTAACCCCTCGTTTGTTTTTTGGTAGGGAAATGTAATGATTATCCTTATGAATATAATCCATATTTAAGTTAAGATTCATTGACCATTATTCTAATCATTCCCCTTCTTCTCTCATCTTTCATACAAATTTGTTATCCTTCTATTCCCTAATTTAAAAGAAGGTAACTAATATCTCTAGGATGGACTAATAATCTCCCCCATCCTCCTCTTGCTCACAAAAAATGATAATTATATATATTTTATGTGTAAAATTTAATACTTTACCTTTTCATTTCCTAGTTATCTAAACAAACTATCCCTAAATTGATATGGGAAGGACATAGGGGAGATGAGAGAACTCAGAGAAGGGATCCCAACTGGATAAAAAGTGGAATGGAACAAGTAAAGCTGTAAAGGGAATCTACCTGCCGACAGAAGAAAAAAGACAAGGAAGTCAGCCAAAAGAAAGTGCAAATCCCTTAATAAATCCTAAAGAATATTAAGGGTAAAAGGACGCAAAATTAATTATATGTTTTTTTAATGCTTCCCAACTATTTTCTAAAATAAATCAATAAATTTTAAAATCTCAACTCCAACCTATATTCTATTTTATAAATTTATGCATTTATTTTATACTATAAATACTCTATATTTTAAGTCAATTTAATTATAGTTTTATTAAACTCTGTATAAATTATGAAGCAATTCAATACTAACTCTGTTAATAAAAAGAACTTAATTTTCTATTCAAAATAGTTTTTAAGAAGTTAAAATTTATATAAAATATTAGCTATTTTTAATATAAATTCATACTTATTACTATTAAATATGAAATTATTAAAAAAAATAATGTAATAAAGTTGATATTTTATATAATTATTTTTTTTATCAACTTTTAACTCAAATTAATTCTAACAAAAACACTCATATGTTAGAGTTAATTATAATGTGCTCGACACATTCAACACATCCAATTTTTAATTCTAACAAAAACTCTTAATTAATTTAATTTAAAATGAAAACTAAGATTTGTATAAATTAAACAAAATTGTTCATAGTCAATTGGTGATGGATTCCAATTGTTGACAGGCTCCAATGTATTTACATTAGTAGGGAGGAAAATTAAAATTTAGCTTTTTTGCTATTTTATTTTTTCTTTCTCTAAATTTAGGGAAAAAATCGCTTTACAAAGGTTTCTTTATTTTTGTAGATATGTATAAAAGAATTGTTAAACTTAAAATACTCCTATTTTTTAAATTATAACTTTATATATTTATAAGAGCGACGAGAGATGATCTAGTATATTATTTAAAAAAAATATATATTGTTGGGTATGCATTAAAAGAGGAATAGATTTTTTTAGATTGTTAATTATTCCGTAATAGGTTATATCAACTACACTATAGAAATTTGACCAAAAAAAAAAACTACACTATAGAATGAGAGAGACGTCACAGCCAAGCCAACTCATGCATCTTTCTTGTCGGGTCCTCTTTCTTTAACTATTTATTATTCTACTTATTTTAAAATTATATCTATTTTAAAAAAAAATATTGAAACTATGAAAAAATTAATAAATCTGATATAATTTGAAAATTAAACTTTTAATAATTCATTAATGGATTTTTTGTATGATTAAAGTGGACAGAAAATATAAAATAAATATTAATCTAAACATAAATAATTCATCCTAACTAAAAATAATATATATATAAATAAAGTTATAGCCATCAAATAACTAAATTTTGATATAAATAATATTTCTCATCCAAAATTAATCTAGATATAAATAAAATAGCAACTATATATCAAATATTTATTTATTAATATTTTTGATAATTATGGCCATGGATATGAAATAGTTTTGATTTATATTTTTTTTTTATCAATTATATATATATATATATATATATATATATATTGTGACTAGTGAAATACTTTCTACGGAGTATTAATTATGAAAAAAAAATTATTTTAATAATAGCTTTGGGAGAATTTTTGTTCACAAAATCAATCATAACACCATAGTTAAGACTTAAGAGTGATCGAAAAAACGAATTTAGATATAAATAATTCATTCTACTAAAAAATAATATAAATATAAATAAATTAATATTTATCAAATAATTAATTTTAGTATAAATTAAAAATCTCTATTTGATAAAAATTTATAAGAGTGATTTAATATATTATTTTTAAAAAAATATTGCTTAAAAAATATTGTTGGGTGTGTTTTTAGGAATAGATCTATTTTTTTATATCAACTACACTACACTAAATAGACTTATAGAGTGATCGAGATGGGAGAGGCATCACGTTCAAGTCATCTCAAAATATCACGCATCTTTCGTGTCGGGTCGACTTCTATATATCCTACACTATTTATTACTCTATAATTTAGGGATGCCACAATTAAGTATAGTGCTTCTTTGAAAATTATTCGACAATTCAATTAATTAATACAACCTGTATCATAGTGAATGTCATTTTATTATCCTTTTCGAATTTAATTTGTAATGTAAATTTTGTTTGGGCCAGAAAAAGAAAAGGGTACCTGCCGGCTTTAATGTGGATAATGAAGCGCTGGTCGCTCTGCTCAGGAGCCTTCTTAATGGCCTCCTGGATGGTCTTCACCGTCCCAGCCTCCCCTCCTTTCGACACTACTATGTTAGCCGCCTCTATCTGAACCGGCGCCTCCAGCAGCTCCCTGTCGCTCCTCGACACCCACGTCGGAAACCCCACTTCCACTGCAGGCTTCTCCGTCGACATCAGCCTCCGGTTCTGAACTACGGGCACGCCGGAGAAGTCGATGCTCCCACCTCCGTAGGCTGCAGAGTAGATCGCCAGTGCGTTGCTGACCAGCTCCGATAGATCCTTCAACCTCTCGGACATGTGTGTCTTCACTGCCCCACTTGCCATGGCCAATCCCTCCATACACGTGTCCTGATTCGTCATTGCCGCGCTCAGCCACGTCATTACGTCGTCCGTTGACCCACTATCGCCCTGCTTCTTTTTTTTTATCAATATTATAATTATTAATAAGGAAGTAAATTAAGGATCTAAATTAAAAAATGATTTATAAACAGTATAGATAGCTATTAGCCATAACAATAATTCAATCTTCCCAATCCGAAACGTACAATAAGTCGACAAAATTGGCCCCCTATGACTTATTTCGTATCTACCCACCGCCATTGATTGAAACGTATAAATATCTGAAATATAACTGCATTAACTTTTGCGTCCATAAAATTAGAATATTGTTTACTCTTATTTTAAAATTAAACTAGTACACCCTAAATTATAAAATTTAATTTTAAATATGTTTATACTGATATAATTAAGAAATATTTTCTCAAATAAGAAGTTTAACCCGGCCATGCGGATATATATAAGTTAGAAAATCCATTGCGTTTAAAGAAGTAAAAAAAATGAAAAAACATAAATTCAACAAATTAAGGACCCGATGATAAAAATAATCACTTGCATTGATACATTATAATATTAGGGTGTAATAGATACATTATAATTAATATTGGAGTATCCATATGGAATTTTCTAATTTTAGATGCAACTAGTTTAACCGTTTTAATCCAATTTATTTTTTAATTAGAATTATTTTGATCTTGTACCCGCACAAAAACAAACTTATAAAAATTAATCAATTAAGAATCATCACAGGATGGGATGAGTGAGGGTGAGGGAAGCCACCGACCTTATCACTGCCGACGGCACTGTCAGCAGAGGTGACGGAGAGCAGCGAGCGTCCGAGCAGGTACACGGAATCGTCTAACAACTCAACACAAGCCTCAAAAGCCGACCTTCCGATTGTGTCCATCTTCCAGTTGGCGATCTCTGCGGAGAGCGACAGCGCCTGCCCAAACCGGTGCAGGGTCACGTTCACCGATATGGGCACCAGCTCCTCTTCACCCCCGGCGCTCAACGCCCCTGGTAAGTCAACCAGAGACTGCTGGCACAAGCTGGGGTACTGGGTCCGACCGCAGGCCCACCTTATGGCCTTGGTTGGCCGCCGGACCACGCTGCTCGCCTCGGCCTTCACAATGGACCCTGTCAGCACCCACGAGGCCGCCACTAGAAAGATGACTGCCGGCAGCCACCAGCGGCGCTTCGGCTCTGGGTGGCCTATGGAGGAGGGCATCAGCCGCCCGTAGCTCATTGGATTCTCATTTGTGAAGTGAGACTGCTGAGAAGCCATTTTTTTTTTTACATTCGCTAATAGAGGCAGGCTTTAGCTTGGGACTGGGAGTCTTCAATTATTTATTGCCGACTCTTCAATTATCACCCTTTGAATTTTCTAATAATTAATAAAGTGCATATGAAGCACAATATCTCCGGTGCATTCAAAATGTCTTGTGTTCTACCACCCTAAATTTGAATTCTATACATTTAACTAATAATTAGTGAGATAGGGAAAATCCCGTCATCATTACACAAGGGTGTTCTGGTCTTTTATCAATAAATTCGAGTATTCAATACGGTATTGATGCTACCGTTTCACCTATTGATTACGATAGCGGCCGGTTTCGTGCATTAAGAGCGTTGACCGAATTAAATACGGTAACAGTTTCTTTTATTTAATATCGTAACAGTTTCTTTTATTTAATGCCCGACTAGTACAAATATAAGGAGATTGATGCGGATTGGAGATGGACAACGACTGACTGAAGCATCGGAGTGTCCTCCAGGGAAGACAAGCCCCGCCCCGACCTCGTTTGTTGTTCTTGTTTTGCAGGCTATAGTTCGGGTGGAGTCGAGGATCAAGATCGATCTCCTTCAACCACTATGATGCGGATTTTATGCATCACAATTGGCGTCGTCCGTGGGGAAATTTGATCAAAAAGCCATGAGATCGGATTTCCCAATCTTTACACACACAAAAAAAAATAAAAAAAATCTGGTGTTAGGACGTTGAAGGCTCGGTCATGGCCCCCAAACCCTAGGGGAGGGCGCCGCAGGCCTGAAGCGGAGACGGGAGCGAGCACAGACGGAACATGGGCTGAGAAACACAGCACCAGGGATGGATCACAACAGAAAAGACGAATCGAGACCTGCTTCACCGTCGCCAATGGTGGCGGATCTAAGGCCACAGGCACGGCCGTGACAAACCCGTTTTTTCAGAATCTCTTGTCGGCGGATTCCGGGATCAAGTTGCACGCTGGCGAGCTCAGGCGATCGGGCTTACCTGAGACGCACGACGAGATTACCATCGGCGTACCCGAACCTGTGCCGATCCGAGCTCAAGCCACTCGCGGATAACCGTCCTCCCTGCAGGGCTCCATCATGTGTCGGTCTAGCCGAGACTAATCCCGCTTGAGAAGGGGGGCTCATGGCCAGGGAATCCGGCCTAAGCCTTATGCGATTCAAGTTTCCGACCCCTTCAAATTATGCTACACCTTCTTATTTATAGTACAAGCACACCTTCATGCAAGCTAACTCGTCGCCAAGTGTCACATGCCTCGTGACATGTGGGAGGGAGGCATGGATCGATGCCAAGTGTCACATGCCTTGTGACATATGGGAGGGAGGCATGGAGAACAAGTGTCACATGCCTTGTGACATATGGGAGGGAGGCATGGAGAACAAGTGTCCCGACATGCATGTCAGAGTCGTAGACGGTTTATCGTCCGCGTACGTCATGAGTTTCTATATTGACCGGTATTCGCCCATTTTTCATGTTTATAAGGTTCTATTTATATAGCGGGGAACCTTATTTATTTATGATATTTGTGAATATCATTATTTATATTTCGGGCATCATCACAGCTCCTCGAATTCCAGTTAAGTCGTGACTAAACTGGGGTTCGATAATGATGCATCATATACACACGTTTCTCATTCTTATTCCTCGTTTGAGAGGGTCTTAGTTTTATTTCCGTGAGCTTACAAAGCTACCAACGGAGGCCATCTGTCACTCGAGAGGGACTTAGCTTAAACTCATTTAGAGTTATCTCCGCGAGCTTATAAAGCTACCAGCGGAGGCACTCTTTCACTCGAGATGTACTTAGTTTATACTCGTTTAAGAGTTATCTCCGTGAGCTTACAAAGCTACCAACGGAGGCCCTCTGTCACTCGAGAGGGACTTAGCTTAAACGCACTTAGAGTTATACCCGCGAGCTTACAAAGCTACCAGCGGAGGCCCTTTGTCACTCGAGAGGGACTTAGTTTATACTCACTTAAGAGTTATCTCCGCTAGCTGATGAAGCTACCAGCGGAGGCCCTCTGTCACTCGAGAGGGACTTAGTTTATACTCATTTAAGAGTTATCTCCGCGAGCTTACAAAGCTACCAGCGGAGGCCCTCTGTCACTCGAGAGGGACTTAGCTTAAACTCACTTAGAGTTATATCCGCGAGCTTACAAAGCTACCAGCGAAGGCCCTCTGTCACTCGAGAGGGACTTAGTTTATACTCACTTAAGAGTTATCTCCGCTAGCTGATGAAGCTACCAGCGGAGGCCCTCTGTCCCTCGAGAGGGACTTAGTTTATACTCATTTAAGAGTTATCTCCGCGAGCTTACAAAGCTACCAGCGGAGGCCCTCTGTCACTTGAGAGGGACTTAGCTTAAACTCACTTAGAGTTATATCCGCGAGCTTACAAAGCTACCAGCGGAGGCCCTCTGTCACTTGAGAGGGACTTAGCTTAAACTCACTTAGAGTTATATCCGCGAGCTTACAAAGCTACCAGCGGAGGCCCTCTGTCACTCGAGAGGGACTTAGTTTATACTCACTTAAGAGTTATCTCCGCTAGCTGATGAAGCTACCAGCGGAAGCCCTCTGTCACTCGAGAGGCACTTAGTTTATACTCATTTAAGAGTTATCTCCGCGAGCTTACAGAGCTACCAGCGGAGGCCCTCTGTCACTTGAGAGGGACTTAGCTTAAACTCACTTAGAGTTATATCCGCGAGCTTACAAAGCTACCAGCGGAGGCCCTCTGTCACTCGAGAGGGACTTAGTTTATACTCATTTAAGAGTTAGTTCCGCGAGCTTACAAAGCTACCAGCGGAGGCCCTCTGTCACTCGAGAGAGACTTAGCTTAAACTCACTTAGAGTTACACCCGTGAGCTTACAAAGCTACCAGCGGAGGCCCTCTGTCACTCGAGAGGGACTTAATTTATACTCGTTTAAGAGTTATCTCCGGGAGCCTACAAAGCTACCAGCGGAGGCCCTCTGTCACTCGAGAGGGACTTAGTTTATACTCGCTTAAGAGTTATCTCCGCTAGCTGATGAAGCTACCAGCAGAGGCCCTCTGTCACTCAAGAGGGAGTTAGTTTATACTCATTTTAAGAGTTATCTCTACGATCTTACAAAGCTACCAGCGGAGGCCCTCTGTCACTCAAGAGGGACTTAGTAGAGTCTTCGATTCGGGAGACAACGCGGAGCAAGCCCCCGCGTCCTGGGACTTATATTCGATTCGAGAGGTTTAGGCTACGACCGGATGCCCGACGCGGAGCTCAATGTGTCCACCGGGTGTCCGACGCGGATCAAGCTCCAGCGTCATAGGACTTCAAGTTTAGTCCGGGAGGTCAATGCGTCCACCGGATGTCCGACGCGGAGCAAGCTCCAGCGTCGTATGACAAGTTTAGTCCGGGAGCTCAATGCGTCCACCGGATGTCCGACGCGGAGCAAGCTCCAGCGTCCTGGGACTTAAAGAAAATATCTGATCCGGGAGGCTAGCTCTACGAACGGATGCCCGACGCGGAGCAAGATCACGCGTTTAAGGGACTTAATAAAATATCCGATCCGGGAGGCTAGCTCTACGACCAGATGCCCGACGCGGAGCAAGCTCCAGCGTCCTGGGACTTAAAGAAAATATCTGATCCGGGAGGCTAGCTCTACGACTGGATGCCCGACGCGGAGCAAGATCACGCGTTTAAGGGACTTAATAAAATATCTGATCCGGGAGGCTAGCTCTACGACCGGATGCCCAACGCGGAGCAAGATCACGTGTTAAGGGACTTAATAAGATTTCTGATCCGGGAGGCTAGCTCTACGACCGGATGCCCGACGCGGAGCAAGATCACGCGTTAAGGGACTTAATAAAATATCTGATCCGGGAGGCTAGCTCTACGACCGGATGCCCGACGCGGAGCAAGCTCCAGCGTCCTGGGACTTAAAGAAAATATCTGATCCGGGAGGCTAGCTCTACGACCGGGTGCCCGACGCGGAGCAAGATCACGCGTTTAAGGGACTTAATAAAATATCTGATCCGGGAGGCTAGCTCTACGACCGGATGCCCGACGCGGAGCAAGATCACGCGTTTAAGGGACTTAATAAAATATCTGATCCGGGAGGCTAGCTCTACGACCGGATGCCCGGCGCGGAGCAAGCTCCAGCGCTCTGGGACTTAAAGAAAATATCTGATCCGGGAGGCTAGCTCTACGACCGGATGCCCGACGCGGAGCAAGCTCAAGCGTCCTGGGACTTAAAGAAAATATTTGATCCGGGAGGCTAGCTCTACGACCGGATGCCCGACGCGGAGCAAGATCACGGGTTAAGGAACTTAATAAAATATCTGATCGTGAAATACCCCAAATTATCTTTGGGTATTTCTTTTTAAGTAAATATAATTTTGATAATAAAAGTTATTTTATTTAGAACTTAGAAATATTTTATTTCTTTCAATATGAATTTATATATAAAGTGTATAATAGTTTAAAGATATTTCATCTTATGTTCATATATAGTAAATAAATAAGTTTTTAAGTTATATTATTTTGAGATAAAGGGATATATTTTCTTTAAAAATAAGGAAGGATTCGTAATTATAATTTGCGAAAAGTATTTAATATAACGTTTTAGAAAATTGTGTTATGCAAAATAAAATGTATTTCATTAAGTGTTTTGAATAATTTTAATAAATAAAATTTCGGATATGCATATGCTAGGAAGCACGGAAACGCCAATTTTCAATTGCTGGAGGTGTCCGACACTGGGAAGCGGCGGGGAAGCGGGGAAGCGGCGGGGAAACGGGCAAGAACGTTTCCAAACGGTCAACGAAACGCCATGTCATCGGGACACGCCGGGGACTCGGACCAACGATTTTAGGAAACGAACCGGAAACGCCACATCAATTGCTGGAGGCTCGGATCTGGGGCTGACGGGCTCGGATCTGGCCGGATCTGGGGTGCAGCGGATGGTGGGGGCCAGATCTGGGCTATTGGTGGCCGGAGGGTTCGGATCTAGGAAGATATGCGAGGGCGGGGGTTCGGATCTGGTGGGAGGAGGCGACGCCAGATTTGGGCGCGATGCTGCTGGCGGCCGGCGAGACAGAGAAGGCGAGGGAAGACGGTGAGGAGATGGAGTTGGTGAGAAGATCGGCGTCTGATTTTCGCCTTGGCTGAGAGACAGAGAAAGCAACTATGGCGGCGGGGAAGGGTAGTTGAGGTCGAGAAAGAAAGAGGAGAAAGAAGACGTGAGTTCAGGAGGGTTGAACAATTAATTTGGTTGAATTATTATTTAACTGTTGCTTTCCTTTTTTTTTTTTTCTTTTTTTTTTTGTGCAAGCGGAAAGTATTATGATAACCTCTTATTTTTATCCCTTGGAATCTTCAACAAAATTAAATATATCGCCTATTTGTCTGGGTAAATTGTTCAAAACTATTCGAATATTGGAGTAATTTAATTAATGTTTCTTATATATCCATATAAACAATAAGATCATTTTGCCTTGGTAAATTCAGTTAAAAACTATTTATTAATTTTCTATTTTTATATGTTTGTGAGAGTTGAGTTAAATTATATTTCCGAATCGTTATCTTTTTATGTGTTAGATAGAGTTGGATATCATATATGTAACTCTTATAAAGATATATGTACTAGTCTTTGTGTGAGCTTTAAAATAACATATAATTCATATTGCCGTTTCCTCGCCGTTTCCTGATTTTTAATTTTTTAGAATTGTCGCTTCCCCGTGTCCCCGTGTCCCCGTTTCCCGTTTCCGTTTCCCGTGTCTGTGCAACCTAGTGCATATGTGTATATATATATATATATATATATATATATATATATATATATATATATATATATATATATATATATATATATTTATAAATAGGTAAAATGTATTTAAGGACTGAACCGGTTCTCTTTGGGTTCACTTGAACCAAACCAACCAATAAAATAAAATAAAACGATGAATCGAACCCGTCTTCCCCTACCTCCAGCTCCACCGTTTTCAACTGTTGAAATTTGTGATTTTTACCTCCCTCAAATCTCGCCCGAATCTGAACGTTTTTGCTTCTAGAATGTCCCCCACGTGTTCTTATATGAATATCTACAACCGATTCGTGATTTCGGATAGAAACAAGCTCAAACCAACCCAAACGGATTTCTCCCCAAATCGAGATTTCTTAAAATCCGGCCATGTAACTGCCTTATCTGAACGAATTGAACAAAAGGATAGCTTCTAATGATCTTATCCGAGCTATTTACGTGATCAATTTCATCCAATTCATTCTGAATCCTCCCCTATAAATACCAGAGGTTTTCGGTTCTCAAGCTCACACCACCATTGAAGCATCTATCCGAGCTCTAAACTTGTCTTAGTACGTTCTAAACACTTCTAGCAACAATTCCCTTCACAAGTTTTTCACAAAAACATTCCGAAACCAAAAGAACCAATTTTCGATTCAACCTCGCCGGAGCCGCCCTCGTCCGCCGCTGCCGACACCTCCAGGACCACCAGGGAGGAGCGCCTCTTCGTCACGAAGATGTAGCCACCGGTCTCGTATCATTCTGAGCACTATCGAAGCTGCTACGCCTCGCCGAAGCCTCACCGGAACCTCACCGGAAAGTTGCTGTTGAAGCTGCTGTCGGGTGTGAGGTTGAAGAAGGTTAATTATGTTAAACCTCCCATACTTTCAGTTTTGTTAAAATATGCCCCTGCCCAGTTTTCTAAAATTCCAGATTCTAACCCGTATTTTTATATGGGCATAAATGCTTTCGAATTCCGTTAAATCGCAGAGAATCGTCAACCCTTACGCCCCTACGAGGGAATTCGAGTTCAACCAACCACTTAAGTCAAAGCTTGCAACTTCGGATCAAGGCAAGTGACTTTCCGAGCTTTTCCGCTCATTTCGGTGCCTTCGTGTCTTGTTGTTTTCGTTCCTTGAAATGCTTGCCAAATTAATTAAAATAAATTACAATTCATCCGCCTTGTGTGATTTATTTATCCGTTAGTTTGAATTTGGCAAGTATAAGTGGGTAATGTTATTATTCGACGTATATATAAAATAATAACATAGATACTCACCTTTTTATTAAAGCATGATTTATTTTGTTCTTTCATGCTAATTGGTTAAGAAAGGGATATGTTTCTTTTATGTATCCATTCTATTAATTTCGTTGTGATCAATGTTGTAAATAAGAAGTAATAATGCGAGGATTGTCTGTTGTGAGTGAAACTCAATTGTAACCAATTCAATCAAATAAAACATCAATCATCGAAAGGTAAAGTGAATCATAAAGTGGAAAATGTAAAGTAATGTGAAGAATTGTAAAGTAAAGTAATCAATCAATCAGTGAGTGGAAAATGTAAAGTAATGTGAAGAATTGTAAATTAAAGTAATCAATCAATCAGTGAAAACAGTGTGAAGTGGTAAAGTAAAGTGTAGGTCGGGGTCGTTACTCCTCGGTCTTAAGGTTTCATGAAACTACACTTCCATGCGAGGTGTTACACAACCATTGGTTGTAGGTCGCTATCCACTATAGACAGAGTGGGACCGGTAGTAGTTGATGAAAAGATAAAAGATGTAAAATGCATATCATGTGAGTAAGTGAGTGAAGAATAATGTACAAGTAACAAACATGGTTTGAAGTTTGAACTAGGTATTGGGGGACACAAGATCAACCCTTAATCGACTGTCTCAGCCCGCGGTTTAAAACTCTCCGGAAGAGTCCTGCCCTCTGGGTCGATTTTGGGCCACATCAAGTACCTTTTGAACCAATACTTAGTTTAGACAGTATAATAAACAATATATTAATAATGTGATGGGTAGTAATCATAATTTGTTTCAAGCTATGTCATATTCCATCCGTAATCGGGATATGATTCCTAGTGCATCTTTTCTTACTCAACCCTTTTGGGTTATCCGTGTCATAGGAGGGTCGGGTCACAAATAAGTCAATTCACTACAAATATTCAAGTCTCATTTGGATTTAATTCTTACCGTTTCATGGTCACTTGAATCCAAAGTTGTCCCAGTTTTCGAGCCGTCATTTGCTAGTTCTTGCGAACTAACCGTCCTTTATTTGGATGGCTGGTGTCCTTAATTTCGGATGCCAGACCAGTTTTCGCAGGTTTAGGTCGAGTCTCAGAAGAGAAGAAAAGAGAAGTTGAGAAGATATTAAAGTTACTTTTAACACTGTATTGAAATTTTAAAATTCCTAGATATGTTGTATAAGAGTTTTATTGTTTTAAAGTCTTCCGTTGTATCGTTCTCAATTTGTAATTAAATCCTCAATTTTCGAGGAGAGTTTAATAAAAAAATTATTTTTATATTTCAAGTCTTCCGCTATTTAATTGTATTTTATTTATGTATTTAATATTATTATCTTGTTTATGGGAGCATGGTTGCATGTCCCTATAAGCCTAAGGTGGTTACAAAGACATTAAAGTCCGAGTAATCACTGGCGCTGTGGCATTCCCTCGGGTTATAAAAGGGAGTGTTACAGAAGGTGGTATCAGAGCTAATGGTTTTCGTACACGAGTTTTAAAATAAGTTTTTCTTAAAATCATTTCTTGAAAGTTTGAAATATAATTTTTGATGTTTTAAAAAAGTGAAAGTAAATATATTTCTTTGAAAAATCATTCACGTTGAAAAGTTAGTTTTATTTATGAAAATGCTTTTCTAACATATAAAGTTTAAAGTCTAATGTAATCAAATTAGTGAAACAAATCATAATAAATATTTAGATGAAAGTCTTCCCTTATAACAATTTTTCAATATTGGGTCATGAATTGCAACTTATAATAGTAAAATATTTATTTAGAAATAGTTTTAAAGATGTAAGTGAAAATTACCAATTCTTTTAAGATAAAGTTTATTCAGTTATATATTGGTATTATGTTAGGTATTTTCAAAGTGTATTTAATATATAAAAAAACGTCTGTACATATAAACAGGTGGGGAAAAAAAATTAGCGTAAATTTTTCTTTTCAGGTTTTGACTGTATAATCTAAGTGTTAAACATATGTTAGGATATTTTAAAAGAATTTCACGTGCTTAGATGTTCATTATTGAAAGCATGTGTTCATCTCCAATATATTTTTAGATATTTACAAAAATTATTTTCATGTGTTCAAGTGTTTAAAGATTATATATTTTAAGTACTCCCTATTCAAAGAAATTATTTGATCATAAGGGTATTGTGTCAACCATATGTCAATGTTTTCACCAAACTTTTCAACTTTTCCTGAAGAAAGGGAGGATCCGGACAAGTAACAATTTTACTATTCTATGCAAATCTTAAAGTGATGGAAAATAGGGCTAAATTTGTAAGTGCTTTTGAAGTTAAGGGTTAATGTTTTGTGAAAGATTTAAGTGGGTCAAATTGCAATATCTCAACTCAAACTTCTCGAGATCGACTTTAAACTACCTTAAAGAACCTCAAGTGATATATCATTAGCATCTCCGTGCCCTAGTAATCTACTACTATAAGCATACGCGATAGATACCTTATAAATTATTACAAGCCTTCAATGTGCGTGGTACGATCAATGTGAGATTCTTGAAATTTCGATAGCGAAGAGGTGAACTCATCGTGATGCATCGTGTGTGTCGTGAAGGACCTTCTATCCCGTGTGAAGAGATAGAACTTTAATCATTCAATGTGTTCCTTCGGTCATGTCTTAATGACAATTCCATAGCTTCTCTATCCGAACTAGGCGTAATGTCCTGATGCCCGACGCGGAGCAAGCTCTAGCGTCCTGGGACTTAAAGAAAATATTTGATCCGGGAGGCTAGCTCTACGACCGGATGCCCGACGCGGAGCAAGATCACGCGTTACGGAACTTAATAAAATATCTGATCCGGGAGGCTAGCTCTACGACCGGATGCCCGACGCGGAGCAAGATCACGCGTTAAGGGACTTAATAAAATATCTGATCCGGGAGGCTAGCTCTACGACCGGATGCCCGACGCGGAGCAAGATCACGCGTTAAGGGACTTAATAAAATATCTGATCCGGGAGGCTAGCTCTACGACCGGATGCCCGACGCGGAGCAAGATCACGCGTTAAGGGACTTAATAAAATATCTGATCCGGGAGGCTAGCTCTACGACCGGATGCCCGACGCGGAGCAAGCTCCAGCGTCCTGGGACTTAAAGAAAATATCTGATCCGGGAGGCTAGCTCTACGACCGGATGCCCGACGCGGAGCAAGATCACGCGTTAAGGAACTTAATAAAATATCTGATCCGGGAGGCTAGCTCTACGACCGGATGCCCGACGCGGAGCAAGATCACGCGTTAAGGGGCTTAATAAAATATCTGATCCGGGAGGCTAGCTCTACGACCGGATCCCCGACGCGGAGCAAGATCACGCGTTAAGGGACTTAATAAAATATCTGATCCGGGAGGCTAGCTCTACGACCGGATGCCCGACGCGGAGCAAGATCACGCGTTAAGGGACTTAATAAAATATCTGATCCGGGAGGCTAGCTCTACGACCGGATGCCCGACGCGGAGCAAGCTCAAGCGTCCTGGGACTTAATAAAATATCTGATCCGGGAGGCTAGCTCTACGACCGGATGCCCGACGCGGAGCAAGCTCCAGCGTCCTGGGACTTAAAGAAAATATCTGATCCGGGAGGCTAGCTCTACGACCGGATGCCCGACGCGGAGCAATTAGTTTCGAATATGCGCAGGTACAATGAGATGGATGTATACATCTTTCTACGCTTATATTAATTATATTGCCTATTCCATTTGAAAATAAAATATATTCCCAACTAAGTGGTGGATGTAGACTCGTTCTTTAATCAAATTAGTCACTCGGTTAATGTCGAACCGAGTCAACCGAGCTGCTCCGCGGACGAATAAATGCAAAATTGATCGAAGCAACATAAGATAAGAACGGTACTACAACCGTTTAATTAAATCAATAAACGCCAACCGATTGAAGCAATAATATTTAGAGATGCTATTTCAAATCGATTGTCCATTACCTCTTAGCGTGAGGGGTCCCCACGGACGGCGCCAGTGACGAAACCCGTTTTTTCAGAATCTCTTGTCGGCGGATTCCGGGATCAAGTTGCACGCTGGCGAGCTCAGACGATCGGGCTTACCTGAGACGCACGACGAGATTACCGTCGGCGTACCTGAATCTGTGCCGATCCGAGCTCAAGCCACTCGCGGATAACCGTCCTCCCTGCAGGGCTCCATCATGTGTCGGTCTAGCCGAGACTAATCCCGCTTGAGAAGGGGGGCTCATGGCCAGGGAGGGAGGCATGGATTCAAGTTTTCGACCCCTTTAAATTATGCTACACCTTCTTATTTATAGTACAAGCACACCTTCATGCAAGCTAACTCGTCGCCAAGTGTCACATGCCTCGTGACATGTGGGAGGGAGGCATGGATCGATGCCAAGTGTCACATGCCTTGTGACATATGGGAGGGAGGCATGGAGAACAAGTGTCACATGCCTTGTGACATATGGGAGGGAGGCATGGAGAACAAGTGTCCCGACATGCATGTCAGAGTCGTAGACGGTTTATCGTCCGCGTACGTCATGAGTTTCTATATTGACCGGTATTCGCCCATTTTTCATGTTTATAAGGTTCTATTTATATAGCGGGGACCCCCTTTTAAATCCCAAGGGAATGTTACAGCGCCAGTGAATCCGTAGACTTTAATGTCTTTGAATCCACCTGAGGCTTATAGGGACATGCAACCATGCTCCCATAAACAAGATGATAATTTAAATACAATCAATTAGGCGGAAGTGAATAAAATTTATTAGTTTAGGATATCTGACCATAATAACATAAAAATTCCAAAACTGTAAAGTATGAATAAATTCCAAAATAGATGAAATTAAAGTAGCGGTGCGGAAACTTTAAAGGGTTCAAAACTTGTAGTAAAATATTCAATAATTGACAGCTCGCTCTTCAACTCTCTCCTGCTCCGCTGTTTGCACTAGACCTGAGGAATATGGTCTGGTGTTTCGTGAGAACGAAGGACACCAGCTATCCAATAAATAGGATGGTTAGTACAATAAAGACTAGCAAATGATAGGGAAAATGTTCAGACTTTAACCTTACAGTGACCATAAAACGGTATGTCATAGGTTAAGGGAATGACACGAATATTTATAGTGGAAACTGGATAAGAAGGTAAGAATTCACACATGACTCGGATGATCATAATGATCGATTATAAGATAAGAAATGGAATTATACTCGAGACAGATAAGTATAATAACTGAAATGATCACCTATTTAACAGTCGATAATAAATATAACGATAATAATAATAATACTACGTGGTACCAGTCGGGCCTTTAACAAGGACCACGACCTACATCAGATCGTTGTTTTATCATCCCGCAGAGAATGCATTTCGGGATGGTGTTTCATGAAACCTTTTGAGGCGGTGGCTTAACGAACCACAACCTGCAAGTCAGTCTACTGCATAACTTGCCAAAGGCATAAAGCCACTCGCATCACGTGGTGCGCATTTTAACATATCACAACTAAGCATCACATGGTGCCTATCTTATCATATATAAACAATTTGTACTAGGTGATCATAATAACGACATTACATCAAACGAGGACAAGCATGGATAATTCAAAGGGTCTTACTATCACATGCTACTAGTTTGCATGAAAGAACAAGCAGAATATCATGCACTTTAGGAAGAAGAAATGGGCAACCTTTACTTATCTCGAGTTATAAACAAACAAATCACATTTAATACTATAACACTATAATTACTTTAATAATAGTTGCTCATTCATTTAACTCATGCCAATTTATGATTGAAAAGATAAATTACATCAAGCAGACGGGTATGCAATTTATCGAAATTGGCAAGGAAATTGGCCACAGGGCCGCATTCGACACGGAAGAATTTAAAAGGCACAACAAAAGAATCACGAAACACGCAAAGGGCGTTTGAACGAAATCACTTGCCTTAACCTTCGATGATCAGCTGATGACAACAAGATGAGATTTTAGCACCTATTGAATCCAACGGAAAAAGGAACATTTAATATTGATATTTTATAAAATTAACTTTACTTAATTCAATTTGAAATTGAATTAATTCTATAAAGTTAAAAATCTATACCAATATGAGTTCCTCGGAGAGCGGGATCCGGTGTTGGTGCTTCGAGATTTCTTGGTGTCGCTGAAACGGGCAAGAATTGAATAATTTAGAAATATTGGCCACTTTACTTAATAAATAATTAATTAAGGGCCAAAAACGAAAATTGGAATAAAAACAGGGGAGATTCTTGTAATTAAAACCAAAAGGGATTAAAACCCCCAATTCACCGTCTTCTTCATTCACGTACAGGACGAGGACGAACGACGACCCTTCGGCGGCAATTGCTCCCAACAGGCGGCGATTTGGGGACGAAGACCGACGCTCGGACTGGGATGGTCGTCGGCGATCGGTGGCTGGGCTCGGGCAAGGGTCGAAGGCGGCGCGATTGTGGTCGCGGGGCAACAGCGGTGATGGTGGCGGAAATCCGAGAGCCGGCAATCCCAGAACTCGGGCGGCAATAGCGACAGGCAAGGCAGCGGCTCGGCGGCTCCTGCAGTGGCTCGGCGGTGCGGATTTGCGGAGGTATTGCAACAGCGGCAGCGACGAACAGGGAACTCGGCCTTGGCCGTTCTCCGGCAAGGCTGCACTGCAGGGGCTAGGCAGCGGTCGGAGGTGAGTGCGATGGTCCGGCGGTGATGGCTGGTGGCTGGTTGGACGGTGACGGTCAGGGATGGTGATGCGGGTTGAGGGGCGTGCGGAGGAAGATGAATGGTAGTCGGGAGGCTTGTGTTTGTGAGCTGTGGAAACCCTAAGACTAGATGAGACTTGTATCTATACGGTTGAATTAGGTTAGATAAAATATATATTGTTGATCTTTCAATTAAGATAGAGAAGAATCGGATAAAGACGGAGATAGATGATATATTTCTCCACTTCAGCGGAATAAATATTATTTAATTTAATTTCATAAATTAAATAATAAGGGTATTTAGAGGATTTATGTAATTAAATTCATCATATATTATTTCTCTTTAGAATAATTTAATTATTCTAATTCATACCATATATCTTATGTGAATTTATTAACGACCAAATTCACAAGATATATATACTATAGTTTGAGTATAATATAGATTTATTTAATTAAATAAGAAATAGCACAAAAATAATTTGGGGTATTTCAATTACGATAGTGGTTTCGTGCATTAAGAGCGTTGACCGAATTAAATACGGTAATGGTTTCTTTAATTTAATATCGTAACGGTTTCTGTTATTTAATGCCCGACTAGTATAAATATAAGGAGATTGATGCGGATTGGAGATGGACAACGATTGACTTGAGCGTCGGAGTGTCCTCCAGGGGAGACAAGCCCCGCCCCGACCTCGTTTGTTGTTCTTGTTTTGCAGGCTATAGTTCGGGTGGAGTCAAGGATCAAGATCGATCTCCTTCAACCACTATGATGCGGATTTTATGCATCACAATTAGTATCAGTTACAAGTACAGGTCGATCCCATAAAGAGTGCATGCGACTTTGGTCAATCGTATTTAGCAAGTGAGCAATTTGTAATGAGAGTAAAAGTAATAATAAGCAGAAATAAAGTAAACGAGATAATGATTGCAAAGTAAATAGTATAAAAAAGGTATATA
Source organism: Persicaria tinctoria (assembly GCA_037127255.1). Taxonomy (NCBI): domain Eukaryota; kingdom Viridiplantae; phylum Streptophyta; class Magnoliopsida; order Caryophyllales; family Polygonaceae; genus Persicaria; species Persicaria tinctoria. The sequence continues at coordinate 47,149,011 of JBANSL010000002.1, forward strand.
GTTTTACTTATATTCGCTACATTGGTAGTTCTATGATCATTGGGTTGTTTGGCTATGCCTGGATATCTTAGTGTCGGTTTGTGCACAACATTGAATAGCTTCATGATTCGATCACTATCGATCCCCAAAACTCTCGCATGGGGTTCGAGAAGCAATAAGTCCCTAATTACATAAGCACATATATAGTTCATGTAATTCTCGCATATTCGACATGTTACCTATTGTCAACCCAGCTATCGCATCCCCTAAGAATAACACTAAACTATATGTTATTACTCTTTCATATTCATGAATCACAACTTGTTCATCAAGATATGTTTGCTACTACGTTGGATTAATGCCCACAATAGCGGCTTTAGCTATAATCTCTTAGCATGTTGATTATATATATTAGTGGCCAATTAAGACAAGTAAACAACTTAACAAATAAAGAACAAGAGTAATAAATAACCAAATATGCATAAACCATAACTATAAAATAGTATTTAAACAACCCTCACATGTCTCTAACCAATGCATACAATTTAAGCAAAACTATAAAAGGTTTAGCCAAGCATGACTTACCGCGAAATAGCGAAAATCAGAAAAGAGATAAGTAAAGAGATGTGTTGTGGTGTATGAATGTGTGAATCGGGGTTGTGGAGAGCTGTGCTTATAGGCATAAACCCTACAAACACAAATCCTCATCCTTTCCTCTCCTCTCCCCTGTGCCACCACCCTCAGCTCCCATCCTCCACCACTTCAGCCACCCCTCACCATCCTCCAACCACCACAACAAACACCAAGGAACCATCTTTCCTCCTTCTTCTCTCTCTCTCTCTCTCTCCGCCAAACACCAAACACCACCACACCACCTCTCCCTTCTTCCATCTTGCAAGCCAAGGAGTCCAGCATCATCCTCAATCTCCCAAGGAGTCCAAGAAGTCGTTTGGAGTAGCTCAATCGCCCGGAGATCCAAGATCCAAGCCCCGTAGTCTCATTTAGCCATTTTCGAGTATAAAGAGGGTAAGATGATTCTTCTCTTCTCCTTTCACCTCCAAACCTTCAAAGGTATCTCTTGTATGCTTATGACTATTGATGTTGCTTGTCTTCATGAGCGAGTCCTTTTGCATGGCGGAGAGTGAGCGCTTGAGACTTCTGACTTCACTAGACTCATACTTTTGGATTTCATACTTTTATACTCCGTTTTGACCTGGATCTACCGCGGCACACTATGTATTACTTTGGATTTCCGTTATTTGCATGACCAAATGAATTTCCCACGCTTTAGAGATAAGACAGGTACAAGGGATTTCGCCGGGAATTCCAACGATCCCTTCGATTTAGTGTGCGAAATGCCGCTTTGAAAACACTAATATTTGATTTCAAACTTTCAACATGTACTCGGGCGCAAGATCCCAACGATGGGTTTCATCCCTCGAAACGTAACATGGGAATCATAATCTCGGGTCGTTACAAACTAACAATCAATTAAACATTACAAGGGCATTTTTGTAAATTAAATGTCAAAATATCTATAATGACAGGTTTTTCTGAACAAAATTAATACTTTAAAAAGATATGTTTTTCCGAACGGAAGAAAGGTTCCCGGAATAATTAATATTTCTGTTAGCCCATTACCTCGCTCGTTTGGAAGGCCCTACCTCATATGAAACCTATTCTTGCCTAAAGGAAAAGGGAATTGATCTATTAGTAAAAATTGAGGCACTTCACTCCGTGGTGGACAAATGAATAGTCGCCGCTGGTTTTACCATTTTGCCTAACCTCTCTTATGGCATCCCAATGAATCAACACTCAATCTCATCCTTTGTTGTCAATTTATGTCAAGCCAAACACGATCGAGGGATTCGACGAAGATGATGGCCACTCCACTTCCCGGAGGAGCCGGTTTATGTCAACAAGATAACTCTAAGGTTAGGTACTCAATTACCTGACAGCTTCCACTTTTACTTGCTTGAATTTCTAAACCTGGCTCGCTCTCGGCTAAGGTTTGGACCCTTCACCTACTTAGAAGTGGATTCATGTAACGGCCCAGAATTATGATTTTCGGGTTACGTTTCAAGGGATGAAACCCCTTGTTCGGATCTTGCAATCTAGGTACGGGTCGAGGTTTCAAACTCATTTAAAGATTAGTAGAAAGAGGGATTTCAAACCCTAAAACCTCGAAGGGCCGTTGGGTACCCTTAACATGTCCTAAGACTATGTCACGAAATTCAATTCAAATGAAAGTAAATCGGAAGCAAAGTTTAGATACAAGTGCCACAGCAGAGCCGGGTCAAAACCAAAACATAGTGGGTGATTACCATTTTATCAAGTTAGAATATTAGCCGGATTCTTCGGTTCGCCAAGAGATTCCCCGTCACAGAAGAAAGGAGCAAACAAGAGCGGTACCTAACACTATCCATGAAGTCAGGCCCGGTAATCGCTTGCGGGTCCTCTGACTGCGCTGAGGCTATATAACATGCCTATACCTAGGATAAAGGATGACTATTGCAGTACAGTAATTAAATCACATAAGCATGCTGGAGAGTTATAATATGCAGAAAAACTGTAAAGGGCACAAGGCAATGTCAAATGGCATATCCCTCTCATATCTCTGTATCCCTTCCCGTTAGTGCAGAGACTGGCCAGCTCTCGGCTTCCATTTCCTCGTGGTGGTGCACGGACCACGGAATAAATATCAACATAAAGCAACCAAGTTTGCCCGATGTTACTAGGCTATAGTAACATTGACTCGATTGACTCAGGCTACCCGATGAGGCTGGGCTACCCTATGACCCTAGCTAAGACTCTAGGACTATCACAGATAACGACCGTTCTGTTTCAAACACACATAGTAACCATATGCTTAGTTCAATGCAATCCTAGCATGATACTACATGGCATGCTTTAATATGCAACAAAACTACACATCAGGTAGGAGGTCCAGGTTACTGAGTAAGTCCCGTAGGATACTTACCTGAAAATGCAGAACAACAAAATAACGCAAGCAAGGGCCCAATGCAAGTCCAAAAGCAATCCAACCGCAATACACACCTATAATCAAGCCATTGCCATAAGCTACCGGACCGACATTCATACACACGAAACCGAAGTGCTCAACATCCTCAAAACCAATCGATGGTAAAACCATTTTCCAAAACCTTTCCGCTACGATCAACATCAACCAAAATCATTTACTTCCAATCAAACCCATTGATAAAATCATACCAACCATATTTTCCAAACTCTTAAATTCCAAACTAAGTCAACTCATATTCAAAATAATTTCTCAAATCATACTTGGCCAAATTTCGACCCTTATCATTTAAATCCTTAACAAATTCCCAAAATCATATTATAAAAATAATTTCGGCATTTTTTTTTCAAAACCTTGACTTTAATGTTTTAAGTAATTTAAGACAATGATAAACATTTCCAAAATAAATTCACTTTACATATCATAATTATAAATCCAAGCCAACAAATCATTTTACAAATTCCTAAATTCACGTATTTAAAACATCACACAACACATATCCAATAATATCCCTTTCCAAAATAACTTTATTATATATAAAATTTCAGAAAAGATTTTTCCCAAAACAGAATAATATAACAAGCAACATAAATTACATCTAACACAATATAAAACCATATAACATAACAATAATAACCTCTTAAAATAAAATAACCATAACAACCCCCCAACAACTCCCCAGCAGGCCCAACCCATGAAGGAATCCAGATCCAATCATAAAAGAAAGAAAGAAAGGGAACCCGGATCCAATACTTTAACCCAACTCGGAAAGGATCCGACGCCAACCAAAATTAAGCCCAACCCCAAATTAAAGAAGAACTCGCCTCCAACCTCCAGATCTGAACTAGGGCTGGGCTTCCGGTCTGGTCCAAGACCGGCGGACTGGAATTTTCAAGAGTATGGACCGTGGATCGGACCAGAACCGAGAAATATGGTCCCGTGTTTTCCAGTCCATGGACCGAAAAGACCGTTTGGACCGGAAACATAGTTGCAACCATTTTTTTTTTTGGGTTTACACTGAGCAATACAGATTATTGCATTTGCAGCAGCCACTACTACCCTTCTCGTTAGCAGCTTGAGTGATTGAGCCTCCTGTTGATGTGGAACAAAAGAAACAAATTAGAAATGAAACACTAAATAGCACCAATAAAAAGAAATGAAACACTTAATAACACCAAAAAAGAGGAAATGAAACACTAAAAAAGTCCAACCACAGAGAAAAAAACTAGATTGAGAAAAACCCTAACCTATACCCCGACCACCGCCGCCCGTGCCCCTCACCGGATCACTCCTACCGGAAAAGAAAATCAAGCCAAATACAACCCCAAACCAAATCACCGAGGGAGTCTTCGAGGAAGAACTCCAGCATCAATGGCAGTCGTCCGCCTGCGAGAGCTTGAGAGGGGTTCGATTGAAGACCTAGGGAGGGCGAGAGATGATTGCAAGTGCGATTGAAGGAGATTGGGGATCGAAACGAACTGAAACGGAAACATACCCTTTCAGAAAAATAGGGCAAGAGAAAGGAAGGTGGGATGCGTCATGCGTCGTCGTGTTAAATGTATAGTGTGATCAAGCTTCATTTGAAGTATAAGGTCTAAGTTAAAGTTAGTTATGTTAGTTAAATTCAGAACATGTTGTTGGTTTCTTTTAGAAGTAGTTCGAGTCAGTTTTTGTTTGAATGAGTCCACTCGTTAGGAAGTGTGTTAGTGGGAGAGTGGGCAACAGTTGTGTCGAGCAGTTGCTCATGTGTTTGGAGTATGTAAGTATGGATCAATCTAGTAAAGGGGTAAGGCAGTTAGCAAGTTTGAGTGTGCTGTGTGCTTGGCTCTTTTCTGTTTCATCATAAGATCAAGATCTTTGCCTTCTTAGATTGTTGATCATTGAGTGCAGTAAGAGAGTGATCCTCCATTGTTTATACAACAATTGGTATCAGAGAAAACAAAATTTTGTGTTGCTGGGTTCGAATTTGGGACTGAGAGAAGTGAGATTAAACATAAAGGGAAACACGAGAGAACAGTTCTGCTTGTGTCACGATGCAGAACAACAATGGGAATTTGGGCAATCCACTGTTTCCCATCTTCAAAGGGATCGACTACCATTTTTGGAGCTTGAAGATGACTACGTTGTTCAAGTCTCAGGAGGTGTGGAACCTTGTAGATCAAGGGTTTGAGCATGCAGCACCTCCAGAACCAGATCAGCAATTGAGAGAGAAAAGAAAGAAATACTCTAAAGCATTGTTTATGATACAAAGTGCTTTGGATGATGAGGTCTTTCCAAGAATATCAGCTTCTACAACTGCTCACGAAGCATGAGAAGTGTTGAAGCAAGAGTATATGGGAGATAGAATAGTCATCACAGTAAAGTTACAAACCTTGAGGAAGGAGTTTGAGACCTTGGTGATGCAAGAAAAAGAGACAGTTCAGGTGTTCTTGTCTCGTGTATCAAGAATTGTAAACCATATGAGAACATATGGAGAAATAGTGAGCAATGAGTCTATTGTGAGTAAGGTGTTGAGGAGCCTTACCAGGAAATATGACCATGTAGTTGCAGCTATTGAGGAGTCCAAGGATCTGTCTGTATACAGGTTTGAAGAACTGTCAAGCTCCTTGCAAGCTCATGAAGAGAGGTTGAGTAGAACAAGTGAGCAAAAGGAAGATAAAGTTTTTCAAGTAAAGGATGAGAATCAGAAGAACAAATCTGAAGGCTCATCAGGTAAACGTGGCTCTAGAGGAGGTTATAGAGAAAAAGGCAACTACAGAGGGGGTCATAGAGGTCGTGGGGGAAGAGGTTATGGTAGAGGTCAGTATAATGGTCCAGGAAGAGGTAATGGAGGTGATCAAGGGAAAGAGCAGTGGAAGGATTCCAACAGGAATCAAGGAAATGATTCAAGACAGCATAGAAGTGGAACCAAGTGCTATTACTGTAAGAAACTTAGGCACAAAGAGGCTTACTGCTGGGAAAAACAAGAACATGAGCAAAAGGGGGTGTATTATTCCGAGAAGGTTAAAAATGAGAGAGATTGTTCATGGCTTTGTCTTCAAGTACTGAAGTTGCAAATGAGTTGTGATATCTGGATAGTGGATGTTCAAATCGCATGTGCAGTTCCAGAGAGATGTTCAAGGAGTTGGATGAATCCAAGAAAGGGAATTTGAGACTTGGGGACAACAAGATACTGCAGGTGGATGGTAGAGGAGTAATTGCTATCAAGAGTTTACAAGGTGGAGAGAAGCTCTTGTATGATGTGCAACTGGTGCCTGGACTTGCACATAACCTGCTATCAGTTGGTCAACTTCAAGGAACATGATATTCCCTTCTGTTTGATGAAGATAGGTGTGAGATAAGATAGAAGAGGACAAGTCAGGTAATTGTGAAAGTAGACATGATAAGGAATAGAATGTTCCTTTTGAACCTAGCCTCGGGTGTAGGGAAAGCCATGTCTGTAAAGTGTGACAGTGAGACCAGATTGTGGCATCAAAGGTATGGTCATTTAAATATCCAGAGTTTGATTAAGCTCAGAGGATATGGTGCAGGGAGTGCCTAAGATTGGTGATCTAGCGTTATGTGAAGGGTGTATTTTTGGAAAGCAGACAAAGGGCTCATTTGCAAACAAGGAAGCATGGAGAGCAAGGGAGTATTTAGAGTTGCTTCATGCTGATCTTTGTGGGCCTATGCAGACCGAATCCCTTGGAGGAAGTAGATACTTCTTTCTCATAACAGACGACTACAGCAGGATGAGCTGGGTTTATTTCCTAAAGCTCAAATCTGAGGCATTTGAGAACTTCAAGATGTTCAAGGCTCTTGTAGAGAAGCAATCAGGGAAGGTGATCAAAGCCTTAAGGACTTACAGATGAGGTGAGTTCATGTCCTATGATTTCATGACTTTTTGTGAAGAAAATGGAATAAGAAGAGAACTTACAGCATCCTATACACATGAGCAAAATGGTGTAGCAGAGAGGAAAAATATGACTGTATTAGAAATGGCTAGAAGTATGTTGAAGGCCAGAAAAGTTCCCAATCAGTTTTGGTGTGAGGTTGTGGCTACTGCAGTGTATGTGTTGAACCTGTCACCAACTCGAGCAGTGTTGAACAAGACTCCATTTGAGGTATGGAGAGAGAAGAAACCTCCAGTGAGTCACTTGAGGATATTTGGTTGTGTTGCCTATGCATTGGTGAACATAAGATCAAAGTTGGATGACAAGGATATGAAATGTGTGTTCATTGGATATGCTGCTCAATCCAAAGCCTATAAGCTGTATTATCCAGTGAACAAGAAAACCATTGTGAGTAGAAATGTGGTTTTCAATGAGGAATCTTGCTGGGACTGGGAGAAACCTGAGCATGATCAAACAACAGGAGAAGTAGTGCCAGTAGACAGTTCAGGAGAAGAAGCTGGGAATGATGAGATGTTTGATGATGATGGTCACAATGGTGGCTCTCCTACCACACCAGTGCCTCAGTACAACTCTTCTAGCAGTTCACATGATGGTTCTCCTTCAAGTCCATCAAGCTCATCAAGTGAGACTCCCCCAAGGAAGTTCAGGTCACTTGCAGAGATCTATCAAAATTGTGAGTTTGCTTTGGTGGCTTCAGATCCAGAGAGGTTTGATGAGGCAAAAGATGAGACTAGATGGCAAGAAGAAATGAAGGAAGAGATGAGAGCAATTCAGAGGAACAACACATGGGAGCTAGTTGAGCTTCCTCCAGAAAAGAAAACAATAGGTCTCAAGTGGGTGTTCAGAACAAAGTTCAACACGAATGGGAGTGTGCAGAAACACAAGGCAAGGCTTGTAGCAAAGGGATATGCTCAACAAGAGAGAATTGATTTTGAGGAGACATTCTCACCTGTTGTGAGGCTTGAAACAGTAAGAGTGGTCTTAGCTCTTGTTGCACAATGGAAATTGAAGATCTATCAGCTTGATGTGAAATCGGCTTTTCTGAATGGTGAATTAGAAGAGGAGGTGTATGTTGAACAACCTCAAGGATTTGTGAGAAGAGATGAAGATTACAAAGTGTATAGGTTAAGGAAAGCTCTCTATGGTTTGAAGTAAGCTCCACGAGCTTGGTACAGCAGAATAGACTCATTCTTTCTAGGAAAAGGTTTTGAAAGAAGTGATAATGAGCCTACATTGTATGTCAAAGGAAGAGGATAGAAGGATTTTCTGGTTGTGTGTTTGTATGTAGATGACATCATCTACTTTGGTTCATCACAGAAGATGCTAGATGAGTTCAAGAGAGAAATGATGGAAGAATTTGAAATGACTGATCTGCATCAGTTGAGATACTTTCTCGGTTTGGAAGTAGATCAAAGTGAAGATGGAGTATTTGTGGGTCAGGGGAAGTATGCCAAAGACCTGCTCAAGAAATTTCACATGGAAGGGTGTGATATTGCTTATACTCCTATGAATGCAAATGAGAAATTGCATAGAGAGGATGGCACAGGTCTAGCAGATGAGAAGCTTTATAGAAGCTTAGTTGGTGGATTGAATTACTTGGCTCACACCAGACCTGACATTGCATTTAGTGTGAGTGTGGTCTCAAGGTTTATGCACAGTCCATCCAAACAGCGCGCAATTTGGAGTCGCCAAGAGGATACTCAAGTATGTAGCAGGTACTTTGAGTCATGGAATCTGGTATGTCAAGGTTGTGGATTTCAAGCTGCAGGGGCATACGGATAGTGATTGGGTTGGGTGTTTGGATGATAGGAGGAGCGCATCAAGTTCAGTGTTCAGTCTTGGCTTAGGAGCAATTACTTGGAGCTCAAAGAAACAAGAAATTGTGGCTTTGTCATCATCAGAAGCATAATATGTAGCTGTTGGGGCTGCTGCAAGGCAGGCTCTTTGGTTGAAGAAATTGATGAGAGACTTAGGGTGCACTCAGGAGATGGCAACAGAAGTGTGGTATGATAACAAGTCTGCAATAGCCATGACAAGGAACCCTGCATTCCATGCTCGGACAAAATATATTGATGTTCAACATCATTTTATCCGAGAGCTTGTGGCAAGAGAAGAAGTGGTGGTGAAATTCTGTGGTACAAATGAGAAGGATGCAGACTTGTACACTAAGGCATTGAGTGCAGCAAACCATCAGTTCTTTGTGGAGAAGATTGGTATGAGGAAGCTTACATCAAGGGGAGGTGTTAAATGTATAGTGTAATCAAGCTTCATTTGAAGTTTAAGCTCTAAGTTAAAGTTAGTTATGTTAGTTAAATTCAGAACATGTTGTTGGTTTCTTTTAGAAGCAGTTCGAGTCAGTTTTTGTTTGAATGAGTCCACTCCTTAGGAAGTGTGTTAGTGGGAGAGTGGACAGTAGTTGTGGCGAGCAGTTGCTCATGTGTTTGGAGTATGTAAGTATGAATCAATCTAGTAAAAGGGTAAGGCAGTTAGCAAGTTTGAGTGTGTTGTGTGCTTGGCTCTTTTTTGTTTCATCAGAAGACCAAGATCTTTGCCTTCTTAGATTGTTGATCATTGAGTGCAGTAAGAGAGTGATCCTCCATTGTTTATACAACACGTCGGGGCTCCTGGTTGTGTCCTTGGGCGCCGAAAAAGAGCCGGAGGTGCTCGGAGGTGGGATGCGAGAAGCAGAGCTGGTGGTGCAGACGGTGGAAAGGGAGGTGCTGCTGCTGTTCGTCGAACGAGGGAGGGGAAACGGGCTGTTACCGGTGGTGCTCAGGGCGCGCTCGGAGATCCGGGCAAGGAAGGTGACTGATGGCCAACGATGCACATAGGAGGAGAGTGGTAATTTGTGGTGGTGCTGCGGCTTCAACAGAAAGAAGAGCTTGTTATGGGTTTGTTAGGGGAGAGAGAAGATGGAGAATGGTGTAGTTGGAAAATCAAATTTCGTCAAAATTCAATTTCTAAAACGATGCCGGAAGGATTTTAAAATCTACACTCGTACTCGAGGATGAGTTTCAATCTACTTTTACAAATTGAATAAAATAATAATATATTTAATTAAAATAATATAAAAATATATTCGGCCTTTACAATTAAAACGACTGAAAATATTATTTTTTAAAAAATCAATAACGAGTACATATTTTTTTCATATTGAAGATATAGGAAACAATTCTCATGCAGTATTTGTTTCTGAATCAAGTTCAATCAGATGGTATTTGCTTCAACTGTTTAACAACTTATCGAGCCTAAAGATCATCAATTTGATAATATTAAATTTCGAGAATATTCGGTCGGACTGTATGCATGTCCGATTTATTTTTGTTTTGACATTGTAAATGAGCTTTACCCTCGGTTGTATTTTTGTGTTTATTTCTCCTTCCTTAAACGCAACCAGTCTACCTTAGTTAATACTTGGAATGATTCAACCATATTATTTCATTTGTAGCTTAATTAATGATATTACAACAGGCACATATCCAGGGTTGGGCTAAGTTTTACTACAGCTCACCCCAAAAATAAAAAGTTCAACCCAATCCATATAGAAAAATCAGAATTTAACTATATTAAGGACAAGATAATACACACTGATTTTCCCTAATTACACCAGTCTATCGGTGTTGGGTGTGAGCCTTCAATATTCTTCCTTTTTTTTTACATATTTTGTTCCATATCACGAAGCTAGCCTACCCCAGTTTATATATCTAGTTCCGCCCCTGCATTTCAAACATTTCATTCTCTTATAATTTGTTCAAAGACGGGTCTAGTAATTCAATCTCTTAATAGCTAGCCCAGAGCTAGAGATATGAACCAGAATCAGACTGACTCTTACACCATATTAAATTATGAAAATCCCAAATTGGTTTGTGCGAAATGGGAGTACGTTTTGTTGGAGTTATTTTTGTTTTTGATTATAAGATTAAAATCCACTCTTCTCACATAAAAACTTAAATAATGTGTACAAATTTCATCCTCACTTATATTTTTGTTAATGTGCCTTGAACGACTGTTGACTGGCGACGCATCGGGGGGTCCGGGGGGCTCCGCCCCCCAGCGGTGGTCTCGCTGGGGGGTTTCAGTCCATTTTGGGCTTTCAGTCCATTGTCTGTTTAGGGTTCCATGAGTCTCTTCATATACTCATGGAACGCCGACCCCTATAACCTAATCTGTTTTCGCTTCCTCTAATAAGAAATCTGGTTCTCTGCCCGTGGACGTAGGCAACACACCGTTGCTGAACCACGTAAATCTCTGTGTCTTTCTTCGCTATTATCGTTCTCGTTATAACAATTTTATTATTTAATTTCACTCTACAACAATAAATATGAAATTCCAACATATTATCCAAATATCTCACCTAAAAAGTTATATAATGAGCCAAAAGTCTTTAATAACGTACTTAAAAAGTTCCTTTTTTTATTAGCTAAAAATTCGAGGTAAGACATACATTAACCTCCAGACTGGAGGTTAATGTATGTCTTACTCACGGGTCAAGGGTCAACCCGTGACCACTGCCTCTGCCTCCAGTACTTGTACAAGTAGGCATACTCACGGGTCAAGGGTCAACCCGTGACCCGGCGGGTCATGGACCCGGCGGGTCATGAACCCGGTAGGTCCGGGTCAAGCGGGTCAAGGGTCAAGTCGGGTTACAGGTTATGGTTAGGGTCGAGGTGTTTTAAACCCGGAGACCCGGCGGGTCGACCCGTGATCCGTGAATATTTAAATACGCTCCCAACGGCTATTTTTTCGACCGTTGTGGACTTGAGGACCTGAATTTGTTGTCTATAAATACCTAACCCATTATCACATAATCACATCTTTATCATTTTTAAACATTCAATACCAAATTCTTCAAGTTCAATGGTAAATCGAAATGAAGGAGGATCTGGAACAAACCTTGTTGAAATCTTGTACAACACGCACTTCCGACGAGAAGAACAAATTAGGTAATCATTATTATATGGTGGTTTGTAACTATTGTTCAAAGGGTTTTAATGTGAAGAGAGGCTCGGGATATGACACTTTGAAAATGTACATTACGAAGAATCATCCGGAACAGTGGTTGAGAGAATAAGGCAAACCAAGGTTAGCATTTAGCAATTAAGCCGTCGTGAAATTGAGAAGATGAACGTTTGTGTTTGTATTTGGGTCTAATTAACATTGTCAATCTATCAACTATAACATTAAAAGGTGTGTGATGAGTAGTTTTATTTTGTGAAGTTGTTGATTATGTTAGTTGTTTGTAAGCTAAAAGTTTGAAATTAATGTGTCGATATTAATAATGAAAGATCCATGTATGTTCATTGTTGATTATTGTTGTTGAACAAATTGTTTACTCATTTTTATTTTCAATTAGTTGACTATAAATCTATAAGTATCATCTATCAATAATCAAATCAATCAATCCATCACAATTGACAATTATTTTTATATCAATTTTAAAATTAAACTCTCAACTAATTTTAGAAAGTGAATTTATTTTTATCACTTTTTTGTATTTTATTTTTTATAAGATTTATGATTTATGTTTATTTCCTATCTTTTATATAAAATAAAAGATGATAAAAAAATAAACACGTAACAATTTAGGATATAGAATAAAATTACAAAGGAAAGAAACGGAAAAAAAAAATTAGCCGTTGGACCCACCGGGTTGGACTCGGCCTGGTCCAACGGCTATAAAATTCAAATCTGACTGTTGATCTGACGATCCAACGACCAATAATCTGACCTGGTGGGTCAGTAACGTTTAAAAAAAACGGGTAGTTTTTTTAATGTGACCATTGTGAATTCGACTACGACACGCATTTCCGCCGTGAAGAAAAACTCCCTGGTAATGATTATTATATGATGGTTTGTCGTTATTGCTCACATGCCTACAAAATTAGGAACAATTTAGGATATAACAATCTCAAGAGGCACATTGAGAACAAGCCGACAAGTTCAAGAAAGGAGATGGCGAATCAAGCCGCTCATGAAGTGGATAAGCGTGAGCGTTCGTAATTGAGTCTTAATTGTTATCGACTAATGGTTATCTACCATCTATGTGTAATGTTTGACTGTGCTTATCAATTTATGAAGTATAATGTGTGTAATGTGTAGTTAGTAGTTGTTTGTAAGTTTTAAGTTCTTGTGCCGATTAATAATAAAAGGCCCATGTGTTTGTTTTCGTTTAATCGTTGTTATTTTTTTATGTACAACAAATTTGCGAAGCAGATTTAATTTCGTAATCACTAATTACCAATCGTTGTTCATTTTAACTTGATTTTGTAGAACACCAATTTAATTTTAGAAAAAGAAAGCTAGCACATATATTTTTTATTTCATTTTATGTTATTTATTTTTGAAAAAAAAAGAACTTTATAATTGTAAATTACAAATATAAATTAAGTTTGTAAAAAAAAACAAACAAATCCTACACCTTGATTTACAAATTAGGTTAGAAAAGTTTTTAAAATAGGTTAGGAAAGTTTTTTTTTAAAAAAAAAAAAACAAACTAGTCGTTGGACCTACCGGGTCTGAACCAGACGGGTCCAACGGTAAAAAAATCCGACCGTTATGACAGAGAGGCGATTTCATTCAACGGCTTAGAATTCGATCCGGCGGGTCGACAACGGTAAGAATTTTTTTTTTAACCATTGGGCTCCATTTTTTTACCGTTGTCTCTTGATTTCACCCCGGCTTGGGGGCTCCTTTTCACCTATAAATACCCCACAAACCCCACCACTTCACCTTACACCAACCAACTCTTTTCATCTCTCAATCTCATCATCCATTCTCTAATTTCTCGTTAATCTCGCAAGTCTCGATCATCTCTCCCTAATCTCTCCATCCATCTTTTGCTAATCTCTCCTAATCTAACTCCTAAAATCTCGGATCATCTTCCCGTCACTCCCGGTGGCATCGCCAACGATCAGGCTACGCCGACTACTCAGCCTACTCCTTCTACACATCCGACCGCCGAATCCGTAGCAGCTCAGGCTCGGCGAGGTGATGCACCGGCGGCGGAAGATGTCACGCCGGAAGCTGACGATGACGATGCGAACAAGCAAGAAGAGCTTCGGGAGGCGGTCTTCAAATATTGGTTCATGAAAGGTCCGATCCAACAGGATGAAAGTTGTAGGGCTCAGTGCAACTTTTGCACTCAGTCATACAAGCATCCCAAAGGAGGAGGCTACGACAAGCATCCCGACAAGTACGGGTTGTTGACCGGCCAGACGCAATTAACCGGTAACGCAACTTCTTCCTCCCAGCCTCCTAGCTTATTTAGTTCTGATTATACATATAGTAGTAACAAATTTGCGGAAATGATAGTTGCGGAAGGTCTAGCTTACAACTTTGCACATCGTTTACATTTTAACAACTGGGTGAGTAGGACGGTTAACCCCTCTTACCTCCCTATTTCCCGCCAAACTTTTACGAGGAAAATTGAAAAACGTTTTGCTTGTCGAAAGCAACAAATTGTTGAATATTTTCAAAAACACTCTGATTTGAAGGTTTCAATTTGTAGCGATACTTGAACTGATCATTGGCTTGAGCACTCTTACATGGGTATCACTTGTCATTGGATCGACAACAAATATTTTTTACAAAAGAGAGTTTTGGCCTTACGCCTCTTTGAAGAGTCACACTCAGCACGTAACATAGTCAAGGTCATTATAACTATTTTACAAGAATACCAGTTGACCCAAAGAGTTTTTTCAATCGGTTTAGACAACGCCTCCGCAAACACGACTTCTATTGAAGAATTCATTCAATATTATCGCCCCCAGTCCGGAGGTACATTTTTCCACATCCGGTGCGCACCACATATTTTAAACTTATGTGTTCAAAACGCTTTAGAATATTTACAATTTGTGGTCGCACCTATTCATGTTGTTCTCAAGGCCATCTGGAAGAGCAAAATGCTCCGTGACCAGTGGAAGGTCTTCTATAAGCAAAACAGGGTGAGACCGAAGAAATTTCCTAGGGATGTTTCTACTCGGTGGAACTCCACTTATTTAATGATTCACGAATCATATGTTTACAGAGAGCTCCTTTCCGCTTTCTCTGCCCAATACATCGAAGGGTCCGATGTTTTTAGTGATATTTGGGTAACGACGAGAGACATATTGGAAGTTTTTAAAGTTTTTTACGACGCCACCAGAACTTTTAGTCAAATTTACACCCCTACTTCGCATTTATTTTGTTTTACCGCAATGAACATTGCAATAGCCCTAAACGACGGGCTATAGATATCGTCAATCTACCAAGCCGTGATGGAAATGAAGGCTAAATGGGTACAATATTACACAAACATTCCTGATATTTTCCTCGTAGCAACGGTTTTCGACCCTAGAGTTAAGTTAAATGGTCTTCAAAGGTTTTTGGAAAACTATTATCCTATGTTACAAGTTGAAGAACCGCCAAATGTACTTGTTACAATTACTAAGGTTAGACAATTACTTCAAAGCTTATATGATATTTATTCTACTAGCGGTACTCAATCATCTCAACCACTCTCTTCGTCCTCAACCTCGTCACGCACTAGCATTATTGCGCGAACAAAGGCTCTTGCTAGAGATATTTTTGGCACAAAGTGATCGAGGATCTCGTCGACCTCCCATTCGGAGATCGACGAGTATTTACCTACTAACTTTGACTTTGTTGATATTGAAGCGGATGACTTCGACGTCCTGGCATGGTGGAGTAGGCCAGAAAGATTAAGATATTCCACTCTACGTGTAATTGCCCGTTAGATTCTAGGAGCACCATGCTCGACGGTGAAATACCTCGTATTTCCGTTTATTTAATTTTAGAATTTAATTAAATAAAGTCGGAATTATTTTCATTTTCCTATTATTTCAATGTGTCAAGTTCGTAAGATAGGTACTTCAAATTTTATAGTGTGAAATGTGGGAAATTAATATATTTAAATTATTTAAATAAATTAAAGTTTCACAAATAGTTCGAGTGAAATCATTGGATTTGATCCTGGTTGCCATTGCATTGCATGCAACCGGAATTAGTAGATTTTGTAGCAATAGTTCGAGTTTTGATTCATAAAATTAACATAATATGAAAGCTATTGGGCCTTGATCAAACTGCCTGCATCAATCTTGATTGTTCTTGTTTCACGTTTGATATGTATCATCTCGTGACGATGTTAAATATGTGATCAGGCTGCCAGTGATGATCAAGGGCGCTTTCATAAGGAGCCTAAGAATGAAATATCCCCTTCACGAGTATGTCTCGGCTATTCTCCTAGTGGTGGGTTTGATCCTATTTCCTTAGCAGATGCAAGCACTTCTCCAAACTTCAGCATTATCGGCGTTATGATGATATCCTGGGCCTTGATCATGGACTCCTTCTTTGGGAACCTGCAGGAGGCGATCTTCACCTTGAACCCAGAAACCACACAGGTAATTTAGTAGTCGAGCTTGATTGTATTTGTGTGAGTTTTCGGCTTTTCGACGTAGAAGTATTTTTGGTTTACTGTCATATAAGATCATGGATTAATTTTGGTGTTCATTTTACATATTGTTGTAGCTTACTCTTTCTGTTTGAGTCAATGTTGATGTTCTTGATCCCAAGTTGTTGCCTGCAGTTGTTGAATTTGTGTGGCTTTTGATTTTTCGTCTGTCGAGTAATAGGAGCTCTACAAGTATCTCAAGGCCCAAATCATTCTATCCAAAGCTGATTAAATACATTTCTGGTCCTATCATTTAATTGCATGGTAAGGTTTGGTTGAACTTATGTGTTTGTTTCTTCCTATGACATATATCTAAAAGGAAGATCGCTGGGTTGCTACTGTATATGTTTAATTGTTGTCTTTGATTATCTTCACGTCCCAGCTTTTGGATTATTTCCTACTGTATATGTTTAATTGTTGTCTTTGATTAAAAAAATAAAAAATAAAAAATCTTACTTTTGAAAACCCATGTGGTAAATCCATATACTCCACTATGTCGTTGCCAAGATTGACTTTATCTTATATTCAAGTTCTCTTCCTAAATGTCCTATTTGTTCGTAATGCCCCAGTTGGGTGCAGTTAGATTTGTTAATAGACACTAATTTTATCCATTTTAAAAATAAATTATCATATCGTATGTAACTACCCACCTGAATATATATTCCCCCCAACGGCTACCTCGTACCATGTCATATGACTTGAGTTGAGAGCGGGAATACACACCACCTACTTTGTGAGCCCAAACCAACTTTTTTTTCTTTTGTTTTGTTGTTCCTTCCTCCTAAAGTCTTCAAATAGAAGAGCAAAAACATTTTAAAATATGGGACACTAACTGAAACTTTGCAAGGGTAAAATATGTAACATCTCCAACCCCCTTCAACTATCTGCCCCTTTCTAGTTCACATTCAAATACCCAACACTTCAGTGCATCTTCTTAGAGGATCTGCTTGTTCCCTCATCATCATCTTCATCCCTGGAATCATCTTCCCTCTTCCTCTTTGGCTGTGGAGAACAAGGTGGGTGCTGCTGCTGCTGCTGCATCACCTGAACCTCACCCAGATCATCATCATCATCCTCTTCCTCATCGTCTACTTCCACCTCATCATCATCATCGTCCTCATCCTCATCATTTCCCTCTTCAGCGTTCTCCACATCTTGGGTCACTCGTTGAACAAGGTAGCCAGCACCGTTATCTTCTTCCTGCACAACGTATATTCAAGCAAAAGGCAAAATCAGTAACATATGAAAATCAACACTATTAGTATTAGGCACAGAAGACAGACAAACATGACCACTGCAAACTAAACATAAATCCGGTTGTTTCTTCTTCTCTATACATATAGATATTAATGTCTGATACACATCTTTCACTTCTCAACTGCAAGAAACTAGAGGAACAGAACTCGAGCATCAGAATAACAAATAGACCCACATATAATTGCTAGTAGATGTGAACAGGTACAGATCAGAAGTCCACTGGAGTATATATATAGTAGGAAGCTATTTAACAAAGGAACTTGTTATTCTGCAACAGCCGCCATGGGCATTTAGACTAACTACAAAAGTCCCAGGATTCAGTTTGGATGATACAAATTCCAAGTAATAATTCATATTCAACCCATTCAAAAATAAAATAATAATAGAAAATGATTATTTGCCTCATAGCTGAGCCAATAATAACAAAATGGTCTCAACGCTCTCTGGACTCCTTGAGCTCCATTGATTGATAAAAAAGATGCCCAAAGGGTCACACCCAATGGTGAGCATATTATAATCCAGCCATCAAGGAAACAATACACAGAAAAAGCAGCATAGCAACATCAATAACAGAAATCAGTTGCAACTTCAGAATTCCAAGAACTACACATAAGAAAACTATAGTTATTAAATTTCCTATGAACTACTGCTAAGCTGAAACAAACTTGAGGATTTATGACAAATTATAAGATAAATCCTCTGAAGAACTATATTAAATTGGAGGAAAATAATATTTTACATTTTCCATATTTCAGAAGTCCATGGAAAAACCTTATCAGGTTAATGGATCCACAAAAAATAATTAAAACCAATTAATGAAGAAAAACATGAAATGTTAGACCACTTTATGCATAGTAAAAATCTAGAAAATCTGACATCCCATTAACTCAATGTTAAAAGAATAACAAGTGTTAGATCAATTTACATATAGTAAATTTGTGTGATTATTTTCCACCAATTTCCTAACAGATAGGGGCTGCTGCAATTAATTAGCAAAACCAAGCATCATCGAAAAATTGACTGAAAGACAAGAATATGATATAAAAAAATTTAACAAAACTCAACTATTTACCCTAAACTGGTAAAAATACATTTTTAAGTTTCAGACCAAAGAAGCTCCCAGTTCCTTGATTTTAGAGCATCACAAAAAAGGAACACAAGACAACATCTCTTGCCACAAACATAAGCAAACAAAGATATTCCTTTGAAAAAAAAAAATTTAAAAGGTTCATCCAATAATAATATGAAAAACCACAAACAACACAAGGGTGAAATAAATGGAGCAACGAGGAACACTAAAGCAAGTAGAAGGGGCGGTATTTAGATAATGTACTTCAAACACTAATCAATAGGGATTTATACCTCATCACCACCATCATCATCTTCAAAATCACAACCTTGGTCAAAACCCTGCCCCTCTTCTCCAGTCACTCCATTGCCATCCTCAACACCATCATCCTCACCTTGTTCATGACCATCAATCTCTCCTTCAGTGCTCATTAATCTCCCTGTGCTTGCCGGCTCAGAAAAATCCACATCTTCATTGTCTACTTCCTCCACTTCATCCACCTCATCTTCATCGTCCTCTTCATATTCATCATCATCCTCTTCATCACTATCCTCAACTTCATGGACCACAACTACATCCTCATCCTCACCTTCCTCGTAGATCTCCTCTGCAGACTCATCATCATCATCGTCATCATCAGCTTCCTCTTCAAAATCCTCTTCTCTCCCCTGTTCACCAGTGACCACAACCCTAAAACCGTTAGATTGATGATGCAAACCATTCTCCCTCCTAGAAATCTCAATCTCCTCCTCTGCATCACTTTCCTCATCCTCATCAACGTCCACAATCCCTTCTCCTCCACTGCTGTGGCCACTGTTTAAACCATAGGAACGTTCCTCACCATCAATCTCCCCACTGCCTGGGTCCTCATCCTCCTCTTCCTCATCATCCTCATCATCAGATTCAGGCCGCTCGTTCTCCTCAGCATCCATTTTATCCAAATATTTCAACGATTTAATCAACCCGAACACTCTAGCCCGGTAATCCTTCACTCTGGTCACGGGACACTCGTATAAATCAAGGGAGACGAGCCTCAACTGGGCAAGCGGCGCAAGATCTTCTATGTACTGAATCCGATTGTTGGACAAGTCAAGATCGCGTAGCGATTCAAGATCAGCTGCAACGAGGTGCTCAAGCCCACTGGCGATCCGATTGTCGGAGAGGATGAGCTTCTGAAGGTTTCGAAGGCGAGGGAACTGATCGAGCGAAGAGACTCCGGTGTTGGCGATAGAAAGGTGTTGAAGGTTATGGAACTTCTCTAGAAGGCTAGGCGGGGGAAGACGGCCATGGACGCACTTGACGGCTCCATCTAGGGTTAGGGTACGCGCTGATGCGCAATCAGAGACGCCATCCAACGCCGTCTGTACCGCCCTCTCCCAGATCTCATCCATCAAACATTCGACAGCAGAAACCGAAATCAAAGCGAGAAGACTTATATAGCCTGGCAAGAAACCTAGAAAATCACTCTGAATGGCGAAGCGTCGCCAAGGACTGAAAATCCCCAGGCAACAATACTAGTCGCAAGATATGGATAGCGAAAAGCAAATGATATTGGTGAAACTGCAGCTTTTTTACCAGTTTGATTCAGAGGTTGATCGCCTTCAACTCTAGGAATCAATTTGATTGTGATTTGAACAGAACCTTGTGTCTCCAGAATGGAACTGACGGCAAACTATGAACGAGAGGAGATTTCAATCGTAAACATTAAACACAGGCTCTCTGGCTCTGGCTCTGCCTCTGCCTCTGCCTCCTCCTTCCCGCAGCCCCTTTCTTCGACTGACTGAGATGGAAGATAGGAAAACAAACCCACCAAACCCCCCCAAAAAATAATGGCCAACCGGGTTAGGGTTCGGGGGTTGCCTTCCCTGTGTTGTGTGTTTGTTGGATGGTGAATCGCAGCCGTTGATTTCGAGAACGAGAGGATCGCTGACATGGCACGCATCAACGGTCGAGATTTTAAGTGGGTGTGTTTGTTCTCTAGAAGAACGTAGGTCGCCGGCCCAATTCGACTGTGCATTTTGAGGAGCTCTATCTGACACGTCTTTCAACCGGATTATTACCACTGCCTATCGGATAATGGAGTATATAAATCCGATTCTCTATTTAATCCCTTCGCAAATGATGTTACTAGATACTCCCTCCGTTCGACAAAACTTGTCATTTTAACTCTCTACACAACTTTTAATAAAGTTAATAATTACGCTCATTTTTTACTAATTTACCCTCATTTATTACTCTACTTTTTACGTTATCGAAAACTACAACTCACAATACATCAATCAAATCAAGGGCATTTTAGTAAAGTAGAAGCAAAAATACATAAAATGACAAGTTTTTTCGAACAAAAACAAAACTCTAAAACGACAAGTTTTGCCGAACGGAGGGAGTACTACGTATGTTTTATTTATATTTGTGCATATTGTGTATAGTGACGATTGTACTCTCAAGGTTTTTATCCAATAATATATATAGCATATTGTGTATAGTGACGATTGTACTCTCAAGGTTTTATCCAATAATATATATATATATATATATATATATATATATATATATATATATATATATATATATATATATGTGGTGGTTTATGGGTACTCATTCCTTATTGTGTAACATGAGAACACATCTGGATCGTTGATTAAATGAAATGAAAGGCTGAGATTAATAGACAATTTTGGCTTTTTTTAAATTAAAAAACAGTGGGACCCACGTCGGTTTTTTGCCCACTTGCTGAATGGAGGCGTGTGTGGCGTACTCTCTTCAAATTATTCGATAGTATATCTAGATTATTCGATCGTATCGTCTGATTATTCAATAGTATCGACAGATTATGCGAAGGTATATGATTTTTTTTTGTTAATCTTTCTAAATGGTTGATTATTCGGTCGTTTATGAATGATTATTCGGTGATATATAGATGATTATTCACCCGTATATGAGTGATTATCGCTTGATTATTCGATGGTATCGGTCGGTTATTTGATGGTATCGATGGATTATTCGATGATATCGCTTTATTATTCGATAGTATTACTTGATCATTGACATCTTTAAATTCACCCATAAACAAATCCCGCCAAATTATCCTATATACATATGAATAAAGTTATACATACAAACGAATAAACCTAAATTACAATATCATTGAAATCTCTTTATTCACCACCACCACAATTAAAATAATCGATGCATAAAGGACACAAATTTGATCAAATCAGAACGATCAACGAAACAACATATAACTACAATTGCAATTCAAATACATAATATACCAACAATGAAATAAGAACAGCAACTGATATGGGATCGGAACAAACCTGTTTAATTTGCAAACTCAATTTTAATGGGGTTCCCCTTAATCACAAATCCCTAGAGATCAGCCTTGGCAAGCAAAGTTCCTTGAAGAGCAAGCTGGTGAATCCATGGCGGCCTGCCACCGATCGACATCCTCCAATTTGGTGAATCCATGGCGGCCAATACTCGAAATATCAACAAATTCACAAATTTCGACCCTAAAAAATCAAACATCGACAAAAAAAACCTCAAATTCGTGGACCCAAATCAACAAACTTACCTATTGATGGAACAAAATTGTCGGAGTACGAGATCGAGAAAAGGGTTTTTTTAAAGATCAATAGTTACCGGATATGCGAATGAAATCGCCCTCCGCCTTCAACTGTCGGAATCCCCGGCCACCTTCGCAACCGTCGGAATCGTCGGGGCCACGCCTGCCCAGCAAAGGAATCGGCCGTGCCATTCAACGGGGGTTGCCGAGGACGGAGGAATAGACCATGGATGTGCCCAGTCGCCCTTCAACGGCAGTTGTTGAGGACGGAGGAATCGACCACAAGCTTCTCGCCTGATGTGCCCTCCTCGCCGCCTTCGTATCGTCGCCGCCCTCGCCTCCTTCAAATCCGGGCTTAGAACGCCGGCAACCTTCGCAGGAGGAGATCGCCGGGGAAGATGGTTCACTTTCGCATGATCGCCGGAGTCCCGAATGCTCCTTTGATCGCCGCTCGCCGCTCCCGATTGCCGCTCCTTCAATCTCTCTGTATCCTTTATAGCAGAATGACAACAATGTGGATTAGGGTTGGAGTTGGTGGTTACATGCGCGTAGTAGATCAGTGGTGTTGTTTTTTTTCTATTTTAATTTTCAATTAATTAATATTACGGAATAATCTCAGCCATCCAATTTCCCTAAATCAATGGATGAGATTTGTTCTCATGATACATTTTAAGGGTTGTTCTCATATGATCTATCCTATATATATATATATATATATATATATATATATATATATATATATATATAAAAGTAGGCTTCTGAGATCAGCGCACCAAATGCATTGAGCTTGATCTCCACTTTGTTCGGGACAAGCTAGGTTGCTCTTGGACATGTTCGTGTTCTGCATGTCTCATCCTCCTATCAGTACGCTGATATTTTCACAAAGGGTTTACTTCGTCAGGTGTTCCTTGACTTTCGGTCCATCTCACTGTTCAGGACCCTCCACTTTCGACTACGGGGGTTTGATAGATTATATATTGTATAGTGTACGGGTCTATTGGCTCAGACCCAGTCTTACTCATCACTTGTAATCTATATATATGAACATTATGAGGAATGAAACCCTAGGGAGAATTTTATGAGCTTTCACATGTGTCTTGAAGAGGTGAGACCATGTGGTGTAGGAGCTAGAGTCTTGCTCAAGGATGATCGGGGTGCAATTTTTAATATTGGAGATTGTTAGGGCGGAGCAGAACGGAGGCTTGGGGTTGTCGGTCATAGTGCCGAGAGGGGGAAGAGGGAGGTGTCGGGGGCGACAGCGGGGAGAGCCGAGAGGGAGGGGGGCGACGGAAGAGGGGATGAGGCGACGGTAGGGGTGGTAGAGACGGTGGATCAAATTAGAGGCCGCTACAGAGGTGCAATCCGACTCATCGGAGTAGGCAGTTATATTTGTGCATATTGTGTATAGTGACGATTGTACCCTCAAAGTTTTTACCCAATGATATATATACAGGAGTAGGCATCTAAGATACGGTAAGGACTCAGTTATCCAAACACTTACATGGTATCAACCTTTTTTGCGAAACCCTACCTGATGCCGTGCAATTATCGATGACTCCTGGTGACATTGAGGACAACATGAAGGTTCCATTTGATGGTCCTGTCACTCGTGCAAGGGCCAAGAAGATTCAAATAGAAACTAAAGCCTTTCTTGTCTGTCACCATGGAACTTTAGAGCAAGGGTTTAGGCCACCCTGGATCACTTGACTCAAGGTTACACCACCGGCACCAGAAGTGAGCTTGCGTCCACCACTACCAAAAACACAGGAAATAGCCACGGAATTTTAGCCACGTCGTACAGTCGTTGCCAAATCCGTAGCTGATAGCCATGACTATAGCTACGGCCTGACAAGCCGTAGCTATAATAGCGTCGAATGAAAATATTCGTGGCAAAGCCCGTGGCTAGGAATGAAGAAATAATTTCGTGTCCGGAATTTTGGGGTTTTTAGCCACGAATATAAGTGTCGCGGCTGGTATCATGGCTATTAGCCACGACTTTGGCCACAATCACCTTTTCCGTGGCCGATTTCGACACCATTTTTGGCGAGTCTTACCCGACATGTCAGTGTAGCCACGAATTTAGCCACGAATAATATCCGTTGTTGTACTCATGGCTAAGAATGTGAGACAATTAGCAATATATGACACGAGTTGGAGGTGAACAGCCACGAATTTAGCCACGGTTGGATTATTCGTGGCTGTATTCGACGCTAACATGGAGACGCCCATTATCACTTTGGTGTATCCGAATTGAGGAAATTCACAAATTAAAGCAAATTAATTTGAAAGAAAATATCAATTTTTAAGCCCAAAATCTCACAAAAAAAAAAGGTAGGGCCTAAAGATGGTCAAACCCAATTTTAGAGAGTCAAAGCCCAAAAAAGGTCAAGCCCATTAGTATTAGTCAAAGCCCAATGAATATGTAAGCCCAATTAATAACTCTCGACGTATTAAGAAGCCCAATTAATAGCCACTGTCATATCTGTGGCTAATGCCGTGGCTATTTACTGTTAACCTCAAATGGCACACTTTAATTTATAATGGGCTTTAATTTATTATGGGCCCAAATACGGTTATAATTTTCGCCAATAGACCCATTAATGGTATATGTATTTATATCTAAATAAATACTAGAATATAAACAAAACTAATAATTGTTAAATAAAATGTGTTTTGAGGGAAAAATTCATATAAGTAACTAATAATCGTTGAATAAAACCTTATATTAACTAATAAATTCATATGAGAATATTATGAGAGTTTATCTTGAGAAACAAATCATATAAGTAGCTAATAATTGTGGAATAGAACTTTATATTATGCAATAAATTCTTATTCGAATAAACTAAGTGAGTGTTTTGAGGGACAATCGTATAATTAAGGAATAAATGTTTAATAAAACCTTATTTTAACTACTAAATTCTTATTATAATACTATAAGAGTATGTTTTGAGAAAAACTAATATAAGTAACGAATAAATGTTTAATAAAACCTTATTTTGACTACTAAATTTTTATTAGAATACTATAAGATTATTTTTTTAGGAAAACTCATATAACTAATGAACAAATGTTTAATAAAACATTATATTGATTACAAAATTCTTATTAAAATACTATAAGAGTTTGTTTTGAGGAAAACTCATATAAGTAACTAACAAATGTTTAATAAAACCTTATTTTAACTACTAAATTCTTATTATAATACTATAAGAGTATGTTTTGAGAACAACTAATATAAGTAACGAATAAATGTTTAATAAAACCTTATTTTGACTACTAGATTTTTATTAGAATACTATAAGATTATTTTTTTTAGGAAAACTCATATAACTAATGAACAAATGTTTAATAAAACGTTATATTGATTACAAAATTCTTATTAAAATACTATAAGAGTTTGTTTTGAGGAAAACTCATATAAGTAACTAACAAATGTTTAATAAAACCTTATTTTAACTACTAAATTTTTATTATAATACTATAAGAGTATGTTTTGAGAAAAACTAATATAAGTAACGAATAAATGTTTAATAAAACCTTATTTTGACTACTAAATTTTTATTAGAATACTATAAGATTATTTTTTTAGGAAAACTCATATAACTAATGAACAAATGTTTAATAAAACATTATATTGATTACTAAATTCGTGGCCAATTCGTGGCTATTTGACCGTGGCTATTTCCTGTGTTTTTGGTAGTGCACACACGTAGCTCATGAAGACTCGTCTACACCCGCCTTGATAAGACATACATGACACTCGGCCCAAGGTCATGTCGAGTGGAGTTATGGGCTTGGTCGAGTGCTTCCTCTTGTGGGCCGAGTCTATTACATTAGTTATGTTATTATTTTATTTTATGCAATTAGATAAATAAGGTGGAATTAATTATATCTCTTCTAGATATAATCCTTGGCCACCAAGTTATGAAACATTTATCTTATTAGGAAATATTTATCTTAGGGTTATTTTATTTATCTTTAGATAGAATAAATCTATCCAAACCCCTTTCCTTTGCAAGGAAGGATTGGTTAGATCTCCCATAGTTTTCTATAAATTCATGTTATGCACATTTGAATTAATTAGATTGAATTAGAATTGAGAAACCCCTTTATAGGTGTTGTTGCAGGAGGATGGTCAAGTATGAAATAAATATAAAATAAAGATCAGACTGACTTCCCTGTCTCAGCAAATAAATACAAGACTTCCTCCCGTTGTAGTAAGAGAATAGTCAGGATCGAATCCACGAGGAAGCACGTCAGCAGTTCTTAGGTAGCTGTAAATTCTCGCAGAAGCAACAGAAAGACAAAAACAAGGAACAAAGAAAGAAAGACAAATAAAAGCAGAAAAAAAAGCAAAGAACAAAGCAAACCAGAAAAGACAAAGCAAAGCAGAAACTAAAAGCAAAGACAGAGGCTCGTCGATCTCGACAAGAGTCAACTCGAGATCGACAAAGGCAGTCGACAACAGAAAATCGGAAATCACAGCAAACAGGCAAACCCGGCAAGGGCAACTCGATCTCGACAACCCCTACTCGAGATCGACAAGAAACAGCAAAGACAGAAATTCCAGAAATCGACAACAGAAGACAACTCTACTCGACCTAGACCAGTCCTACTCGATCTCGACCACGTCTTACTCGACATCGACAAGGGTCTCCTCTATGTCGACAAGGAACAGAAACTTAAATTTGCAGATTTCGAACCAAAACTCAGATTTTTGACGGAAATAAATTCAATATGCTAAAAGACTTCCAAAACCAGGGTATCAACACCACAACGATAACCATGCAAAGTAATACATAAAGGCACAAAAGATCATACTTTCCATCAAATAACTTTCGTCATTAACAAATAGGCATATAGAGGCTTTCGCATAAACCCTAATTGTTACTAACCGTTTTCACATAATTAATCCAAGTTGCATTAAGATCACTTTCGCTTCAATAACACAAACAAGGATCACCTTCAACTCTCGCAAAAGAATCATGCTCATAGGGATAGAAGATGAATCACACAAAAAGATCTGACCTTTATCGCATCGCCTCACATGGCCACCGTCGGGCTCACCCCAGCCCCAGAAGTGGGTGGACTACTCACGCCTCATCGCAATCGCGGACATTAATTGATGAAAAGAACTAACTTGCATAAAACTATATTCAAAAGCCTTTACAATCCCGGCAATCAACTTTCGCAGAAAGCCAAAACCTTAAAAACTTTAGAACTCCTAAACTTCTCTGTGGAACTAACTAATTGTGTGTCTTGGAATGAATAAAACTAAGCCCCCTGGGGCCTTATTTATAGGCTTCTAACCCTCGCTAATCAAGGATAGAAATCTTCTATCTCTATCTAAAATTATATCTAAAGCTTTAAAAGATAAATAAATGCCATAATGGAAATAAATCTAAAAGGAAAAGATAAAACTAAATAGGGTAAGTCTTCATGATGTTGATAGATCTTGTCTCCCATAGATAGACTTGATGGATTTGGATAGAATCTTCCTCCTTTGGCCCCAAGGAATCCCAAGTCTACTCGGACAGGTCTTCGTCGACACGTTTCTGGGATCTGGTCTACTCGACCTCGACAAGGCTTCGTCGACCTCGAGTAGGGTTGATCGTCGACTGGACTTCCCGGCTAGCTCTGCTCGATGTGGCTCGGACTTGGCTCCTGACGCTCGTCGACCTCGAGTAGGGATGGGTCATCGACTAGGTCTCCTCGGGTGGCTCTACTCGGCAAGCTCGGATCTGGACTCAGGGACTCGTCGATCTCGACTAAGGTTCGTCGAGATCGAGTAGGGTTGCTCTTGGATGGTTCTCTGATGGTGTCGACTAGAGCTCCTCGGCATGGACTCGGACAGGCGTGGTGGCGCTTATCGATTTCGACAAGGCTTTGTCGAGATCGAGTAGGGTTGTCCTTGTCCTCGGCTTCTCGATCAGTCCTCTTCTCGACTTCGGGTGTGGTGTCTGGTCTTCGTCGATCTCGACTAGGGCTTGTTGAGATCGAGTAACCTCCGGAGCTGGGTTGGTCTGGCTTTCTCGATCAGGCTCTGTCGACCAAGGTTGCTCGGACATGCTCGTCTAGGTCGAGTAAGGTCTACTCGAGATCGAGTAGTCTGGTTCCTCGGCTCGATTCGACTGGTTCCATTGCTGCTTTGACCTTGGACTTTTGTAGTGGTTTTCCGAGCTTTTCCGACCTTCTGTAGAATTGCTGTAAAACGCCTCGAATTCTGCGATTTAAACAGAAACTGGTGTAGATTCCATAATTTGGCAAATAAACATAAACTACATAGGTTCTGTACTATCTAAGCCCAAATGAATGAAATGTATGCAGAAATCGATATAAAAGTTACTGTAAAACATGGCAGATTCAGCTTACAACAAACACCCCATACTTAAGCTTGCTTGTCCTCAAGCAATACTTTTATTTGTCATTCAGGGGAAGAATTCAAACTCTCAACATATCAGATTCATTCTCATATAACCATGCAATCAATTACCATCCTCGAAAAGGTACTAGTGTCACATATTCATGCATGTGCAAATATGTAAAAGCAACATCTACTCATAAAAGGAGGGTTATGCAAAACATAATTCATTCGTGACAAAGCATTGATAATCAAGAAGACTTTAATTTAAGCTCAATAAGGAGTAGATTGGTAAAAGGCTCAAGGTGGGCAATTTTTGGCAATGTGGTGCTTTTGATCCGGGGAAATGGAGTATTTCCAAACTGACTTTCCACATTCCTTCTCCATTTGATTCATCACCTTTCATAATGCTTTTCTCAATAATAATGTTTTTACCTCTCTAACCTCAGCACTGCCTTCTCGCGAGTCGCAAACATGGGTGTCATGAATGGCCCCGGATACTTAGTGCTTTGGACTCCTCACTATGTGTCCCATCTCTCCAAACTATTATCTCAGAGAGCAGGGTCAATCTACCTTTATCTCCTGAGGTGATTGGATTTTCTTTCACTCATTAAATTTTCCATATATTTCAAACAAATTCCTTCCAAACTCCAATAATGAACACAACAACATAAAAACCATATGACATCTCCATAATGTAACATCATTCTCAACATAATCCCCGGATAAGGTAAAGAATGGAAATATTTTAGAACATGTGGAGCAATATATGAAATAAGGCATATTATGGCTTTTGTGTAATGCATAAGCATAGGTAAGGCTAGGATTTTAAACATATGAGCATTATATGGAAATATAAAGTCCTCCATCATCTTATCATGCAACATGTCAAAAGCAACTTTAAATTTTACCTCCTTTCATGGTTTTCAATAAATAATGTACTTCATTGTGACTTCCCTTTACTAGGCAATTTCATGCTATATCTCTAATGAATCCAATTTTGCATCGTCGAGTTCAATATAAGCTTCCATGACATTATTTCCAAAAATTTTCAATGGGGGTCATTTTTCTCAAAATTTTGGAAAACATGCATATAAGCACATAAATCAATAATGCATTCCAAAATAGCCATGTAGCAATTCTAAGAAATAAATTCCAAATATGCACAAATAATGTCAAATATGGCAATTATGCATGAAGTAAGCCCTTCCCCCACCCCATACTTAAACATTACAGTGTCCTCACTATATAAAAACAAGGTAAGGGTAAAGAAAGAAACTCACAAGACAGGTGTGCAGGGCCTCAAAATTTCGACTGGAGCACCTCCTGGCCGAGTAAGACTTGGTTCTATCCATTGACCTGAAAAGTAGAAGACATATACCCATAATAGCAAAAATAAAAGTGTTCAAAACCAAAACAAAAACAACAAAGTCTCAAATGTCCTAAAAAGTCTATGTACATGCTCTAGATTTTATAGTCGCTAGGCCGACTTTTCCATTTAGCTCAAGGTGGCATTTGCAGGGCCCATGTAGCTTGGGCCTCAAATAAGACTCCATTCTTGTCCATCAGCTGCAATCCTCCAGAATGGATCTTGTTCACCACGAACGGTCCCATCCGCTTCTTGTTGAATTTGTTGGGAAACCAATGATCCTTTGATTTGGAGACATAGAGCTTGTCTCCAACTTCATACTCCTTAGGCTCATCATTGGAAATCCTGCATAATCGCACATACCAAGGCAGACCTCTCCCATGTATAGATAAATCTTTAATGGAAATAGGAGAAGAAAGATCCATACCTTGGCTCACCTTCGCAGAGACGGAATCGGGGACCACTGTGTTTGGTCGATCTCGACAAGTCTGCTGGTTCTGGTGGTGTCCTGCTCGAAGAGGCAAAAGTCGACGAAGAAGGCTTGTCGACCTCGAGTAGACTACTCGACATCGACAAGGGCTCTGCACCTAGTGGCTTGCTCTTCGACGAAGGCGGATCTGGTGGAGCCGAGTGGTGGTCGACCTCGACAAGACTAGTCGAGATCGACGAGGGCTCTCCTCCTGGTTGCTGTGGCGTCGAAGAAGAAAGGTCTGGTGGCACCGGGTGGTGATCGATCTCGACAAGGCTAGTCGAGATCGACGAGGCTCCTGGCTCCGGTGTTGTCATTGTCGAGGAAGGCGAAGTCGGTTTGGCCGAGTGGTGGTCGACCTCGACAAGGGTGGTCGAGATCGACGAGCCTGGTTTGTCTTGTTCGCTGCTCGACGATGCTGGTGTCGGTGGAGTCTCCTTGGTCTGGTCGAGATCGACGAGGGTTCTACTCGATGTCGAGGAGCCTTGGTCGATCTTGACCCCATACTTAGTCCCTGTCAAGGCATCCGAAAAATAATTAATCCACAACGACTTACCTTGGTCTGTGTCGATTGGATTCTCTGTGTTCTCCTTAAGGATTGCCATGATCTCCTCCACCTGGGCCTCCATGTCCCTCTTTTCTATCTCCTCAGGGGTCATATTTCTGACCTTAGGTTCCCCGCAGGTGATGTAGGCAGCTGAGATAGATTTGACCTCTTCCATTGGACCTGTATGCCTTTCAATTTTATTAAAGGAATACTCAATTACCTCATCGCTGATGTTGAAGGTGAGCACTCCTTTCCGTACGCTTATGTTGGCATCCACTGTCGCCAAGAATGGTCTTCCTAGAATAATTGGACAAGCAGGATCTTCTTGCATATCAACAACTACGAAATCAGCAGGGACAAAGAATTTACCTACTTGTACTGGGACGTTGTCCACCATGCCTGTTGGAATGACTACCGTGTTGTTGGCCATGTAAAGTCTAGCATCCACAGGCTCTAGGGCACCTATCTTAATCTTGGACCAAATTGTTAAAGGCATTATACTCACACTAGCTCCAAGATCACATAGGACATTAATTTTGTATGAACCAAATCCAATAGTTATAGCAAACTTACCTGGATCCGGCCTCTTCTCCAATATGTCCAGATGGATGCATTCCTCTGTGATTTCAGCCATCGATCGCTTTTTGCTCAGAATCTCCTTCAGGAACTTGACATAAGATGACATTTCATTGAGAGCTTCTGTGAAGGGGATGGTGACGTTGAGTTTCTGAAGCATCTTGATGAAGCGCTGAAATTTCTTTTCTGCCGTGTCCTTTAGAGATTTTGTGGGGAAAGGCAGCTTCTTTTTCTGATTCGGAGCCAGAACAAACGTCGGAGATGCTGCAGGCTACTCTATGTCGACCAGAGGCTCCTCGACATCGACTACAGTCTTGTCGACATCGACCAGATTGGGCTCGGTCGAGTTGCTGTGTGGTACAGACGAAGATTTTTGCAGATTCTCCTCGAGATCGACGAGGCCTTCATCGAGATATTCCACAGGTTTGTCGAGGTTGACTTGCTGTTCTTCGTCGTTCTGCTGCTTTCCGACCTCTGGCTCTTGCAGTTGATGGCCGCTTCTGAGTTTTATAGCGGCGATGTGTCCAGTCTTTCCCTTAGGATTTGGTTCTGAAGATCCTGGAAGTGACCCTGACTGTCTGGGGATTCCTGCTGCTAGCTGACCAATCTGTGTATCAACTGATTTCCGCCAGATATCAATTTCCCCAAGCCTAGAGTTGACACCTTGCATCTGAGTATAGACGGAGTTGAAGGATTGCCTAGTTTCTGAGTGGTTCCTCCGTATTTCCTCCAGGACTGTCTATATATCATCCTTTTTTTGATCCCTTTCCGGATGTCCTGGAGCTCTGTAGGGCGGGGGATTCCTAGGGACACCTTGGTTCCATTGTGGTTGCTGAAACCTTTGGTCCCCCATGTAGCGACTGGGACCCCCTGCGTAAGCTACATCCTCATGATGCTCTGTCATCCTGACTTGTTCTGCGTGTGGGCACTCAGGAGTGGTGTGCCTTTGCGATCCGCATTCAATGCAAGGCTGGTTGACAGAGAGATACTTTACTTGCTTGATGAGCTTCTTATTCTGGTCTTTGTAGTATTGCTCCCTTACATCAGGATCAATCTCCTTAGGTGGCTCATAGAGGGGCATGGATGGTGCGGGCCTGGCGTATGGGTTCTCTTCATAGGTTGCAGTAGACCCATACTTGTTGTCGTAGTTAGTGAGCTTTTCTAGCACACCCCACGCGTCACTTGGCGGCATTGTCAGATACTCATAACGAGTGTAATGGTTGATTCTGTCCTTTGTGACTTGATCAAGAGAGTTGAAGAAGATCTCCTGAATGACGTAGGGTGGCTGTCCATGAGTAGGGCAAGATCGCAGAAGTTCCTTGTAGCGCTCCCATGCCTTTGCCAGCGGTTCCCCTTGCTTCTGTTTGAAGGCGGTGATTCTCTGGCGGAGATGTGCTGTTTTGGCGGGTGGGAAGAATTTGTTCAGAAACTCTTGCTCTACTTGGGCCCAGGTTGTGAGTGATCTTGCTTTCAGCCCTTCCAGCCATTTCAGTGCAGGCCCAGCGAGAGACCAGCGAAAAGATTTCATCTTGACATATTCCAGGGTTGTACCTTCAGCAATAGTACGACACATGTCAGAAAAGTTTGTAATATGTTCAAGAGGACACTCATTAAATCTACCATATAAGGCATTATTTTTCAGCTCTATAAGAAATTGAGTGCGAATTTCAAAAGAGTTATCAGGGATTAGAATCGCCGATTCAGGCACGACGAGAGTTGGGTGCATGTAGTCCTCTGCCGTGGTTGGATATTGGGCAAGCTCAGCCTGTGCTTGTTCCCTTGCTGCTCTCTCAGCGGCGATAGCAGCATCCTTAGCGGCGATAGCAGTATCCTTTGCGGCCAATTCCCTGGTAAGCCTAGCGACCAGCTGTTCCTGTGTCTCCGCAGCTGCCATGACTCTTTGTAGTTTAGCTCGGATGTGAAATAGGCGTTCCGGTTCGTCTAAGGCGTCAAACTCAGGTGTTTGACCAGAACGGCGCATACACCTGAAAAGTAACTCAAAGAAACAGTGAGAACTGACTACCTAAGGCACGAATGATTGCTTCCCCGGCAACGGCGCCAATTTGTTGTTGCAGGAGGATGGTCAAGTATGAAATAAATATAAAATAAAGATCAGACTGACTTCCCTGTCTCAGCAAATAAATACAAGACTTCCTCCCGTTGTAGTAAGAGAATAGTCAGGATCGAATCCACGAGGAAGCACGTCAGCAGTTCTTAGGTAGCTGTAAATTCTCGCAGAAGCAGCAGAAAGACAGAAACAAGGAACAAAGAAAGAAAGATAAATAAAAGCAGAAAAACAAAAGCAAAGAACAAAGCAAACCAGAAAAGACAAAGTAAAGCAGAAACTAAAAGCAAAGACAGAGGCTCGTCGATCTAGACAAGAGTCAACTCGAGATCGACAAAGGCAGTCGACAACAGAAAATCGGAAATCACAGCAAACAGGCAAACCCGGCAAGGGCAACTCGATCTCGACAACCCCTACTCGAGATCGACAAGAAACAGCAAAGACAGAAATTCCAGAAATCGACAACAGAAGACAGCTCTACTCGACCTAGACCAGTCCTACTCGATCTCGACCACGTCTTACTCGAGATCGACAAGGGTCTCCTCTATGTCGACAAGGAACAGAAACTTAAATTTGCAGATTTCGAACCAAAACTCAGATTTTTGACGGAAATAAATTCAATATGCTAAAAGACTTCCAAAACCAGGGTATCAACACCACAACGATAACCATGCAAAGTAATACATAAAGGCACAAAAGATCATGCTTTCCATCATATAACTTTCGTCATTAACAAATAGGCATATAGAGGCTTTCGCATAAACCCTAATTGTTACTAACCCTTTTCATATAATTAATCCAAGTTGCATTAAGATCACTTTCGCTTCAATAACACAAACAAGGATCACCTTCAACTCTCGCAAAAGAATCATGCTCATAGGGATAGAAGATGAATCGTACAAAAAGATCTGACCTTTATCGCATCGCCTCACATGGCCACCGTCGGGCTCACCCCAGCCCCAGAAGTGGGTGGACTACTCACGCCTCATCGCAATCGCGGACATTGATTGATGAAAAGAACTAACTTGCATAAAACTATATTCAAAAGCCTTTACAATTCCGGCAATCAACTTTCGCAGAAAGCCAAAACCCTAAAAACTTTAGAACTCCTAAACTTCTCTGTGGAACTAACTAATTGTGTGTGTTGGAATGAATAAAACTGAGCCCCCTAGGGCCTTATTTATAGGCTTCTAACCATCGCTAATCAAGGATAGAAATCTTCTATCTCTATCTAAAATTATATCTAAAGCTTTAAAAGATAAATAAATGCCATAATGGAAATAAATCTAAAAGGAAAAGATAAAACTAAATAGGGTAAGTCTTCATGATGTTGATAGATCTTGTCTCCCATGGATAGACTTGATGGATTTGGATAGAATCTTCCTCCTTCGGCCCCAAGGAATCCCAAGTCTACTCGGACAGGTCTTCGTCGACACGTTTATGGGATCTGGTCTACTCGACCTCAACAAGGCTTCGTCGACCTCGAGTAGGGTTGATCGTCGACTGGACTTCCCGGCTAGCTCTGCTCGATGTGGCTCGGACTTGGCTCCCGACGCTCGTCGACCTCGAGTAGGGATGGGTCATCGACTAGGTCTCCTCGGGTGGCTCTACTCGGCAAGCTCGGATCTGGACTCAGGGACTCGTCGATCTCGACTAAGGTTCGTCGAGATCGAGTAGGGTTGCTCTTGGATGGTTCTCTGATGGTGTCGACTAGAGCTCCTCGGCATGGACTCGGACACGCGTGGTGGCGCTTGTCGATCTCGACAAGGCTTTGTCGAGATCGAGTAGGGTTGTCCTTGTCCTCGGCTTCTCGATCAGTCCTCTTCTCGACTCCGGGTGTGGTGTCTGGTCTTCGTCGATCTCGACTAGGGCTTGTCGAGATCGAGTAACCTCCGGAGCTGGGTTGGTCTGGCTTTCTCGATCAGGCTCTGTCGACCAAGGTTGCTCGGACATGCTCGTCTAGGTCGAGTAAGGTCTACTCGAGATCGAGTAGTCTGGTTCCTCGGCTCGATTCGACTGGTTCCATTGCTGCTTTGACCTTGGACTTTTGTAGTGGTTTTCCGAGCTTTTCCGACCTTCTGTAGAATTGCTGTAAAACGCCTCGAATTCTGCGATTTAAACAGAAACCGGTGTAGATTCCATAATTTGGCAAATAAACATAAACTACATAGGTTCTGTACTATCTAAGCCCAAATGAATGAAATGTATGCAGAAATCGATATAAAAGTTACTGTAAAACATGGCAGATTCAGCTTACAACAATAGGATTAAAGGGTTCTCGATTATCAATCCCAAAAACAACTATCCGGTTCTTATGATCTTACGG
Source organism: Persicaria tinctoria (assembly GCA_037127255.1). Classification (NCBI taxonomy): domain Eukaryota; kingdom Viridiplantae; phylum Streptophyta; class Magnoliopsida; order Caryophyllales; family Polygonaceae; genus Persicaria; species Persicaria tinctoria. The sequence continues at coordinate 47,184,981 of JBANSL010000002.1, forward strand.
CACGTCACAATCATCACCGTCCCCCTCGTTCATCACCAACACCATCGTCTTCAACCATCATCGAGTCCAAACCCTTAACCCGGTCACGAGAAGAGGAACACAGCCTTGGTGGCGCCCGTGTCCGAGTTCGCGTCCGGCGAGCGCAGCGTCGTCGCCCGCGCGCGCTGTCCCAGTTCTCGCTCTCGCACACGCTCGCTCGCGCCTCGATCGCTCTCGCGTGCTCTCACCCGTTCTCGTCCTCGCAGTCTCTGGACGCCGCGCCCTGAGGAGCGCTGCTCCTGCGCTTCAGCGTCGCTCGCTCCTGCGAAGTCGCGTCTCGCCACCAGCGATCGCAACCAGCGCGCCCGGGGCCTGTTCTGCGAGACTTCGTGGCCTGCGCTTTCTTTACTTTCCTTGTTTATCATTTACTGTTACTTGTTAATTAGTTCCATTTAATTAAGTTTACTTGTTGTTGATAGTTTAGATTTCATTAAGTTTCCGTCACTTTTAATTGATAGAATTTCTTAAGTTAAGGATTCTTGTTTAGTTAGTTTTAATTTAGTTAGTTATTCTTCTGTTGCTTTATTTAGTCTGCTCATTAGTTGAATTCAATTGTTAATCAGGAGATATCGGAAGAGCATTGCAAGATCGGGCAAATATACGGCGTGGTTCTTGATCTTGAGCCCACATGCGAAGGATCGGGTATCCCAAACGTATCACTACCCCCCTGCCGTCGCCGCTTACACCAGTCGCCGCCCCACCCTACCTTTCCCGGTGTCTACCGTTGAGGACTCCACAACCCCCCCACCCCCCACCAACCCCCTGCCGCCGCCACCAAACCCCACACCGCAGCCCCAAAACCTTTTTTATTCCGCTCAATCCGTTACCAACATCAAAAACCAAATTCCCCTAACCCTAGACCTCAAGAAGGTCCAATACCACACCTGGGCGGAACTCATCACTACCGCCTGTCGGGGCCATGAAGTCATCGCCCACGTCGACAGCTCTGACCGACCCATCGTTGTCCCCGAGCCTCTCTGGAACTGACTCGATTCCATCGTTCTTGGATGGATCTATGCTACTATATCCGATGATGTTTTGATAACTGTCCTCAAACCCAACCCACTGCTCGCGATGTTTGGCTCCGCATCAAGGGCCTTTTTCATGACAATCAATCTGCTAGGGCATCGGATCTTGAGGGCAAGTTCATCAACACCCATCAGGAGAGCTTCTCGTCCGTCTCTGACTATTGCCTTGCCATCAAGGCCATCACCGATCAACTTGGCGACGTCGGACACAAGGTCAGTGAAGAGTGCATTTTCCTTCAACTCATCAATGGCCTCTTTACCAAATTTGATGGCGTCGGTGGCATGATCAGCAACACCTCGCCACTGCCAACTTTCATGGTGGCTCGCAACATGCTCTCCATGGAGGAAACCTGTAAAAACCGGGAAATTTTAGAATATTAAATTATTAAAATAGAGATTTATAATCATCCTGATTTCTAAGATTTGGGAGGTTTGGAATTGCCGTCATTGAGCTATTGGTTTTATTCTAAATATTTTAAAATGAGTTCCGGTATTATTTAGTTGAAAATTTAGATTATGTTTTATCCCGCTCCCATATGCGAAAATTTAAAATAATATTTAGAGTTCCTTATTAAGTTTGGAATTGAAAATTTAAAAATCACTTTAAGTCAAGTCGAGATAAGGTTAAGAAAACAGTTTCATAATTTATTTTCCGGGTATTTGAAATTCAACTTCATGGACCACTTGCTTTTCCTCCCCTCTCATTTGTCTCTTTCTCCCCTCCCACTGTCGATTGCAGTCTTTTGCAAAGGTAGGATAGCAACACCTCCCATTTTGTTTAATCAACACCTTCCTCCCTCCTTTCTTTTCCATACTTGCTCACCCATTTTTGGAAGGTGCCAAAACCCCCTGCTTTTCTCCCATTCCATTCTGATTCACTGAAGGAACAGGGCCACACTTCTAGCTGATCTCTTCTGATTTTGGCTAACCATCACCCATTTTATCTATTGACCAACTGCTCTTTGTGTGCACAATGTCAAAACTCTCCACCTGCTCCCACTGTGTGTTCAGAATACTCAGCAAAATAACAAATGGATTCCCCCTTTTTTCTTCATCCTCATACCACAAACCCACGAAGAGCTCCTCACACCCACTGCTTTCAGCGAGCAACACCAGCAGCTGCTCCACCATCGACGTCAGCCACGCAGGAGGTCGCCGGAGCCGCCATTTCCGCCGGGCGCAGCCCCTCCTCCACACCGCCAGTGGAAGCGCTCTTCCCCATTCCGGCAGAGAAGCCGATCCACCACCATTGCAGCTCCTTCCCCCTTCTGTTTCCGACACCAGCCGACCCTCCGACGTCGAGACAGACCCAGAAGCGCCTATAGCGACCAGGACCCGCAGGAGAAGCCGCTTCCGGAGCCGCGAGATCCCCAATTTCCCCCCTGTTTCATTCCGGTTAGGTAAGCCTTGAATCCACCGTTCCGACTTGAATTCGCTACAAACGTATTCCTCAATGAACTTTCCTTTCTGTCGTCCTAGGACATCCCGATGTCGATTCCGCCCTCGACGAGCCCGAATCGAGTCTCCGACGAAGATCTCCGGCGAACCTTCGAGCCCTCGGTGAGCTTTCTCTTCCTCCTTCCTCTTACTCGCGTTTTGGTTCTTCTGGGTTGGTTGAGGTCGGGAAAAAGGTGATGGCAAGGAGGAGCTCTGGTCGGATTGATTGCCGCCGGAACCTGGTAATCGTCTTCTTTCTTCCGTGTTTTCCATCGCCGAGCAGAAGCAATCTTCTGTTCTATCAGATTGGGGGAGAAGGGTTTAGTTAACCGCCCCCCCCCCCCCCCCCCCCTTTTTTTTTTGTGAACCGGCGGTTCGGGCCTCTTTTACCCGGTTCAGTTAAGTCACCATCAGATTTGGTCACTCTTTTGGTTCTGGGCTGGGTTTGTCTTCCGGTTCTGGGCTTCTATTCGGGTTAAGGATTGGGCCGACCTATTGGGTGTATTATAAGGTTTTGTTTTGTTGATTACCTATCATCTTTTGTTATATGGTTAGTTGTTAGTAGATTATTAATAATTATTATTATTGTTGGTTATTATTATTACAGTTATTAATTTTGATAAATCTGATTTTATGAAAATAAATTTATGAAATTATTATAAAAGTGTTTGGAAATAAAGTTATTTGGGACAAGTGTGTTGATTTAAATATGTGAATTTGGTGATTCTTATGTTTTAAATATTATTGGAGTATGTTGTTAAATATTGTTAATAAACGAGATTTTTTAAGAGAATTGCCAGTTTTTATTTATGAATGGGGTTTTTAAGGATAGATTTATTTTGGAAATGTTTATCATTGTCTTAAATTACTTGAAACATTAAAGTCGAGGTTTTGAAAAAAAAAACGGGACTAATTCTATAATATGATTTTGAGATATTGGTTTTAAGTTTTATATGTTTAATGTCGGGATTTTTGTCTTGGCTTGATGATGTTGTTTTTGAGAAGAAAATTGGAAGAATGATTTTGGTTGATGCTGATCATATCAGAAAGGTTTTGGAAAACGGTTTTACTATCGGTTGGTTTTGAGTATGTTGAGAACTTGAGTTTCGTGCGTATGAATGTTGGACTGGTAGCTTATAGAAATGGCTTGATGATAGGTGTGTATTGCTTTGGACTGCTTTGGACTTGCATTTGGACCCTTGCTTGTATTATCCTGCTGTTCTGCATTTTCAGGTAAGTTCCCTAGGGGGCTTACTCAGGTTGGACATTCATGCCTGTTGTTGCATTTTATGTTAGGTGTTGCATATGCATAAAAGCATGCCATGTAGTATCATGTTTAGGTTGCACTAATTGATTGAGCATCTGTTTAGTTTATGCGTTTGAAACAGAACGGCCGTTATCTGTGCTAGTCCTAGAGTCGTTGCTAGGGTCATAGGGTAGCCCAGCCTCATCGGGTACCCTGAGTCAATCGAGTCATGAACTTCCTTATATTATGAGATGCCTGAGGGCTTTATTGTGGAGCGGGTTAGGCATGCGTGCCGCCCGATTATGATGGAATGCATTCACGAGCTGGCCAGTCTCCGCCCTATCGGAAGGGGCTGGAGGTAGGAGAGGGATATGCCACTTGGCATTGTCTTGGGCCCTTTACAGTATTTTTACACATTATTGTAACTAGGAGCATGCTAGTGTGTTTGACTGTCGTACTGCATTAGAGCATCTTTATTAGGTATAGCACATACTATGTGGCCTCAGCGAGGACTGCCGGTTCCGCATGAGTGGCTCGATCTAACTCATTTCCCCGTTCTTTTTTTAAAGATATCTTCCGCAAATTTTGTCTATATGACGGGGTTTCCTTTTGGCGAATCGAAGAACATGGCTAATTCTCTAACTTGGTGTAAATGGTAATAATTCGCTTATGTTTTGGTTTTGACCCGGCTCTACCGTGACACTTTGTATCTTAACTTTGCTTCCGCTTTACTTTCATTTGAATTGAATTTCGCGACATAGTATTAAGATAGGTTAAGGGTACCCAACGACCCTTCGTGGCTTTTAGGGTTTGAAATCCTTCTTTCTACTAATCTTAAAATGAGTTTGAAACCTCGACCCGTACCTGGATTGCAAGATCCGAACAAGGGGTTTAATCCCTTGAAACGTAACCCGGAAATCATAATTCTGGGCCGTTACAAAGATGGTATCAGAGCTGAGGTTGTGCAATTCGGGTACGCAAGGGTCGAGTGTATGTTTTGGAAAACCGCCCATGAATTTCAAAGGATTTGAAAGGATTTTAAGAAGGGCAAAATGAACTTAAGATGCCTAACATAAACTGGACTAAGTAATGAACTTGACTTGTAATAAAAGAGGAAAACCGACCCAACGGGGATACGAGTGGGTAGTAAAGGCGCTAGACCACCCCTATTGGGTGTAATTGGGAACGGTAGGCAAAATAACAGCTTGTTCTTTACCGATGGGTTGGCAAACTCCAAGGAGATCATTATGAGTGTTATTAACTGATTCTATGCTGAGTGCTTGATATGCTAAGGTCTGATTGGTATGTCTAACAGTTAAATGTGTATTGACTGATCTGTGCAAACGGGATAGTGGGAGTACCCTTGTTTCTTTGTGGTTAATCCCAGCTTGTGTGGAACATCCCCTTCCACTATGTTAACCCCTTGATGGCTCTATCTAGCCTTTCCCTGGATGTCAGTGTCTTTCAAGGGGAATTGGGTTGGTAACCACTTTTTGTCGAGAATCATGTATATATATGAAGGTTGTCTGAGTGCGTATTGGAAGGTGGTTCTTGATGGCCTTTTGAGTCAGAAGTAAGGTGTCATGGAGCTCTCTTTCCTCATCCTTATTGATCAGCAGTGTTTTCTTACCACAAAGAGTCGTATCAAAGTCCCACGGGAAAGAGGGGTGATGATTCAGTTGTGGAAAAGTCAATGATTGCCCTTAGAGATCTCTGCCCGGTTGTAATAGTGGTTCCCTTTGAATTGCATGATATAATTTTGAAATCTTTGGCATGTACCTTGCGAATGACCGTTAGTAAAAGCTGCTCATGTTGTTGCATATATAATTAGTCACCCTACTTACATCTCGTATTATGCCTTACTCTCTGCCATGATTATATGTTGTCATAACATGTCTACTTGACCTATCGTACTAACTTTGTTGATGATGGATTGGAAGCATGAGACACATGATATGAATCTATATGGTTTTTGCCTTCCCCTGAATTAGATGCATGATAGTGTGATTAACTCTTCTTTATATGAATGCGCGTAAATAATCTCATTAGAATGCTAACTGATAAGACCTTGATGATTATCATACCCTTTGTGACAAATTTATAGCATGCTCGTCTAATTGTATTCATGAGGTAGACTATTGTTGGTTATTCTTCAATAAATATTGTTGTGTGTTACTTGCGTTGAATGGAGAATATGTTGGTATAATTGAGGCTTGAAAGATGCATCTTTTATCCCAATATGTGTTGATTTGAACTCATGTCCCCGTATCTAGTCACATTGCCCGTTACTTAGACTTGTATTATACCTCACTGCATTTCCTCCCATGCGTCTATAACATTGGAATGTGATTGATTGAGCTCTTGCATATGGTCATGTAATCAATTAAAGACATGTATGTATCGTATGTATATTGAGCCATTAGTATCATGTAAGACCCTTGGTTGTGATTGGTGCGAGTCTATACCTTACCTACAATATTGTTGATTCTCTCTTGAGTTAGGTCTCTAATAGTGTGAATCTTCTCTCTTCATACCCTCTTAGAATGTTTTGCTCATCTTTATGAGATTAATGTTAATTTTGATAATCGACTTGCTTTCCGTGATGGTTAATTCTAACATGCATACATGTTCTCGCTCAGTGGTATTCCTCTATTAGTACATGGTACTTTCTCATGCTTGCATGAACCTATGACTTGACACCTCGCATGATCACACACCACACTATGTTGTGATTTTGCATACGCATGCACCTAAATGTTAGAATGAATCTATTCGAATTACCTTGGTTGTAGTAATGTTTTGATATGTGCTAGTAAGTACCCTATAGGGCTTTATGCTCCCCAATAAGACTGGCTAAATGGTGACTTGCCATACTTATTCTATTACGTGAACATGCTTGTCCTATGATGTGATAGTTGTTATACCGTTTTATGTGCACTATGACAGTTGTTCCCAACATGCTTATAATCTATCACTAGTGATGTCATCTTGGTTACTCTCTGTAATGGTGCCTCATGCTTCATGAACATTATGTTGAACTCTTTTAAATGACTCTTGACTATGCCCATGCCTTATCATGTATCGCTAGCATTGTGTAGGATCTACGCTTTATAAATGTGTTCCGTTGTATGATTCTATGCCATTATCATCCTATTATGCGATCATTGTTGCCAGGTGTGATAGTTAATACGCCACTCTTATATATTCTCGTATTACGCTTAGCCTGATCGTTATGTTATATCTCGCCATGCTATAATTGACCTCCCATGTTGCTGCATGTACCATGCTTGTACATTTGTTCGTTTACATGATACATGTCATCCTCATTAAATCCCATATGACTTCGAATCTTGCATGATCATTACTGATTCCGCATATCTTGCTTGAAGTTGCTAGGCATATCTGCTTCCATGGAATACTAGAATGTTAGCTTATCTCACATGCATCCGTGTAGAATTTGATTATGTCTTTTGGAATAAATATGTATTTTTCGATCTCCTTGAGATAGATACATTTTAGTGTGGATTAATGTGACTGATGTGTTCCATGGTAAATTCGTATTTGCTTGACGCGATTATAACCTAATAGACTTCCATAGGGGCATTGTTACTATTCTCGGGTCGGAGTTCTGTCTCTAGATGTCGTCTTTAGTGTCGGTCCGTGTTTGTTTCCGGAAGGGACATTGGGTTGCCCGTCCTTCTCACTCCCATATCTCTGCTAACTTAGACTCCTATGCGATACTTGGATGAGCGATCGCATGGGAAAAAGAACGGAAGGTGAGATAATGATAGAGCGACGCAGTAGAAGCATGGGCCCATAACCCACGGGCCTCGGGATCAATGATGTCGGCGGAACAAGCACGTATTGAGGATTGCGGTTACTGAGTGCGATATGACTTGCAAGCGAGAATGTCCTTCGTTCGAATTGCTAACCCTTTTGAATTTGTTGACGACGATATTGCACTGACCTAGCGATGAGATTTATGTGTTGATGTGCTGACTTGATGATGACCGTTGCCTGATTGCTTGTTGTCTATGATGATATGATTTGATGACTTATAGATCTCATGTACCATGATGTCTTGACTTGTTGTTACTCTAAGTTGCTAAGCATGATTTGAATTCCTTTGCTTGTAAAATGTGAACTACATATGCTAAGAAGCCTGAATTGTATCGGATAAGGTTATAATGCAACATGTTAGCTTGACTTCATTATGTTCATATATGATGTTTGCAAGGAATATTGAGCATGATGGTAAACTGAGACTTGTTGAACCCATGATGTTATGTTTATGAATGCTAGTTGATATGATGTAGACCTTAGGTTTGATGATTTTCGTTAGTGCTTCTTCCTTAAACATGTGGGTGAGGTCATTGATAGTGTGGTAGAAGAGTGGTGAAAGAGCTTGAGTGGTTAGGATGATCGGGGATGTTATGAGATAAGTCGCAAGAGAGAGATGTTGGTTTAGGTAAGACTGAGTGAGCTTTAGGCATTTTGCAAGGCATGATGCTGGTGATATCTTGGGAAGTGTGGGAAGTGTAAGAAATGGCCTTAAGAGAAGTGAGGATATAGTATGAGAGGGTACTCGGGTGTGGAGTTAGAGATAGGAGTTGAATTCTTAGGAGTGGATGGTGTGAGGTAGTGCTTGGTGGAATAAGGGGCGAGATTGGAGTATCGGGATGAATTGGGATTCCTTAGGGAATTTTGTCTGAGTTGATGTTGGTGAGTCTAGAAGAAGGTTGGTATTGGCTTGGGAACTGGAAGCGAGCGAGCGGGGATTGCGTTTTATTTTGAGTGGTGATGATGTCACGATTTTCTTGCTTATGTGATTTCTTAATATGTGTTGATATGATGTTAAATAGCAACCATGACAAATCTGATATGGAAGGATATTACATGTTAGTATGCAATATTGGAATCTAGATGAAAGTAACCAATGTTATCATGATATGTTGATGCTTCGCCATCCTGTTATGTTGTTTTAGAAGCATGATGATGTATTATATGGTTGACTAGCATGATTATTGATTATGTAAATGGTGAATATGACTTGAACTGTGGACATGACTTGTATATATGAGATAATGTGGCATGATTTCTAAATGGTCGTTATATGGTTTTGTGACGAGTTAAGGTGGTGTCTTTTAGGGCATATTGACATTGTGATGATTTATATACTGCTTGATCTTCATTTTTCTGAATCTTAATAACATGACCTTATTGCGTTGAGATGTTAACGTGATGAATCTATCTACTTGTGTTGCGATATCGATATGCGATTGTGAGATTTGATGTGTACTGACGCACTAACCCCATAACACCTGACTCGTTGATTTCTGGACATGTGTGCTTACGTGATGAGTGATGAGCATTCGATTATGCACTTGTGATGCCTTCAGTGTGATGTAGATATACCTTATGATTTGTAGTATGTTGAGGTTTGTTGTTTCTTTGGTACTTGAGACTTGTTGGCATGTTTATGTTTATGTTAATTAGACGGTTATGTGATGGTTTGTGACTATGATATGATGTGGGATTTGCCATGTGTGAGATAGCTTATGGTATTATGCTTATGTAAGAGTTGATGAGACTTTTGGTTATGGTACTTGTTGAGTTGTGAATGATGTTGCATGATCTAGAAACTAGGAAGAGGATATGGGATTAGCCCTTAGAGGTGGATGATTCCACCTCCGAGATTCTGAATTTGATTGATTGTTATGCGGGAAACTGATTTGGTTTTGAAGAATTTTGACAAAATTTTGCTTGAAAGAATTTGACTTGTTTTGGTGTAAAGTTGCTTGGTTAAATGTCTTATTTGAAGATTTTGAGCGGTTTGAAAAGGAATTACTTGAATTTTTTAAGAATAAACGTTACCGAGAAATTCAACGATTTTGAGGCTAATCTTTTTCAATTACGGAATCCCTTTTGAAACTTTTCAACCCGGGCTTATATTATAACGTCTCACGAAGTGGATACATGCATTTTATAGGGGCGCATATAGAATGCTTGCTAAGACCTAGTAGAGACGCTATGATTGCTTTTCGAGTTATGATGTGACCGAAAGGTCGGGGTCAGGGTGTGATAGGGGCCCATATCACATACTTGCTACGACCAATTGGGAATGTTATGATCATGTCAAGGGTATTGTGAGGATCTCATACGGGCCCCTATGAGATGCTTATAGAATCAATGGCATGATCCTTGGACTCACCAATTTAAAACTTTATCCCCATGTTTTAGAGTGATTTTAGTCTCGGGGACGAGACTTGTTTTTAGAGGTGGATGATGTAAAGACCGGGAAATTTTAGAATATTAAATTATTGAAATAGAGATTTATAATCATCCTGATTTCTAAGATTTGGGAGGTTTGGAATTGCCGTCATTGAGCTATTGGTTTTATTCTAAATATTTTAAAACGAGTTCCGGTATTATTTAGTTGAAAATTTAGATTATGTTTTATCCCGCTCCCATATGCGAAAATTTAAAATAATATTTAGAGTTCCTTATTAAGTTTGGAATTGAAAATTTAAAAATCACTTTAAGTCAAGTCGAGATAAGGTTAAGAAAACAGTTTCATAATTTATTTTCTGGGTATTTGAAATTCAACTTCATGGACCACTTGCTTTTCCTCCCCTCTCATTTGTCTCTTTCTCCCCTCCCACTCTCGATTGCAGTCTTTTGCAGAGGTAGGATAGCAACACCTCCCATTTTGTTTAATCAACACCTTCCTCCCTCCTTTCTTTTCCATACTTGCTCACCCATTTTTGGAAGGTGCCAAAACCCCCTGCTTCTCTCCCATTCCATTCCGATTCACTGAAGGAACAGGGCCAGGCCTCTAGCTGATCTCTTCTGATTTTGGCTAACCATCACCCATTTTATCTATTGACCAACTCCTCTTTGTCTGCACAATGTCAAAACTCTCCACCTGCTCCCACTGTGTGCTCAGAATACTCAGCAAAACAACAAATGGATTCCCCCTTTTTTCTTCATCCTCATACCACAAACCAACGAAGAGCTCCTCCCACCCATTGTTTTCAGCGAGCCACACCAGCAGCTGCTCCACCATCGACGTCGGCCACGCAGGAGGTCGCCGGAGCCGCCATTTCCGCCGGGCGCAGCCCCTCCTCCCCTTCTCCACACCGCCAGTGGAAGCACTCTTCCCCGTTCCGACAGAGAAGCCGATCCACCACCATTGCAGCTTCTTTCCCCTTCTGTTTCCGACACCAACCGACCCTCCGACGTCGAGACAGACCCAGAAGCGCCTACAGCAACCAGGACCGGCCGGAGAAGCCGCGAGATCCCCAATTTTCCCCCTGTTCCATTCCGGTTAGGTAAGACTTGAATCCACCGTTCCGACTTGAATCCGCTATAAACGTATTCCTCAATGAACTTTCCTTTCTGTCGTCCTAGGACATCCCGATGTCGATTCCGCCCTCGATGAGCTCGAATCGAGTCTCCGACGAAGATCTCCGGCGAACCTTCGAGCCCTCGGTGAGCTTTCTCTTCCTCCTTCCTCTTACTCGCGTTTTGGTTCTTCTTGGTTGGTTGAGGTCGGGAAAAAGGTGATGGCAAGGAGGAGATCTGGTCGGATTAATTGCCGCCGGAACCTGGTAATCGTCTTCTTTCTTCCGTGTTTTCCATCGCCGAGCAGAAGCAATCTTCTGTTCTATCAGATTGGGGGAGAAGGGTTTAGTGAACCGGCCCCCCTTTTTCTTTTCTTTTTGTGAACCGGTAGTTCGGGCCTCTTTTACCCGGTTCAGTTAACTCACCATCAGATTGGGTCATTCTTTTGGTTCTGGGCTGGGTTTGTCTTCCAGTTCTGGGCTTCTATTCGGGTTAAGGATTGGGCTGGCCTATTAGGTGTATTATAAGGTTTTGTTTTGTTGATTACCTATCATCTTTTGTTATATGGTTAGTTGTTAGTAGATTATTAATAATTATTATTATTGTTGGTTATTATTATTACAGTTATTAATTTTGATAAATCTGATTTTATGAAAATAAATTTATGAAATTATTATAAAAGTGTTTGGAAATAAAGTTATTTGGGACAAGTGTGTTGATTTAAATATGTGAATTTGGTGATTCTTATGTTTTAAATATTATTGGAGTATGTTGTTAAATGTTGTTAATAAACGAGATTTTTTAAGAGAATTGTCAGTTTTTATTTACGAATGGGGTTTTTAAGGATAGATTTATTTTGGAAATGTTTATCATTGTCTTAAATTACTTGAAACATTAAAGTCAAGGTTTTGAAATAAAATGCCGGGACTAATTCTATAATATGATTTTGAGATATTGGTTTTAAGTTTTAAATGTTTAATGTCGGGATTTTTGTCTTGGCTTGATGATGTTGTTTTTGAGAAGAAAATTGGAAGAATGATTTTGGTTGATGCTGATCATATCAGAAAGGTTTTGGAAAACGGTTTTACTATCGGTTGGTTTTGAGTATGTTGAGAACTTGGGTTTCGTGCGTATGAATGTTGGACCGGTAGCTTATAGAAATGGCTTGATGATAGGTGTGTATTGCTTTGGACTGCTTTGGACTTGCATTTGGGCCCTTGCTTGTATTATCCTGCTGTTCTGCATCTTCAGGTAAGTTCCCTAGGGGGCTTACTCAGGTTGGACATTCATGCCTGTTGTTACATTTTATGTTAAGTGTTGCATATGCATAAAAGCATGCCATGTAGTATCATGTTTAGGTTGCACTAATTGATTGAGCATCTGTTTACTTTATGCGTTTGAAACAGAACGACCGTTATCTGTGCTAGTCCTAGAGTCGTTGCTAGGGTCATAGGGTAGCCCAGCCTCATCGGGTACCCTGAGTCAATCGAGTCATGAACTTCCTTATATTATGAGATGCCTGCGGACTTTATTGTGGAGCGGGTTAGGCATGCGTGCCGCCCGATTATGATGGAATGCATTCACAAGCTCGCAGTCTCCACCCTATCGGAAGGGGCTGGAGGTAGGAGAGGGATATGCCACTTGGCATTGTCTTGGGCCCTTTACAGTATTTTTACACATTATTGTAACTAGGATCATGCTAGTGTGTTTGACTGTCCTACTGCATTAGAGCATCTTTATTAGGTATAGCACATACTATGTGGCCTTAGCGAGGACTGCCGATCCCGCATGAGTGGCTCGATCCGACTCCTTTACCTGTTCTTTTTTTAAGGTATCTTCCGCAAATTTTGTCTATATGACGGGGTTCCCTTTTGGCGAATCGAAGAACATGGCTAATTCTCTAACTTGGTGTAAATGGTAATAATTTGCTTATGTTTTGGTTTTGACCCGGCTCTACCGTGACACTTTGTATCTTAACTTTGCTTCCGCTTTACTTTCATTTGAATTGAATTTCGCGACATAGTATTAAGATAGGTTAAGGGTACCCAACGACCCTTCGTGGCTTTTAGGGTTTGAAATCCTTCTTTCTACTAATCTTAAAATGAGTTTGAAATCTCGACCCGTACCTGGATTGCAAGATCAGAACAAGGGGTTTAATCCCTTGAAACGTAACCCGGAAATCATAATTCTGGGCCGTTACAAAACCCGTCAGTGCCGCCCTCAAACACCATTCCATATCCTTCTGTCCTCAAAGGACTTCCTGCCCATGGACCCCTACCCCCGACCCTCTCCTGCCAACCAACCCAGGCCGACCTAGTAGCGCAGAGGCTGAGACAGAGGTCGCGACAACTGTTGCGGGTGCGGCAACCAGGGTGGCGACCGCCGCTTCTCCTCACCGATGCCTTGGTACCAGCAGCCGTAATGGGCGCCCCCGCCCTGCCCCTATCTGACATGGGTGGGCTACCCTCCATCGTCGATGGTTCGTCCGCACCATTCACCACCACAGTCAGCCCCGTCCCCGGCGCTCTACGCGTCCCAACCGGAGCCCACGGACCTCTCCGTTGTATTCTCCACCATGGGACTTCAGCAGCCGGACGACAACTGCTATATGGATACCGGGGCCTCTTCTCACATGACGAACGCGCCAGGTAACCTACACATTGTTTTTAATTCTATAACTCTACCGTATGTCTACGTCCGAAACGACGCACCTCTTCCCATTGTCGGTTCGGGCCAAGCAACCCTCCCCACTGGACCCCCCGTCGCCTTAGTAACGTCCTACTAGCCCCTGACCTTGTCAAAAACCTCATCTCTGTTCTTCAATTTACCATCGATGATCACATGGCCATCCAATTTGACCCTTTTGGTTTTCTTGTGAAGGATCTACGTACAGGGACCTCAATCATGCGATGCAATAGTTCCGGCGACCTCTATCCACTCGTCGCAACCCGCCGTTCCACCAATGTCGTCCACTCTTCCCTCGTCTCCCTTGGTTCCGACTTGTGGCATGCTCGTCTTGGCCACCCTAGTGATCACGTGTTACAAATTCTCCGCTCTACCAATTTTATTTCTTGTAATAAAGCCTCGGTCGTTTGCACTTCGTGTGAAATCGCCAACAACAAAATACTTCCTTTTAGCATTTCTCATTCTCTTACTTTTGCACCCTTTGACATCATACACTACGATTTGTGGACATCACTTATTCCAAGTGCTAGTGGATTTCATTACTGTTGGGTTATCCTTGAGGATTTCACCAATTTTGTATGGGTTTTCCCACTTCGTCATAAATCAGAAACTCATGGCCACATTGTTGCTTTTCACAAGTTTGTCGAGACACAATTAACACTACCAATTAAGTCCATCCAATGTGACATGGGAGGCGAGTTCAACAACATAATTGTCCGATCTATTTGTCAACAACATGGGATAGTGTTGTGAGCCTAATTTGTCATGTTTTACACTTACTTTTATATCGATTTCTGCATACATTGCATGCATTTGGGTTAGAACAATACATAATATGTGTAGTTTACACTTATTTGCAATATATGGAGGTCTACACAAGTTTTTGTTATATTTCGCAGAAATCGGACGCACTTTGGAGCTTAAAGGAAACTCATGGAGAAGCTAAAGATGTTGCAGCTGGAGAAAACGCCATTTTTCACCATCCTTCGTTCTGAGTCAAGCTTTGATGTCTTCATGAGAGTTGTATCCCTCAGAAAGAGCTTTCCAACGCATGGTCATATGCGTCAATCCGACGAACGAGGACTCAGGAAAGTGCGTTTCAAGAACAGAGCAAAAAGCTGAGAGAACTCTACTCGAGATCGACTAGCATCTACTCGATCTCGACGAGTGCTGGTCGAGCACACCTGGTCGAGCAGAGCTGATCGAGGACACTGAGTCAGAGACAACCCGACTTCGGAACCTTACTCGATCTCGAGTACCTCTAGTCGAGATCGACCACACTTCGGAGCCATGTCCGGAGTCGACGAGCTGTGCCAAGCCAAGAAGCCGAGGACGAAGACGCAGACCACCTCTACTCGATACAGAGTAGCCGTGGTCGATATCGACCAGACCTCCGAGCCTTGTCGAGCAGAGTCACCCAGCTAGACCAAGTCGACGAACCCTGGTACTCGATATCGAGTAGCCGTGGTCGATATCGAGTAGACATGTCGAGCCGCGTTACTCGGTTTGAGCAGTCCGAGTAGAGCTGGGATTCCTTGGGCACGAAGGATGTCGAGTGGGCCGAGATCTATCATCATCTATCCATGGAAGGGAGATCTATCAACATGAAGAAGACTTACCTAGTTTAGATTTATCTTTTCCTTTTAGATTAAATTCCTTTATTGCTTTTATTTATCTTTTAAGCCTTTAGATATAGAGATAGATGATTCTATCCTTGAATAGCGAGGATTAGAAGCCTATAAATAAAGCCCTAGGGGCTGGTTTTTATTCATTCAATTCACAAGCTAGAGAAGTAGTTCCATAGAGACAGTTTAGGAGTTCTAAAGTTTTTAGGGTTTTGGCATTCATCGAAAGTTGGATTGCCGGGATTGTAAAGGCTTTGAATTTAGTTTTAATGCAATTTAGTTCTTTTCATACATCAATGTCTGCGATTGCGATGAGGCGTGAGTAGTCCACCTACTTCTGGGGCTGGGGTGAGCCCGACGGTGGCTATGTGAGATGATGCGGTAAAGGTCAGATCTTTTTGTGTAATTCGTCTTCTATCTCTATGAGCATGATTCTTTTGCGAGAGTTGAAGGTGATCCTTGTTTGTATTATTGAAGCGAAAGTGATCTTAATGCAACTTGGATTAATTATGTGAAAAGGGTTAGTAACAATTAGGGTTTATGCGAAAGCTTCTATATGCCTATTTGTTGGTAACGAAAGTTATTTGATGGAAAGTATGATCTTTTATGCCTTTATGTATTACTTTGCATGGTTATCGTTGTGGTGTTGATACCCTGGCTTTGGACGTATTTTAGCATATTGAGTTTATTTCTGTCAAATTTCTGAATTTGGGTTCGAATCTGCGATTTACAGTTTTCTGTCTTGCTAGTCGATACAGAGGAGTTTTTGGTCGATACAGAGTAGCCTCTACTCGATATCGAGTACGAACTTGTCTACATCGTGTTGTCTGCTTTCGTTTCTGAGTTTCTGTTGTCGACCTCCTTAGTCGATATAGAGGACTGTTACTCGAGATCGAGTAGCTTATGTGTCCTCGCTTTTGTTTCTGCTTTGCTTTGCCTTTTCTGTTTTCGTTTTGATCTTTGCTTTTGTTTGTTCTTTTCTGTTTTATTTCTGTTTCTGCCCCTTTGTTTCTGTGTTGCTGTCTTTCTGCTGCTTTGTCTGTGAGATTTACAGCTGCCTAGGATCTGCTGACACGCTTCCTCGTGGATTCGATCCTGACTTCCCATTACTGCATTGGAGGAGTCTTGTATTTATTTGCGTGGGCCTAAATCTGGTTTGATCTATTTTGTTATATTTCATACTCGATTTCCTCCTCACAACAAATAGCCCTCTGCATCTCTTATCCACAAACTTCCCCACAAAATGGCAAAGCAAAACGCATCCTCCGCACTCTCAATGACAAAACTCGGAACCTCTTACAACACGCCTCCCTACCTCTCTCTTTTTGGGTTGAAGCTCTTCACATGGCCACCTACCTCCACAATATACTTCCGTCCAAAGCCCTTGACAACTCCATCCCAACCCTGGCACTCTACCATCGCTACCCTTCCTACAATCATATTCGAGTGTTTGGATGCCTTTGTTTTCCCAACATGAGTGACACCGCTCCTCACAAGATCTCCTCACGGTCCACCAAATGTGTCTTCTTAGGCATTGTTGTTGCAGGAGGATGGTCAAGTATGAAATAAATATAGAATAAAGATCAGACTGACTTCACTGTCTGAGCAAATAAATACAAGACTTCCTCCCGTTGTAGTAGAAGGTTGTCAGGATCGAATCCACGAGGAAGCACGTCAGCAGTTCTCGGGTAGCAACAGATCTCACAGACAAGCAACAGAAAGACAGGAACAGAAAGACAGAAATAAAAGCAGAAAAGACAAAGCAAAACAGAAACTAAAAGCAAAGACAGAAAATAGCGAAAGAAAGTAAAGAACAAAGCAAGACAGAGGCACTCGATCTCGACTAAGCCTACTCGAGATCGACAACAGCAAATCGACAGAAACTGAAAAATCGACAACAAAAGCAGAAACTCTACTCGACCTAGACAAGACCATACTCGAGATCGACTAACGTCCTACTCGATCTCGACAAGGTCTACTCTGTATCGACAAGAAAGACAGAAAACTTTAAATTGCAAATTTCGAACCCAAACTCATTCCGATGAAATAAATTCAATATATAAAAGACTTCCAAGGCCAGGGTATCAACACCACAACGATAACCGTGCAAAGTAACACATAAAGGCATAAAAGATCATGCTTTCCATCAAACAACTTTCGTTATTAACAAATAGGCATATAGAGGCTTTCGCATAAACCCTAATTGTTACTAACCCTTTTCACATAATTAACCCAAGTTGCATTAAGATCACTTTCACTTCAATAACACAAACAAGGATCACCTTCAACTCTCGCAAAAGAATCATGCTCATAGGGATGGAAGACGAATTGCATAACAAGATCTGACCTTTACCGCATCTCCTCACATGGCCACCGTCGGGCTCACCCCAGCCTCAGAAGTGGGTGGACTACTCACGCCTCATCGCAATAGCAGACATTGATGTATAAAAAGAAACTTGCATTAAACTATATTCAAAGTCTTTACAATCCCGGCAATCAAACTTTCGATGAATGCCAAAACCTTAGAATTCCTAAAACTTCTTTGTGGAACTACTTGTCTCTGACTAAAATTGGATTAATGAAAACCAGCCCCTAGGGCTTTATTTATAGTCTTCTAATCCTTGCTAATCAAGGATAGAATCTCCTATCTATATCTAAAATTATATCAAAAAGCTTTAATGATAAATAAAAGCAATAAAGGAAATAAATTTAAAAGGAAAAGATAAATCTAAACTAGGTAATATGTCTTCATGTTGATAGATCTTCCTTCCATAGATAGACTTGATCAAATTTGGATAGATCTCGGCCAATTCGACTTCCTTCATGCCCAAGTAACTCCAAGTCGACAAGGACTGCTCACGTCGACGCGTTTCCAGAAACTGGTCTACTCGATCTCGACAAGGGCTCGTCGATCTCGACTAGAGTTCATCGTCGACTGGACTTCTCGGGTGACTCTGCTCAACAGGCTCGGATCTGGGCTCCTGGGCGTCGTCGATCTCGACTAGGTTCTCCTCGAGATCGACTAGGGTGGTGGTCGAGGATGGCTCTCTGGTGATGTCGAGGACTCCTCCTCGGCATGGACTCGGACAGGCGCTGGGTGGCTCGTCGATCTCGACAAGGTCTCATCGAGATCGAGTAGAGATGTGCTCGGCGTCTTCGTCCTCGGCTTTTCGATCAGCTCATCTTCTCATCGACTCCGGGTGTAGCGCTGAGGTGTCGTCGATCTCGACTAGGTCTTGTCGAGATCGAGTTGTGTTCCGGGAGTCGGGTTGCCTTGGACTTGGTTTCCTCGATCAGGCTTTGTCGACCAAGTCTGCTCGGACTCTCTACTCGAGATCGAGTAAGGTGTACTCGACATAGAGTAGCCCTGACTTCATCTTGGTTTGTCCTGGTTCTGTACTCTCGGATTCTGGACTTCTGTAGTTGTTTTCCGAGCTTTTCTGTCCTTCCTTAGAATTGCTGTAAAACGTCTCGAATTCTGCGAACTAAACAGAAACTGGTGTAGATTCCATAATTTGGCAAATAAACGTAAGCTACATAGATTCTGTACTATCTTAGCCCAAATGAATGAAATGTATGCAGGAATCGATATAAAAGTTACTGTAAAACATGGCAGATTAGGCTCACAACAGGCATCTCCCCAAACCATCGAGGCTACCGTTGTCTTCGCTTGGATAACAATCGGGTTGTAATATTTTGCCATGTGATTTTTGACGAACATACCTTCCCTTTCGCTTCCCAAACCCAACCCCCCGTCACCACGCCTCATGCTACACCCGACGCCGACACATACCCACCCCTCCTCTGCCACCTACTGCACCAAGCTTCCCTCACCCCGCCAATGTCGCGCCCGCTGCACTCATGTCGCGCCCACCGCCTTCCCCTCAACCCCCTGTTGCGGCTCCCCAGCCGCTGCAGCACCCGCCTCACCATGCTGCGGCCGCAGCCCCCTTTTAGCGCCCACCGCCACAAGCTGCGCCCGCCGCACCTCCTCCTACAGCGCCTACAACCCCCTCTGCCCCCTCCATGAAGACCCGGTCTCAATTCGGGATCTTCAAACCCAACCCCAAGTACAACCTTCTAACCCCATCCACAAACATATCTCCATCCCCTACCTAAATCACCACAAAAGGCCTTACAAGACCCGAACTGGCATTCTGCCATGATTGATGAGTTTAGTGCTTTAATTAAAAATGGCACGAGGGACCTCATTCCTAGGACTTGGGACTCTAATATCATCAACTGCATGTGGTTGTTCAAACATAAGTACATGTCTGATGGGACTCTTGAGCGTCACAAGGCTCGCCTCGTTGTCAATGGCAAGTCTCATGAGGTTAGTGTGGACTGTGATGAAACCTTTAGCCCGGTCATCAAACCCGCTATCATACGCATAGTTTTGAGCATCGCTCTCACCAAGAACTGGTATATTCATCAGCTGGATGTCAAGAATGCTTTCCAGCACAGTAATCTTCAGGAGACTGTGTATATACATCAGCCGACGGGCTTCTATGATTGCTCGCACCCCTCCCACGCCTGCCTTCTTCGGAAGTCTCTCTATGGGTTGAAGCAGGCGCCTCGGGCCTGGTATCAGCGATTCGCCACGTACCTCACTAGGATTGGTTTTCAGGGCAGTCAGTTTAATCACCCCCTCTTTGTGTTCCATTCAGGTCCTAACACTGCCTACCTCTTACTGTACGTCGATGGCATTGTGCTCACTGCCTTCTCTTCCTCCTTATTGTTTAGACTGATGACATTGCTGCGATCGGAGTTTGCCATGACTAATCTTGGTTCGCTGAACTCCTTCCTCGACATCTCTGTGACTCGCACTCGTGATGCGTTGTTTCTTCATGAGAAGAAATATGCCCTTGAGATTGCCGACAAAGCCCGGATGACGTCTTGCAAACCCGCCACCACTCCTGTCGACTGCAAGTCCAAGCTCGATGTTGCCTCGAGTCCTAAGGTCGTTGATCCTATAGCCTACCGTAGTATGGCAGGTGCCCTCCAGCATCTAACGTTCATTGGGCCAGACATCGCCTTCGCGATTTAGCAGATTTGCTTATACATGCATGATCCTCGTGAGCATCACCTCCATGCGCTCAAGCGAATCATCCGGTACAGCAAGGGCACCAGTGACATGGGTTTGCACATCGCTCGCGGTCGGTTTGACACCCTCACCGCTTACTCGGACGTTGATTGAGCGGGTTGTCTTGAAACTCACCGCTCCACATCTAGCTTCGCAGTGTACCTTGGCGACAACCTAGTGTCGTGGTCCTCCAAGCGTCAGGCGACCATCTCTCGCTCCAGTGCCAAGGCCGAGTATTGTGGTGTCGCCAACGCCTTGGAAGAGACCTGCTGGCTCCGCAACCTCCTCTACGAGCATCGTGTTCCGCTTCGTGCAGCCACCTTGGTCTATTGCGACAATGTCTCTGCCGTCTACCTCTCTTCGAACCCGGTTCAGCACCGACGGACCAAGCACATCGAGATTGATATCCATTTCGTCTGAGATAAAGTCACCCTAGGCCAGGTTCGGGTATTACATGTCCCTTCTGCACATCAGTATGCGGAAATTTTCACAAAAGGATTACCTACTCCTCTTTTTACTTCTTTTCGTTCCAGTCTTGCTATTCGCTCAACTTTAGTTGCGACTAAGGAAGGATGTTAGCAGACATTATTTATATATGTGCATATTGTGTATAGTGATGATTGTACCCTCAGGGTTTTTACCCAATGATATATATATATACAGAAGTAGGCCTCTGAGATCCGGTAGGAACTCATTTATCCAAACACTTACAAGAGCAATATCCCTTTGAATGATCGTCCGATGAGATGTGGGCAACGTTGGTTGCCCCGTTGCTTTTTTTTGTCTTTTTTTTATGTAACAAGGATTTGGGTGGTGTTATCACTCAATAGACTAATCAATCAATATATCAATATCAATCAATATCATCGGCTCTGGGTCTGTTTCATGGATCAATATCATCAGCTCTAGGTCTGCTTCATGGATTGTAGGAGGCTCATCGGTTGGGGATTTCTCATCTTGAGGTGGAAGGCGACTGCTTAACAGCTATTAACGCCGTCAAGGGTTTTTGGAACTGCTAATGGGAGATTGAAATGATGATTTCGGACACGCTCGCCATCGGCCGATACTTTACTAGTGTATCTTTCTCCCATACATTCAGAGAGGGCAACCGCGTTGCGGATCGACTCGCTCACCTTGGTCTGCTGCCGTCTTCTTCCAATTGGAAATCTGATGTTGTAGTCGACGAGCTCATCTGGAAGGACGCACTTGATTGGTGGCTCAACCGCGATTGACCACCTCCAAATCTTCGCTAGTATAAAAAAAAAATCAATCAATATCAATATCAATACTATAATACTAAAGGAGAAGTCGCCTAACCCATGTGGCGACTTCTCCTTTAAAGTAGGGCATTATTTTTTTTTATCACCCATCTTTATCACTTTGTAATCTCAATCTATTGCATTCTTATGTAAACAACTAACTCGCCGATCAACTACATGTATGAAATAACACAACTCCAATCAATCAATTAATTAATTTATAATTGCAGATTATGGTATATATCTAAACAACTGATGAGAGGGTTTCTCGACCAAATAAATTTGTAGTCAAGACCCCCGCTATAGTATAGGGGAGTCAGGTTCGTCCTCAGAAGAGAAGTCAGCGGTTCTAGGTTTAGTGTGTTATGGGGTTCAGGGATAGCGGGAAAAGGTGGGGAGGTTGTTGTCGATGTCGACTAAGACTTGGTGGATGTCGAGGGAATGATAGAAGAAGAGGTGGTCGGTGTCGGGTAACTTTGCAGGATAAAAATAATGAAATAAAATAAATGAAGATGCAAACTTCCAAGGTTAGAGATCACCACAACAATAAACATATGCGCAGATCATAAATCACATAAAGATGCATGCTTTATATCAAATAACTTTCGTTATTAACAAATAGGAATATAGAGGCTTTCGCATAAACCCTAAGTGTTACTACCTTTTCTTAATTAGGATCAACCAACTTTCGCAGGCAAAGCCTAATTACTATCCAAATTCATAATTAATTCACTTTCGCTTCATAATAGCAAATAAGGAATTGTCCTCGACTGTCGCAAAGGATTAAGCACATAGGTAAATGATAATAAAGACACACAAAACCATGAATTCATAAATCAAACAAACATATCTATGTTGGGATCACCCCAACCCTAGAAGAAGGAAAATTAGAAAGCAAACATGATGAAAGAAATTAACTTTGACATAAAATAAACTAAAACTTACAAAACCTTCCAAATGTTCCTCCTCTCTCTCCTCTCTCGCCTCCTCTCTCTCTCTCTCTCTCTCTCTCTCTCTCTCTCTCTCTCTCTCTCTCTCTCTCTCTCTCTCTCTCTCTCTCGCCTCCTCCCTCTCTCTCGCCTCCTCCCTCTCCTTGCGCCCGAAGACGGCTTTGCTTGAATGAATGAAAATCAGCCCCCTAGGGCTTTATTTATAGCCTTCTAATCCTTCCTAATCAAGGATAGAATCTTCTATCTATATCTACTAAAAGCTTAAAGATAAATAAATTGCTTAAAGGAAATAAATCTTTAAAGGAAAACTATATCTAAACTAGGTAATATGTCTTCATGTTGATAGATCTTCCTTCCATAGATAGATGATGATAGATTTCGGCCTACTCGACCTCCTTCGTGCCCAAGGAATCCCATCTCGACTCGGATTGCTCAACCGCGTAACGCGTTTTCGGACTTTGCTCGTCGATCTCGACCAGGCTCTACTCGAGATCGAGTACGGTGGTCGTCGACTTGGCCTGGCTGGGCTCCTCGGGTGGCTATGCTCGACAAGCTCGGACAAGGCTCCTGGGCGTCGTCGATCTCGACTTGGGTGTACTCGAGATCGAGTAGGATTCCTCGTCTGGCTGGCTTGGTCGGGTGGCCCTGCTCGACATGGCTCGGATCTGGTGGTTCTGGCTCCTCGATCTCGACCAAGGGTGCTCGAGATCGAGTAGAGTGCGGTCGAGGATGACTCGGACTGATGTTGTCGAGGACTCCTCCTCGGCATGGGCTCGGACTGGCGCAGGGTGGCTCCTCGATCTCGACAAGGCCTCCTCGATATTGAGTAGGGTTGGCTCGGCGTCTCCGTCTTCGGCTTCTCGACTTGGCACAGCTCGTCGACTCCGGACATGGCTCTTCGATCTCGGCAAGGCCTCCTCGACATCGAGTAGGATTCCGGGAGTCGGGTTGTCTCTGAATCAGTGTCCTCGATCAGCTCTGCTCGACCAGGTCTGCTCGACAAAGTTGGTCGATATCGAGTAAGGTGTACTCGATATCGAGTACACTTGGCTTCAGCTTTCTGCTCTGTTCTTGAAACGCACTTTCCCGAGTCCTCGTTTGTCGGATTGACGCATATGACCATGCGTTGGAAAGATCTTTCCGAGGGCTACAACTTTCATGAAGACATCAAAGCTTGATTCAGAACGAAGAATGATGGAAAAATGGCCTTTTATCCAGATGCACCATTCTTAGCTTCTCCATGAGTTTCCTTTAAGCTCCAAAGTGCGTCCGATTTCTGCGAAATATAACCAAAACTTGTGTAGACCTCCATATATTGCAAATAAGTGTAAACTACACAGATTCTGTATTATTCTAACCCAAATGCATGCAATGTATGCAGAAATCGATATAAAAGTAAGTGTAAAACATGGCGAATTAGGCTCACATCAAACACCCCATACTTAAGCTTGCTTGTCCTCAAGCAATACTTTTATTTGTCATTCAGGGGAAGAAATCAAAACTCTCAACATATTAGATTCATTGTCATATAACCCTGCAATCAATTACCATCCTCGAAAAGGTACTTATGTCACAGATCCATGCATGTGCAATTATACAAAAGCAACATCTACTCACAAAAGGAGGGTTATGCAAAAACACTTTTTATGTGAGAAAGCATTAATAATCAAGAGGACTTTAATTTAAGCTCAAATAAGGAGTAGGTTGGTAAAAGGCTAAAAGGTGGGCAATTTTTGGCAATGTGGTGCTTTTGATCCGGGGAAATGGAGTACTTTCCAAACTTTCATACCACATTCTTTCTCATTAGATTCATCACCTTTCATAATGCTTTTATCAATAATAATGCTTTTACCTCTCTAACCTTAGCACTGCCTTCTCGTGAGTCGCAAACATGGGTGTTATGAATGGACCCGGATACTTAGTGCTTTGGACTCCTCCCAATGTGTCCCATCTCTCCAAACTATTATCTCAGAGAGCAGGGTCAATCTACCTTTATCTCCTGAGGTGATTGGATTTTCTTTCACTCATTAAATTTTCCATATATTTCAAACAATTTCCCGCCAAACTCCAAATATGATAACAACACAAACACCATATGATAATCTCCATAATGTAACATCATTCTCAACATAATCCCCGGATAAGATAAAGAATGGAAATATTTAGATCATGTAGAGCAATAATTGAAATAAGGCATATTATGGCTTTTGTGTAATGCATAAGCATAGGTAAGGCTAGGATTATAAACAATGAGCATTATATGGAAATATAAAGTCCTCCATCATCTTATCATGCAACATGTCAAAAGCAATTTCAAATTTTACCTCCTTTCATGGTTTTCAATAAAATATGCATTTCATTGTGACTTCCCTTTACTAGGCAATTTCATGCTATATCTCTAATGAATCTAATTTTGCATCGTCGAGTTCAATATAGCTTCCATGACATTAATCAAAAATTTCAATGGGGATCATTTTTTCAAAACTTTTGGAAATCATGCATATAAGCACATAAATCAATAATGAATTCCAAAATAGCAATGTATAAGCAATTCAAGAAATAAACCTTAAAAATGTACACATATAATGTCAAATAAAATCAAATATGTATAAAGTAAGCCCTTCCCCCACCCCATACTTAAACATTACAGTGTCCTCACTGTATAAAAACAAGGGTAAAAGAAAGAAACTCACTAGACAGATGTGCAGATCGTTGGGAATCGAGTGCTATGCTCTGGGCCGAGTCTGATTTAGTTTACTTCTATCCCCATGGACCTGAAAAAATGTAGAAGAGAAATACCCACAATAGAAAAACTAAAAGTTCAAAACCAAAAAACAAACAAAAGCAACAATGTCCAAAAGTCCCAAAAATAAATGTCTATTTACAAGCTCTAGATTTTATAGTCGCTAGGCCGACTTCTTCATTAAGCATTAGCCTGGTTCATCTTTGTCCGGAGGTATAGGTGGATCTGGTGGTTCCTCCGGTGGTGGGAAGCGTGGGATGTCATCCGGGGGCATCATGTGAAGAAGCTTAAACCTCCCCGAGTAAACGCTCCATGGTTTCACCCATTCATCTTCCTGCGCTCTAGTTGGCATGCATAAAGGAAGATATAAAGAAAATATACATACCTCATCATCATACCTCTTCCGATTCATAGGTTGACTTGGTTGCGCGTCTCCACCACAGCAAAACGGTGGAGTGGGAAGAGATATTTCCACCTCATCATGCGGAGCTTCATGCCACTTTGCTAGGACCCCATACTTGAATATGAACATCGGTTGCTCAAAATCATCGGGGATAGCCTTCACCTTGTAAGGTAAAAGCGATCTTGGAATGCCCTGGTCAACAATGTCCAACTTCTTCTCTTCTAGTGCTATTTCGTCGTGGGATCCTTCATATGATTCATCAACAATAGGTAGCAAAGTAGGAATGAAATTCGAGGAAGGACATACCTGGTTGTCGACATTGAGTGGGTCAATTGGCTCGTCGAGAGGAGGGCATGGTCCTTTAGACTGAATGGAAGCCTCAAGCCTTCGGATTTCGTCTTCCAACCGAGCTATTTCCCTTAATCGTGACCCCTCCACTGCGATCCTATTTCTCCATCTCAAATCTTGATACCATTCTTCCCATGCAGGATTCCCTTCAACAAAGTCTTCCATCTTTGTACCTAAGCTTTGAAATCACAATCAAGAACACAAATTAGTGGTAAAAGCTTGGCACCCAGTTGGTACCGGTGAGGTAGGTGGTGGTAGGGTAAGAAAAAGGGATGGGCTTTTCTGAACCTTAAACACAATTTAAACTAGGCGCGATTGATATCTCCCCGGCAACGGCGCCAATTTGACGAGAGGGTTTCTCGACCAAATAAATTTGTAGTCAAGACCCCCGCTATAGTATAGGGGAGTCAGGTTCGTCCTCAGGAGAGAAGTCAGCGGTTCTAGGTTTAGTGTGTTATGGGGTTCAGGGATAGCGGGAAAAGGTGGGGAGGTTGTTGTCGATGTCGACTAAGACTTGGTCGATGTCGAGGGAATGATAGAAGAAGAGGTGGTTGGTGTCGGGTAACTTTACAGGATAAAAATAATGAAATAAAATAAATGAAGATGCAAACTTCCAAGGTTATGGATCACCACAACAATAAACATATGCGCAGATCATAAATCACATAAAAATGCATGCTTTATATCAAATAACTTTCGTTATTAACAAATAGGAATATAGAGGCTTTCGCATAAACCCTAAGTGTTACTACCTTTTCTTAATTAGGATCAACCAACTTTCGCAGGCAAAGCCTAATTACTATCCAAATTCATAATTAATTCACTTTCGCTTCATAATAGCAAATAAGGAATTGTCCTCGACTGTCGCAAAGGATTAAGCACATAGGTAGATGATAATAAAGACACACAAAATCATGATTTCATAAATCAAACAAACATATCTATGTTGGGATCACCCCAACCCTAGAAGAAGGAAAATTAGAAAGCAAACATGATGAAAGAAATTAACTTTGACATAAAATAAACTAAAACTTACAAAACCTTCCAAACGTTCTTCTCTCTCTCTCTCTCTCTCTCTCTCTCTCTCTCTCTCTCTCGCCTCCTCCCTCTCCTTGCGCCCGAAGACGGCTTTGCTTGAATGAATGACAATCAGCCCCCTAGGGCTTTATTTATAGCCTTCTAATCCTTGCTAATCAAGGATAGAATCTTCTATCTATATCTACTAAAAGCTTAAAGATAAATAAATTTCTTAAAGGAAATAAATCTTTAAAGGAAAACTATATCTAAACTAGGTAATATGTCTTCATGTTGATAGATCTTCCTTCCATAGATAGATGATGATAGATTTCGGCCTACTCGACCTCCTTCGTGCCCAAGGAATCCCAGCTCTACTCGGACTGCTCAAACCGAGTAACGCGGCTCGACATGTCTACTCGATATCAACCGCTTAACGCGTTTTCGGACTTTGCTCGTCGATCTCGACCAGGCTCTACTCGAGATCGAGTATGGTGGTCGTCGACTTGGCCTGGCTGGGCTCCTCGGGTGGCTCTTCTCGACAAGCTCGGACAAGGCTCCTGGGCGTCGTCGATCTCGACTTGGGTGTACTCGAGATCGAGTAGGATTCGTCGTCTGGCTGGCTTGGTCGGGTGGCCCTGCTCGACATGGCTCGGATCTGGTGGTTCTGGCTCCTCGATCTCGACCAAGGGTGCTCGAGATCGAGTAGAGTGCGGTCGAGGATGACTCGGACTGATGTTGTCGAGGACTCCTCCTCGGCATGGGCTCGGACTGGCGCAGGGTGGCTCCTCGATATCGACAAGGCCTCCTCGAGATCGAGTAGGGTTGGCTCGGCGTCTCCGTCTTCGGCTTCTCGACTGGGCACAGCTCGTCGACTCCGGACATGGCTCTTCGATCTCGACAAGGCCTCGTTGACATTGAGTAGGATTCTGGGAGTCGGGTTGTCTCTGACTCAGTGTCCTCGATCAACTCTGCTCGACCAGGTCTGCTCGACAAAGTTGGTCGATATCGAGTAAGGTGTACTCGATATCGAGTACACTTGGCTTCAGCTTTCTGCTCTGTTCTTGAAACGCACTTTCCCGAGTCCTCGGTTGTCGGATTGACGCATATGAACATGCGTTGGAAAGCTCTTTCCGAGGGATACAACTCTCATGAAGACATCAAAGCTTGATTCAGAACGAAGAATGATGAAAAATGGTCTTTTCTCCAGCTGCACCATTCTTAGCTTCTCCATGAGTTTCCTTTAAGCTCCAAAGTGCGTCCGATTTCTGCGAAATATAACCAAAACTTGTGTAGACCTCCATATATTGCAAATAAGTGTAAACTACACAGATTCTGTATTATTCTAACCCAAATGCATGCAATGTATGCAGAAATCGATATAAAAGTAAGTGTAAAACATAGCGAATTAGGCTCACATCAACAACTCAAGAAGATATATTGTAAGGATTTTGATCTCTGAAGAATGTGAATGGAGGTATATCCTTAGGCAAGGTAATAGGGTGACCCATTGTTTAGCTAATATATTATACTAAAGGAGAAGTCGTTTTAGTCATGTAGCGTCTTCTTCTTTAATATAGGTTTGTCAACCAATCCTGAATTACTTTTTTTTTGGTGAAGAAATATGGGAGAGACCTCCCTAAGATAACATGAGAATTAAGCAATACAAAGTCTCGCTTTCGAAACCCCCTTCGCATCACCCAACAGGAACTACTGTGTGCAATCAGCGACAGTGTTGGCCTCTCGGTAAACATGACGGACTTGGACGAGCCAATTCCTACTAATGAAGCCATGGCAAGCGTCAACCAGACTGAACAACAGGTGGGTCGTCTTGACTTTCTTGGACAACAGATTCACCACCACCGTCGAATCCGTCTCCACCACTACCTTCTTGAATCCCATGTTCCAGGCCATCTCCAACCCGTTCAACACGGCCCAGCATTCCGACATCGGCACTGAGCACTAGCCCAGATTTTGAGCAAAACCTCTCACCCACCCCGCGTTTGAATCCCTTATAGCTCCTCCTGCTGCCGCACTCCCATCTATACGGCGGCCTTCATCAGTCTTCACCTTCACCCACTCCCTTTGAGGTTTCTCCCATCCAACCTCACGCACCACCGTTTCTCTTGGGTTCTTATTGTTCCCCCTTCTCGCAACCGATTTCTTGTAGTCTCGGACTTCTTCGACGCAAGAGTCAGCAGAAATCAGCTTTCCTGCCTCCTTCCGAAAAACCATATCATTTCGTCTCTTCCAAAGCTTCCATATCGCGACCGAAAACAGAGCGTTCCAATTTCCTTTGTCGTTGCACCTCCTTGGGTCCAGTATGTTTGCTCTTATCCACGCAGCAAAATGTAAGCTCCAGTTCTGCTCCCATCGCTCCGCATCTGTGACCTGCACCCACAAAGTATTAGCAGCACCATAATCTCTAAACAAATGTTCTAATGTTTCATCACACAACAAACAAATTGGGCAAGCAGACGACGTACCGAATCATCTCCGAACTCGTTCCGTGTTGTTGAGAACACCGCCTTTACTCATAAGCCAGATGAAATGTCGGACTCTTTCATTCACCTCCAGTTTCCAGATTGCTTTAAAAAACAACCTATCATTGTCTTTCCAATCATCCCACTTCCATAAGGCCGTATACCCTGATTGCACCGAATAGTCCCCATCCTTTGTAAATTTCCAAGAAGGTAGGTCCTCGCCGTCGGTTATCGCAACTACTGCCATTGACATCAAGACCCCCGCTGGGAGGTTTTGTTGAAGATCATTCCATCGCCACCCCCTCCCTGGGTCCCAAACGTCCGCCACCTTCACACCTTGCATATGATCAGCCTCCCCTCTCTTTAGATTGCACAATGGTTCATCTCCTAGCCACGAGTCTTCCAAAAAATCCACGCTTTCGCCATCTCGGATGTTCCACTTCAACCCAGGGCTAACAATATCATTCAGACTCCTTCGGACCCCCCTCTAGACATGCGAAACACGGGACGATTTGCCGAGAGCCGTACCAATATATTTGCCGGAAAGTATGTCCCTCCACAAACCATCATTCCCCATTATAAATCTCCACCCCAGCTTAGCCACGAGAGCTAAATTCAGCTCCTCCATAGCCTTAATACCAAGACCTCCGATCTCTTTCAGTTTTATGACCTCCTCCCAATCGACTTTGTGCACCTTCCTCTTAGCGTCAGTCGAACCCTATAAGAATTTTCTGCAGAGACGATCGATTTTATTACACATCTCCGCCAACAAGCTTAGAACCCCCATACAATAGACCTTGAATTGGTAAATAAAGAGCGGCCATTCCGGGGTTCGAACCGGGCCCCCATACAATAGACCGTGATAGAAGAAAGGACAGACTTAGTGAGTGTGACTTGACCGGCGAAGCTCAACAGGACTAACTTCCAACCCGCAAACTTACCCGAGAATTTATCAATAATGTAGTTGAAATCAGCATTTCTAATTCTCCTATGCAGGAGCGGGACACCCAGGTACATCCCCAAATCAGTGGTAACATCAATACCGCTCTTGTCTTTTATCCTACTCTTAAGGTCCTCTTTGATATTCCCAGTCAGAAAGATTTTAGATTTCTCAAGACTAACCTTTTGACCAACCGCGACACAAAACTTCTCGAGAATATCCCTGATAACCTTGATTTGCCCAATAGACGCTTCAGTGAACAACAAGATATCATCCGCGAAAAACAGATGCGAGATAGGCGTATCCTTCCTAGCGAGTTTTATCGGCTTCCAGGAACCGTCTTCCACCGCTTGATTGATCAAGTGTGTGAGCCTTTCCAAGCACAGGACAAATAAATAAGGGGATATTGGATCTCCTTGGCGTATTCCTCTTGAAGGAATAAATTGCGTAGACACCTCCCCATTCCAAATGATACTCATACGCGCCCCTCTAATGTAGCTCATGATCCAACGAATCCAGTAGTCCGGAAATCTCGCCCACTTGAGCGTATCTTCTATGAAGTCCCAACTCAGCCGGTCATACGCCTTTTCTAGGTCCAGTTTCAAACACATCCAGCCTTTCCGCCCTTTCTTGTTTCTCATCGTATGGACGAATTCTTGGGCTACCACAATGTTGTCATGGATGAGTCTTCCTTGGATAAAACTACCTTGCATCGGGCTAACAAGATTGCTCATAAGCGGTTGCAGACGATTAGTCATAATTTTCGTTATGGCTTTGTATCCGACATTACACAAGCTTATACCCCTAAACTGCGTAATCCTTTCTGGCTTCCCAATCTTCGGAAGCAAGGTGATGAGAGTGTCGTTCAGCCCTTCCGGAATAACACCAGAACCAAAGAACTCTTTAACCATCTAAGTCGCAGCAAGCCCCACAATACTCCAGCATTGTTGGAAGAAAACCGGTTGGAAGCCATCAATCCCTGGCGCCTTATAAGCCCCCATCGATTTGAAAGCCTTCCAAATTTCCTCATTCGAAACCGGTTTACCAATTTTAGACCACTCAGCCACATCTATTGCGGGGACATCCGCCCCAATCAACACAATTTTTCCAGATTGCTGCTCTTCGGTATACAAATTGGAGAAGTAATCAACCACAATTCTCTCCAGCTCCGGCTTTTCCTCTATCCATATGTCGTTCTCATCGAACAGGCCTTCAACACGGTTATATTTCCTCCTAACAACGGTGGTTGTATGGAAGAATTTAGTGTTTCTGTCCCCCAACGCAAGCCACTCTTCTCTAGATTTTTGCATCCACAGAATCTCTTCCTGCTCGAAGATCAAATCCAAGTCTTCCTTGATCATTTTTTCCTTATTTTCCGCCGCTTCACTTGTTTCCACCTGTATTTGTTTCTGAACTTCTCCGAGAGCCTCCAGCAGGAGCTTTTTTCTCTCAAAGATATTCCCAAACACCTTCTTGTTCCAGATTTTTAACTCACCGCTCAAATCATGCAGTGCCCAATCCAACGGGCAATCCTTTTGCCATTTCGATTCAACGAAATTAGCGAAATCAGGGTGAGTTAACCAAGCCGCTTCAAAACGGAAAGGCCGACGCTTTCTATCCTTGATGACCATAGGATCAAGTTCGAGCAGCAACGGGCAGTGGTCCGAAGAATACCTCGGGAGATGTCGGACTCTAGCTTCAGGCCAAGAAAGCCGACCCGACACGTTGGTGAGCAGCCTATCCAGTCTCTTAGACACCAACCTGTCTCCTAAGATCTTTTTTTGCCAAGTGAAACCTTATCCCGTGTAGCCAAGATCAATAAGGTTGAATTTGCCAATCAGCTCCTTGAAAACTCGTTAGTCTCTATGCAGTTTACCAGTACCACCTTGTGTTTCATCCTGGCTCACGATGCAATTAAAATCTCCCCCGATGATGATATCCCTAGAGGCGCCGCCAGGAGCCACATCTAAGTCCTCCCAAAATTTGGTACGACGGGCCACCGACGGAGGACCATAAATCGCAAACAAATTATTTTTCCCCATACCAGCTTTCCAAGACGCATGAATAAATCCCTGATTAACCTGCTCAATCTTTAGATTGCAAGCTTTCTCATTCCACAAAATCCAGATCCCGCCAGCAAAACCATTCGCTTCCATATGGACCACCTTATCAAAATTGAGTTTCTTACAGACTTTCTCAGCCTTGTCCCCTGATATTCTGGTCTCGAATAGTGCCAAAGTATCAACCGAGCAATGCTTGCATATGTACCTAACAACTCTTAAGAAGGATTTTTTTCCTGCACCAAAACAATTCCACAATAATAAATTCATTGGACAAAAAGAATAAAACGGAAATAAAGCAACAACAAACAAGGGCTAAAAACATATCCTCAATCTACTCCCTGAGTTTTCGTCAATCCTCCCTCCTTCTGAATCCTTATGGAATCGCTGGTGATCAGTTGATCTGAACCCCCTGCTTTGTCGGGATCGGCCCAGAAGCGGCCCTGTAATTGGTTTATGCCTTTCACCGAGATACTTTGGTTTTGCTCTTCCACCATGAATAGTATCACCTCTTCCTCCCTTGGCATCGGTTGTCTCTGTTGATTCTCCAAACTGGAATTTTTCATAGGATTTAGCAGATATCTGTTCTCCTTCGTGACTTCAAACAAGGCTAAGGAGAGGCTTTGGTCTTTGGGCTTGCACTTCTTTGTGGGCTTCTTTTTATTAACTCCCTCTTTTTTATTTAGGCCCAATTTCAAGCCCGGCTTCGGCCCACCCCCACCAGAAACACGACTTCCTTTGCCCTCATCATTTATCACCTCCTCGCCTTTATCCTTAGATAATCCCAAGCCTTTAGTTCCTTCTGTAAACCCTGGTTTCGAGTGGATCTCGGTCTCTGCAATAGCTTCAGACATCTCAATCGCTGCCTCTTTATGAATCATTCTCTCCACCTCATTATTGCCTCCGGTCGTCACATTAATTTCTTTGTTTCCCCGATCTCTCTCCTCTGGAGTACCTTTCTCAACGGCCGTCTTCGTCGTACTGTCGACCCCTTTCTACGTCGGCACCGCCTTCCTCTGCCCCCCGACGCTTTTCTCCGACTCGTTTCCGGCCGTCGTGTTCCTTTTACATGTAGGTTGTCTCTTCCCGTGACTGTACCCATTCACTCCATTTCTCCCGCCTTTAGCTTCCTCCTCTTTTTTGCCTTTCCAACCCCCTTCAGCAACAACTTGTCGTGACTTCTGAATATTTCTCCTAGCTTTGTTCCTTTTTTTCACTTCCATCCATTCACCATGCCTACTAGTATCCTCTTCTTGAAATTGTTTCTCAGGCTGAGTATTGCTACACTGTCCTTCAGCTTTCTTCTCGGCAACCTCTTCAGGTGGGACGACTATCTCCCCCTTCTCCCTTCCTCCAGACGCATAGTTACAATTAGCCTTTATATGACCCACCCGGTCGCATCCAAAGCAAGTCAATGGAATTCCTTCGTATTCGACAAGGTACCTCTGACCATTAATGCCTATAGAGCCTTTTAGAGGTTCCTCAAGATCGACTTCAACACAGACTCTGGCGAATTTACCCCTACCAGTGTAGAGAGTCCTCTTGTCCACTCTGATAGGCTCTCCCAAACCCGCAGCAGCTTGAAGCAAAACTCCCTCTTGATACAGATGGAGCGGGAGATCTGCTATTCTCACCCAGGCCGGCGCCACCTTGATGGCATCCTTCGGTTTAAACTCCGGCGTCCAAGCTCTCAAAATCAAACATCGACCAAAGACAGACCAAGGCCCTCCTAGCATAGCATCAATATAACTTCTTTCCGATTCAAAACGCACCAGGAAATTGCCGTAGGGGAGATCAATAACCTGAATTTTTCCCATTCTACTCCAAATTTCACGAATTTTCCTTTCTATAATTGGGAATGGCAGGGGGTGTCCGAGGAGTCTAACCACCAGTGAGTGTTTCCACACACTCGCGAGGGCTTCAATCACATCCTCCTCAATATGAACCTCCGGATCACCGCTCTTACCAGCCGAAAACGTAACTGAAATCTTCCATTTCAAAAATTCACTACTGATTGTCGTTCTGTGCTGTTCCACTCCGCCTCCAACCACGATATCTTTCCACGATCTCTTCGGCTCTTGCTGTTCTTTGGATTTTCTTTCGCTCCCTCCAGCCCAGCAGCTTCAATCTCCATCTTATCACCCGTCTCGTCTGGTGGTTGAGGTGGAGGTTCGCTCGGCGGCACCGGATCAGGAAAGGAGAAAATAGGTCTAACTGGGTTCATAGAGGGCAAGCACGCGCCGAGCGTTGTTTTTTGTAGAAATTGGAAATGTCTATCGTTATGCTTCAGATCAGTTGGCTCTGAAATTAAGATTACAAGGAATCCTGAATTACTAATTTGTGATTTGGTGTGTTTTGATCTTATCTATTAAGATTTGTTTGGTTGTTACATAACCAATATTCATTTTTTTTATAGGGAAAATCAATATTTTGTTATTTTATGTTTTCAACTATAAAAGATTTTTTTTAAAAAAATACTTCAATAACTAGGATATTGCTAAAAAAAACTATATATGATTTTCTTGATTCGAATATGATTATCCTAACTAATATATTTTGAAAGGGGTATTTATCTATTAATTCATTTTTTTGGGCTTAATGGATATCTATCTATTAATTGGTATAGGTTATTTAACCCAGTCTCAATTTTGAGATCGTGTTTCATTTCTTCGCTCAACAAAATGACATTGCTTCTTCCCAACGTTCTCTTGCATTTTACTATTAGATTTCTATTTTGCTTTGCTTTGTTTTGTTTTTGTTATTTTGATTTTAATATTGTTCTGCAACTTTGATTAAGCTTTGCCTTCAAAATTTTTGCTTGGTAGAGTTATCATTCAGTTCTCATAAATTTGATTTTGTTTGTAATTTTTAGGTGTTTTACACAACTTTTGTTGATTGTGCTCCTAATCAACGATTTCGGTTGATTGTCCTGCATATCACGAAATGAAGATAGGTATTTATTACATCATTCTCCTTTACGTACATGACTATTTATTTCCTCACCTTCATAATTTCAATTATTCTACTCTAATTTCATTGTCTAACAATACTGCTTTTTTTTTTTACCATCGTTATCATCAAATTCATGTGCTAATTTGAGTTTTTCTTTTAATTTCTATGAGTCTTCTATTGATAATTTTCATATCAAATTTCAACATCGATTGTATGATAACAAAGATTTGTGATCCATTTAATTAAGCAATTCATAGTGATATATAGTGCTAATTAAAGTTTAAGGATTATATATAGAGAGAGATGCCGAACACAATATTAAAGTAGAGGAACGCCCGCACAAGGTGCGGGTCACTGAACTAGTATAATCAGTGTTCTAAATATCGGATATATCGGCCGATATATCGGCGATATTTAGAACCCGCTACGATATCGGCATATCGGTTGGAAAATATCGGTCAACGAATAATATTGGGTCAACGGCCGATATATCGGTCAATATCGGGTTGACCGATATATCATTATCTTGAAATGACTTCGTTTTATTTTTATTTTATTTTTTTTTGGGAAAAAAAATTAAAAAAAAAGGCTAATTGCCCGAGTACAGGAGAGAACCAGGCTTGGTCTAAGAACTAGGGTTGCGATTTGGGACTTGTTGCGGCTGCGACCCTGCGAGAGGGGATTGCTTCTGCTCCGACCACCCTTACTTCTCTCCGAGCCACCCTTGCTTCTCCTCCGGCCTGGCGTTCAGCGAACAGTGATTAATTCAGTGGTGAATGGTACCTCTCTCTGCTTCTTCTCCGGTCGCTCATGGCTTCTTCTACGGCTGCCGGCTTTGAAATCTGGTTGCCTCTGCCTGCTACCTTCTTCTCCGGTAGGCCCGACTCACTGGCTTTGAGATCTTGCCACCTCTGCCTGCTACCTTCTTCTCTGGTAGCCCCGACTCGCCGCTGCTCCTTCTCCGGCCGCCCCTAATCAACATCCATTCAACAACAATTCTCTCCCTCCGCATTCCGCACTTGTACAGTATGTCGATTCAATATGTGATTAATTTTACAATGTATATTGTGTTGAATTTGTAATTAATTTTAGTCGGCATACATTTGCTATTTGAGGCCATTAAGGGTTGAATGAGTTTTGATTTTGGCTAAAAGCACTAGTTGTATAGGGTATTGGAAATGTAATTAACTTTAGCCTTTATGAAGTTATGTTTATTTTTTCAAGTGCTTTTGTTAATTTTACAATTTAAATAATGATTTTTTATGTGTATTTTTAAATTTTAAAGTATAAATATAATATTTATAGTTAAAAATTATTGAATCCGATAAATATGATATATCCCGATGTATACCCGATATATCCCCGATATATCCTTTTTACCCCAAACCGATAAGACCCCGATACACGATATTTAGACCATTGAGTATAATACTAAAAAAGAAAAGTCATCTAACCCATGTGGCGTCTTCTCCTTTAATGTAGAGATTTTAATTAGGGATTAAATAAGTTATTTTACATAACATAATCTAATTAAAAATCAAATTATTAATTAACCTAATTGATGTGTCGTATCTAAAATAACTAAACAAAACGCAATCTTATTGTTTGTGTGAGAATATTTGTAGATCAATTAATTGTAGAAACTAACGCAGATCTTATCTTTTAAAATCAGTTTTGTTTCTCCAATTCTTTAGATCAACTAATGTGATTTGGTTATAATTTTGAATTTGTTTTTTTTTTTAAAAAAAATGCACATCGCCAAATCGTAGTATACTACTCTTATAAATACTACCCTAACTCTTCTTAATTCAATTGTTCACATTTGTATATTCATGTGCTTTTGTGCCGTTGTGTTACTTTTATTTCTTAATCTAACATAATAGTATTTGCAGGTGTTGATTCTACCTAATTTACCTAATTTTAATTTCATTGATTCTACTTGGACATTGTTCGGTTGGGCTTAACTACTCGTAAAATTAATGTGAAATCGATTGACTTTGTGTTGCTACGTGGAATCCTTAGTCAAGATGTACATGGAATCATTCAACAAACACTAAATACTTCTAATTAGACAACGACGCCTGCAACAACTATACTTCCTGTGTTCAACAGGTAGGATATAGTTATCAATGACCCCTTGCCCAAGTGGTAAGGGAGAGGTAACCCTTGCAAGAGGTCAAGGGTTCAAATCTCATTATTTATACATTTGTGTAATTAGTGGGTGCTCAAGCCTTCATTGGCTTGGGTGAGCCCGTCTGGTGGCTTACCGCCTGGCTTATCCGGTTCGCATCTTTTGCATGCTAGAACTCGGACCCGTGGGGATTAGTCTCGACAACCTCGGAACCCCCACGTCACAAAAAAAAAACAAAAAAAAAACTGGTAGGATATAGTTGACTTTTGGTAAGTTAATTAGTTTGACTACTAGCTAGCATCTCCAATAGCATCCTCAAATTTTCTTCAAAATGGGGAATGAAAATTCATATTCCCTAAATTTTTTTTTTTTGTGAAAATTCAAACCGCTTCCCTATTTTAAAGAATTGTAAATTAAATTTTTAATTGAATATAAATTTTTAATTGAAATTTGATGTAGCCAATATGGTCAAGCAAAAAATCAAAGGGATATTAATTTGCACAAAAGGAGTAATTCAAGAGCATCGAACAATTTCAATAGACTATAAATATAAAGATCTAAACTTTATACAAATTTAACCTAATTATAGTATGGTATATAAAGATCTAACTAAAAAAAATACCCTCACAACCACATTAAAAAAACACCGAACAAAGTGAAGGTATGAATTAGACTTTAAGAACTAGTTAATATCATAGCACTTCAATGAGAGAATCAAGAACAAAAACACCAAAACAATAATTAAGTTAACTAACATTCATGAATTCAAGAAAAAAATAAAAACAAGGGATCATAATCGCAATTGTTGTAAATCGATGAATCTAGAAAAGATTACGGGACAGTCAAATATATAATTTAAAATAAAAAAGATCATGACTACTTCTTTCGGGGGCACGATCAAGTTCTCAAAATAACTAGGATGAAAGAAAGTAGCAATGGGGGACGGCAAAATTATATGTCGTTGCCCCAAATATGGGGAAACACTCTATTCTTCCTTCCCAATCCCTATTATAAAATGAGCTCAATATTCTCCAAAAGTCCATAAATCTCTAAAATAGGGAAACTCCTGGGGATGCTCTTAATTATTCAAAACTCTAAACAAGGGTGCAATTAATGCAATTAGGGTTGTTATATGAAATGAACAACTCGAGCTCGGCTCGGGATCGGCTCGACTCGAGCTCGTTCACTTATTTAAACAAGCCGAGCTTGAACAAAATTTTAAGTTCGGTTGAAAGCTCGACTCGTTCGAATAAAGCTCGAATAGCTCGAATTCTATGGAATTTCTAAAATTTTCTTTAATTTAACATGTTATAACCAAGTAAAACTATTTAAATCTCGAAAAAAGATCGGCTCGAGCTCGTTTATTTTCTAAACAAGCCGAGTTTGAACAAAATAAAAAACTCGTTTAAAAATTAGGCTCGGCTCGGTTAAAGCTCGAGCTCATTTAACAAACGAACAAGCTTGAACATGACAAGCTCGGCTCGTTCGGCTCGCATAACACCCCTAGGTGCGGTAGAATTGCAATCCAGCTCCAACCGGTTCAATTAGATGGAAAACAAATACAAAATCAAGGTGTCACTTATCAATGGGCCTAGAATTTATATGTTGGACTTGAAAAATTAATTAGCATGTAGTATAACTTTATTGTTTATCAAGAACAAGAACAAGTACAAGAGTCGACGGTACAAGGCGAAAATGGATGGTGGGATTGATGTTTCAGATTCAGCCGTGGAGGGAAGATGAAGAAGAATATGGATGGTGGTGGCAGCCAAGATCTTGAAGACGATAAGAGATGATGACGGCCCAAATCTAAAAGCGAAGGGCAAATCTGAGTCATTAGTGCGGTCTAGCGAAGGTGATAGGAGATGGCGGTGGGCCGGTGGCAATCCAGATCGGGAAGTACATGGATGGAGAGCGAGGTAGAGATGGCGGTGGGCCGGTGGTGATCCAGATCGGGAAGAACATGGATGGAGAGTGAGGGAGAGGTGGGAAAGATTTTATTTTATTTTTATTAGGAAAGAATTCGGTTAGGGATAAGTTAACCGATAGCATCCTGACGGATGAGGTCTAGAAGACCTGAATCGCACAAGACATCGTCCCAAGGAACGAGCGGCAAATGTGTGCAACCTTATCAGCCACTCTATTCCTACAACGGAGCACATGAGAGAAAGAAACATCTCTCAGATTTTGTAGGATGAGTTTAATGTTAGACATAATTAGTTCAATTTCCCAGGGGCAAGAACGGTTAACCTTCAGATGATTAATGATTATTAGCGAATCCCTTTCTATACGAATCCTTGGGACGTGTAGGTCGAGGCATTTTAAAACCCCGTGTTTAAGAGCTAAAGCTTCTATCATAAGTGGGGATTGAATCCCAACCTTTTCATATCCAATATGAACTAGACAGCCATTCCAGTCCCGAATAATGAACCCTACTGAGCCGTCACCATTAGATAGGGTGGAACCATCAAAATTCAACTTTAAAACACCAAAGAGTGGTTTGTCCCAAGACAATTTTTTGTTATTTTTGTTTATCGGGTAAGTTTGCGTAGTCGTTGGATGGCTTCAGTTGGCTTTATTTGTCACATGCGGACGTAAGGCCTCTTCCTCAGAAGAACACCATGTTTTGATAGTATTTTGGATTCTTATTTGCATTGACATCGCTGTTGGGACAGCTTCATTTCTGAAGATCATATTATTACGTAGATTCCATGTAGACCACCAGGTAAAGGCAAGATGTTGTAACTCCTGAGATTTCAGGGCTGATCCTCGTGTGTTAAGTACTTCATTAAAATTTGTGGTCCCGAATGTGATGCAGAGGATGCGTTTTACCAAATCAGCATCGAGGATGGATTTGATAGAGTGAAATGGGCAATCCAAAAAAATATGGATGGCGTCTTCATCAGCGTGGTTACAGAGGGTACATGTTGAAGGAATGAAGACCCTTTTTTAATAAGTCGTACTTTTGTCGGGAGACCATTGTGATGTAGTTTCCAAAGAAAGTTTTGAACTTTTGGTGGGACGTCAAGTTTCCATATCCAGTAGTTTGCGTCATTGGATTTGTTGATGGTGATTTGTAGCCAGTTTGTATGCACTAGTGGTTGTGAACCAACCATTCTTATCTGGCCACCAATATAGTTTATTCTCAAAGCAGTTTGAAGGAAGCGAGATACTCATGATCTCTCCACAAACCTGTTCATCAAGGTTGCGAGAGGGGTGATTATCGATAGTGTTAATCAATGGTTCTAGGGAGACCCAATTATCAGTCCAAAATTTGATAGATTTACCATTTCTTACCGACCAGATTAAACCTTTTTTAAATCTAATTATGAGAGGGGTAAGCTTGGACCATTGCCATGAAGCTCCACCCCTCCTTTCATACGAAAGAATATGCGTTATTTTAATATATTTATATTGGATGATTTGCACCCAAGGGTTGGACGATTCAACAAGAATTTTCCAGAGGAGTTTCATTTGGAGGGCTTCATTCATGAATTTCGTTTTACGAATGCCTAGACCACCTTTGCTCTTTGTTCTACATACTTTATCCCACCCAATTAAAGGTCTATGTTTTGCATCTTTATTCCAGAAAAATGTGCGATTAATTTGGTCGAGATCCTTATGAATCGAGGAGGGGAGCATAAAATTTTGCATGATATATAACGTTTTGGTAGCCTGGTTTGACGCAATTAAAGTAGCCCACCCTTGCTGAGAAAGGGTGTTCGCCCTCCATTTACTAAGCTGGTCCTTAGCCTTGCCAATCACTTCCTCGAATGTTTCTTTATTGACCCTACCATTAATGATAGGGAAACCTAAGTACTTTTCCAGATATTTTTCATTAGATATGCCTAGGGTACTCTGAATTTCGGCGATGCGGGAACGAGCGATACCCGACGTGGTTTGAAAGGCAGATTTTTGAAAGTTCACTTTTTGCCCAGAGATTTTGCAGTAACTATCAATAATATTTTTTATCGTTCTATAAGCAGTAGCAGATCCTTTAGAGAATATTATAATATCATCTGCGAAGGCCAGAAAGAAGATATGTGGCCCGTCAATCCCGAAGCGAAAACCGATAGGAGATCGAGAAGTCGTTGAACTGTAAGAGAGTTTTCTAGCCAATAGCTCGGAGCCCAAAATGAAGAGAAATGGTGAGAGGGGGTCTCCCTGACGGAGCCCCCTAGATGGTTGGAAGATTTCCGTCAGGCCATTGTTAACAAGTACCGAGAAAGACACAGTCGAGGTGCACTCTAATATCCAATTAACAAAAGTGGGGTGGAATCCAAATTTAGTCATAACCTTTTTAGTAAAGCCCCAGTCGACCCTATCATAAGCTTTTTCCATGTCAAGCTTAATCGCAAGCCATCCCTCTTTACCTCGGTGTTGTCTGAAAGAGTGAAAAATTTCATATGCAATTAGAACATTATCTTAGATAGCCCTATCGGATACGAAAGCCCCTTGGAGAGGATGGATGAGCTTGCCAATGACCTTCTTAAGCCTCTCAGCAAGGATTTTGGAGATAATTTTGTAAATAGTAGAGCAAAGGCTAATAGGATGATAATGCGCAGTCATAGTGGGATTATCGCATTTGGGAAGTAAGGAAATGAAAGTATGGTTGATTTGTTTTAAAATTTTCCCTAATAAGAAAAAACTTTTCACGGCGCGGATGACAGACACCCCTACGATGCTCCAACAATGTTTATAAAATTCTGCAGTCATCCCATCCGGGCCTGGCGATTTGTTGTTACCCAGAGCAAAAACCGCTTGTTTAATCTCACCATTTGATGGGATCTGAATGAGCATAGTATTGTCCTCATCCGTAACTTCCTAAGAGACAAGGTGCAGAAATTCTTCCAAAAGAGGACCAGAGAGGGTTTCATGTTTGAAACGTAATTCAAAATTATGCCTAATTTCTTTTTTGATGTTGTCATCCCCCACAATGAGAGTTCCATCTGTTGCAGTAATAGATCTAATAATCTTACGATTGCGCCGCCATCCCCCACAATGAGGTGGGAAAGATGACTGTTCATAGCTTAATTTTACATTTTTTTTATCAAACATTTTCGCTAATTACATTTTGTGTCTAAATTATTTTTCATTTGCAAAATTTGATCATTATATTAATATTGTTTGTACATAAATTTATAATTTTTAAAGTTCGTATTATTTTGAATCATTTTTCCATAAAATATAATGTTTGAACCACTTTTTAATCAATAAAATTTAGATTTTTAATTATAATCTAGCCATGGTTATATAATAAAATTTATGGAAGATTTTGCTAAACAAATCACTTAAGACATGCTTTGTTTGTTAGTTTAGAAATTTGTTGGATAAGATCAAATAAAATCGTATTTATCTTTAAAAATCATTTCTTTAATACGATAAAATTTTGGGTGGTGGTTAGCCAACCCGAGAGTATCCCGAAGGATGAGATCACGAAGATCTACAAGAAATATAATTACAGAATACAATAAAAAGATCCACCCAAAGCAAACCCTGAAAACCCCAAACCCTAAGCATCACTTTTAATCTTTATAACTTGTAATTTAAAAATCAAATTTGATTACTTTATAACTTGTCATTTGTTCAAGAAAATATTTGAATTCTATTTATTTTAGTTCAATATTTTAATCTTTATGCAGATTTTTTATTTAAAGGTTTTACTTGCACCATTTTTTTCTTTAAATATTTTATCAATTTTACCGATCATTTAGATAATAATTCATCCGTTAATCAAAATATGTTACTTTACTATTCAAACACGCCCTTTTAGGAGCTAAAACTGACGAAACTTGATTTTCCGGTTTCCACTTTCGGTAGGACCCGAGGTGGACCCCATGGGACCCAGGGCGCTCTCGACGGGCTTACCTGACCCGCGCCGACTATCTCGACGCGGCCCAACCTATGTCGCGGGTAAGACTAAGCCCTTAAGGGCCTCCCCTACTGTGGAGTTTCATCATCGTAATGAGGATTCGTCGCTTACCTGTCGTTAACCGTTTGACGGATCGACCGCGACCTTATGAATCTTCTCCTCAGACCAATGGCTTGTGACAGAGCTCTCCTGGTTAGACGCAGATGTGGTTATGTTCCATCCGCGAAGCGGATTTCCTTGTTCTTATTATGTGTTTTCCTCTTGATCTTAGTCAAAGAATGTGTCTATTTTCGTTATTATCCGCTCTATTCTCTCTCTCCTTTCTTTGGCCAA
Organism: Persicaria tinctoria; assembly: GCA_037127255.1. Lineage (NCBI taxonomy): Eukaryota > Viridiplantae > Streptophyta > Magnoliopsida > Caryophyllales > Polygonaceae > Persicaria > Persicaria tinctoria. The sequence goes on from JBANSL010000002.1 coordinate 47,228,956, forward strand.
AAGTCCCTTTCACTGATTAAATTTTCCCTTTTATAGTTGACATGGGGTCTATTGCCTTCCACCACATGTCACTTTTAGACGAACACGTGTCTCTTTCATGGGGTGTGGGCATGTAGGGCATGTGGCTGCTTCTCTTGTCCGCGGATGGCATGGTAAAATGGTGGTTGATTATCTCAGTCCGCGGACGAAGATTTAGTTCCCCCATCCCCTTTATTATGATTATTCTTTTATTTACTTTAGATATTTTTCGGACGGTTTCGTCACAGCTCCTCGGGCTGGGTCGATTCCGGATGGAATTGACGCGGGCCGAATTTTTCTACCGCAAAAAATGTCTGAGGGCTCTATATGTTCACTTCTGGGCCATGTGGATAGGATGGGCTGATGCCCTTTATAGGCCCATTAAGGGCCCATTAAGCCTAGTTATGTTGGGAAGTTCTACGGTCGGTAATTTCTTATAAATTACTCCGTCCCGTTTTTTACCCAACACTTGTCTCATTACACTTTCCAAAATTTGTTCTTTTCTATCTTTCACTTTCCGGTGACGCTTCTTGGTCTGGCGGCTTCTTTCCGGTTAAACTTTCTGGCGGAGTTCTTCAGCATTAAGGTATTTCTTCTTGTTCATTCTTTTCCAGAATTTTTTATTTTTTGGCCTTGACTCTCTTAAACCTTTCCTCTTTTTAGATCGAAGGTAGGGCTAGTTTCTTTTGCCAGACTTGTTTTTCCTTTGATCGAGATTTTTGACCCTTGTGTGCAATTCTTCACTCGGCTTTCTTTAGTTTCTTTGGGAATGGCTAACCCTAGCGGAGAGCGTGATGCGCTGGATGAGTTTGAGAGGGAGGAGGGGTGGAGAGATGATGTTGCATCGACTTCTCATCCGCGTCGTACCCTCGGGGTTTTAGGGTCTTCCTCCCCCTCCGAGAGTTCTTCTTCATGCTCTAATGGGTCATCATTAGATTCATCCACTTCTCGATCTGCGTCAACTCCGTCCCGGGCAGGACCTACCGGCAGCCCTATCAAGGTGAGGAGACGACAAAAGCGCTCTGATCCTGAATACTATTCCTCTCCTTATACAGTTTCTTCTTCTTCGAAGGGAAGCGTGGGAGACGACGCCTTTTCAGACGCAGCAATTCAGGACTTCGTTCTTCCGACGACGTAGGTCCCTCCTCTACTTGTCATCCCGAGGTTGCTGTTCAAGAGCCCGAACTACTCTGGGTTCCGTACGCGGCCTCTCCTATCGGTGCTGCGGAGACCCCTCTAAGGATTCGTTATAAAGAAAATTTGACTGATTTTGACATTCCTTGATATGACCTTGGAGATTTAAATACTTGCCCCTTTCGTGGTGGTTTTTTCCGTTCAACCTTCTCTAGCGGCTCACCCTTTGGTTGTTGCCGAGAGGGTCCGTCCGCGACGTTCTCCCATTGAGAAGATTAGGGGCTGCACATTCTTGCTCGAGTTAGTTGATCTCGAGGCTATCTCTCAAATTTTTCCCTGGCCTGCCGAGTTGGAACTCTGTCTTCCTGCTGAAGGTGGGGGTTGTTTGGTGCGTACGAGGTTTTCTTGGTCGTTTATGCAGCGAGTTTGTCCCAAGGATTTCGACTTCCGCTTCAGCCTATTTTCGTGGAATTCTTGAAGGAGTACAATTTGACTCCTGCGCAGCTGGTTCCGAACTGCTGGATGTTCTTCACCAGCTTCATTATGAGATGCATGGAAATTGGAATTTCCCCATCTGCGAAGCTGATGTTCAATATCCTTTCCCTGAAAAAGGGGCCCCAAGACTCAAGATTTTACCAGTGTAATTCTAGCTGTAGCTACGTTGAAAGGCTGTCTAGCAAGCCAAACTGGAAGCACAAGTGGTTTCTTGTTCGCGATAAATTAGGGAAGAGTTTGACCTGTCGAATTGTCCCTGATTGGTTTTGTGCCGTAAACAAACCGACGTTTTCCGGTCTTTCTAAATTCAAGGCATCTTTTGCTCATAAACCGAGATTTCCCTGGCGGGAGGTGGTATCGCCCTTTGTCTTGAGATGGTTGGGCTAAGCCTTCCTCATCCGCGTCAAGGTGTCTTCTTTGTTTTCTCTTATCCTTCTCGGGCGGATTTTTTAAAGTCACCTTTTTTATATTTTGTTTCCATTGATAACTTATGCTTTGGTTATTTTTTCCCCAGATAAAATGGACTTGGAATCCCTCCTGAAGCGTCATAAAGCGAAGGCCGGAGGTCAGACGAAGAGCTCGGCCGCTCGCGGGCCTCTCCCGGCTTCAGAGGCGTCCCCGATTATTGACCTAGATGCGGTTAGAGGATCAATTGCCTTTGTTGGTAGAACTTCTGTAATTCACGAATCTCGGGAGAAACACATTCGCTCGTCCGACCCTGCCACCTCTAAGAAAAAGAGAAAAGTTAACGAGACCGTTGAGGCATCTACTGCGGGTGAAAAAGATCAACCCCTGTTTTTCGAGGGCGTCAACACTCTCCCTAAGTTTCCCATCCCTGGGTTCGGGATGGACGAGCTTGTCAGCCTTAAGCTTCATGAGAAATTGATGTAGGAGGAAATCGAGTTCAAAATATAATAATATGAATCAAACCGGATTATGCCCACACAAATGACTACAAGACTCTCTCCCAATGTAGCAACAAGAAGTCAGGATCGATCTTCAAGGAAGTGTGTTAGAGGATCTCATGTAGCGGATGTCTCACGTCGATTTCGACCTCAGGGGACCACTCGATATCGACCAAAAGTAGTCAATATCGACCAATTCAGTCGGTTTTTGGGTTTTTCTGCAGACGTCAGGCAATATCGACCAAGGCATTCGATATCGACCTCCTAGCTCGATATCGACCAATTCCTCGATATCGACCAATTTGCTCGAAATCGACCTGTACCTGCAGAAACACAAACAAGCAGTGATCTTTCTGGATCGAGAATTAGAAGTCGATATCGACAAGTTTTGGTCGAAATCGAGTAGAAAGCAGTACGTAAAATAAAAGACAAAGCTTCGCAGATTTCGGAATAAACTATGTATGAAAGAAACTTCCAAGATCGGGGTTTGCAACAACTATAACCAAACATGCATAAGGCAAGATAAATAGAAATAATCATGCAATCACATCAAAGGATCAAGCTTTCGCCTTTTCCAACAATTCGATAACTCTTTCAAGAAACCCTAATTGTATCTACCAATTTTATGTTTATAATCCAAGTTGTTATCACGGATCTCTATTAAATAGGTAATACACATATCAAAGGCAGTGTATGATCAAAGCATAATAAAGGTCGAATCTTTACCTCAAACACGTTTGGCTATCTTCGGGCTCACCCTGACCCTGGAAGTAGGTGGACTACTCGCTCTTCATCACAGGAAAAGACATCAATAATCAAAGAAAACTAGATTGCATTAATAAACTAAGCAGAGGTTATAACCGATCGAAGCCAAATCCGCTCTTGTAGGACACAACAAATCTCGGCCTCCACTCTCTCTCTCTCCTACTCGCTATCTCTTCTCCTCTCTAGAATTGAATGAATAAAAACTAGCCTCATGGGATTTATTTATAGATCCAAGTCCTTGCTAGTCAAGGAAGGAATCTATCTATCCTATGTGGAAAGTTATAATTCTACTAGGAAATAAATAAATGTAATGTAGGTAAACAAGATAAATCCTATAGGGTAATTAAATGTTCTACCCTTAGGATAGGTAAAAAAGATAAATGTTGTGAGCCTAATTTGTCATGTTTTACACTTAATTTTATATCGATTTCTGCATACATTGCATACATTTGGGTTAGAACAATACAGAATCTGTGTAGTTTACACTTATTTGGCAATATATGGAGGTCTACACAAGTTTTGGTTATATTTCGCAGAAATCGGACGCACTTTGGAGCTTAAAGGAAACTCATGGAGAAGCTAAGAATGGTGCAGCTGGAGAAAAGGCCATATTTCACCATTCTTTGTTCTGAATCAAGCTTTGATGTCTTCGTGAGAGTTGTAGCCCTCGGAAAGAGCTTTCCAACTCATGGTCATATGCATCAATCCGACGAACGAGGACTCGGGAAAGTGCGTTTTAAGAACAGAGCAGAAAGCTGAGAGAAACTCTACTCGAGATCGACTAGCCTCTACTCGATCTCGACGAGGGCTGGTCGACCACACCTTGTCGAGCAGAGCTGATCGAGGACACTGAGTCAGAGACAACGCGATCCCGGAACCCTACTCGATCTCGAGGAGGCCTTGTCGAGATCGATGAGCCCCGAATCCAGATCCGAGCCGGTCGAGCAGAGTCACCCGGGAAGACCTAGTCGATGAGCCAATCCTACTCGATACAGAGTAGGGCTACTCGAGATCGACTAGACCTCCGAGCCATGTCCGAGCCTTGTCGAGCACCAGTCACCCGAGAAGACGAGGCCTACTCGAGACAGACGAGGCCTACTCGAGACAGACGAGGCCTACTAGAGATAGACGAGGGCTACTCGAGACAGACGAGGGCTACTAGAGACAGACGAGGGCTACTCCAGACAGAGGAGGGCTACTCGAGATCGACAAGACCCTGGCCGAGATCGAGTAGACCTCCAGAGCCGCGTTACTCGGTTTTGACGAATCCTACTCGATTTGGGGTTGCTTGGGCGCGAAGATCTATCCGATTCTATCATCATCTATCCAAGGAAGGAGATCTATCAACATCATGAAGACTTACCCACTTTAGAATTATCTTTTCCTTATAGATTTATTTCCTTAAAACATTTTATTTATCTTTTAAAGCTTTAGATATAATTTTAGATAGAGATAGATATCTTCTTTCCTAGAATAGCTAGGGAATGAAGGCTATAAATAAGGCCCTAGGGGGCTCAGTTTTATTCAATTCCATCACAATTCCAATTCACACACAATTAGTTAGTTCCACAGAGAAGTTTAGGAGTTCTAAGGTTTTTAGGGTTTTGGCTTTCTGCGAAAGTTGATTGCCGGAATTGTAAAAGGCTTTTGAATTTAGTTTAATGCAAGTTAGTTCTTTTCATCAATCAATGTCTGCAATTGCGATGAGGCGTGAGTAGTCCACCCACTTCTGGGGCTGGGGTGAGCCCAACGGTGGCCATGTGAGGCGATGCGATAAAGGTCAGATCTTTTTGTGCGATTCATCTTCTATCCCTATAAGCATGATTCTTTTGCGAGAGTTGAAGGTGATCCTTGTTTGTGTTATTGAAGCGAAAGTGATCTTAATACAACTAGGCTTAATTATGTGAAAAAGGTTTAGTAACAATTAGGGTTTATGCGAAAGCCTCTATATGCCTATTTGTTAATGACGAAAGTTATTTGATGGAAAGCATGATCTTTTATGCCTTTGTGTGTTACTTTGCATGGTTATCGTTGTGGTGTTGAAACCCTGGCTTTGGAAGTCTTTTAGCATATTGAGTTTATTTCTGTCAAAAATCTGAGTTCTGTGTTTAAATCTGCGAATTTAAGTTCCTGCAATTCTTGTCGACATAGAGGAGACCTTTGTCGAGATCGAGTACTGCTTTGTCGATCTCGAGTAGGAGCTGGTCTAGGTCGAGTTGGTTTTCTTCTGTTTTCGTCGATTTTCACTTTCTGTTTTCTGTGTCGAGTAACTGTTGTCGATCTCGAGTAGCTGTGGTCGAGATCGACGAGCCTCTGCCTTTGCTTTTATTTGCTGCTTTGCTTTGTCTTTTCTTGCTTTGCTTTGTTCTTTGCTTTTGTTATTTTCTGCTTTTATTTCAGTTTCTTTCCTTGTTTCCGTGTTTCTGTCTTTCTTCTGCTTTGTCTGTGAGAATTTACAGCTACCTAAGAACTGCTGACGTGCTTCCTCGTGGATTCGATCCTGACTATTCTCTTACTACAACGGGAGGAAGTCTTGTATTTATTTGCTGAGACAGGGAAGTCAGTCTGAACTATATTTCATATTTATTTCAATACTCGATTTACTCCTGCAACAACAATAAATCTTCTCAAGTCTTCATGTGTAAGGAATCTCCTCTTGGAAATATCTTCAGCTCGGAATCAGGATAGACTCGGAATCGACCTCGACTTCGTCACTGGCAGTTGGTCGATATCGACCAAAACTAGTCGATATCAAGCCATCTTCTTGGATTCCTTTCAGCTCACTCGATCTCGTCTCTGGTGGAAATATCGAGTACTTGTTGGTTGATATCGAGTTCCCCTCTTGTCTGCTAGTCGATTTGAGTCGATTCTGGGATTTTCGACTAAGATTAGGTCGATATCGAGTAGCTTGGCCGATATCGACCGCTCTTAAGTTTTCAACATTCTGCTCTGTTAACGCACTTTCCTGAGTCCTCGTTCGTCGGATTGATGCATATGTGTATGCATTGGAAAGAGCTTTTAGAGAGCTACAACTTTCATAAAGACATCAGAACTTGATTCAGAATGATGAATGGTGAAAAGTGGGATTTTCTCCAGCTGCACCATCCTTAGCTTCTTAATGAGTTTCCTTTAAGCTCCAAAGTGCGTATGATTTCTGCGAAATTAAACAGAAACTAGTGTAGACCCCATAATTTGGAAAATAAGGATAAACTACATAGATTCTGTACTATTCTAACCCAAATGCATGAAATGTATACAGAAATCGATATAAAAGTCAACACAAAACATGGCACAAAACATGGACATCAAATCACCCCATATTTAAGCTTGCTTGTCCCCAAGAAATAAATTGGATGGTCATTCAGGGGAAGATTTCAAACTCTCAACATCATAGATTCATTATCATATATCCCTGCAATTAATTACCATCATCGAAAAGGTACATATGTCACAAATCCATACATGTGCAATAAAAAGCAACATCTACTCACAAAAGGAGGGTTATGCAAAAAACAATTCATGTGACAAAACATTAATAATCAAGAAGACTTTAATATAAGCTCAATAAGGAGTAGATAGGTAAAAGGCTGAAGGTAGGCAATTTTTGGCAATGTGGTGCTAATGATCCGGAGAAATGGAGTAATGAATGCCGAATGGCCCCGGATATAATGCTTTTTTCCAATATAATGCCTTTACCTCTCTTAACCTCAGCACTACATTCTCGCGAGTCGCAAACATGGGTGTAATGAATGGCCCCGGATACTTAGTGCTTTGGACTCCTCACCTGTGTGTCCCATCTCGCCGAACTATTATCTCAGCTAGCAGGGTCGATCTACCTTTATCTCCTGAGGTGATCGGATTTTTTCTCACTCATTAAATTTTCCATATATTTCAAATATTCTTGCCAAACTCTAATAATGATAATAACAACACAATAACCATATAATAATCTCCATAATATAACAACATTCTCAACATAATCCCCGGATAGGAAATAAGGTAAAGAATGGGCAATATTTAGAACATGGGGAGCAATGTACGAAAGAAGGCATAGTATGGCTTTTGTGATGCATAAGCGTAGGTATGGCTAGGATATAACAACATGAGCATATAGGGAAAATATAAAGCCATCCATCCTCTTATCATGCAACATGTCAAAAGCAACATCAAATTTTACCTCCTTTCATGGTTTTCAAGAAAATAATGCACTTCATTGTGACTTTCCTTTACTAGGCAATTTCATGCTATATCTCTAATGAATCCAATTTTGCATCGTCGAGTTCAATTAAAACTCCCATGACTCTATTTCTTTGAACAATTTGCAAGCTTTTGGGAGATGTCTCATAAAACAAACTTTGAGTTTAGCAATTGAGCACAAAAATTAAAAATTCACCATGTAATAGCAAAATCAAGAATAAAACAATAATGATAATGAGCTTTTCCCCCACCCCATACTTGGAATATACAGTGTCCTCACTGTATAAATAATAGTATAAAACAAGGGTAAAGGAAGGAACTCACCGAATAACGCGCTGTAGGGTCGAAATTAGGCTGTAGTAGATTTCTAGAAGTCGATATCGACTAGGTGGTGCTCGATATCGACCGCAATTCGTCGGATTCCAAGTGTGATCAGTTGGTCGAAATCTGGGGGATTTGGTCGATATCGACCAACTAACTCGATATCGAGTAAGGTTGGTCGAAATCGACCTGCTTCATCTTCTCTGCTCCTGGTCGAAATCGCCTCAAAGGTCGATATCGACTAGTATTGGTCGATATCAACCAGGTTGGTCCGATAGTTTCACTCGATCCCCATATTTTCAACCTGAAAAATGTTAGTTTTCACAAGAAGACAAGATTTCCCACATGAAGTATTCAAAACCAAAACCAAAACCATAAGTTTTAATGTCCTAAAATTCAAAAGTTTTATGTACATGCTCTAGATTTTAGAGTCGCTAGGCCGACTTCTCCGCTTGTGCTCAAGAACCCTTAATGTTGGGCCCTCCTGTGCTTGGCCCTTCTCCCGGATCATCTAGGTCCTGATTGTAGTATCCAAGCTCCGCTGATAGATTATTGTTCACATAGAATCCTTTGCCTTCCTTCTTCTTCTTTCCAATCCTAGTCCTGTGCAAGTTAGCTCTCCACGGGGCCTTGTCTCCTCTAAAAATCTTATTTTTATTAAATGACAGAGGAGAAGTAGGGATTATACCTGATCTTACCTTCTCGTGCCCAAAACATCAATCTTCGGGCTCGAGGTTGGTCGATATTGAGCTGACCTGGTCGATATCAAGTGCAAGGACCCCATACTTAGGCTTATGGAAGGTTCGGAGCTCAACAGGGGTGGTCGATATCGAGTTGGGTGGTCGATATCGAGCTGTGCTTGTCGATATTGAGCTGCTTTCTGGTGTTTTCCTCCGTTGTTGTGTGCTCGTCCTCGTGGTTGCCTATGCTTTTCACCTCTAGCCATGGAATTTCCTTCTTTGTAGGGCCAAAAGAGAAATCTAAGACCTCATTACCTATCGTGAAGGTGAGCAAGCGCTTCTTGACGCTGATATTGGCATCTGCAGTAGCTAGAAAATGTCTACCAAGAATGATAGGGAAAGTAGGATCTTCCGCACAATCTATAACAAGAAAATCAGCAGGGATAAAGAACTTACCAACCTGGATAGGGACGTTATCGACCATACCTGTAGGGATTACCACTGTATTATTTTCCATGTATAGCTTGACATCCACAGGCTCTATTGATTCTATCTTTACCTTTTGCCAGATTGATAAGGTCATGATGCTCATGCTTGCACCTAGATCACACAATGCCTCATATCTATATTGTCCAAATCCCATAGTAATAGAAAACTTACCAGGGTTAGGTCTCTTCTCAAGCGATTTCTGAGATTGATTGCTTGTTGCTAAGGATTTGCTTGAGGAACTTGACATATGCAGGCATCTCCTGAAGAGATTTTGTAAAAGGAATTGAAATATTTAGTTCTTGAAGCATCTTAACAAAGCGTTTAAACTTACCTGCAATGGGATTTTTCAGCGCCTTGGAAGGGAAAGGGGGCGTCTTCTTTGGTTTTGGAGCGGAATCAGGTGTCGGAAGTGATGCAAAAAAGTCAATATCGACTACTGGATCCTTGGTATCGACCACATGTTGGTCGATATCGACCTGTTGTTGGTCGATTTTGCCTGTTGTGGTCGGTTTCGGGCTTGCTGATGCAGATGGGTCAATATCGACCAGTTTTGCAGTTCCGTCTTTTGCTTCTCCGACCTCCGGTTTGTGCAGTTCGCGTCCACTCCTGAGTTTTACAGTAGCGACGTGTCCGGATTGCCCCTTAGGATTGGGATCTGTGTGCCCAGTGAGCTTTTCGACTGGTCTTGGGATCTGTTGCGCGAGTTGACCCATTTGGGTCTCCATGTTCTTCTTCCAGATATCCATCTCCCCAAGTCGTGTATTGAGGCCATGGTGCTGAGTCTGGATGGCGCTTGTAGATTGCTATCGTTGTGCTTGATTTCTCCTCACCTCATCGAGGATCATCTGTAGATCATCCTTCCACTGGTTCCTTTCTAGATGTCCTGGAGCTTTGTATGGTGGGGGGTTCCTAGGGGCACCTTGGTTCCACTGTGGTTGTTGGAACCTTTGGTCCCCCATATAGCGATTGGGACCCCCGCGTAAGCTACCTCCTCGTGAGTTTCTGCCATCCTACTTGCTCTGTATGTGGGCACTCTGGAGTGGTGTGCCGCTATGAGCCATATTCAATGCAGGGTTGGTTGACATAAAGAAACTTGACTTCCTTGAGGAGCTTGCGTTTCTGATCTATGTAATACTGCTCCTTGACATCTGGATCAATCTCTTTAGACGGCTCATAGACGGGCATGGATGGGGCTGGCCTTGCATAATTGTTGCTGTCTTCATCATAATTCGCAGGAGCCCCATAAGTATTGTCGAAGTTGGTTAGCCTTTCAATTGTAGCCCATGCCTCTGCTGGTGTCTGTGTGAGGTATTCATATTGTGTGAACTGATTGATCCTTTCCTTGGCAGCCAGATCAAGAGAATTGTAGACAATCTCTTGAATGACATAGGGTGGCTGCCCATGAGTAGGGCAGGATCTCAGCAGGTCTTTGTATCGATCCCATGCTCGTGCTAGCGACTCCCCAGGCTTTTGTTTGAAAGAAGCAATCTTCTGTCTAAGGAGTGCTGTCTTGGCGGGAGGAAAGAACTTGTTAAGGAACGCATTCCTAACCTCTGCCCATGTCGTTAGGGAATGTGTAGGTAGTTCTTCAAGCCACTTTAGTGCCGGACATGCGAGGGACCAACGAAAAGCTTTCATTTTTACATATTCAAGAGTAGTGCCTTCAACAAGAGTGTGGCACATATCGGAAAAAGTAGTAATATGTTCAAGAGGGCATTCATTAAATCTTCCATAAAAAACATTATTTTTAATTTCGATAAGGAAGGCAGTGCGAATTTAAAAGTTATTAGGAGGGATTAGAATAGCCGATTCAGGCACGACAAGAGTCGGGTGTATGTAATCCTCAACAGTGGTAGGGTATTGGGCAAGCTCGGCCTCTGCCTGCCTCCTCCGTTCAACTTCCTGCTCAGTCCGCGTGCTCTCTCAGCGGTGAGAGCAACATTGTTGGCTGCTAGTTCCCTCTGAAGCCTCTCGATCATCTCAACTTATTTTTCGACAGTCGCCATTATCCTTTTCAATATAGAGTGGATGTGTATAAGACGTTCCGGGTCATCTAAGGCATCAAACTCATGTGGTTGACCAGAACGGCGCATACACCTACAACGTAACTCAAAAGAAACGTGAGTTCTAACTACCTAAGGCGTGAATGATTGCTTCCCCGGCAACGGCGCCAATTTGTTGCAGGAGGAAATCGAGTTCAAAATATAATAATATAAATCAAACCGGATTATGCCCATGCAAATGATTACAAGACTCCCTCCTGATGTAGCAACAGGAAGTCAAGATCGATCCCCGAGGAAGCGTGTCAGCGGATCTCATGTAGCGGATATCTCACGTCGATTTCGACCTCAAAGGACCACTCGATATCAACCAAAAGTAGTCGATATCGACCAGTTCATTCGATTTTTGGGTTCTTCTGCAGACGTCAGACAATATCGACCAAGGCACTCGATATCGACCAGTTCCTCGATATCGACCAATTTGCTCGAAATCGACCTGTACCTGCAGAAACACAAACAAGTAGCGATCTTTCTGGATCGAGAATTAGAAGTAGATATCAACCAGTTTTGGTCGAAATCGAGTAGAAAGCAGTACGTAAAATAAAAGACAAAGCTTCGCAGATTTCAGAATAAACTATGTATGAAAGAATGTTCCAAGATCGAGGTTTGCAACAACGATAACCAAACATGCATAAGGCAAGATAAAGAGAAATAATCATGCAATCACATCAAAGGATCAAGCTTTCGCCTTTTCCAACAATTAGATAACTCTTTCAAGAAACCCTAATTGTATCTACCAGTTTTATGTTTATAATCCAAGTTGTTAACATGGATGTTTATTAAATAGGTAATAAACATATCAAAGGCAGTGGACGATCAAAGCATAATAAAGGTCGAATCTTTACCTCAAACACGCTTGACTATCGTCGGGCTCACCCTGACCCTTGAAGTAGGTGGACTACTCGCTCTTCATCGCAGGAAAAGGCATCAATAATAAAAGAAAACTAAATTGCATTAATAAACTAGACATAGCTTACAACCGATTGAAGCCAAATCCGCTCTTGCAGAACACAACAAATCTCGGCCTCCACTCTCTCTCTCTCTCCTACTCGCTATCTCTTCTCCTCTCTAGAATTGAATGAATAAAAACTAGCCCCATGGGCTTTATTTATAGACCCAAGTCCTTGCTAGTCAAGGAAGGAATCTATCTATCCTATATCTAAAGATATAATTCTACTAGGAAATAAATAAATCTAATTTAGGTAAACAAGATAAATCCTATAGGGTAATTAAATGTTCTACCCTTAGAATAGATAAAAAAGATAAATCTTGTCAAGTCTTCATGTTTAAGGAATCTTCCCTTGGAAATATCTTTAGCTCGGAATCAGGATAGACTTGGAATCGACCTCGACTTCGTCACTGGTAGTTGGTCGATATCGACAAAAACTGGTCGATATCGAGCCATCTTCTTTGATTCCCTTCAGCTCACTCGATCTCGACTCTCGTGGAAATATCGAGTACTTGTTGGTCGATATCGACCAAAACTGGTCGATATCGAGTTCCCCTCTTGTCTGCGGGTAGATTTGAGTTGATTTTGGGATTTTTGACCAAGATTAGGTCGATATCGAGCAGCTTGGTCGATATCGACCACTCTTCAGTTTTCAACATTCTGATCTGTTCTTGAAACACACTTTCCCGAGTCCTCATTCGTCGGATTGACGCATATGAGTATGCGTTTGAAAGCTCTTTTTGAAGGCTACAACTTTCATGAAGACATCAGAACTTGATTCAGAATGATGAATGGCGAAAAGTGGGCTTTCCTTCAGCTGCACCATCCTTAGCTTCTTTATGAGTTTCCTTTAAACTCCAAAGTGCGTCCGATTTCTGCGAAATGAAACAGAAACTAGTGTAGACTCCATAATTTGGCAAATAAACATAAACTACATAGATTATATACTATTCTAACCCAAATGCATGAAATGTATACAGAAATCGATATAAAAGTCAACATAAAACATGGCACAAAACATGGACATCAAATCACCTCATACTTAAGCTTGCTTGTCCCCAAGCAATAACTTGGATGGTCATTCAGGGGAAGAATTCAAACTCTCAACATCATAGATTTGTTCTCATATATCCTTGCAATCAATTAGCATCATCGAAAAGGTACTAATGCCACAAATGCATACATTTGCAATAAAAAGCAACATCTACTCACAAAAGGAGGGTTATGCAAAAACAATTCATGTGACAAAACATTAATGATCAAGAGGACTTTAATATAAGCTCAATAAGGAGTAGATAGGTAAAATGCTGAAGGTAGGAAATTTTTGGCAATGTGGTGCTAATGATCCGGAGAAATGGAGTAATTTCCAAATTGAATTTCCACATTCCTTCTTCCTTTGATTTCTCACCTTCCACTCTTTCGCTCAATGCTTTTTTCCAATATAATGCTTTTACCTCTCTTAACCTCAGCACTGTCTTTTCGCGAGTTGCAAACATGGGTGTCATGAATGGCCCCAGATACTTAGTGCTTTGGACTCCTCACCTGTGTGTCCCATCTCGTCGAACTATTATCTCAGCGAGTAGGTTCGATCTACCTTTATCTCCTGAGGTGATCGAATTTTTTCTCACTCATTAAATTTTCCATATATTTCAAATACGGAAATTTCGTGAGGTACCCCTGAGGTATTGCAATTTTCGTGAGGTATACATCTCTTTAGCATATTTCGCGTGGTACCCCTGAGGTTTTCAATTTTTTCGCCCCATGCCCTTTCATGTTAAATCTAACGAATCTAGTGATTCTCCCGTTAGTTTTCAATTTTGAAAATAAAAGAAAAAGAAAAAAAGAAAGACGAACGGACAGACAGAGAAGCGCGGAGGGAGCGAACCCAAACCAACTGCCGCCGTCACCTTGCTGCCGGAGGAAGAACATAAGACACCCAACCACCGTCGTTACCGCCAATCTCGTCCATCCACTCCTGATTGGAGACTCGAACGTTATCGCTGACTAGTTGAAACGGTTCAACTCTCAACCACGTTTGGAGATTTAATCCACAAAATCTCCCAAGGCTTGGGATTGGAGATAGCTTAATCGACAAAACCTGAAGTCAATTCCACAAAATTTCACCAAATTAGAAGTCAGATCCACCACGACGAGGTTCCCTGAAAAGACTCCTAAAAATCTAGGGTTCAACGACGATTGGGGGACGAAGGCTCCTGAAAAGCTAGGGTTTTGAAGCGGGGACACGAAACCTGATTCACCGCGGCCAGAGAGGAGTTCGCCCCTTGACTGGTCTGGCTTGGCAACCACCTTCGAGCAACAGCAGCGACTCAGCGAGCGTCCTCTTCTCCTTCGCTACTCCTCCCCCCTCTCCGTCGTCGGCCTCGTGGCCGTCTGCCGCTGCGCCTCTAGCCTCTGCGACCGCCTGCCGTTGCGCCTCCCGCCTATGCGGCCGTTGCCGCTCCTCCACCTCCCTCTATGTATTCCAAGGCGGCCTGAAGAAGAGCATCCCCTCTCCTTCGCTCTCTTCTATTCGCTTCTGTTTATTTATTTCTTTTTTTTTCAAAATTGAAAACTAACGGGAGATTCGCTAGATCCGTTAGATTTAACATGAAAGGGCAAGGGGTTAAAAAATTGAAAACCTCAGGGGTACCACGCGAAATATGCAAAAGAGTGTATACCTCGCGAAAATTGCAATACCTCAGGGGTACCTCGCGAAATTTCCATTTCAAATATTCTTGCTGTTAGTAGGAGGAAATCGAGTTCAAAATATAATAAAATAAGTCAAACCAGATTCGTGCCCACGCAAATAATTACAAGACTTCCTCCCGATGCAGCAGTGGGAAGTTAGGATCGGTCGACGATGAAGCGTGTCAGCGGATCTCAGGTAGCTGTAAATCTCACAGAAAGAATAACAGACAAAAGCAAAAACGAAAGCAAAGCATAGAACCTACTCGATATCGACTAAAAGGTTCTCGATATCGACTACAGCTGTCGACAACAGAAACTCAGAATCGAAAAACAGAAACCAAAACTCAGCAGACAGTACTCGATCTTGAGCAACTCTCCTCGATATCAACAAGATTTCGTCGATGTCAAGTAAAACTCCCTGAGATTGACAACACAGAAACTTAAATTGCAAAGCTTTTGAACACAGAATCGCAGATTTCGATGAATAAATTCAATAAATTAAAGACTTCCAAGGCCAGGGTATCAACACCACAACAATAACCATGCAAAGTAACACATAAAGGCATAAAAGATCATGCTTTCCATCAAATAACTTTCGTTATTAACTAATAGGAATATAGAGGCTTTCGCATAAACCCTAATTGTTACTAACCCTTTTTCACATAATTAACCCAAGTTGTATTAAGATCACTTTCGCTTCAATAACACAAACAAGGATCACCTTCAACTTTCACAAAAGAATCATGCTCGTAGGGATAGAAGACGAATTGCATAAAAAGATCAAACCTTTACTGCATCACCTTACATGGCCACTGTCGGGCTCACCCGGACCCTAGAAGTGGGTGGACTACTCGCTCTTCATTATCAAGAAACTCATCAATAAACAAAAGGGAATAACTTGCATTAAATAAACTAAAGAAAGCTTACAACCAATCGAAGCCAAATCCGCTTTCGCCTTTCCAACTTCTCTCGCCACAAGCTCTCTCCTCTACTCTCTCTATGTAACTAATTGTAACTGAAATTGAATGCTTAGAAATCAGCCCCTAAGACCTTATTTATAGGCTTCCAACCCTTGCTAATCAAGGTAAGAAAGTCTATCTATATCTATATCTAAATATCTACTTATTTAAAGATAAATAAATGGAATAAAAGAATTAAATCCATAAAGGGAATATATCTAAAGTAGGTAAATATCTTCTTGTGTTGATAAATCTTCTCTCCATAGATAGATCTTGATAGATGTGGATAGGTTCTCTGGGTTGGTCGACGAAGCTGCTGTTGGTGGTGGGTTCTGAGTTTGGTTGATGTCGACTAAATTACTCAATGTCGAGGAATTTTATCCGACTTCGACCCCATACTTGCATCCTGTCAAGGCATTCGAAAAAAAAGTTAGTCCAAATCGACGTACCTTGGTCCGTGTCGAGTGGATTCTCTGTTTCTTCGTTCAGGATGGCCATGATCTTCTCCACCTGGGCTTCCATATCCCTCTTTTCCAGCTCTTCAGGAGTCATATTTCTTACCTTAGGCTCCCCACAAGTGATGTACCCAGCTGATATAGATTTTACCTCTTCCATTGGACCTGTATGCCTTCAGTTTTATTAAAAGAATTCTCAATTACCTCATCGCTGATGTTGAAAGTGAGTACTTCCTTCCTTATGCTTATGTTGACAATCATGGTCCTCCGCCATATCAGGGTCCACCGTCGCCAAGAAGGGCCTTCCTAGAATAATTGGACAAGCAGGGTCCTCCGCCATATCAATAACTAGAAAATCAACAGGGAGAAAGAACTTACCTACTTGCACTGGCACATTGTCCACCATGCCTGTTGGAATGACCACTGTGTTGTTGGCCATATAAAGCTTAACATCAATAGGTTCTAGGGCACCTATCTTAATCTTGGACCATATCGTTAAAGGCATTATACTCACACTAGCTCTAAGATCATATAATGCATTAAATTTGTATTGACCAAATCCAATGGTTATAGCAAACTTACCTTGATCTGGCCTTTTCTCCAGTATGTCCATATGGCTGCACTCCTCTATAATCTCAGCCATTGACCGCTTCTTGCTTAGAATCTCCTTGAGGAATTTGATATAGGATGGCATTTCATTGAGAGCTTCTGTGAAAGGTATGGTGACATTGAGCTTCTGAAGCATCTTGATGAAGCGCTGAAATTTCTTCTCTGTTGGATCATTTGGAGATTTTGTTGGGAAGGGTAGCTTATTTTTCTGGTTTGGAGCCAGAACAGATGTCGGAGGTGTTGCAGCTTTCTCAAGATCGATGTGATTGTCCTCGACATCGACCACATTCTTCTCGATATCGACCACTTTCTTCGATGTCGAGTTGTTGTGTTCTGCAGACGAAGGATGGTCCAGTCTGTCCTCGATGTCGAGTTGGCCCTCCTCGATATCGACTAAAGTCTGGTCGACATCGATTTGCTGCTCGTCGATATCGATTTGCTGTTCAGCTCTTTCGTCCTGCTGCTTTCCGACCCTAGCTCGTGTAATTGGTGGCCGCTCCTAAGTTTCACGGTAGTGATGTGTTTCGGTTTTCCCCTTAGGATTGAGTTCTGAAGATCCAGGGAGGGTTTCTGACTGTCTGGGGACGCCTGCTACTAGTTGGCCAATCCGTGTATCAACTGATTTCCTCCAGACAGCAATTTCTCCAAGTTTTGTATTGATGTTCTGGAACTGATTGTTGATGGTGCCCTAATTCCGGCGCATTTTTTCAAGGATAACCTGTAGGTCATCCTTCCGCTGGTCTCTTTCTAGATGTCCTAGAGCTCTGTAGGGCGAGGGGTTCCTTGGGGCACCTTGGTTCCATTGTGGTTGTTGAAACCTTTGGTCCCCCATGTAGCGATTGGGACCCCCTGCGTAAGCTGCCTCTTTGTGGTATTCTGCCAGTCTGACTTGCTCTGTGTGTGGACACTCAGTAGTGGTGTGCCTATGTGATCCGCATTCGATGCAGGGTCGGTTGACAGAAAGATAATTTACTTGCTTGAGAAGCTTTCTATTCTGATCTCTGTAGTATTGCTCCTTGACATCTGGATCAATTTCTTTAGAGGGCTCATAGAGGGGCATGAATGGTGCTGGCCTGGAATAGGGATTCTCTTCATAGTTGACTGGAGTCCCATACTTGTTTTCATAGTTGGTTAGCTTGTCGAGGGCAGCCCATGCGTCAGTTGGCGGCATTGTCAGATACTCATAATGAGTATATGTGTTGATCCTATCTTTAGCAGCCAGGTCAAGAGAATTGAAGAAGATCTCCTGAACGATGCAAGGCTGTTGTCCACGTGTAGGGCAGGATATAGTGTTCCGTGTTCCCATACTTTTTCTAGCGGCTCTCCAGGCTGCTGTTTGAAAGATGTAATCTTTTGGCGAATGAGCGCTGTCTTGCCAGGAGGAAAGAATTTATTGAGAAATTCATGCTTTACTTGAGCCCATGTCGTGAGGGATCGTGGTTTCAGCCCTTCAAGCCACTTCAATGCTCGATCAGCTAGGGACCAACGAAAAGCCTTCATCAAGATATACTCCAAGGTGGTACCTTCAGCAAGAGTACGACACATATCAGTAAAGTTGGTAATATGTTGAAGAGGGTATTCATTAAATCTACCCTGAAAAGCATTATGTTTAATTTCTATTAAGAAAAGAGTGCGAATTTCATAGTTATTTTCAGGGATTAGAATAGCCGATTCAGGCACGACGAGAGTCGGGTGCATGTAATCCTCTGTAGTGGTCGGGTACTGGGCAAGCTCATCTTCCAACTGCCTCGCACGCTCAGCTTCCCGTGTAGTGCGTGCTCTCTCAGCGGTGAGAGCAGTATCTTTAGCAGCCAGTTCCCTCTGAATCCTCTCAATCAGTTGTTCCTATGTCTCTGCGGCTGCCATCGCTCTTTTCAGTTTAGCGTGGACGTGTATAAGACGCTCCGGTTCGTCTAAGGCGTCAAACTCAGGTGTTTGACCAGAACGGCGCATATACCTGCGAAGTAACTCAAAAGAAAAGTGAGATCTGACTACCTAAGGCGCGAATGATTGCTTCCCTGGCAATGGCGCCAATTTGTTAGTAGGAGGAAATCGAGTTCAAAATATAATAAAATAAGTCAAACCAGATTCGTGACCACGTAAATTATTACAACACTTCCTCCCGATGCCGCAGTGGGAAGTCAGGATCGATCCATGAGGAAGCGTGTCAGCGGATCTCAGGTAGTTGTAAATCTCACAGACAGAAAGAAAGATAGACAAAAGCAAAAACGAAAGCAAAGCACAGAACCTACTCGATATCGACTAAAAGGTTCTCGATATCGACTACAGGTGTCGACAACAGAAACTCAGAATCAACAAACAGAAACCAAAACTCAGTAGACAGTACTGGATCTCGACCAACTGTCCTCAATATCGACAAGATTTCGTCGATGTCGAGTAAAACTCCCCGAGATCGACAACACAGAAACTTAAATGGCAAAGCTTTTGAACACAGAATCGCAGATTTCGATGAATAAATTCAATAAAATAAAGACTTCCAAGGCCAGGGTATCAACACCACAACAATAACGATGCAAAGTAACACATAAACGCATAAAAGATCATGCTTTCCATCAAATAACTTTCGTTATTAACAAATAGGAATATAGAGGCTTTCGCATAAACCCTAATTATTACTAACCCTTTTCACATAATTAACCCAAGTTGTATTAAGATCACTTTCGCTTCAATAACACAAACAGGGATCACTTTCGCTTCAACTTTCGCAAAAGAATCATGCTCGCAGGGATAGAAGACGAATTGCATAAAAAGATCAAACCTTTACCACATCACCTTACATGGCCACTGTCGGGCTCACCCCGACCCTAGAAGTGGGTGGACTACTCGCTCTTCATTATCAAGAAACTCATCAATAAACAAAAGGGAATAACTTGAATTAAATAAACTAAAAAAAGCTTACAACCAATCGAAGCCAAATCCGCTTTCGCCTTTCCAACTTCTCTCGCCACAAGCTCTCTCCTCTACTCTCTCTATGTAACTAATTGTAACTAAAATTGAATGCTTAGAAATCAGCCCCTAAGACCTTATTTATCGGCTTCCAACCCTTGCTAATCAAGGTAAGAAAGTCTATCTATATCTATATCTAAATATCTACTTACTTAAAGATAAATAAATGGAACAAAAGAATTAAATCCATAAAGGGAATATATCTAAAGTAGGTAAATATCTTCTTGTGTTGATAAATCTTCTCTCCATAGATAGAACTTGATAGATGTGGATAGATTCTCGGATTCCTTCGCTCCCAAGCAAGCCAGCTCGACACAGACAGCAAACCACGTAACGCGGCCCAGGATAGCTTTCCTCGATATCGAGTAATCTACATGATATCGAGTAACTGTGTCTTCGACTACAACTTTTGATCTTGGCCGAGCAACTGCTCCCCGACACTGGCTCAGACAGATGGTTCTGGGGTTGTCGATATCGAGCAAACTCGTCAATATCGAGTAAAGGCTGCTCAGCATGTCCAGTCTTCCGCTTCTCGACTCAGCATCTTTCCTCGACTCAGGGCATGGCATGTGGAGTTTTATTGATATCGAGTACATTACTCGATATCGAGTAAAGTCCTAAAGTCAGGTTGGCTTCGTCTCTCAGCTCCTACTCTACCAGGCACTACTCGGACATCTTTGTCGATATCGAGTAAAAATACTCGATATCGAGTAGCACTTGTCTCCAGCTTGGTATTTCCTGGTTCTGTCGCTCTTTGACCTTGTACTTCTGTAGTTGACTTCTGAGCTTTTCGTCCTTTCTCAGAACTGATGTAAATTGCCTCGAATTCTGCGAATTTAAACATAAACTGGTGTAGATTCTATAATTTGGCAAATAAGCATAAACTACATAAATTATGTACTATTCTAGCCCAAATGCATGAAATGTATGCAGAAAATGATATAAAAGTTACTGTAAATCATGGCAGATTCAGCTCACAACACTTGCCAAACTCCAATAATGATAATAACAACAGAATAACCATATAATAATCTCCATAATATAACATCATTTTCAACATAATCCCCGGATAGAAAACAAGGTAAAGAATGGACAATATTTAGAACATGTGGAACAATGTATGAAATAAGGCATAATATGGCTTTTGTGATGCATAAGCATAGATATGGCTAGGATATAACAACATGGGCATATATGGAAAATATAAAGTCCTCCATCCTCTTATCATGCAACATGTCAAAAACAACATCAAATTTTACCTCCTTTCATGGTTTTCAAGAAAATAATGCACCTCATTGTGACTTCCCTTTACTAAGCAATTTCATGTTATATCTCTAATGAATCCAATTTTGCATCGTCGAGTTCAATTAAAGCTTCTATTACTCTATTTCCAAGCCCGCGAGCAAAGCTTCATACTCAGCTTCATTGTTTGTAGCTTGGAAGTTTAACTTGTAAGCATAGTTGAGTTGATGCCCATCGAGTGTGGTGAGTGTGATTCCTGGTCCACATACGTCTTTGTTGGTGGCCCCATCCACTCTGAGGATCCATTCACTCTTTTTCGCTTGATCTCCTGACTCAAAGCTTGTTTCACAGATAAAATCCGTCAATGTTTGGGCCAGTGCCGCGTGACGCGGGACATACTCAATCTCAAATTCTGTTAACTCTACCGCCTATTTCGTCATCTTGCCTGACAAGCAAGGTGAGTGTAGAATTTGTCTCAGTAGCAAGTCCGTCACCACCCTAATGACATGGTCTTGGAAATATGGCCTCAACCTTCGAGCTGAAAACACTAAACATAATATCATTTTCTCGACCGGTTCGTATCGCGTTTCAGCGTCTTGCAAAACTCTGTTGATGTAGTAGACAAGATATTTCTCTTCACGGGTGAGGACCACGCTGATGGTGATGCTTCTTACCACCAAGTAGAGATGCAAGGCTTCATGTTTCTCTGGTTGCCGCAGTGTGGGCAGCGTTGATAAAAAACCTTTCAGTTCTTCGAACACACCTTGTACGTAGTTCTGGGGTCCATTGTATCGGTCCCTTCTTTTTGAGTAGTGAAAAGAAAGGCAAAGAGTTGTCCACGAGAGATGAGCAAAACTTGCTCAAGTAGTTTACTGCTCCGTTCAGAAATTGCACCCCCTTTACGGTCCGCGGCGGCTGAAGGTTCTGAACTGCCGTAATTTTCTCGGGGTTCACGTCTATTCCGCGATGGCTAAGCATAAAGCCAAGGAACTTGACAGGGTCCACCGCAAAGACACACTTCTCCGCGTTGAAATTCAAACCTCCCCGCCGAAGCGAGCCAAAAGTTTCCTGCAAATCTGCCGCGTGATCTTCATCCTTCTTGCTCTTGACAACAATATCGTCAACGTATATGGATACATTTTTTCCGATTTGTCCACGGAAGATTCGATCCATCGCCCTTTGAAAGGTTGCCCCAATATTCCTGAGTCTGAAAGGCATAACTCGATAGCAGAAAATCCCCTGGTTGGTGATGAAAGTCGTGGCCTTCTTGTCAAGCGGATCTACGCGTATTTGATTGTACCCTGAATACGCGTCTAGAAAGCTGAGGACCTCATTCCCTGCAGTTCCGTCCACTAACTCATCTATGGATGGAAGTGGATAGCTGTCTTTGGGGCAAGACTTATTGAGGCCCGAGAAATCAACACACATCCTCCATTTTCTGTTAGACTTTTTTACCAGGACCACGTTTGACAGCCACTCAGAATCTTCCGCTTTCTCGATGAAGCATGCGTCTAACAGTTTATCAGTTTCCTCTTTCGCGGCTTCTGCCTTCTCAGGCGACATTTTTCTTTTCTTCTAGGCAACAGGCCTCGCGTCTTGACGAATTCTCAAGGTGTGCATTACGATTGTAGGCGGCACCCCTAGAAGATCGCGTGGAGTTCATGCAAAGATGTCCCTCGATCTTTCTATAATTTCCAACACTCGCACTTTCTCCTTTAGTCCTAGGGCTTGCCCTAGGTAAACCTTGTCCTCGGGATTGGGTAAATGCAGACAAACAGACCTTTCATCCGCGTTTAGAACTTGCCAGCGATTTTACCAAAGAAACCTTGGTTGTTAGTGTTTGCCCTTGAACTAGACGCGACTGCTTCTTCAGCCTCAATCTGCCTTGATACCCGATCTCTCAAGTCATCATAACTTGTAGGCTTCTTCCAGAATAAGTAAGTCTTGAAGTCCCCCTCAACCAGGTTTCCCATGAGAATGATAATTGCAGATTCGTGATTGAAGTTGGGGATCTGTACTACCACGCTGGTGAACCGCGCGCATAAATGCCCCAAGGTTTCTCCCGCCCCTTGCTTAATCGAGTTCAAATCAAGCATTGTTTTCTTCCACGAGCGAGCACTCCCGAAGTGGGATTTGAAGACGTGTCTCAACTGAGCAAAGCTTGCCATCGATTTTTTTGGCAGGTTAGTAAACCATCTAGAGCTATCTTTGTCAACGTTGAAGGGAAAGTGCGACACATCATGGCGTCTTTGTACTCATGAATTCCCATTTCTGTGATGAAGTGGCAAAGATGGTCTTCACGGTCGGTTGTTCCATCATACTTCATCAGGTTGACGTCCCTCCATCTTTTCGGAACTGACGCGAAACAGATTTCTTTAGTGAAGACAAAGGGTAAGGTTTCTAACCCATTTGTCTTCATGTTAGCTGAATCCGACCTCGTGGAAGTTGAAACGTCGGACGACCGCTCCCCCCGCCGGTGTTCACTCGCATGGTGCTCTTCCTCATTATGTCGCAGTTGATGCGACATCGCATGGCCCAGGCCAGAGAAACCACTAGTGGGATTGCCAAAGGCGTTATCCAGGTTATTGTATGTTGTATAACGGCGTCCGTACGCATGTGGGGGCCACCATAGTCATAATAATAATAATATGTCTGCCCAGGTTGTTGGAAGTGAGGTTGCCCGTGAGGAACTTCATAGTGTTGAAAGTTTGGGGGAACGTAAGCCTCTTCATATTGATTATAATAATGATGGAAAGGGGGCTCCTGAGGGGGTTCCCAAGCGTCAATCTCCATGTTTGGCTGAGAGGATGGTAGTGTGTACATGCTTGAAACCTCCTGCTCATGATGGACGCTCTGGCTCATTTCATCTGACACGTCGTTCTCGAAGAAACTCATTTTTCCTGCCGCATAAATGTTTTAGTGAGAAAACCCTTTATTGATGTAGTGGTTTCGTCAAGCTTCTTTCTTCGACTTAACGTGGGCTCCCTTTAGCATGTTGGTGTCGGGAATCTACTATTTCCTTGATATCTAATGTATTGGGAACCCCTTAGTGTAAGAGGGTTCCCACAAATGGCGCTAGTGACGAAACTCGATTTTCCGGTTTCCACTTTCGGTGGGACCCGGGGTGGACCCCGTGGGACCCAGGGCGCTCTCGACGGGCTTACCTGACCCCCGCCGATTATCTTGACGCGGCCCAACCTGTGCCGTGAGTAAGATCGAGCCCTTAAGGGCTTCCCTTACTTTGAAGTTTCATCATCGTAATGAGGATTCGTCGATTACCTACCGTTAACCGTTTGATGGATCGATCGCGACCTTATGAATCTTCTCCTCAGACCAATGGCTTGTGACGAAGCTCTCCTAATCAGACATGAATGTGGCCCTTTTCCATCAGCGGAGCGGATTTCCTTGTTCTTATTATGTGTTTTCCTCTTGATCTTAGTCAAAGAATGTGTCTATTTTCGTTATTATCTGCTCTATTCTCTCTCTCCTTTCTTTGGCCAAATGTCCCTTTCAATGATTAGATTTTCCCTTTTATAGTTGACATGGGGTCTACTGCCCTCCACCACGTGTCACTTTTAGACGGACACGTGTCTCCTTCGTGGAGTCTAGGCATGTAGGGCACGTGGCAACTTTTCTTATCCGCGGATGGCATGGTTAAAGGGTGGTTGATTATCTCAGTCCGCGGACGAAGATTTAGTTCCCCCATCCCCCTTATTATGAACCACTTCGGAGGTAAACCAGAAATCTCATCGGGGAAAACATCAAAGAATTACCGAACTACAGGAATATCAGAGATAGGGACCGGATCGGATGGCTGATCCTGACGATAACATAAGAATCCGGCATAACCTAGACGTAACAATCTGGTTGCATGCATTACATTAATAACACGGCCATCCTCCTCGGGGATGCGCCCACGAAATCTGCACACAACCCTACCGTCCGACAAAATGGTCACGATTCTCCATCCCCAATCAATGATTGCAACATGGTGAGCAAGTCAATCCATACCGAGAATGGCGTCCTAAGAAAAGATCAGAAGCAGAACAAGATCGACAAGGTACTCGTCGCCACTTATCGCGATGGGGAAGCGGAATAGCATTTTCCTATCTCGAACTCTATCCCCATAAGGGAATTCCACAAATAAGAAATCATCGAGAGTCACAGATTCTAGTCCGAATCTTTCAACAATTTGCTCGGCTATAACAGAATCAGAAGCACCTGAATAAAAAAAAGAATATTAATTGGTTCAGCCAGGTGATTGATAACATCTTGAGCCATAGAAGAAGTAGTGTCATCCAGACTACGCATTTCATATAGTCGCGGACCCTATTGAGATAGCCCGACGACATTATTCTCTTTGTTCAAAGTCAGTTGTGAACCAGCAGGAATCTGGGTATTTTGCTAGTACTTCTGATGAGATCTTAATCTTTATAGTCTTCTGCAAAGGCATATAGCTCGACAAGGCTTGTCCACTCCAGAGCTATGTTTTTGTGATGTTGCATCTCTCTCTGACTCAACATGCTCACATATCTCTTTTTGGTCTCATCTCTAGCCTGATCACAACATTTTTCGAGCTCATTCACAACCCGTCCTTTATTCCTTTATATTTCCCCGGTCTCCCTCACGCAGAGCCTCTGCCTCGCTCTTCTTGCATGCAAAGCCTGGTATACCTTTTCATCAATTAGGATTTTCAAAAAGGATCTCATCTTCGGCTCCTCCTCACTGTGGTTTTGGGATGGTTCCAAACCGTACACTCAAACAAGGTCCTGGAGGTACTTTCTCCTATTGTCATCCGGAGGACCTAGCATGACTTTCTTTTCCCTTACTTCATTTTTCCTTGCTATAGAATCGAGAAGTTCCAAAATTATGTCCCTTGTACCACGTGCATATGAGCTCCTTGCCATTTTCCGTGGCTACAGTTCTGGGGTATTGCGAACATTAGACGTCTATCGAGGAGGGTGATGAGTAATCAATACTCGAGCGAGATAATCACATAAGGAAGATTTAGAGGAAACAAGAATAAAGAATCTAATATTAGTCTATGGCAGGTGCAGGAGCTTGAGCAGGACTATCGGATAATTATTTTAAAATTATTTCCAAAACTGCATACTTTTGTTAGTATAACATAGTTTTGCTAAAATTCTTTTTGAAATTCACTTTAGAAATCATTTTGAAATCCGAATGAAAACATTTTAAAACCTACAGCTCTGATACCAACTTCTCTAACACCCCCTATTAAATCCCAAGGGAACGTTAAAGCGCCAGTGAATCAGCATACTTTAATGTCTTTGAATTCACCTGAGGCTTATAGGGACATGCAACCATGCTTCCATAAACAAGACGGTACACAAGCAGTTGAATAACATAATGCAGAAGTAATTTAAATATCATAGTTTACAATAACCAATCTCAATAACATAGCTGAAAATCCCAAAAACCATAAAATGTAAATAAACTCCAAAGTGGCTAAAAACCAGCGTAGCGTTGCGGAAACTTTAAAGGTTTGAAATTGCAGTTTAAAAATCCAAGGATGATAGTCCTCTCTTCAGCTCTCTCCTACTCCGCTGCTTGCACTAGACCTGTAGAATATGGTGTGGTGTTTCGTGAGTACGAAGGACACCAGCCATCCAATAAATAGGATGGTTAGTACAATTAAGACTAGCAAATGATAAGGAAAATGCTCAGACTTTAACCTTACAATGACCATAAAACTCATAGGCTACGGGAAAGACACAAATATTTAAAGTGAAAACTGGATAAAAAGATAAAAATTCACACAAGACTCGGATGATTATAAGATAAGATAAGGAATTATACCTCAAATAAGAGTGAAGTATAATATAACGAAATTGATCACCTATTAATAATCTCAATAATAACAATAATGTATATAAGTAATTAATATAATATAAAACGTAGTGACACAGGTCTAGACTCAAATAGGATTGCGACCTGAGACTTTGAAGTCTAATCGTACCACGGGTTCAGACTCAACTAGGACTGCGACCTGAGACTTTGAAGTCTAATAGTACCACGAGTCCAGTCTCAGCTAGGACTGTGACCTGAGACTGTTTGAAGTCTAGATATTTCATGGAACCTTTTAGATTGGGCTTTACACTATTCTCAACCTGCGAGATAGCACTCGCAATTGACTTTAAGTCAATCCGCAACATGTGAGATGCACATCTTAAATTATAACAACTTTAACGTTAAAATACTAGGTGATCATAATAACGACATTACACCGACAAGGACGTACAAGCACGGATATTTCAAAAGGATCTTAATATCGCATGCTATTAATTTGCATGAAAGAAACAAGCAGAACTTCATGCAATTAGGAAGGGGAAAATGGGCAATTTTTTTTACTTATCTCGAGTTATAAAACAAATAACACATTTAATACACATATCACCATAATTAAATTAATAATTGCCCATTAATTTAGGGGTGGGCACAAATCCCGTCCCGTCTCGCATCCCGTCCCGATCCCGTTCCGATCACGGTGAGATTTCGGGAAAAACATTTCAATCCCGTCCCGCAAAAATTACGCGGGACGGAGTTCGAATTCCGCAAATCCCGTCCCGTCCCGCATATATATAATTATATATATATTTTTTTATATATTTAATTAAAATTAATAAAAAAATATAAGAATATATTTATATTATATCTTAATATTTATTTAAACCCAAAATTTAAAATAACACTCCCTAATAAAAACATTCAATAACAAAAATTTCTAAGAAATAAGTAATTTTGCTACTGTTAGTGTTGGGCTATCGTTGTTGGCCTACTGTTTTTTCACTCTTTTCCTTCATTTGCAAAGCTATTGTTGTAATGCTAAGGGAAAACTTGCCTACTGTTTTTTTTCTTGTGTAATAACAGGACTTAATTTGCCACTTTCTACTTGTTAGTTTTGGATTGTATTTCAATCTTTTTTTACGAGGGACAAATCCCATCCCGTCCCGATCCCGTCCCTTCCCGAGAGGGATAAGACCAGACGAGATTTGAAAAAACATTATTCAATCCCGTCCCATAAAATATACGCGGGACGGGACACGGGATTACCCTAATCCCGTCCCGTCCCATGCCCACCCCTACATTAATTTATACTCATGCCAATTTATGAATATGAAGATAAATTACATCAAGCACACATATATGCAATTTATCGAAACTGGCAAGGTAATTGGCCACAGGGCTGCATTCGACACAGAAGAATTAAAAAGGCACGTCAAAAGAATCACGAAACACGCAAAGGGCGTTGAACGAAATCACTTGCCTTAACCTTCGATGATCGGTTGACGACAACAAGACGAGATTTTAGCACCTATTGAATCCAATGAAAAAGGAATATTTAATATTAATATCTTATACAATTAACTTTACTTAACTCAATTTAAAATTGAATTAATTCTATAAAGTTAAAAATTTATACCAATATAAATTCCTCGGGGAGCGGGATCGAGCGTGGTGCTTCGAGATGGCTTGGTGTCGCTAAAACGGGCAAGAATCTAATAGTTTAAAAATATTGGCCGTATAACTTAATAAATAATTAACTTAGGGCCAGAAACGAGAGTAGCCTAAATAAGGGGAGAGTTTTTGCAATTTTATTAAAAGAGATTAAAACTCCCAGCTTTGCTCCAATGGAGTCTTCGTACAGCCAAGGAGAACAGGGCGAGTGGGGCGAGGCTCGGTGCGGTTGTTCCTCTAGCGTCGAGGGCTAACGGCGCAGGCGAGGGCCTCGGCGGCAATGGGCAGCGGCAAAGCACACCCTCTGGCGGCGATGAGCGGCGGCAAATCAGGCGACAACAGAGGCGGTTGGTCTACAATGAAAAGCGGCGGCAATCGAAGACGAAGGCAGCACGGCCCGACCTTGGGCGATCTCTGGCCAAGGGCTGTGATTGCGGCTGCGGTTCTGGTGGCTCAGGTCGTCGGCGGTCTGGGGCGATGACACAGCACCGGTGATCGGAGACGACTCGGGTGGCCTCGACAAAGCAATCGATCAGCGGCGATGGGCAGTGGCGATCGGAGGCGGATGCAGCGAGGGCCCGGCCTGCTGTTCGTGGGTGTTCTCTGGCAAGGCTGCACTGCGGTGGGTTCGGCAGTGATTGGAGGCGGCGCTCGGATGCAGTGGCTCGATGGCTGTAGTAGTTTGATGGTTGGCTCGACGGTGGGCTATTTGCACAAATATACACTTTTTTTGCCGGGTTTGCAAAAATACCACTTTTTTAGAAAATTTGCAAAAATACCATATGTGGTATTAGTGCAAATAGGATGGGAAAATTGCTTAGCCGGTTGCAGGTTGTCCCAAGGAGAGAGAGAGAGAGAGAGAGAGAGAGAGAGAGAGAGAGAGAGAGAGAGAGAGAGCGAGAGAGAGAGAGAGAGAGAGAGAGAGAGAGAGATATGGGACATCGGATTGGGTGGGGGATTTTGGCGCCAAAATTGGAGAGAGAGGAGGGGAGGTGATGGGAAAGGCTTTCCCTCCATTTTTAAACTCTAATAAGAGAGGAGGAGAGAGGCCATCATTTTCGGTCTTCCCGTGGAAAAGAGAGCTGGAGAAGAAGGCCACCATTGGAGAAGAACCCATCCGCATTAAGGTCCAGTTGGTGAGCACGTGTCGGGCTCTTTATTCGTTCGTGTCAATGTTTGTAAACTTCCGTGTCACAGAGATATCTGAGAAACTCTAATTCTCAGTTGCAATGGGTAGGCTTCTCATCTATTTCTCCTCATGTTTCGTGAAGAGTAGATACCCATTAACAATGGTGCTGATCCGAGTTTTCAATTGCAGGGCAAAACGCCAAAGTTTGTGTCACTCTCAACTTCAACGGGCGTTGGTTGTTCGATGGTGCAGGGTGGCGTATTATGGTGAAACAGAGTGGAAGAATGTGATAATTAAAGAGGGCATCGACTTCGCCTCTCTGACTCAACTGTTGAGGGTCAAGGTCGGCCATGATTGTTCATGTGAAGATTGGCGGTTGTCTTACATGCCAAAGGGGGAAGAAGCGGGTCATCCGATAACGATAGGTGATGATGACGACCGTGAGGCTTTTAAGTTTCTCAACTCGAAGTCTGGGGAACATCCATGGCCCATGGAGATATATGTTGGTCTAGTGGTGAAAGAGAGCCTTCAAGTACCACAACCCGGCGTCGGGGAAGAATGCTTGAGTGAGCCTCGTAACTCTCAAAAGGTGGACGAGCTGGAGGCAGAAGGTAAGCCACAACCAAACCCTATGGTTGTAGATGTGGGGTTATATGGTGGAGGAGGGGTTAGCTAGTCAATAGGGATGAGCAACGATATAAGGGGGAAAAATAATGTGGAAACGGGGTTTAGAAGGGGTGACAAAGATATATGTGAGGGTGACAAAGGTAAGGGTCCGGAGGTGATCCTCTTGGCTGAGGTCATAGAGAAGAGGCAGGATGACGTTACTGAAATGGGTTTTGGAACTAGTGACAGACGTATTTTTTAAGGTGACAAGGGTAAATGTCCAGAGTCGAACCACATGGATGAGGTGATAGGGAAGAGACAGGAGGACGCTACTGAGAGCGGGTTTGGAACTGTTGAAAAGCTTAATAGTGTAGGTGACAAGGGTAAAGGTCCGAAAATGATCCAGTTGGGTGGGGTGATAGGGAAGAGCCAAGAGCACGCAGGTGACATAGGATCTGGAACTGGTCACATGGATATTCTTGAGGGTGACAGGTGTGATGGTCTAGATGTTATCCACTTGGGTGACACGGACTCCTCTCTAGATGACACGGAAAAATGTGAAGATGACAAGTATAAGGGGGTGGATCTCATAGCCATTAGCAGTGAGGTGGAGGAGGACTTCGATTCCGGAGTGAAGAGGGAAGAAGATTGTTCATATTATTATGACCGGGAGGATTATGAGGAAGACCCGGGTATGAGGGTGTCGACGGAGGAGGACGAAGTTGAGGATGAGGTGATTAGGGAACTTGAAGATCGGGTTCCTAGGTCCAGCACATCCCCACCGTCGATGGAGAACGTAGAAGCTATGTTGGACAAAGCAACGCCTCGGACCCAGGAACCACGACGGAAGCTGACAGAAATTTCGGAGGGACAAATGTTCGCCTCGAAGGTAGAATTGCAGACTTGCCCGAAGTGGATTGCAGTGCAGAAGTGCTTCGAGTTTGTAGTGAATAGGTCGTGTAACAAAACATACTTAGTTGGTTGTTTGGACGGCAAGTGCACGTGGATGTTAAGGGCGTCGAGTTACCGACGCACGACTATGTGGTCCATTCGACAGTATGTCCAGGAGCATACATGTGACCTGAGCATGATGCACAACCATAGCCGACATGTTACGTCGAACATGATTGGACGCAACCTCGTGAACAACTATTTCTGTCACACAACCATAGCATACTAAGTGTTAATTTAGTTGCGAACAGCTATTTCTGTCACACAACATTATTCCCCATGTCACATCACGTAACTCACCATGACACCATTATATGCAGGTTCACCGGGACTCGAAAGGACCTCGTTCCCGAGCAAGTCCAGAAAATGACGAAGTCCGAGTATGGAGTATCGTGTAGCTACTGGAAGGCACGAAGGGCACGACTGACAGCGAGGGAGGTGAAGCATGGGACCGACGAAGACAACTACCGAGATATTATTCCATATTTGCACATGTTGGAGCAGACTAACCCCGGGACATATACTAAGTTAGAGCTGGACGCATCCCAAAGATTCAAGTATTCCTTTATTAACTTCGGGGTACGGCGCAAGGCGATTCCCTACCTTCGAAAGGTAATACCCCATGTCGGTACTATAATATTGCATGTCCCCTAACATACATAACCATGTCACCTAACCATCTGGTGTCGATATCCATGTCCAGGTGATTTCAGTTGATGGGAGTTTCCTGAAAAGGAAGTTCAGGGGCACGCTTCTATTTGCCACAACCCAAGATGCAGACCACAATGTATACCCGATCGCTTTTGCGATTGTCGATGGTGAGAATCACGGGTCATGGGACTTCTTCTTCAAGAACATGCTACATGTCGTCGAGGATACACCGGACTTAATGTTTGTCTCTGATCGGCATCTTAGTATCGTCAAAGGTTTGAGGGACAACTATGTGTTTGCCAAGCAAGGGGCCTACCAATGACATCTATTTCAGAATGCCATGGTTAAGTACAGGGGGGTGACGGGCCTGCACACATTGTACTTAAA
The DNA here is from genome assembly GCA_037127255.1 of Persicaria tinctoria. NCBI lineage: Eukaryota > Viridiplantae > Streptophyta > Magnoliopsida > Caryophyllales > Polygonaceae > Persicaria > Persicaria tinctoria. Next base: position 47,261,092 of record JBANSL010000002.1, read on the forward strand.
GGTGGCGAAGGCGTACACGAGGGCAGAGTTCGAGAAGCACTTTGCTGATTTTTGCGCTCAGGCACCCGCTGCGGGCCAATACCTAAAAGAGGCTGGATTCCAGAACTGGGCCCGGGCATAATTCTTGGGGATGCGCTACAACATATTGACGACGAACAACTCCGAGTGTCTGAATTCGGTGTTCAAGGAGCCCCGCGACCTACCCATCACAGCCCTGATTGATGCTGTCATCGAAACAATATCCAAGTGGTTTTACGAGCGACGGGAAAAAAGCACCAAATCGGCGTCGACGGTCAGCGATTACGTTCAAGGTGAGCTGCAAATGAGCTATTCGTTGGCAACATTCATGGATGTCAGAGCCCTCAGCGCTCACGAGTACACTGTCTGTAGAGGGTCCGCCACCTGGGTTGTGAACCTGTGTGCCCGGACCAGCACGCCATAGCGGCTGCAAGGTATCGAGGTTGCAATTTCTTCTCTCTCGTGAATGACTTCTACAAAGTCGCAGCATGGAAGGCATGTTACGAGAATGTGTTATATCCGGTTCCTCCAAGAGAAGATTGATGAATCCCCCTAGCCATGTCCAGCGCGGTGTGTCTCCCCCCGGACGTGAAGCGACGCCCTGGTCGCCCTAAGACTTGTCGATACCCATCTCGGGGAGAATTTAGCCGTTCGAAGCGCCATCGTTCTTAGATGTGTTCCTCCATTGGTGGTCCAACGCCTTACCTCAGCAGCTGGGTAGTCTTTTGCATTTTCCGTATCGGGTCAGTGGTTGGACCATTCTCCGTCTATGTTATTTTTTGAACGGGCTACGTATTTGGTAGTGTAATTAGGTTGTTTGTGCATATGACAAACTCTAAGTAGGCTGCTGTACTTTTGAGAAGGGTTTCCACACTATAGTTAAGTGGTGAAGAACTTCGTAGTACTTTTGGGGATGGTTTCAGAAAAAAAACCCTGTCACCTTATTTGTATTCCCGTGTTAGGTAGAAGGGGTTATCATGTCACAGTTTTCAATTTCATGGTAGACATTTCGGTGGTTGAAGCTATGATAATGAATTCACCAATGCATTGGCACTTATTTGACAACATGTTTACATTCCTGAGTGGTTGTGGTAGTGGTGTTAGGAATTCACCCTTGTGAACATATTTAAATCACCTTCATGACAATGTTGAAGGGGTTATTATGTAAGGTGACACGGGATTGTAAGTTGGGTGACACGGGTGATTTCCTCACAACTTATAACCAAAGTTTCGACAATAATAACTTAGTCAACCAGTGGTCAAAGATAGACCAACTTTTGGCCAAACTTGCATAAATAGCACAATGGGGGATAATTTGGAAAAATTGACCCTTTCCCATTTATGTCGAAAAAGTTGCACGTAACTCAAAATAAAAAGAAAACAAAAAAAAAACAACAAAGAATAAGTTGACACGCGTCCCGGATATCACCCCACACCCTCTTTTTGTATTCATCGGGACTCCATCCCTAAATTTCCATAACTCAAAACCGTTCAAAAGGGGGAGGAAGAAGAGACGTCGGCGACGAGGAACAACGGGTCGAAGAAGAGACTGCCGGGAACTGTCGGATAAGAGAACAACGTCGGGAAGAAACTCAGAAGGTACGCCCCCTCTCTCTGTTGTCCGTTATCTTCGAATCTTGGGTTCGGGGTGGGTGGATGGAACAACCTACTATGGTGGTAAGGGATTGAACATTAAGGAGCGCGGTTTTGGGGATTGTGGAGGTGGTTGCGGATGAAGGACAAGGAGCCGGGTTTTGGGGATTGGATAGGGAAAACCCGCGCTTAGGGTTTAGTACGCCCGAAGAGGATGGCTACGGTGGGGGTCGAAATAGGGAATGGGGTAAATTAGGGGTTTGATTGGGAATGGGCAAGATTTGGGGTTCCATTAATTTGAAATTCAGATTTGGGGAGTTCATATGGAATGTATATCGTCAGTGGTTTAGGAACGTTCTGACATTTATGACATGGGTGTACAAATTGAGTGACATGGGTTTACAAAGGTAGTGACATTGAATATAAAATTTCTCGATAACGTATTGTTGCTCTTAAACTGCAGGAAACAAATGGTTCGGACAAAATTTACACAGCCACACAACGAGCGCTTCCGCGCACGGGTAAACGAAGGGTCGAGGGTGGCGATGCTTGCCAACATCACGAACTACGTCGAGGAGATGGACGCCGCTAGGGATATCGTGGTGAAGAGACTCGAGAAGATTATGGATACCTAGGAAAAGATGGATGATAGGGTACTTCATTCTTTCGCATTATTCACTCTCATATGCTTATTAAGTTCAGTGACTAGGGTAAATAGAGTAATGACATGGGACATACAGTATGTGACATGGGATATAAAACTGTTGGTGGAGATGGTGGATTTATTGTAACAAATTCTTGTGTGCAGATAAAAGTGTTAGAGGAGGAGGTCCGTGAAATGCGGGATAGAAACTTGGTTGGAAGAGGCAAGGAACAAAGAGTAAGGGATAGTGAAAACGAGTTTGTACATGTTGGATTCCATGTAAGTTGTAGATCAGTTTTGCAGGTTGTTGATGTTGATGTCCCAAAGGGGACTCGTACTCTTTGGGATGTAAGCAATGCGATAGTGAAAACGAGCTGTGGAGAAGCCCCGACAAGTTGCTAAGGTACGCTCCTTATGGCCCATGTCATTCATCCTTTATGTTTTCAATAGTGGCATGGGGATGTAAGCAAGGCGACAGGGGTCGTTGTGTTATGTGACATGGGAAATGTTTTTTTGAATTAAGAGGTTGTTCGTCGACCAGGAATGTGAGAGCAAGGCGTGGAAGATTACGAAACCGCGGGCGTCTAAAGGGAAGGACGCCGTAGTTCACGGTGAAGCCGTTGCCATGGGACTAGTTTATGCGTCCAACTATGAGGCCCTACAGGGGTGGCTCGCAAGGTAACCCATCGTCTCATTTCAGTCTTTATTATACGGCACAGTCACCCTTTCATTGATTCCACTCCATTGTACGGTCCAGTGCCGACGGTGAGAACCGGTCAATGGATTGCGGCAAGGACTTGTCGAAGGAGTTTTTTACCACCCTCCAGACGCCCCGTTATTGGATCAACTCAGAGGTATATTGTATTTCTCACATTTTATTATGATTGGCCTTGTATACGCAATTGGGTTGGTGTTGGACTATGTTGTGGGTTGTCATGGGGGTTAACTTGTCGCAGCACTTCGAGCAGTCATGCTTCCTGCTACGGAAACAAAGCGCCGAGAGGGGTTACGACAATGGACGTCGAGTCATTGTGTTGGACTCCTACTTCTCCAGCTTTCTGGAGAGAGAGTGGAAGGAGTACAACTCAGACGTCGGGGGGTATGATGCGAGTGACATACTCCTCTTATACTTCGACGGGCGGGCCCCGGCACCCATGGCCCGTCCGTGGGCAGGCGGGGACCTCGTCCTCCTACCCCTCAACCTAAGGGGAAGACATTGGGTTGCCGTTGCTCTTGATCTAAATGAGTGGCAGTTGAAGCTGTATGACTGCGATGTGCACTGCGTGATAGACGCCGAACTCCCACCCCTGTTGATGCACGTTACCCACCTCCTCCCCGTCATCATGGATGCACACGCTGAGTTGAAGGTGAAGTATGCATCGAAGCTGCCAGGCCCGTTTCGCATAATCCGCGACAAGCGCGTTCCGCAAAACAAGCTCAGGTATGATTGGTGTGACCCCTGTATTTCATTTAACTTGATGATATCTCCTCCTCTGTTTTGACAAAATCTCCGTCATTGCAGTGGTGACTGTGGCCCTTACACGATCAGATTCATGGAGCTCCTCATGGAGACCGATCCCCCCTTCGATGGGCTGGACGACACGTTTATTGGGCCGTACTGACAGATGCTAGCGGCTGCCATCTTCAATGGTCGGCTCGGTGGACGCATAATCTGATCGTCGTTTGGGTGTAGTTATGGAAGTGATTTGTTGTCTTTTGTTGTGAACAACGTTGGTTTTAGTCTTGTCCTTTGGTTGTTTGGATACATTTACTTTTGGAAACGGGTTACACTCTAGTGGTAAGTGGTAAAGAACATCGCAGTACTTTTGGGGATGGATTTTGTAAATAACCCCTGTCACCCTCTTTGTATTACCGTGTCAGGTTGAAGGGGTTATCATGTCACTGGTTTTAATTTCATGTTTATCAATCCGGAGGTGACACTTTCATAATGAAATCACCCATGCACTAGCACTAGTTTCAGGTCATGTTTAAATTCCTGAGTGTTTGTCCTACTCGTGTATATTTTGTCACCTTATTCTCCTCAGTGACACGAGAATTATGTAAGTTGACACGGGATTCCAACTTTGCTGACACGGGTGATTACGAAACAACTTATAACCAAAGTCTACGACACATAACCGCCGAATGAAGATACAGAAATCGAAACACTTAGTTGTCGTTCGGCAACACTTGTGGTTGACTATTCTCAATTGATCATTTTTTTTTTGAGCTCCCAATTGATCATATTTGGATACAGTAACAATAATATCTTTATATGTTATAATAACACATTAGATATAGTATCAAAATTAACCAAACTTAATAGACCAAAATGAGGCAATTTTTTATTCCACCATATTTCGTGTAATCCACTGAAGCATACCCTCAACTAACCCACACTCAATTGTGCACGTGCATTCCTCACAAGAAAGAGCATCATCTTTATCTTCAGCAAGGAGCTGAAATTTTTTCCAGGGGTTTGATCTTCGACAACTCCGAATTGATGTTCCATTGGTGATATTTGTACATGTGTTCCGCTTCCATTTCAAGGAAGGTCTTCGAGCAATTACGAGAATATCATAAAATAGATCAGCAACTCTCCGGCGACACGAAATTATTTTATAGCCCAACTTATGTTTCACACTATTAAGTAATGCAAATCCTTTGGGTTTGAGCTCTTCAGATCCGCAACAATACATAGCTATGCCACAAACATAGCTTGTCGCGTCGTGTCCCAACTCCGACGGCTTTAGAAGATCTTGAATGCATGCATCGTGATCGGAATTTGTGAAGAATTTAACCTGCATTTTGAAATGAAGCTATGAGGAACTATGATAAAGCATACACCGAACCAATGATCCACAATCAACATCTTACCATTCCTTGCTGAAAGATTGCCTCCGGTTTTCCCGCGTTGACGCATTGATTTAAAAAGCTTCTAGCATGACTATCGTTTCTCGATGCGACTACAACCGAAATTCCCCAGTCATCCTGGTACTCAATTGCCATCTTCGCAAGCACATAATTGTGTTTTCCAACCAAATCAAAAGTTTTGCAACTGCATCACAATTAAGTAAATCAATTTTTTTGCGACTACATAAATTAACGAAACAAAAAGTGGAGGCAATACCTTAACCGTAATATGAAGACATCTTCTATAGATTCAATTGCTAATCGACCGACAATCTCCAATAGGAGATCGAATGGTAGTGTTAGAAGCGTCAATGCCTCTGATTTCCTTGCCCTAACGTTCCCTCCTTGATCCATTGCAACTATCTTAATTTCGGTTCTAGTTGGTAAGGGAGGATGATGCAATTCAAGGGAGAATGAGTTGGCTATAACAATGCAATGGAGAACGTAACTGCCACCGGAAGAGGAAGAGACGAGACGTGTGCAATGTAATTCAGAGGAAGAGACGTGTGCAAGTGCAATGTACTTGAAACGCAATGGATGTGGATGTGGAAGTGGAAGAGGAAGAGGAAGAGATTTTCAATCGTAATTAACTGCCGTGGTTTTAATCTCAATCTATTAATTAATCTATTTCTTAAATTATCTATTTCTTCACTTTATTATCGGTTAGATTCTTGCTATGTGATATTCTTAACAAAAATATTATATGTATAACGGATTAACCCTATACAACACTTACTAACCCTTGTTTTAAAAAAATAATGGATGAAAGTATAAAATTTAACCCTTTATTCAAAAAAATAACGGATTAAGTATTCAGGGTTTTGTATCAGTTTATTATTTGATAAAATTTTATAACACATATAGAGAGTAAAACATTACCGCATGAAATTAAGTACATAAGTTAAATCCATATTTGTAATTTGCATGCATATTGCATGGGAAAGTAGTTAGGGTTTGTAAAATGTTAAAATATGGTGTATTATATTTTATAACTTTTAAAAATAAATTTTACAACCATAAAATCAATTTATGTGAGTGCAATATAGAGAGTAAAAAATTACCGCATATAGAGAGTAAAAAAAGGGTTAAATTTATGCTCGTATAAATTAATGACGGATTTGCAAAATGTTAAAATCCATATATGTAAAATGACGTATAAATTAATGACGAATAATAATTTTTTATTTTCATGTCATTGGTCTTAATATCTACCTGGCTCTTATTAGTATAAATGTATACATCTTTGCAAGACCTTTAAAATGATATATATATATATATATATATATATATATATATATATATATATATATATATATATATATATATATATCATATCTCTTTGGCGTGTCCGTGTCATATGTTTTGTTGAAAATGTCGTTTCTGCGAGTCTTCCCGTGTCCGTGTCCTGTGTCCGTTTCCGTTTCCGTGCTACAAAGTCTACAACACATAACCACCGAATGAAGATAAAGAAATCAAAACACTTAGTTGTCGTTCGGAAAAAATTGTCGTTGACTATTCACGCACCCTTATTTATAATTAAAATAACTATATAAAATATACGTCTTCATTAAATTTTTGTAACAAGTTTGTACTTGCTAATAATAGCTACGAAATTGTTTTTAAAAATAAATACGAAAGTAGATATTTTATATAGTTTTTTCTCTTAAAATAAGCGTGCGTGAATAGTCAACTGACAAGTTTTTTGGAACGGAGGTAGTACTTCATAGCAACGTACAAAAATACCAACCTTGTGATCATATTCAAATGTATATTTGTAAAAATTGACCTACATTTAATGTTGAAGGGGTTATTATGTTAGCTGACACGGGATTCGAAATTTGGTGACCCTCACCAAGCCCCCCCCCCGATGGAGCCCCTCTCTCTTCATAAATACCACTCCATCGGTCCTTTCACTTCCACTCTTCTCTTGCAAGCCACAAAAAAAATTCGGGAAGAAGAAGCGACGCCATCGTGTTTGGTTCACCAGTGGTGCTCATCCTCATCGAAAAGCTTTCAATTCCAAGTAAGTACAACCCCGATTGGCATATGTGTTGAAAAAAACTGTTTGTATTTTAGGGTTTTCGTTGATTAGAAGTTTGTTTTGAATGAAATATGTGTTGTTACTAGGGTTTTCGACATAGAGTACTAATTGACGACATCAAAAGCTTTCCGATTAGGGGCTATGGTTTATGCCTGGGTATGCTGTAGATTTTGGGTGAATATGTCCATGGCTCACTGTTTTATGGTTTGTGCCTTGTATAGTGAATATGTCCATTTGTCTCTTATCTTGCATGTGCTTATTACATACTTATGTTGAGTAGTTGCTTGGAGTTCGTATATGTGTTTATTGGTTTACGCTTCATATATGCAATTAGTTTGTGGAATTTGCTGAATTGGGGGTGAGAATCCAGCTAGTCAAGTATATATACTTGGTGACACGGGATTATAACTTTGGTGACACGGGTGATTTCTAACCACCTTTTTGTAATTGGTCTTTGCTTGCACATAATTCTCTCCTTATCAAAATTATAAGGTGCTTACAGTAATTTAGCTTATATATTACATTGTCCTTTAGTTGTTTGGTGACATATCATCTCCCTCTCCCATTCATCTTCTTCATATATATGTACTTGTTAGGCTTGAAAAAGAAATAGAACATTTTGGATCCTTTCTGTGTGAATCTAAAGCATAAATATGATTAAGCCTATGAAAGTTGCAACCTTTCTCTTTGTCTGTGAAGGTTCTTAGTAGGATGTCTGTCAAGTATATATAATTGGTGACACGGGATTCCAAATTTGGTGACACGGGATTCCAAACTTGGTGATACGAGTGATTTCTTCCCATTTGTTATATAACTTTATAAAAACTTTAATTCATTGATATGAGTTTGTTATCAGAAATGTGGACTCCTTGGCCGCATGCATCTTACAAATGGCATCTTCCACAAATTTCTTTGATATGAGTTTCATATTCACACTTGTATTTACCATTTCCAACTTTGCTTGCACATAAATCTCTCCTTCTCAACATATAAGGTCCAGACATTATTTTAGCTTATATATTACATTCTCCTTTACTCGTTTGGTGACATATCATCTCCCTCTCCCATTCGTCTTCTTCATATATATGTACTTGTTAGGTTTGAAAAAGAAATTGAACATTTAGGATCCTTTATGTGTGAATCTAAATCATAAATATGATTACGCCTATGAAAGTTGCAACCTTTCTCTTTGTCTGTGAAGGTTGTTAGTAGGAAGTCTGTCAAGTATACATAGTTGGTGACACGGGATTCCAAATTTGGTGACACGGGATTCCAAATTTGGTGACACGGGATTCCAAATTTGGTGACACGGGTGATTTCTTCCCATTTGTTATATAACTATGTCAAAACTTTAATTCATTGATATGAGTTTCATATTCACACTTGTATTTACCATTTCCAACTTTGCTTGCACATACATCTCTCCTTCTCAACATTCTAAGGTCCGGACATTATTTTACCTTATATTTTACATTCTCCTTTAGTTGTTTGGTGACATATCATCTCACTCTCCCATTCATCTTTTTCACATATATGTACTTGTCTCCATTATAAAACATGTTTACATATTTTTCATATGTACGTATGTTCTTGTGTTTGGTTTTCTTCTGCCATCTGACGTTTATTTTCCCTTGTACTGGTAGGATTCATCTGGCCGTTCTCAGACAGCGACATTGACACAGACTCCGACAGCGATCGAAGCTACCAGAGCGGTGACGACCGGAGGTACTTCTGGCTGCGTACAGACTACGACTACGGGCGGAGCCGTCGGGACCGTCATGATGAGGACGAGGATGATGATCAGTCAGACAGTAGAGACCCCGAGCAGGTGACTGAGGACAACGCGCTATGGGACTTGGCCGCCGAAAAGCTCACCAACCTTCGCCAGCGAGTTCAGTTGCTGCTCAACCGGGATGCTATCCGGGAAGGGAGTTATGGCCGCACTGCGCACTCAACTTGAGGCCGCCCACACGCAGGTCCAGACAACCACTCTTCAGCTGCAGGCCACCCAATCCACCCTGGAGGCCACAACTACTGAGTTGGAGGTTACCCAAAGCTCGCTGCAAGCCACAATGGAAGAGAACATGGTCCTCGCCAACAAGTTGGTGAGGAGCGAGGCTAGCAACAAGCACCTGGCGCAGCAGGTAGCCGAGGTGGGCTCCTTCCTCTGTGGGCAGTGGGTCGGGCACGCTAGCGAGCAGCTCCGCACCCGACAACTCACCCGCTGGAACAGGCTCATGGGGTGGATTCTGGTGCTGATGATGGGAGTTATGGTGCGTCTGGTCACTAGGGCTTAGGAGCTTCGAAGCTAGTTCTCTTTGTTTTTTGCCAAAACTTGTGATGTTGTTGTAGTAGTCGCAAAATACTGATGTGATCCCAAACAGATTTGGTTTTTTGGACTTGGAACAACTCTGTATGTGGCGGATGGCCCCCATTTCTTGCAGTTAGGGGCCTATGTAAGGGTAGTAAGAAACAATGTCTCACCCACGCTCGGTTAGTTATAGTTTTTTGGAAAGCCGAGTGTGGTTCCACCGTTATGAATGGTGCTTGTATGATCAGACATGGTATGTATAGGGCAATGTCCCTCCTATATTATGCATGTCTATTACATTTCCACTTGTTGGTGTTATGCATGTGTATTACATTCAATCATCCATGAAAAAATGTAAAATTATGTGGTTCCTATGATAGGGCCTTGTAACAATTCGTATATGAACCTATCAACACATAAACAAGGTTAGAAAATCACCCTACTCACCATCAGTGACATGGATAATCACGTCAGGTGACACGTGATTCCAAGTTTGGTGACACGGGATATTTTCTTATAACTTATAATATGCCTTTCAACCGAGTAAGTTGCTTGCCAAATGACATTCAATCATCCATGAAAAAATGTAAACTTATGTGGTTCCTATGATAGGGACGTGTAACAATTCGTATATGAACCTATCAACACATAAACAAGTTTAGAAAATCACCCTACTCACCATGAGTGACACGGATAATCACGTCAGGTGACACGGGATTCCAAGTTTTGTGACACGGGAGATTTCCTTACAACTTATAATATGCCTTTCAACAGAGTAAGTTTCTTGCCACATGACATTCAATCATCCATGACAAAATATAAAATTATGTGGTTCCTATGATAGGGCCTTGTAACAATTCGTATATGAACCTATCAACACATAAACAAGTTTAGAAAATCACCCTACTCACCATCAGTGACACGGATAATCACGTCAGGTGACACGAGATTCCACGTTTGGTGACACGGGAGATTTCCTTACAACTTATAATATGCCTTTCAACCGAGTAAGTTTCTTGCCACATGACATTCAATCATCCATGACAAAATTTAAACTTACGTGGTTCCTATGATAGGGACGTGTAACAATTCGTATATCAACCTATCAATACATAAACAAGGTTAGAAAATCACCATACTCACCATCAGTGACACGGATAATCACGTCAGTTGACACGGGATTCCAAGTTTGGTGACACGGGTGAATTCTGAACTAATTATAACCAATGTTTGCACCATGCCAACATGGTCACTCACTACTTAAAAATTATCATACAAATAATGTAACAGTCCACAACACATAACCACTCACCGAAGATAAAGAATGCGAAATAGTTCATACCAACGTACTAAAATACCAACCTAATGAACTATTGTCCACAACTAAATGTGAGAACCAGCAACCATGTTCATAAATATCCAACACAATAAAAACGATGTTCATAAGAAGCTTATACCATAACATAAAATTTCATAACACTGGGCAATGGTGATCACAACTGAGATCATAACCGTGTATCATTGAAGATGCGAACATCGAGCATGTGCCTGTACGCCCCGATGAATACGTCGTCAAGACTGTCATAGGTGGGGGCGTCCTTCGTGAGGAGTTGCATGAACCTGATCGTGTAAGGACCGCAGTCTCCACTGCAATAGAGAATCGCCGGAGTCATATTCATTACAGCCGGATGCAACTATGAGACGAAGAGATATTTAAGTGTTGGGCAAAAATTACCTCTGCTTGTTTTGCGGAATCCTTTTCTCGCGACTAAGGGCGAACGACTTTGGCAAATTGTCGACGTAGGTGGCCATCAACGCGGGGTGGGCATTCATCAGTACCGGGATAAGGTGGGTGATGCAGCTTAAGTGTGTCGGCAGATGGCGGTCCCTCACAATGTAGACGTCCGAATCATAAACCCTTACCTGCCACCCGACCAGATCTATCGCTACGGCGATCCAGTGAACATTGTCCACGTTCAACGGTAGGAGGATGAGTTCCGCCCCTTCCCACGCCCGGCCTATCATCGTCGGGGACCGCCCGTCGAAGTAGGCACTCAGCTTCTCGTCGGCTTGGTAGCTATCCGCATCGCTGCTGTATTTGCCCCACTCGGTCTGCAGATAGCGACCGAAATATGTGTCCACAATGACAACTCGACCGCTAATGTCGCCGGCCCTCTCCGTTACTCGTTTCCGAAGAAGATAGCATGCTTGTTCCATATGCTGCATCGATTACAACCCTAGTCAAAATCCAAAACTATTCCACTAGCTTTTACAGTACATACCATGTCATTCACTAGACAAAGATAGTCACTTAGGCGGGTTTCGTACCTCAGAGTTTAGCCAAACTGTGGGCGTTTTTAGTGCGGTGAAGAACTCTTAATCAGCGTCGTGCCGTATGTAGTCTTCCAGTTGTCCTCATCCCCGCTGCACAACCACAACCACAATGTTAGGGGATTGGAGTCATCTATACAATAACTTGGGTGCGTCTGCTGATGAGTGTCACATATCCATCCAGCGGAGGAACCCATCGTTGTCTGACACGGAAACAAGACCCAGCTTAATCGTGGCCGCGCCTTCGACAACGTTCTTCTCTTTTCGGCCCCACGTTTTCTTCTGAGGTGGGGACTTCACTTCTCCTTCACCTCCTGGACCTCTCTTACTCTTCCTGCCTCGAACGGGCTCCGCTCTTGCAGCCTCTGGGATCTGCCAATTGGTTAGACAGTTTCAACGGTGAAGGCAAAAATGTTTTGACCCCCGTGTCACCCCAATATGTACTCGTGTCGGCTAACACTGATACACTTGTCACTTACGTACTACTATAGATTAAAATGACAATGTGAAGTAACATGCATTTTACCTTCTTCTCATACTGTCCTTCCGGCGTTGCTTGGTCGTTCACTGTAGGTGGTACCTCCGTTGAACCGGCTTTACCACTTTTGTCCTCAGCATCCCTATGTTTCCCGACTTTCTCTCCACTGACATCTCCCCCCAGTTCCTCCAACGGTCTCATATTTGACCGCCTCTGAGATCTGGCAATTGGTTATGGTTATTTCAACTGTGATTCAGATAATATATTTGTTCCCTTGTCACTTTACATATTAATACGCGTCGCTCCACTTTAGCAACCGTGTGAGTTGTGTACAAAATATTGATATATTATAAATTGTTGATTCTATTACCCCTTCACCGTGGATTCAGAAAATACCATGTCAAGTAACAACCAATTTACCTCCTCTTGTCATTTTGGTGGCTGGTCTTCCATCTTAGTTTGTCCCTCTGTCCCCCCGTTCTTTTGGTCGTTATCCTCTCCACGGACATCGCCCATTGGTTTCTGCTCACCTCCTCCATTCGACTGGCCATCTCGCATCCCATTCACAACACCTTCCAACACCTTCATCTGATACACAAAGTACATAAATGAGGGGTGGTTAGCGAATGTTATTCGGCATTGGGAGATAAGTAACCCGTGTCACCTTTGAAAATTACCCGTGTCACATATAAAATATACCCGTGTCACAAATGCCAGAAACGTTACACGTACCTTGTCATCCATGCTCCGCATCCATGTTGACATGGTTCCCAGCCTCTCCAAGATCAGTTCTACTGACTTCCCCAACTTATCCTCCCATGATTCCCTTGTCCCATCTCGTTGCTCCGAACTCGGGCCGGACTTGCCAGAGCCTTCACCGTAATAACTCGGTGCCAACGCAGCCTCAATGTCATCAAAGTAGAGGTTAGGCTCCTCATGCTGGTAGAAGCACCCGAGCATCAATTCATACTCGCCGGCCTTCGGTACTAGTATCGGGTTGTCTTCGACCTTGATTCTATCCGATTTTTCAGGGTCCATGCAGGACTGGATCGTCTCATACATTAGATTGTCGTCATCGGTTGTCCACCTCAGCATGCGAGGCAACGCCGTGTTCGACACCCGGTTCGCAAACGCCTCCCCAGTCCCCGGGACAGCTTCATACAGCCAAATCTAAAACAACCACACATGTCACTCGAGTGAGTGCATCAATTGCGCGTAATAGTTCAAGCATAACTTCGGTCAAGTAGCTTACCTGGAACGCATACGGAAAACCCATAAGCCCATATCCATATCGATCGTCCTTGTCGTTCGCCTTTGGCTTCAAGTCAGCGACACGTCGTTCTATGACGCCCGACAGGGACTCGTGGGTGGCCTCGTACACAATCCTGCCCCAGGGGTAATCCAGAAATCGATCAATGTTGTCCACAAGCTTCACAATCCACCCTCGTATGGCTTTCCTGGGTTTTCCCCCCAGCAGAACTCCTTCGACGATGAGGAGGAGAGCGATCTTAAAATGCCTTCTCGCACTCGGCTCCTTCAAGATGGAGTTCTTGGATGGGCATTTACTAACCCTCCCCCTATTTCTCCTTCCCGCCCTCTCTCTCTTCACTAGGCAATGATGCCTCTAATTTAATTTTCTTGTTTTTTTGGCCAACTTTACATATGATAGCCGGTTTATGTTGTGGGTTGACCGTGGTATTTTTGCAAATTTGCGCCAAAAATGGCATTCTTGCAAAACTTTCCAAATTGCTGGCATTTTTGCAAAGTTTTTTTGGAATTGTGTATTTAGTACCATTTCCTCTATATTAAATAACAAGAGTATTTAGATGATTTATGTAATTAAACTCATCATAGATTATGCTATTTAGAATACTTTAATTATTCTAATTCTTACTATATATCCTAGGTGAATTTATTAACTGCAAAATTCGCCAGATATAAACTATGATTTGATATAATATAGACTTATTTAATTAAATAAAAATAAGAAATAACCCGAAAATAATTTAGGGTATTTCATACCTCCCAACTAAAAATAAGTTTCGTCTCGAAACATAGAAAAGAAACGAGAAATGAATTGAAGATAGGATAGTATCCTCGAAATAGATGAGAGGATATAGATTGATCAAAGCAGAGTTAGGTGTATCAACAATGGTTACCGAATAGTTAGAATCTAATCATGCTTTGCTTAATGAACTTATCGAATACATGAGTGATGAGAATTACATCTAAACTAACTCATTACTTTCTGAACTCCTCAATGGTAAAGCTTGATATTTTTATTAATTCTATGAAAACAGTGTATCTCTATAGCTATAAATATCTAAAATAAGGATAATAAAATCTTGAGAGATATCTTTTGATATTCACTATCATTGCTCGAGATAAGTGAACTCGCATCACATAAGAAACAAGGTTAACTAGCTTGTTATTGGCTTTCGTCTCAGCCTCATCTGGCTTCCTTTTCCAAGTTGTCAAATGGCCCGGGTGGCTTTGAAGGCAACAACTGTGACAAGACTTGCCAACCTTATTCCTATGAGATGAGTTGCGATCTTCATCTTCTGGCGTATCGACACGAACATTGTCCGGTTCTTCAGCACATGCATCCTTGTATTCATCATAAAAATTTGCGTCCTTGTCTTCTTCATAACCATAAATCGCGCATATCTATATTTAAAATTATTCTCAAGCTTTCTACCAATGAGAGTTCGGTTGCTCGATCATGGAAAGGAGAGATGAGATATATAACCCACGATCGTTTAATACTATCAAGATTTAAGAAACGTAAACCTACCTACATAAAAAGTTACTAATTACCCTCATGAAGAATCTTACATATGACACTATGACATATTGATCATTAATCACTGAGTTCACATGCAGGTATTATTTCTGCTTACACAGAAGTGAAATAGAGGAGCCCTTCTAGAGTCTATATGGAGCACTTCCCGACTCTTTTTCGATATCTATAACAACACGGGTTGACCAGGTTGGTATGGAATTAGAAGTATCATCATACTAGAGCCGACTGTATCAAGTGAAAGGAATACTAGTAGGGAAGTGTTCATAACTTATATGGTATTCAACGTTAGAATATTACCAATTCGCACACCAATTTCCCACTTTGACTCGAACCTATAAGGTTGTAAAGATGAATAAAAAACATTAACCAAAGGAATTATGACAAAAGGTCTCTCACAAGCTTCCCCTAGTTATTAATATCCGAATAAAGGAGGTAATGAAATCACTATGCGACTCGCGCTAAGTAAAAAACAACTGAGGAAAGTGTTTCCTCATTTCTTCCTCAGTTTCCCAAGTCATCTCCTCAGTCCCGTGCTTTGACCAAAGCACTTTGACAAGCGGAAATACCTTGGTGCGAAGTTGCTTCTCTCGTCGCTCTAGAATCTGCACCGGTTCTTCCACATAGGTTCCGATGGGGCAGACCTCGATGTCCTCATAACTCCAGATGTGGGTCGGGTTGGGCACATATTTCCATAGTAGTAATACATGGAAGACGTCATGTACTGGATGAGCTAATAGAGGCAGAGCAAGACGGTAGGCAACATTGTCTACACGCTGCAGATTCTCAAATGGCCTGACATATTAAGGGTCTAGCTTCCCTCGCTTTCCGAACCGAAAGAACCCCTTCGTGGGTGACACTTTCACGAACACCTTGTCGCCCACCTCAAAGTTGACCTCTTTACGCCTAGGGTCAGCATAAGACTTTTGGCGACTCTTAGCGGTCAACATCTGTTTCATGTTCATCGCAACTTCTTCAGCGGTCTTCTCTAATAGTTTCGGACCTATATGTATGGCATCAGTCGTATCATCCGAACATACAGGTGATTGACACTTCCGTCCATAGAAGGCTTCAAAAGGAGCCATCTTTATGGATGCATGCCAGCTATTGTTGTAGGTGAACTCAATCAGGCCCAAACTGCCTTTCTATTCGTTCCATTTCCGTCTGCCCGTCCCTCCCCTTTTCCATTTCATTGACTTCTTTTTGAATTTCTTCCCCAATATGTCGATCAATCCAGGACATAGGCTCTTAACATATCCTCCAGTGTCTGGATGGTCCTCTCTAACTGATCATCTGTCTGAGGGTGAAAAGCGGTACTGAAATTCAGCGGAGTACCAAGTCCCTCATGCAGCTTCTTCCAGAACTCTGAGATGAATCGTCCATCACGATCAGAGACAATGGACGAAGGAACACCGTGAAGGCGGACGATGTGCTGAAGGTACAATTCTTCTAGCTTTGCCGGCTCCCAATTAGATCGAATAGCAATAAAGTGTGCACATTTGGTGAGTCGATCAAAAATCACCCAAATGACATCCTTCTACCCTTGACCCTTAGGGAGCCCCATAACGAAGTCCATCGAGATTTGTTCCCACTTTCATGTGGGTACTAGAAGTAGTTGGAGCTTCCCACCAGGTCTCTGGTGCTCAATCTTGATCTGCTGGCATACAAAGCATCTGGCTACATGCTCGGTCACTTCATTCTTCATACTAGACCACCAGTAGTTCTGTCTCAGATTCTTATACATCTTACTCGGTCCAAGATGCACTGAATAGCTAGATGCATGAGCTTCCTAAAAGATGGTTTGTCAGATCTCAGGGACATTGGGGACGCAGATGCGATTGCCAAACCATAGAGATCCATCCTCCCATACAACAAAGTCTAGGGCTTTTACCCTCGAAGAAATCAATGGTGATCTACAGTAACACAACATCACCCGTCTGCTTCGCATTTATCTCTGCTAATAGATCTGATTGAACCTCCATTATACACAACTGTCCTCGATTCCTTTCAAACCAAATCTCAACCTCTAACTTGAGCATATCTTTCTGCATATCAGGACTTGCTGTCAAATAGCTAATCATAGCCTCGTGCTGAGATTTGAGGCTTAAAGCATCGGCTACGACATTAGCCTTTCCAGGATGATAGAGAAGCTCAATGTCATAGTCCTTAATCAGCTCTAACCAGCGTCTCTATCTCATATTCAACCTCTTCTGGGTGAATACATACTTGAGGCTCTTGTGGTCAGTGTATATCTGGCAACGAACTCCGTACAGATAAAGACGCCAGATTTTCAGAGCAAATACCACAACAGCTAGTTCCAGATCCTGCATTGGGTAGTTCTCCTCATACGGCTTCAACTGTCGTGATGCATAGACTATCACCTTCCCATCTTGCATCAATACACAACTCAAATCTTGCTTGGAATCATAACTGTAAATCATATGATCCTCTGACTCCTTAGGAAGTGTGAGAATAGGTTTTGTGGTCAACCGCTTCTTGAGCTCATAGAAGCTCGCTTTGCACTTGTCAATCCAGACGAATTTCTGGGATTTACGAAGAAGTAAGGTCAGTGGTTGGACCAATTTGGAAAACCCTTCCATGAACCTCCTGTAGTAACCTGCTAGTTCCATAAAACTCCGGATCTCCTTGACGTTCTTCGGCAAATTCAACTTCTCTACAACTACTATCTTTTAGGGGTCGACCATCACCCCTTTCTCTGAGATGATGTGGCCTAGGAATGCCACCTACTTCATCCAAAAGTCATACTTAGACAGCTTTGCGTACAGCTGATGCTATCGCAGTGTCATCAAAATAATTCTCAAGTGTTCGAAGTGAGCCTCCTCGCTCAGCGAGTAGATCAGGATGTCGTCGATGAAGACTACGACAAACTTGTCCAAATACTGGTGAAAAAAATGGTTCATCGAATCCATGAAGACTGATGGGGCATTTGTTAAGCCAAAAGGCATCCCCACGAACTCATAGTGCCCATAACGTGTCCTAAAAGCAGTATTTGAAATATCCTCGTCACGAACTTGAAGCTGATGGTAACCAGAATGAAGGTCAATCTTGGAGAATACCTTAGCTCCCTGAAGCTGATCCAACAAATCATCGATGCGTGGTAGTAGATACTTTTTCTTGATCGTCACCTTGTTCAGCTCCCGATAATCGATACAAAGATGGAAAGAGCCGTCTTTATTCTTCACAAACAGCACAAGAGCACTCCAAGGTTAAGCATTAGGTCGTATATAACCCTTTTCTAACAACTCTTCAAGATGGCTCTTCAATTCTTTCATATCCACTGGAGCCATGCAATACGGGGCTTTGGAAAGAGGAACGGTTCTTGGCTCTAAGTCAATAGTGAACTCAAAGAACCGCTTCGGAGGTAAACCACAAATCTCATCGAGGAAAACATCAAAGAATTCCTGAACTACAGGAATATCAGAGATAGGGACCGGATCGGACGGCTGATCCTACAGATAGCATAAGAATCCGGCACAACCTTGACGTAACAATCCGGTTGCCTGCATTACATTAATAACACGGCCACCCTCCTCAGGGATGCGCCCACGAAATCTGCACACAACCCTACCATCCGACGAAATGGTCACGATTCTCCATCCACAATCAATGATTGCAACATGGTGAGCAAGTCAATCCATACCGAGAATGACGTTCTAAGAAAAGATCGGAAGCAGAACAAGATCGATCGGCAAGATACTCATCGCCACTTATCGCGATGGGGAAGCGGAATAGCATTTTTCTATCTCGAACTTTATCCCCATAAGGGAATTCTACAAATAAGAAATCATCTAGAGTCAGAGATTCTAATCCGAGTCTTTCAACAATTTGCTCGGCTATAACAGAATGAGAAGCACCTGAATAAAAAAAAGAATATTAATTGGTTCAACTAGGTGATTGATAACATCTTGAGCCATAGAAGAAGTAGTGTCATCCAGACTACGCATTTCATATAGTCGCGGACCCTGCTGAGATAGCCCGACGACATTATTCTCTTTGTTCAAAGTCAGTTATGAACCTGCAGGAATCTGGGTATTTTGCTAGTACTTCTGATGAGATCTTAATCTTTATAGTCTTCTGCAAAGGCATACAGCTCGACAAGGCTTGTCCACTCCAGAGTTATGTTTTTGTGATGCTGCATCTCTCTCTAACTCAGCATGCTCACACATCTCTTTTTGGTCTCATCTCTAGCCTGATCACAACATTTTTCGAGCTCATTTACAACCCGTCCCTTATTCCTTTATATTTCCCCGGTCTCCGTCACGCAGAGCCTCTGC
Source organism: Persicaria tinctoria (assembly GCA_037127255.1). Taxonomy (NCBI): domain Eukaryota; kingdom Viridiplantae; phylum Streptophyta; class Magnoliopsida; order Caryophyllales; family Polygonaceae; genus Persicaria; species Persicaria tinctoria. Next base: position 47,280,515 of record JBANSL010000002.1, read on the forward strand.
CTCGCTCTTCTTGCATGCAAAGCCTGGTATACTTTTTCATCAACTGGGATTTTCAAAAAGGATCTCATCTTCAGCTCCTCCTCACTGTGGTTTTGGGATGGTTCCAAACCGTACACTCAAACAAGGTCCTGGAGGTACTTTCTTCTATTGTCATCCAGAGGACCTAGCATGACTTCCTTTTCCCTTACTTCGTTTTTCCTTGCTATAGAATCGAGAAGTTCCAAAATTATGTCCCTTGTACCACGTGCATATGAGCTCCTTGCCATTTTCCGTGGCTACAGTTCTGGGGTATTGCGAACATTAGACGTCTATCGAGGAGGGCGATGAGTAATCAGTACTCGAGCGAGATAATCACATAAGCAAGATTTAGAGGAAACAAGAATAAAGAATCTAATATTAGTCAATGGCAGGTGCAGGAGCTTGAGCAGGACTATCTGACAATTATTTTAAAATTATTTCCAAAACTGCATACTTTTGTTAGTATAACATAGTTTTACTAAAATTCTTTTTGAAATTCACTTTAGAAATCATTTTGAAATCCGAATGAAAACATTTTAAAATCTACAGCTCTGATACCAACTTCTCTAACACCCCCTTTTAAATCCCAAAGGAACGTTACAGCGCCAGTGAATCCGCATACTTTAATGTCTTTGAATTCACCTGAGGCTTATAGGGACATGCAACCATGCTCCCATAAACAAGACGGTACACAAGCAGTTAAATAACATAATGTGGAAGTAATTTAAATATCATAGTTTACAATAACCAATCTCAATAACATAGCTGAAAATCCAAAAAACCATAAAATGTAAATAAACTCCAAAGTGGCTAAAAACCAGCGTAGCGTTGCGGAAACTTTAAAGGTTTGAAATTGCAGTTTAAAAATCCAAGGATGATATTCCTCTCTTCAGCTCTCTCCTACTCCGCTGCTTGCACTAGACCTGTAGAATTTGGTCTGGTGTTTCGTGAGTACGAAGGACACCAACCATCCAATAAATAGGATGGTTAGTACAATTAAGACTAGCAAATGATAAGGAAAATGTTCAGACTTTAAACTTACAGTGACCATAAAACGGTATGTCATAGGTTATGGGAAAGACACAAATATTTAAAGTGGAAACTGGATAAAAAGATAAAAATTCACACATGACTCGGATGATCATAGTGATCGATTATAAGATAAGAAAAGGAATTATACCTCAAATAAGAGTGAAGTATAATATAACGAAATTGATCACCTATTAATAATCTCAATAATAACAATAATGTATATAAGTAATTAATACAATATAAAACGTAGTGACACAGGTCTAGACTCAGATAGGATTGCGACCTGAGACTTTGAAGTGTAATCGTACCACGGGCCCAAACTCAACTAGGATTGCGACCTGAGACTTTGAAGTCTAATAGTACCACGAGTCCAGTATCAACTAGGACTGCGACATGTGACTGTTTGAAGTCTAGATATTTCATGGAACCTTTTAGATTGGGCTTTACACTATTCTCAACCTGCGAGATAGCACTCGCAATTGACTTTAAGTCAATTCGCAGCACGTGAGATGCACATCTTAAATTATAACAACTTTAACGTTAAAATACTAGGTGATCATAATAACGACATTACACCGACAAGGACGTACAAGCACGGATATTTCAAAAGGATCTTAATATCGCATGCTATTAATTTGCATGAAAGAAACAAGCAGAACTTCATGCAATTAGGAAGGGGAAAATGGGCAATTTTTTTCACTTATCTCGAGTTATAAAACAAATAACACATTTAATACACATATCACCATAATTAAATTAATAATTGCCCATTAATTTAGGGGTGGGCACAAATCCCGTCCCGTCTCGCATCCCGTCCCGATCCCGTTCTGATCCCGGTGAGATTTCGGGAAAAACATTTCAATCCCGTCCCGCAAAAATTACGCGAGACGGGATGCGGGACGAAGAGTTCGAATTCCGCAAATCCCGTCCTGTCCCGCATATATATAATTATATATTTTTTTTATTTAATTAAAATTAATATAAGAATATATTTATATTATATCTTAATATTTATTTAAACCCAAATTTTAAAATAACACTCCCTAATAAAAACATTCAATAACAAAAATTTCTAAGAAATAAGTAATTTGGCTACTGTTAGTGTTGGGCTATCGTTGTTGGCCTACTGTTTTTTCACTCTTTTCCTTCATTTGCAAAGCTATTGTTGTAATGCTAAGGGGAAACTTGCCTACTGTTTTTTTTTTCTTGTGTAATACCAGGACTTAATTTGCAACTCATTTGCCACTTTCTACTTGTTAGTTTTAGATTGTATTTCAATCTTTTTTTACGAGGGACAAATCCCATCCCGTCCCGATCCCGTCCCTTCCCGAGAGGGATAAGACCAGACGAAATTTGAAAAAAAAAATATTCAATCTCGTCCCGCAAAATATACGCAGGACGGGACACGGGATTACCCTAATCCCGTCCCGTCCCATGCCCACCCCTACATTAATTTATACTCATGCCAATTTATGAATATGAAGATAAATTACATCAAGCACACATATATGCAATTTATCGAAACTGGCAAGGTAATTGCCCACAGGGCTGCATTCGACACAGAAGAATTAAAAAGGCACGTCAAAAGAATCACGAAACACGCAAAGGGCGTTGAACGAAATCACTTGCCTTAACTTTCGATGATCGGTTGACGACAACAAGACGAGATTTTAGCACCTATTGAATCCAATGAAAAAGGAATATTTAATATTAATATCTTATACAATTAACTTTACTTAACTCAATTTAAAATTGAATTAATTCTATAAAGATAAAAATTTATACCAATATAAATTCCTCGGGGAGCGGGATCCAGCGTGGTGCTTCGAGATGGCTTGGTGTCGCTAAAACGGGCAAGAATCTAATAGTTTAAAAATATTGGCCGTATAACTTAATAAATAATTAACTTAGGGCCAGAAACGAGAGTAGCCAAAATAAGGGGAGAGTTTTTGCAATTTTATTAAAAGAGATTAAAACTCCCAGCTTTGCTCCAATGGAGTCTTCGTACAGCCAAGGAGAACAGGGCGAGTGGGGCGAGGCTCGGTGCGGCTGTCCCTCTAGCGTCGAGGGCTAACGGCGCAGGCGAGGGCCTTGGCGGCAATGGGTAGCGGCAAAGCACACCCTCTGGCGGCGATGAGCGGCGGCAAATCAGGCGACAACAGAGGCGGTTGGTCTACAATGAAAAGCGGCGGCAATCGAAGACGAATGCAGCACGGCCCGACCTTGGGCGATCTCCGGCCAAGGGCTGTGATTGCGGTTGCGGTTCTGGTGGTTCAGGTCGCCGGCGGTCTGGGGCGATGACACAGCACCGGCGATCGGAGACTACTCGGGTGGCCTCGACAAAGCAATCGATCAGCGGCGATGGGCAGTGACGATCGGAGGCGGATGCAGCGAGGGCCCGGCCTGCTGTTCGTGGGTGTTCTCCGGCAAGCCTGCACTGCGGTGGGTTCGGCAGTGATTAGAGGCGGCGCTCGGATGCAGTGGCTCGATGGCTGTAGTAGTTTGATGGTTGGCTCGACGGTGGGCTAATAAGAGAGGAGGAGAGAGGCCATCATTTTCGGTCTTCCCGTGGAAAAGAGAGCTGGAGAAGAAGGCCACCATTGGAGAAGAACCCATCCGCATTAAGGTCCAGTTGGTGAGCACGTGTCGGGCTCTTTATTCGTTCGTGTCAGTGTTTGTAAACTTCCGTGTCACAGAGATATCTGAGAAACCCTAATTCTCAGTTGCAATGGGTAGGCTTCTCTTTTATTTCTCCTCATGTTTCGTGAAGAGTAGATACCCATTAACAATGGTGCTGATCCGAGTTTTCAATTGCAGGGCAAAACGCCAAAGTTTGTATCACTCTCAACTTCAACGGGCGTTGGTTGTTCGATGGTGCGGGGTGGTGTATTATGGTGAAACAGAGCGGAAGAATGTGATAATTGAAGAGGGCATCGACTTCGCCTCTCTGACTCAACTGTTGAGGGTCAAGGTCGGCCATGATTGTTCATGTGAAAATTGGCGGTTGTCTTACATGCCAAAGGGGGAAGAAGCGGGTCATCCGATAACAATAGGTGATGATGACGACCGTGAGGCTTTTAACTTTCTCAACTCGAAGTCTGGGGAACATCCATGGACCATGGCGATATATGTTGGTCTAGTGGTGAAAGAGAGCCTTCAAGTACCACAACCCGTCGTTGGGGAAGAATGCTTGAGTGGGCCTCGTAACTCTCAAAAGGTGGACGAGCTGGAGGCAGAAGGTAAGCCACAACCAAACCTTATGGTTGTAGATGTGGGGTTATATGGTGGAGGAGGGGTTAGCTAGTCAATAGGGATGAGCAACGATATAAGGGTGAAAAATAATGTGGAAACTGGGTTTGGAAGGGGTGACAAAGATATATGTGAGGGTGACAAAGGTAAGGGTCCGGAGGTGATCCTCTTGGCTGAGGTCATAGAGAAGAGGCAGGATGACGTTACTGAAATGAGTTTTAGAACTAGTGACAGACGTATGTTTTAAGGTGACAAGGGTAAATGTCCAGAGTCAAACCACATGGATGAGCTGATAGGGACGAGACAGGAGGACGCTACTGAGAGCGGGTTTGGAACTGGTGAAAAGCTTAAGAGTGTAGGTGACAAGGGTAAAGGTCCGGAAATGATCCAGTTGGGTGGGGTGATAGGGAAGAGCCCAGAGCACGCAGGTGACATAGGATCTGGAACCGGTGACATGGATATTCTTGAGGGTGACAGGTGTGATGGTCTAGATGTTATCCACTTGGGTGACATGGACTCCTCTATAGATAACACGGAAAAATGTGAAGATGACAAGTATAAGGGGGTGGATCTCATAGCCATTAGAAGTAAGGAAGAGGAGGACTTCGATTCCGGAGTGATGAGGGAAGAAGATTGTTCATATTATTATGACTGGGAGGATTATGAGGAAGACCCGGGTATGAGAGTGTCGACGGAGGAGGACGAAGTTGAGGAGGTGGTGATTAGGGAACTTGAAGATCGGGTTCCTAGGTCCAGCACATCCCCACCGTCGATGGAGAACGTAGAAGCTATGTTGGACAAAGCAACGCCTCGGACCCAGGAACCACGACGGAAGCTGGCAGAAATTTCGGAGGGACAAATGTTCGCCTCGAAGGTAGAATTGCATACTTGCCTGAAGTGGATTGCAGTGCAGAAGTGCTTCTAGTTTGTAGTGAAGAGGTCGTGTAACAAAACATATTTAGTTGGTTGTTTGGACAGAAGTGCTTCGACTTACCAGCGCACGAATATGTGGTCCATTCGACAGTATGTCCAGGAGCATACATGTGACCTGAGCATGATGCACAACCATAGCCGACATGCTACGTCGAACATGATTGGACGCAACCTCGTGAACATATATTTCTGTCACACAACCATAGCATACTAAGTGTTAATTTAGTTGCGAACAGCTATTTCTGTCACACAACATTATTCCCCATGTCACATCACGTAGCTCACCATGACACCATTATATGCAGGTTCACCGGGACTCGAAAGGACCTCGTTCTCGAGCAAGTCCAGAAAATGACGAAGTCCGAGTATGGAGTATCGTGTAGCTATTGGAAGGCACGAAGGGCACGACTGACATCGAGGGAGGTGAAGCATGGGACCAACGAAGACAACTACCGAGATATTATTCCATATTTGCACATGTTGGAGCAGACTAACCCAGGGACATATACTAAGTTAGAGTTGGACGCATCCCAAAGATTCAAGTACGCCTTTATTAACTTCGGGGAATGGCGCAAGGCGATTCCCTACCTTCGAAAGGTAATACCCCATGTCGGTACTATAATATTGCATGTCACCTAACATACATAACCATGTCACCTAACCAGCTGGTGTCGATATCCATGTCCAGGTGATTTCAGTTGATGGGAGTTTCCTGAAAAGGAAGTTCAGGGGCACGCTTCTATTTGCCACAGCCCAAGATCCAGACCACAATGTATACCCGATCACTTTTGCGATTGTCGATGGTGAGAATCACGGGTCATGGGGCTTCTTCTTCAAGAACATGGTACATGTCGTCGAGGATACACCGGACTTAATGTTTGTCTCTGATCGACATCTTAGTATCGTCAAAGGTTTGAGGGACAACTATGTGTTTGCCAAGCAAGGGGCCTGCCAATGGCATCTATTTCAGAATGCCAGGGTTAAGTACAGGGGGGTGACGGGCCTGCACACATTGTACTTAAAGGTGGCGAAGGCGTACACGAGGGCAGAGTTCGAGAAGCACTTTGCTGATTTTTGCGCTCAGGCACCCGCTGCGGGCCAATACCTAAAAGAGGCTGGATTCCAGAACTGGGCCCGGGAATAATTCTTGGGGATGAGCTACAACATATTGACGACGAACAACTCCGAGTGTCTGAATTCGGTGTTCAAGGAGCCCCGCGACCTACCTATCATAGCCCTGATTGATGCTGTCATCGAAACAATATCCAAGTGGTTTTACGAGCGACGGGAAAAAAGCACCAAATCGGCGTCGACGGTCAGCGATTACGTTCAAGGTGAGATGCAAATGAGCTATTCGTTGGCAACATTCATGGATGGCAGAACCCTCAGCGCTCACGAGTACACTGTCTGTAGAGGGTCCGCCACCTGGGTTGTGAACCTATGTGCCCGGACCTGCACATGCAAGCAGTTCGACATTGACCAGTTTCCGTGCCAGCACGCCATAGCGGTTACAAGGTATCGAGGTAGCAATTTCTTCTCTCTCGTGAATGACTTCTACAAAGTCGCAGCATGGAAGGCATGTTACGAGAATGTGTTATATCCGGTTCCTCCAAGAGAAGATTGGCGAATCCCCCCAGCCATGTCCAGCGCGGTGTGTCTCCCCCCGGACGTGAAGCGACGCCCTGGTCGCCCTAAGACTTGTCGATACCCATCTCGGGGAGAATTTAGCCGTTCGTAGATGTGTTCCTCCATTGGTGGTCCAACGCCTTACCTCAGCAGCTGGGTAGTCTTTTGCATTTGCCGTATCGGGTCAGTGGTTGGACCATTCTCCGTCTATGTTATTTTTTGAACGGGCTACGTATTTGGTAGTGTAATTAGGTTGTTTGTGCATATGACAAACTGTAAGTAGGCTGCTGTACTTTTGGGAAGGGTTTCCACACTACAGTTAAGTGGTGAAGAACTTCGTAGTACTTTTGGGGATGGTTTCAGAAAAAAAAAACCATGTCACCCTATTTGTATTCCCGTGTCAGGTAGAAGGGGTTATCATGTCACAGTTTTCAATTTCATGGTAGATATTTCGGTGGTTGAAGCTATGATAATGAATTTACCAATGCATTGGCACTTATTTGACAACATGTTTACATTCCTGAGTGGTTGTGGTAGTGGTGTTAGGAATTCACCCTTGTGAACATATTTAAATCACCTTCATGACAATGTTGAAGGGGTTATTATGTAAGGTGACACGGGATTGTAAGTTGGGTGACACGGGTGATTTCCTCACAACTTATAACCAAAGTTTCGACAATAATAACTTAGTCAACCAGTGGTCAAAGATAGACCAACTTTTGGCCAAACTTGCATAAATATCACAATGGGGAATAATTTGGAAAAATTGACCCTTTCCCATTTATGTCGAAAAAGTTGCACGTAACTCAAAATAAAAAGAAAACAAAACGAAAACAACAAAGAATAAGTTGACACGCGTCCCAGATATCACCCCACACTCTCTTTTTGTATTCATCGGGACTCCATCCCTAAATTTCCATAACTCAAAACCGTTCGAAAGGGGGAGGAAGAAGAGACGCCGGCGACGAGGAACAACGGGTCGAAGAAGAGACTGCCGGGAACTGTCGGATAAGAGAACAACGTCGGGAGGAAACTCAGAAGGTACGCCCCCTCTCTCTGTTGTCCGTTATCTTCGAATCTGGGGTTCGGGGTGGGTGGATGGAACAACCTACTATGGTGGTAAGGGATTGAACGTTAAGGAGCGCGGTTTTGGGGATTGTGAAGGTGGTTGCGGATGAAGGACAAGGAGCCAGGTTTTGGGGATTGGATAGGGAAAACCCGCGCTTAGGGTTTAGTACGCCCGAAGAGGATGGCTACGGTGGGGGTCGAAATAGGGAATGGGGTAAATTAGGGGTTTGATTGGGAATGGGCAAGATTTGGGGTTCCATTAATTTGAAATTCAGATTTGGCGAGTTCATATGGAATGTATGTTGTCAGTGGTTTAGGAACGTTCTGACATTTATGACATGGGTGTACAAATTGAGTGACATGGGTTTACAAAGGTAGTGACATTGAATATAAAATTTCTCGATAACGTATTGTTGCTCTTAAACTGCAGGAAACAAATGGTTCGGACAAAATTTACACAGCCACACAACGAGCGCTTCCGTGCATGGGTAAACGAAGGGTCGAGGGTGGCGATGCTTGCCAACATCACGAACTACGTCGAGGAGACGGACGCCACTAGGGATATCATGGTGAAGAGACTCGAGAAGATTATGGATACCTTGGAAAAGATGGATGATAGGGTACTTCAGTCTTTCGCATTATTCACTCTCATATTCTTATTAAGTTCAGTGACTAGGGTAAATAGAGTAATGACATGGGACATACAGTATGTGACACGGAATATAAAACTGTTGGTGGAGATGGTGGATTTATTGTAACAACTTCTTGTGTGCAGATAAAAGTGTTAGAGGAGGAGGTCCGTGAAATGCGGGATGGAAACTTGGTTGGAAGAGGCAAGGAACAAAGAGTAAGGGATAGTGAAAACGAGTTTGTACATGTTGGATTCCATGTAAGTTGTAGATCGGTTTTGCAGGTTGTTGATGTTGATGTCCCAATGGGGACTCGTACTCTTTGGGATGTAAGCAATGCGAAAGTGAAAACGAGCTGTGGAGAAGCCCCGACAAGTTGCTATGGTACGCTCCTTATGGCCCATGCCACTCATCCTTTATGTTTTCAATAGTGGCATGGGGATGTAAGCAAGGCGACAGGGGTCGTTGTGTTATGTGACATGGGAAATGTTTTTTTGAATTCAGAGGTTGTTCGTCGACCAGGAATGTGAGAGCAAGGCGTGGAAGATTACGAAACCGCGGGCGTCTAAAGGGAAGGACGTCGTAGTTCACGGTGAAGCCGTTGCCATGGGACTAGTTTATGTGTCCAATTATGAGGCCCTATAGGGGTGGCTCGCAAGGTAACCCATCGTCTCATTTCAGTCTTTATTATACGGCACCGTCACCCTTTCATTGATTCCACTCCATTGTACGGTCCAGTGCCGACGGTGAGAACCGGTCAATGGATTGCGACAAGGACCTGTCGAAGGAGTTTTTTACCACCCTCCAGACGCCCCGTTATTGGATCAACTCAGAGGTATATTGTATTTCTCACATTTTATTATGATTGGCCTTGTATACGCAATTGGGTTGGTGTTGGACTATGATGTGGGTTGTCATGGGGGTTAACTTGTCGCAGCACTTCGAGCAGTCATGCTTCCTGCTACGGAAACAAAGCGCCGAGAGGGGTTACGACAATGGATGTCGAGTCATTGTGTTGGACTCCTACTTCTCCAGCTTTCTGGAGAGAGAGTGGAAGGAGTACAACTCAGACGTCGGGGGGTATGATGCGAGTGACATACTCCTCTCATACTTCGACGGGCGGGCCGCGGCACCCATGGCCCGTCCGTGGGCAGGCGGGGACCTCGTCCTCCTACCCCTCAACCTAAGGGGAAGACATTGGGTTGCCGTTGCTCTTGATCTGAATGAGTGGCAGTTGAAGCTGTATGACTGCGATGTGCACTGCGTGATAGACGCCGAACTCCCACCCCTGTTGATGCACGTTACCCACCTCCTCCCCGTCATCATGGATGCACACGCTGAGTTGAAGGTGAAGTATGCATCGAAGCTGCCAGGCCCGTTTCGCATAATCTGCGACAAGCGCGTTCCGTAAAACAAGCTCAGGTATGATTGGTGCGACCCCTGTATTTCATTTAACATGATGATATCTCCGCCTCTGTTTTGACAAAATCTCCGTCATTGCAGTGGTGACTGTGGCCCTTACACGATCAGATTCATGGAGCTCCTCATGGAGACCGATCCCCCATTCGATGGGCTGGACAACACGTTTATTGGGCCGTACTGACAGATGCTAGCGGCTGCCATCTTCAATGGTCAGCTCGGTGGACGCATAATCTGATCGTCGTTTGGGTGTAGTTATGGAAGTGATTTGTTGTCTTTTGTTGTGAACAACGTTGGTTTTAGTCTTGTCCTTTGGTTGTTTGGATACATTTAATTTAGGAAACGGGTTACACTCTAGTGGTAAGTGGTAAAGAACATCGCAGTACTTTTGGGGATGGATTCTGTAAATAACCCCTGTCAGCCTTTTTGTATTACCGTGTCAGGTTGAAGGGGTTATCATGTCACTGGTTTTAATTTCATGTTTATCAATCCGGATGTGACACTTTCATAATGAAATCACCCATGCACTGGCACTAGTTTCAAGTAATGTTTAAATTCCTGAGTGTTTGTCCTACTCGTGTATATTTTGTCACCTTATTCTCCTCAGTGACACGAGAATTATGTAAGTTGACACGGGATTCCAACTTTGCTGACACGGGTGATTACGAAACAACTTATAACCAAAGTCTACGACACATAACCGGCGAATGAAGATACAGAAATCGAAACACTTAGTTGTCGTTCGGCAACACTTGTGGTTGACTATTCTCAATTGATCAATTTTTTTTGAGCTCTCAATTGATCATATTTGGATACAGTAACAATAATATCTTTATATCTTATAATAACACATTAGATATAGTATCAAAATTAACCAAACTTAATAGACCAAACTGAGGCAATTTTTTATTCCACCATATTTCGTGTAATCCACTGAAGCATACCCTCGACTAACCGACACTCAATTGTGCACGTGCATTCCTCAAAAGAAAGAGAATCATCTTTATCTTCAGCAAGGAGCCGAAAATTTTTCCAGGGGTTTGATCTTCGACAACTCCGAATTGTTGTTCCATTGGTGATATTTGTACATGTGTTCCGCTTCCATTTGAAGGAAGGTCTTCGAGCAATTATGAGAATATCATAAAATAGATCAGCAACTCTCCGGCGACACGAAATTATTTTATAGCCCAACTTATGTTTCACACTATTAAGTAATGCAAAGCCTTTGGGTTTGAGCTCTTCAGATCCGCAACAATACATAGCTATGCCACAAACATAGCTTGCCGCGTCGTGTCCCAACTCCGACGCCTTTAGAAGATCTTGAATGCATGCATCGTGATCACAATTTGTGAAGAATTTAACCTGCATTTTGAAATGAAGCTCTGAGGAACTATGATAAAGCATACACCGAACCAATGATCCACAATCAACATCTTACCATTCCTTGCTGAAAGATTGCCTCCGGGTTTCCCGCGTTGGCGCATTGATTTAAAAAGTTTCTAGCATGACTATCGTTTCTCGATGCGACTACAACCGAAATTCCCCAGTCATCCTGGTACTCAATTGCCATCTTTGCAAGCACATAATTGTGTTTTCCAACCAAATCATAAGTTTTGCAACTGCATCACAATTAAGTAAATCAAATTTTTTGCGACTACATAAATTAACGAAATAAAAAGTGGAGGCAATACCTTAACCGTAATCTGAAGACATCTTCTATAGATTCAATTGCTAATCGACCGACAATCTCCAATAGGAGATCGAATGGTAGTGTTAGAAGCGTCAATGCCTCTGATTTCCTTGCCCTAACGTTCCTTCCTTGATCCATTGCAACTATCTTAATTTCGGTTCTAGTTGGTAAGGGAGGATGATGCAATTCAAGGGAGAATGAGTTGGCTATAACAATGCAATGGAGAACGTAACTGCCACCGGAAGAGGAAGAGACGAGACGCGTGCAATGTAATTCAGAGGAAGAGACGTGTGCAAGTGCAATGTTCTTGAAACGCAATGGATGTGGATGTGGAAGTGGAAGAGGAAGAGGAAGAGATTTTCAATCGTAATTAACTGCCGTGGTTTTAACCTCAATCTATTAATTAATCTATTTCTTAAATTATCTATTTCTTCAATTTATTATCGGTTAGAATCTTGCTATGTGATATTCTTAACAAAAATATTATATGTATAACGGATTAAGCCTATACAACACTTACTAACCCTTGTTTTAAAAAAATAACGGATGAAAGTATAAAATTTAACCCTTTATTCAAAAAAATAACGGATTAAGTATTCAGGGTTTTGTATCAATTTATTATTTGATAAAATTTTATAACGCTTTAAAATAAATTTTATAACACATATAGAGAGTAAAACATCACCGCATGAAATTAAGTACATAAGTTAAATCCATATATGTAATTTGCATGCATATTGCATGGGAAAGTAGTTAGGGTTTGTAAAATGTTAAAATATGGTGTATTAAATTTTATAACTTTTAAAAATAAATTTTACAACCATAAAATCAATTTATGTGAGTGCAATATAGAGAGTAAAAAATTACCGCATACAGAGAGTAAAAAAAGGGTTAAATTTATGCTCGTATAAATTAATGACGGATTTGCAAAATGTTAAAATCCATATATGTAAAATGACGTATAAATTAATGACGAATAATAATTTTTTATTTTCATGTCATTGGTCTTTATATCTACGTGGCTCTTATTAGTATAAATGTATACATCTTTGCAAGACCTTTAAAATGATATATATATATATATATATATATATATATATATATATATATATATATATATATATATATATATATATATATATATATATATATATATATCATATCTCTTTGGCGTGTCCGTGTCATATGTTTTGTTGAAAATGCCGTTTCTACGAGTCTTCCCGTGTCCGTGTCTTGTGTCCGTTTCCGTTTCCGTGCTACAAAGTCTACAACACATAACCACCGAATGAAGATAAAGAAATCGAAACACTTAGTTGTCGTTCGGCAAAAATTGTCGTTGACTATTCACGCACCCTTATTTATAATTAAAATAACTATATAAAATAGAAGTAATTTGGTCCAAAGGTCGAAGGCCTTTGGACCAATTACTAAATGGCCTAAAGGCTTTTCTTTGCTAGTAAATGGCCAAAATATTTTCATAATACCCCTTTTGCCCCTATTTTAATTTAACCCCTCATCTGATTCATCTGATGAAATCGACCGAGGAGGAAGAACCAGGATGCTCCCTGAGATCGGATCTGAGGAGGAAAACCGGTCCTCCATCGTCATCTGCTGCGTCCTCCTCGTCTTCCTCTCGCTCGGTCCTCCTCGCTGCCCTCGGTCCTATCCAGATCGGCCGGAGAACGACCTCCACGTCCTCCTCTCCCTCGGTCCTATCCAGATCGGCTGGAGAACGGCCTCCTCGTTGCCGGTTGTCCTCCTCGACCTCCACGACGTCTCCGGCGCCGATTCCCGCCGCCTACACTGGCACCGAATTCGGGAAGGGAGCAATCCTCGACCTCCTCGACCTCCACGATGTCATCCGGGAAGGGAGCAATCCTCGACCTCCAACGCATCTCCAGCACCGAATTCGGCCCTCATCTGATGAAATGGACTGTGTGCGAGATCGAATCTAAGGAGTGATGGTACCAACGACCAAGATCTCCCCGACCTCGAAGCTTCTCCTCCGCCTCCTTCGCTCTAATTCCCGCCGACTGCACTCCAATTCCCTCATAATTCCCGATGTTGCAAAGGTGCATACTTGGAATTGGAAATCATGAGCTGCTGTAAGCGCTGGCGCAGATCGGACCGTCGTTGGACAGTTTGCCGAAGGATTTCGCCATTGCGATTCATTCTGAGAGAGTTCCGGTAGATATTGTTACGAGGTTTGTTGAGCCGGAGAAGTCGCCGTTTTACCAGTGGGCGGTGGCTGCTTCAATTCGGTGGATCCAGGGTGCGCTTGTTTGACCGATGATCTGTTTTTGGCTAATGTCACCATGGAATGCGGCGTTGGAGTCTCCAAGGTGCACTTGCATATTGTGGTTTAATTTTGCAGTTTAATAATGATAATAATAGTAATAGATGTGTAGAAATCGTTATTAAATGAAGACTAGTTTACTTTTGCAGAGAATTGCTTTAAGCTTGCTTTGTTCATGAAATTGATTTTGAATGGTGGGCGCTTTGTAAGGAAATGGTCAAATTGATGTGCAATTGGTGGCAAATGTTTATATATCTAGCATTTGGAGATCGTATACTCTGTAATTGATTTCGAATGGTAGGCGCTTTGTAAGGAAATGGTCAAATTGATGTGCAATTGGTGAAAAATGTTTATATATCTAGCATTTTGAGATCGTATACTTGCGTAATTGAGGTCATCTCTAAAGATAAGGGTGATGATCGAGCTCACTAATAAGGTATGACCCAATTTTTATTTTGGTTACAGTGTCTATGACCTTATTTTTCTTTGGTTACAGTGTCTAAGACCCTATTTTTATTTTGATTACAGTGTCTATGACATTGTTCTTGTAGCGGTGACATTGTCTATTACCCAGTTTTTTTTTTGTTACAGTGTGTCACCACTGATAAGAGTGATGACAGTGACCCCGGGAAAAAAAAAACTATTGAAATGCACATGTCATCAAAAAATTGTTTCACTTGTCCTAGGTTTTCTCTTTGATTACAGTGTCTATAACCCTGTTTTTATTACGGTTACAATGTCTATGACCGTCCTACTCGAATATATATTAGAGGAGAACAATCCACACATGTATTTTGGCTTCTCATTAGCCTCTATAGGGTTTGTGCCTCCCTTGTTGTAGGAGTTTTCTTTGATTACAATGTCTTTAACCCTTTATTCATAGTTGTGACAGTGTCTATGACCCTGTTTTTATTTTGGTTATAACACTATAGGGTTTTCCCTTTATTATAGTGTCTAAGACCTTTTTTTCATAGTGGTGACAGTGTCCATGACCCGGTTTTTATAGTTGTGACAGTGGCTATGACTCTCTTACCCATTCATATATTGAAGGAGAACTGTTCACCTAATGTCTTTTGGCTTCTCATTAGCCCCTTTAGGGTATGTGCTTACCTTGTCCTAGGGTTTTCCATTTGGTGATAACAATCATCTCTTAACGACGTACTGTACTTAACATTTTAGGGTTTAGGGTTTAGGATTTAGGGTTTAGGGCCTTGGCCCTAAACCCTAAAGACTTAACCCTAAACCCTAAACCATACTGTACATCACATGTTCTTTTTGCTTCTCATTAGCCCTTTAGGGTTTATGCTTCCCTAATCATAGGGTTTTCCTTTTGGTTACAGTGTCTATGAACCTTTTTTCATAGTGATGACAGTGTCTATAAAGCTGTTTTTATTTTTGTTACAACGTCTATAGGGTTTTCCTTTTGATTACAGTGTCTATTGCTTTATTTTTATAGTGGTGACAGTGGCTATGACACTGTTTTTATTTTGATTACAGTGTCTACGACCCTCTTACCCATTCATATATTATAGGAGAATTGTAACCACATTTATTTTGGCTTCTCATTAGGCCCTATAGTGGTTGTTCTTCCCTTATCATATGATTTCTCTTTGATTACAGTGTCTATGATCACGTTTTTATAGTGGTGATAGTATTTATGGTTTTATTTTTATTATGGTGACAAAAGTAGTTACATTTTTAATTTTTTTTAATTGTGGTGACACTACTTTAAAAAAATCTAGAAAACTATAAATTAGAAATTAGAGAAGAACTGTCATCACATGTATTTTGACTTATCATTAGCCCCTATAGGGTTTGTGCTTCCCGTTTCCTAAGGTTTTTCTTTGATTACAGTGTCTATGACCCTTTTTCATAGTGGTGACAGTGTCTATGACCTTGATTTTATTTTGGTTACATCGTCTATGACCCTCTTAGGCTCTTACCCATTCATATATTAGAGGATAATTGTCACCACTTATATTTTGGCATCTTATTAGCCTCTATAGGGTTTCTGCTCCCTCGTCCTAGGGTTTTCCTTTGTTTACAGTGTTTATGACTCTGTTTTTATTTTGATTACAGCGTCTATGGCTCTCTTACCCATTCATATATTAGAGGAGAACTGTCACCACATGAATATTGGCTTCTCATTAGCCTATATAGGGTTTGTGCTTCCATTATCATATGATTTCCCTTTTATTATAGTGTCTATGACCCTTTTTTCATAGTGGTGACAGTGTCTATAAAGCTATTTTTATTTTGGTTAAAGCGCCTATAGAGTTTTTCTTTTGATTACAGTGTCTATGACTTTATTTTTATAGTGGTGACAGTGGCTATGACACTTTTTATTTTGATTACAGTGTCTATGACACTCTTACCCATTCATGTATTAGAGGAGAACTGTCGCCACATTTATTTTGGCTTTTCATTAGCCCCTATAGGGTTTGTGCTTCCTTTATGATATGATTTTTCTTTGATTACAGTGTCTATGACCATGTTTTTATAGTGGTGACAGTATCTATGACTTTATTTTTTTATAGTGGTTACAATAGTAGTTACATTTTTAATTTTTTTTATTGTGGTGACACTAATTTTAAAAAATTTTAAAAACTAGAAATTAGAAATTATAGAACAACTATCACTAGATGTATTTTGGCTTCTCATTAACCCCTTTAGTGTTAATGCTTCCCTTTTCCTAGGGTTTTCCTTTGATTACAGTGTCTATGGACCTTTTTTCATAGTGGTGACAGTGTCTATAAAGCTGTTTTTATTTTGGTTACATCGTCTATAGGGTTTTCCTTTTGATTACAGTGTATTTGACCGTGTTTTTATAGTGGTTACAGTGTCTATGTTCCTATTTTTATTTTGCTTACAGCATATATGACCCTCTTAACCATTCATATGTTATAGGAGAACTGTCACCACATGTATTTTGGTTTCTCATTAGCCCTTACATGGTTTGTTCTTTCCTTTATGATAAGATTTCCTTTTGATTACAGTGTCTATAAACATTTTTTCATAGTGGAGATAATGTCTATAAAGCTATTATTATTTTGGTTACATCGTCTATAGGGTTTTCCTTTTGATTACAGTGTATTTGACCGTGTTTTTATAGTGGTTACAGTGTCTATGATCCTATTTTTATTTTGCTTACAGCATCTATGACCCTCTTAACCATTCATATGTTATAGGAGAACTGTCACCACATTTATTTTGGCTTCTCATTAGCCCCTATAAGATTTCCTTTTGATTACAGTGTCTATGACCACGTTTTTACAGTGATGACAGTATCTATGACTTTATTTTTATCATGGTGACAATAATAGTTACATTTTTAATTTTTTAACGGAGATTATGCGAGTTAGAACAACTTCTATAATTGCGGGATAATTTCTGAAATTTTAGAAATTAACACAGGGGCATACTTTATAAAAAACAGAAAGTCTGGGAGGTTTGGCGTAATTCTTCTTCTTCTTCCCCCATTTCGAGCAGTCCTTCAACAGTGATTTTAGCCGATCTTCCGACGGCTCGTTCTCCTTACACAGAGCTCCGTTTGACGCGTATGACCTATCAAACCGACGAGTGCAATCTCTACTTCAGTCTCGTTGTGTTTATTTTGTCGAAGGATGATCTTACAAAACATGACGAATTCTTGAACAGGGGCGGCTAAGCGGGTGTTTCACGAAGCTCCAAGGTGTCAAACAATGGCGGTTAGTGATTTTGTATAAATTTGAGAGGGTTTTTTGCACGAAAACCATCCTTGAGAGATGTAGAACGTGATTGAGTGGGTAGAAGGCTTGGATTTAGGGTCGAACGTGATTTAGGGTGCACGAGGAGCTTCGATTCGGCCTTCAATGGAGGAGGACTCGGTTGGGAGGGCGGAGATGGCAGAGGAGGCGGAGGGAGGCCGGAGACGACGTGAACGCAAGGAGGTCGGAGGGGCTGAAATTAGAAATTAGCGGGAGGGGCTGAAATTTCCACGCTCCATCAGCAACAGCGAGGACTTGGCCGAGTCATCGATCTGGCCACCACCGACGTCCAAGATCGCCCTCCCTCGCAGCATCCTTGCTCTCGCACGCTCAACTTCACAAGATATTTGGTGATAGAGCTTTGATCTGGCCACCGCCGGCGGAGGAAGGAGCGTCTATGGTTGAGACATTGATTTGGGATGAAACATTGAAACCTAGCGCGTGAAAGTAAGGAAATTAGAAGTAGGGGCAAAATTGGAAATTATGGCCTATTACCTAATATTGCCACCCTTGTGTCCTATGTCTTAAAAATTGGACCCAAAATGGCCACTTAGCAAAAAACCCCTATAAAATATACTTTTTCATTAAATTTTTGTAACAAGTTTGTACTTGCTAATAATAGCTACGAAATTGTTTTTAAAAATAAATACGAAAGTAGGTATTTTATATAGTTTTTTCTCTTAAAATAAGCGTGCGTGAATAGTCAACTGACAAGTTTTTCGGAACGGAGGTAGTACTTCATAGAAACGTACAAAAATACCAACCTTGTGACCATATTCGAAATTTGGTGACCCTCACCAAACCCCCCCCCCCCCCCCCCGATGGATCCCCTCTCTCTTCATAAATACCACTCCATCGGTCCTTTCACTTCCACTCTTCTCTTGCAAGCCACAAAAAAAATTCGAGAAGAAGAAGAGACGCCATCGTGTTTGGTTCACCAGTTGTGCTCATCCTCATCGAAAAGCTTTCAATTCCAAGTAAGTACAACCCCGATTGGTATATCTGTTGAAAAAAACTGTTTGTATTTTAGGGTTTTCGTTGATTAGAAGTTTGTTTTGAATGAAATCTGTGTTGTTACTAGGGTTTTCGACATAGAGTACTAATTGACGACATCAAAAGCTTCCCGATTAGGGGCTATGGTTTATGCCTATTTATGCTGCAGATTTTGGGTGAATATGTCCATGGCTCACTGTTTTATGGTTTGTGCCTTGTGTAGTGAATATGTCCATTTGTCTCTTATCTGGCATGTGCTTATTACATACTTATGTTGAGTAGTTGCTTGGAGTTTGTATATGTGTTTATTGGTTTACGCTTCATATATGCAATTAGTTTGTCGAATTTGCTGAATTGGGGGTGAGAATCCAGCCAGTCAAGTATATATACTTGGTGACACGGGATTATAACTTTGGTGACACGGGTGATTTCTAACCACCTTTTTGTAATTGGTCTTTGCTTGCACATAATTCTCTCCTTATCAAAATTATAAGGTGCTTACAGTAATTTAGCTTATATATTACATTGTCCTTTAGTTGTTTGGTGACATATCATCTCCCTCTCCCATTCATCTTCTTCATATATATGTACTTGTTAGGCTTGAAAAAGAAATAGAACATTTTGGATCCTTTCTGTGTGAATCAAAAGCATAAATATGATTAAGCCTATGAAAGTTGCAACCTTTCTCTTTGTCTGTGAAGGTTCTTAGTAGGATGTCTGTCAAGTATATATAATTGGTGACACGGGATTCCAAATTTGGTGACACGGGATTCCAAACTTGGTGACACGGGTGATTTCTTCCCATTTGTTATATAACTTTGTAAAAACTTTAATTCATTGATATGAGTTTGTTATCAGAAATGTGGACTCCTTGGCCACATGCATCTTACAAATGGCATCTTCCACAAATTTCTTTGATATGAGTTTCATATTCACACTTGTATTTACCATTTCCAACTTTTCTTGCACATAAATCTCTCCTTCTCAACATATAAGGTCCAGACATTATTTTAGCTTATATATTACATTCTCCTCTACTCGTTTGGTGACATATCATCTCCCTCTCCCATTCGTCTTCTTCATATATATGTACTTGTTAGGTTTGAAAAAGAAATAGAACATTTAGGATCCTTTCTGTGTGAATCTAAATCATAAATATGATTACGCCTATGAAAGTTGCAACCTTTCTCTTTGTCTGTGAAGGTTGTTAGTAGGAAGTCTGTCAAGTATACATAGTTGGTGACACGGGATTCCAAATTTGGTAACACGGGATTCCAAATTTGGTGACACGGGTGATTTCTTCCCATTTGTTATATAACTATGTCAAAACTTTAATTCATTGATATGAGTTTCATATTCATACTTGTATTTACCATTTCCAGCTTTGCTTGCACATACATCTCTCCTTCTCAACATTCTAAGGTCTGGACATTATTTTACCTTATATTTTACATTCTCCTTTAGTTGTTTGGTGACATATCATCTCACTCTCTCATTCATCTTTTTCACATATATGTACTTGTCTCCATTACAAAACATGTTTACATATTTTTCATATGTACGTATGTTCTTGTGTTTGGTTTTCTTCTTCCATCTGACGTTTATTTTCCCTTGTACTGGTAGGATTCATGTGGCCGTACTCAGACAACAACATTGACACAGACTCCGACAGCGATCGAAGCTACCAGAGCGGTGACGACCGGAGGTACTTCTGGATGCGTACAGACTACGACTACGGGCGGAGCCGTCGGGACCGTCGTGATGAGGACGAGGATGATGATCAGTCAGACAGTAGAGACCCCGAGCAGGTGACTGAGGACAACGCTCTATGGGACTTGACCGCCGAAGAGCTCACCAACCTTCACCAGCGAGTTCAGTTGCTGCTCAACCGGGATGCTGCCCGGGAGGGAGTTATGGCCACACAGCGCACTCAACTTGAGGCCGCCCACACGTAGGTCCAGACAACCACTCTTCAGCTGCAGGCCACCCAGTCCACCCTGGAGGCCACAACTACTGAGTTGGAGGTTACCCAGAGCTCGCTGCAAGCCACAATGGAAGAGAACATGGTCCTCGCCAACAAGTTGGTGAGGAGCGAGGCTAGCAACAAGCACCTGGCGCAGCAGGTGGCCGAGGTGGGCTCCTTCCTCTGTAGGTAGTGGGTCGGGCACGCTACCGAGCAGCTCCGCACCCGACAACTCACCCGCTGGAACAGGCTCATGGGGTGGATTCTGGTGCTGATGATGGGAGTTATGGTGCGTCTGGTCACCAGGGCTTAGGAGCTTCGAAGCTAGTTCTCTTTGTTTTTTGCCAAAACTTGTGATGTTGTTGTAGTAGTTGCCAAATACTGATGTGATCCCAAACAGATGTGGTTTTTTGGACTTGGAACAACTCTGTATGTGGCGGATGACCCCCATTTCTTGCAGTTAGGGGCCTATGTAAGGGTAGTTAGAAACAATGTCTCACCCACGCTCGGTTAGTTGTCGTTTTTTGGAAAGCCAAGTGTGGTTGCACCGTTATGAATGGTGCTTGTATGATCAGATATGGTATGTATAGGGCAATGTCCTTCCTATATTATGCATGTCTATTACATTTCCACTTGTTGGTGTTATGCATGTGTATTACATTCAATCATCCATGACAAAATGTAAAATTATGTGGTTCCTATGATAGGGCCTTGTAACAATTCGTATATGAACCTATCAACACATAAACAAGGTTAGAAAATCACCCTACTAACCATCAGTGACACGGATAATCACGTCAGGTGACACGTGAATCCAAGTTTGGTGACACGGGAGATTTTCTTATAACTTATAATATGCCTTTCAACCAAGTAAGTTGCTTGCCACATGACATTCAATCATCCATGAAAAAATGTAAACTTATGTGGTTCCTATGATAGGGACGTGTAACAATTCGTATATGAACCTATCAACACATAAACAAGGTTAGAAAATCACCCTACTCACCATCAGTGACACGGATAATCACGTCAGGTGACACGGGATTCCAAGTTTTGTGACACGGGAGATTTCCTTACAACTTATAATATGCCTTTCAACAGAGTAAGTTTCTTGCCACATGACATTCAATCATCCATGACAAAATGTAAAATTATGTGGTTCCTATGATAGGGCCTTGTAACAATTCGTATATGAACCTATCAACACATAAACAAGGTTAGAAAATCACCCTACTCACCATCAGTGACACGGATAATCACGTCAGGTGACACGGGATTCCACGTTTGGTGACATGGGAGATTTCCTTACAACTTATAATATGCCTTTCAACCGAGTAAGTTTCTTGCCACATGACATTCAATCATCCATGACAAAATTTAAACTTATGTGGTTCCAATGATAGGGACGTGTAACAATTCGTATATTAACCTATCAATACATAAACAAGGTTAGAAAATCACCATACCCACCATCAGTGACACGGATAATCACGTCAGTTGACACGGGATTGCAAGTTTGGTGACACGGGTGAATTCTGAACTAATTATAACCAATGTTTGCACCATGCCAACATGGTCACTCACTACTTAAAAATTATCATACAAATAATGTAACAGTCCACAACACATAACCACTCACCGAAGATAAAGAATGCGAAATAGTTCATACCAACGTACTAAAATACCAACCTAGTGAACTACTGTCCACAACTAAATGTGAGAACCAGCAACCATGTTCATAAATATCCAACACAATAAAAACGATGTTCATAAGAAGCTTATACCATAACATAAAATTTCATAACACTGGGCAATGGTGATCACAACTGAGATCATAACCGTGTATCATTGAAGATGCGAACATCGAGCATGTGCTTGTACGCCCCGATGAATACGTCGTCAAGACCGTCATAGGTGGGGGCGTCCTTCGTGAGGAGTTGCATGAACCAGATCGTGTAAGGACCGCAGTCTCCACTCCAATAGAGAATCGCCGGAGTCATATTCATTACAGCCGGATGCAACTATGAGACGAAGAGATATTTAAGTGTTGGACAAAAATTACCTCTGCTTGTTTTGCGGAATCCTTTTCTCGCGACTAAGGGCGAACGGCTTTGGCAACTTGTCGACGTAGGTGGCCATCAACGCGGGGTGGGCATTCATCAGTACCGGGATAAGGTGGGTGATGCAGCTTAAGTGTGTCGGCAGATGGCGGTCCCTCACGATGTAGACGTCCGAATCATAAACCCTTATCTGCTACCCGACCAGATCTATCGCTACGGCGATCCAGTGAACATTGTCCACGTTCAACGGTAGGAGGATGAGTTCCGCCCCTTCCCACGCCCGGCCTATCGTCGTCGGGGACCGCCCGTCGAAGTAGGCAAGCAGCTTCTCGTCGGCTTGGTAGCTATCTGCATCGCTGTTGTATTTGCCCCACTCGGTCTGCAGATAGCGACCGAAATATGTGTCCACAACGACAACGCCAATGTCGCCGGCCCTCTCCGTTACCCGTTTCCGAAGAAGATAGCATGCTTGTTCCATGTGCTGCATCGATTACAACCCTAGTCAAAATCCAAAACTATTCCACTACCTTTTACAGTACATACCATATCATTCACTAGACAAAGATAGTCACTTAGGCGGGTTTCGTACCTCAGAGTTTAGCCAAACTGTGGGCGTTTTTAGTGCGGTGAAGAACTCTTAATCAGCGTCGTGCCGTATGTAGTCTTCCAGCTGTCCTCATCCCCGCTGCACAACCACAACCACAATGTTAGGGGATTGGAGTCATCTATGCAATAACTTGGGTACGTCTGCTGATGAGTGTCACCTATCCATCCAGCGGAAGAACCCATCGTTGTCTGAAACGGAAACAAGACCCAGCTTAATCGCGGCCGCGCCTTCGACAACGTTCTTCCCTTTTCGGCCCCGCGTTTTCTTCTGAGGTGGGGACTTCACTTCTCCTTCACCTCCTGGACCTCTCTTACTCTTCCTGCCTCAAACGGGCTCCGCTCTTGCAACCTCTGGGATCTGCCAATTGGTTAGACAGTTTCAACGGTGAAGGCAAAAATGTTTTGACCCCTGTGTCACCCCAATATGTACTCGTGTCGGCTAACACTGATACACTTGTCACTTACGTACTACTATAGATTAAAATGACAATGTGAAGTAACATGCATTTTACCTTCTTCTCATACTGTCCTTCCGGCGTTGCTTGGTCGTTCACTGTAGGTGGTACGTCCGTTGAACCGGCTTTACCGCTTTTGTCCTCAGCATCCCTATGTTTCCCGACTTTCTCTCCACTGACATCTCCCCCCAGTTCCTCCAACGGTCTCATCTTTGACCGCCACTGAGATCTGGCAATTGGTTATGGTTATTTCAACTGTGATTCAGATAATATATTTGTTCCCTTGTCACTTTACATATTAATACGTGTCGCTTCACTTTAACAACCGTGTGAGTTGTGTACAAAATATTGACATATTATAAATTGTTGATTCTATTACCCCTTCGCCGTGGATTCGGAAAATACCATGTCAAGTAACAACCAATTTACCTCCTCTTGTCCTTTTGGTGGCTGGTCTTCCGCCTTAGTTTGTCCCTCTGTCCCCCCGTTCTTTTGGTCGTTATCCTCTCCACGGACATCGCCCATTGGTTTCTGCTCACCTCCTGCATTCGACTGGCCATCTCGCATCCCATTCACAACACCTTCCAACACCTTCATCTGATACACAAAGTACATAAATGAGGGGTGGTTAGCGAATGTTATTCGGCATTGGGAGATAAGTAACCCGTTTCACCTTTGAAAATTACTCGTGTCACATATAAAATATACCCGTGTCACAAATGCCAGAAACGTTACACGTACCTTGTCATCCATGCTCCGCATCCATGTTGACATGGTTCCCAGCCTCTCCAAGATCAGTTCTACTGACTTCCCCAACTTATCCTCCCATGATTCCCTTGTCCCATCTCGTTGCTCCGAACTCGGGCCGGACTTGCCAGAGCCTTCACCGTAATAACTCGGTGCCAACGCAGCCTCAATGTCATCAAAGTAGAGGTTAGGCTCCTCATGCTGGTAGAAGCACCCGAGCATCAATTCATACTCGCCGGCCTTCGGTACTAGTATCGGGTTGTCTTCGACCTTGATTCTATCCGATTTTTCAGGGTCCATGCGGGACTGGATCGTCTCATACATTAGATTGTCGTCATCGGCTGTCCACCTCAGCATGCGAGGCAACGCCGTGTTCGACACCCGGTTCGCAAACGCCTCCCCAATCCCCGGGACAGCTTCATACAGCCAAATCTAAAACAACCACACATGTCACTCGAGTGAGTGCATCAATTGCGCGTAATAGTTCAAGCATAACTTCGGTCAAGTAGCTTACCTGGAACGCATACGGAAAACCCATAAGCCCATATCCATATCGATCGTCCTTGTCGTTCGCCTTCAGCTTCAAGTCAGCGACACGTCGTTCTATGACGCCCGATAGGGACTCGTGGGTGGCCTCGTACACTATCCTGCCCCAGGGGTAATCCAGAAATCGATCAACGTTGTCCACAAGCTTCACAATCCACCCTCATATGGCTTTCCTGGGTTTTCCCCCCAGCAGAACTCCTTCAACGATGAGGAGGAGAGCGATCTTAAAACGCCTTCTCGCACTCGGCTCCTTCAAGATGGAGTTCTTGGATGGGCATTTACTAACCCTCCCCCTATTTCTCCTTCCCGCCCTCTCTCTCTTCACTAGGCAATGATGCCTCTAATTTAATTTTCTTTTCTTTTTTTTGCCAACTTTACATATGATAGCCGGTTTATGTTGTGGGTTGACCGTGGTATTTTTGCAAATTTGCGCCAAAAATGGCATTCTTGCAAAACTTTCCAAGTTGCTGGCATTTTTTCAAAGTTTTTTTGGAATTGTGGTATTTAGTACCATTTCCTCTATATTAAATAACAAGAGTATTTAGATGATTTATATAATTAAACCCATCATATATTATGCTATTTAGAATACTTTAATTATTCTAATTCTTACTATATATCCTAGGTGAATTTATTAATTGCAAAATTCACCAGATATAAACTATGATTTGATATAATATAGACTTATTTAATTAAATAAAAATAAGAAATAACCCGAAAATAATTTAGGGTATTTCATACCTCCCAACTAAAAATAAGTTTCGTCTCGAAACTTAGAAAAGAAACGAGAAATGAATTGAAGATAGGATAATATCCTCGAAATAGATGAGAGGATATAGATTGATCAAAGCAGAGTTAGGTGTATCAACAATGGTTACCGAATAGTTAGAATCTAAGCATGCTTCGCTTAATGAACTTATCGAATACATGAGTGATGAGAATTACATCTAAACTAACTCATTACTTTCTGAACTCCTCAATGGTAAAGCTTGAGATTTTTATTAATTCTATGAAAACAGTGTATCTCTATAGCTATAAATATCTAAAATAAGGATAATAAAATCTTGAGAGACATCTTTTGATATTCACTATCATTGCTCGAGATAAGTGAACTCGCATCACATAAGAAACAAGGTTAACTAGCTTGTCATTGGCTTTCGTCTCAGCCTCATCTGGCTTCCTTTTCCAAGTTGTCAAATGGCCCGGGTGGCTTTGAAGGCAACCATTGTGACAAGACTTGCCAACCTTATTCCTATGAGATGAGTTGCGGTCTTCATCTTCTGGCGTATCGACACGAACATTGTCCGGTTCTTCAGCACATGCATCCTTGTATTCTTCATAAAAATTTGCGTCCTTGTCTTCTTCATAACCATAAATCGCGCATATCTATATTTAAAATTATTCTCAAGCTTTCTACCAATGAGAGTTCGGTTGCTCGATCATGGAAAGGAGAGATGAGATATATAACCCACGATCGTTTAATACTATCAAGATTTAAGAAGCGTAAACCTACCTACATAAAAAGTTACTAATTACCCTCATGAAGAATCTTACATATGACCACCAGTAGTTCTGTCTCAGATTCTTATACATCTTACTAGGTCCAAGATGCACTGAATAGCTAGATGCATGAGCTTCCTGAAAGATGGTTTGTCAGATCTCAGGGACATTGGGGACGCAGATGCGATTGCCAAACCATAGAGATCCATCCTCCCATACAACAAAGTCTGGGGCTTTTACCCTCGAAGAAATCAATGGTGATCTACAGTAACACAACATCACCCGTCTGCTTCGCATTTATCTTTGCTAATAGATCTGACTGAACCTCCATTATACACAACTGTCCTCGATTCCTTTCAAACCAAATCTCAACCTCTAACTTGAGCATATCTTTCTGCATAGCAGGACTTGTTGTAGCTAATCATAGCCTCGTGCTGAGATTTGAGGCTTAAAGCATCGACTACGACATTAGCCTTTCCAGGATGATAGAGAAGCTCAATGTCATAGTCCTTAATCAGCTCTAACCAGCGTCTCTATCTCATATTCAACTTCTTCTGGGTGAACACATACTTGAGGCTCTTGTGGTCGGTGTATATCTGGCAACGAACTCCGTACAGATAAAGACGCCAGATTTTCAGAGCAAATACCACAACAGCTAGTTCCAGATCCTGCACTGGGTAGTTCTCCTCATACGGCTTCAACTGTCGTGATGCATAGACTATCACCTTCCCATCTTGCATCAATACACAACTCAAATCTTGCTTGGAATCATAACTGTAAATCATATGATTCTCTGACTCCTTAGGAAGTGTGAGAATAGGTTTTGTGGTCAACCGCTTCTTGAGCTCATAGAAGCTCGCTTTGCACTTGTCAATCCAAACGAATTTATGGGATTTACGAAGAAGTAAGGTCAGTGGTTGGACCAATTTGGAAAACCCTTCCATGAACCTCCTGTAGTAACATGCTAGTTCCAGAAAACTCCGGATCTCCTTGACGTTCTTCGGCAAATTCTACTTCTCTACAACTACTATCTTTTAGGGGTCTACCATCACCCCTTTCTCTGAGATGATGTGGCCTAGGAATGCCACCTACTTCATCCAAAAGTCATACTTAGACAGCTTTGCGTACAGCTGATGCTATCGCAGTGTCATCAAAATAATTCTCAAGTGTTCGAAGTGAGCCTCCTCGCTCAGCGAGTAGATCAGGATGTCGTCGATGAAGACTACGACGAACTTGTCCAAATACTGGTGAAAAAAATGGTTCATCGAATCCATGAAGACTGTTGGGGCATTTGTTAAGCCAAAAGGCATCCCCACGAACTCATAGTGCCCATAACGTGTCCTAAAAGCAGTATTTGAAATATCCTCGTCACGAACTTGAAGCTGATGGTAACCAGAATGAAGGTCAATCTTGGAGAATACCTTAGCTCCCTGAAGCTGATCCACCAAATCATCGATGCGTGGTAGTAGATACTTTTTCTTGATCGTCACCTTGTTCAGCTCCCGATAATCGATACAAAGATGGCAGGTGCAGGAGCTTGAGCAGGACTATCGGACAATTATTTTAAAATTATTTCCAAAACTGCATACTTTTGTTAGTATAACATAGTTTTACTAAAATTCTTTTTGAAATTCACTTTAGAAATCATTTCGAAATCCGAATGAAAACATTTTAAAACCTACAGCTCTGATACCAACTTCTCTAACACCCCCTTTTAAATCCCAAGGGAACGTTACAGCGCCAGTGAATCCGCATACTTTAATGTCTTTGAATTCACCTGAGGCTTATAGGGACATGCAACCATGCTCCCATAAACAAGACGGTACACAATTAGTTGAATAACATAATGCGGAAGTAATTTAAATATCATAGTTTACAATAACCAATCTCAATAACATAGCTGAAAATCCCAAAAACCATAAAATGTAAATAAACTCCAAAGTGGCAAAAAACCAGCGTAGCGTTGCGGAAACTTTAAAGGTTTGAAATTGCAATTTAAAAATCCAAGGATGATATTCCTCTCTTCAGCTCTCTCCTACTCCGCTGCTTGCACTAGACCTGTAGAATATGGTCTGGTGTTTCGTGAGTACGAAGGACACCAACCATCCAATAAATAGGATGGTTAGTACAATTAAGACTAGCAAATGATAAGGAAAATGTTCAGACTTTAAACTTACAGTGACCATAAAACGGTATGTCATAGGTTATGGGAAAGACACAAATATTTAAAGTGGAAACTGGATAAAAAGATAAAAATTCACACATGACTCGGATGATCATAGTGATCGATTATAAGATAAGAAAAGGAATTATACCTCAAATAAGAGTGAAGTATAATATAACGAAATTGATCACCTATTAATAATCTCAATAATAACAATAATGTATATAAGTAATTAATACGATATAAAACGTAGTGACACAGGTCTAGACTCAGATAGGATTGCGACCTGAGACTTTGAAGTGTAATCGTACCACGGGCCCAAACTCAACTAGGAATGCGACCTGAGACTTTGAAGTCTAATAGTACCACGAGTCCAGTCTCAACTAGGACTGCGACCTGAGACTGTTTGAAGTCTAGATATTTCATGGAACCTTTTAGATTGGGCTTTACACTATTCTCAACCTGCCAGATAGCACTCGCAATTGACTTTAAGTCAATCCGCAACACGTGAGATGCACATCTTAAATTATAACAACTTTAACGTTAAAATACTAGGTGATCATAATAACGACATTACACCGACAAGGACGTACAAGCACGGATATTTCAAAAGGATCTTAATATCGCATGCTATTAATTTGCATGAAAGAAACAAGCAGAACTTCATGCAATTAGGAAGGGGAAATGGGCAATTTTTTTTACTTGAGATGAGTTATAAAACAAACAACACATTTAATACACATATCACCATAATTAAATTAATAATTGCCCATTAATTTAGGGGTGGGCACAAATCCCGTCCCGATCCCGTTCCGTTCCCGGTGAGATTTCGGGAAAAATATTTCAATCCCGTCCCGCAAAAATTACGCGGGACGGGATGCGGGACGAAGAGTTCGAATTCCGCAAATCCCGTCCCGTCCCGTCCCGCATATATATAATTATATATATTTTTTTATATATTTAATTAAAATTAATAAAAAAATATATATAAGAATATATTTATATTATATCTTAATATTTATTTAAACCCAAAATTTAAAATAACACTCCCTAATAAAAACATTCAATAACAAAAATTTCTAAGAAATAAGTGTTAGTGTTGGGCTATCGTTGTTGGCCTACTGTTTTTTCACTCTTTTCCTTCATTTGCAAAACTATTGTTGTAATGCTAAGGGAAAACTTGCCTACTGTTTTTTTTTCTTATGTAATACCAGGACTTAATTTGCAACTCATTTGCCACTTTCTACTTGTTAGTTTTGGATTGTATTTCAATCTTTTTTTACGAGGGACAAATCTCGTCCCGTCCTGATCCCGTCCCTTCCCGAGAGGGATAAGACCAGACGAGATTTGAAAAAAAAATATTCAATCCCGTCCCGCAAAATATACGCGGGACGGGACACGGGATTACCCTAATCCCGTCCCGTCCCATGCCCACCCCTACATTAATTTATACTCATGCCAATTTATGAATATGAAGATAAATTACATCAAGCACACATATATGCAATTTATCGAAACTGGCAAGGTAATTGACCACAGGGTTGCATTCGACACCGAAGAATTAAAAAGGCACGTCAAAAGAATCACGAAACACGCAAAGGGCGTTGAACGAAATCACTTGCCTTAACCTTCGATGATCGGTTGACGACAACAAGACGAGATTTTAGCACCTATTGAATCCAATGAAAAAGGAATATTTAATATTAATATCTTATACAATTAACTTTACTTAACTCAATTTAAAATTGAATTAATTCTATAAAGTTAAAAATTTATACCAATATATAAATTCCTCGGGGAGCGGGATCGAGCGTGGTGCTTCGAGATGGCTTGGTGTCACTGAAACGGGCAAGAATCTAATAGTTTAAAAATATTGGCCGTATAACTTAATAAATAATTAACTTAGGGCCAGAAACGAGAGTAGCCAAAATAAGGGGAGAGTTTTTGCAATTTTATTAAAAGAGATTAAAACTCCCAGCTTTGCTCCAATGGAGTCTTCGTACAGCCAAGGAGAACAGGGCGAGTGGGGCAAGGCTCGGTGCGGCTGTCCCTCTGGCGTCGAGGGCTAACGGCGCAGGCGAGGGCCTCGGCGGCAATGGGTAGCGGCAAAGCACACCCTCTGGCGGCGATGAGCGGCGGCAAATCAGGCGACAACAGAGGCGGTTGGTCTACAATGAAAAGCGGCGGCAATCGAAGACGAAGGCAGCACGGCCCGACCTTGGGCGATCTCCGGCCAAGGGCTGTGATTGCGGCTGCGGTTCTGGTGGCTCAGGTCGCCGGCGGTCTGGGGCGATGACACAGCACCGGCGATCGGAGACGACTCGGGTGGCCTCGACAAAGCAATCGATCAGCGGCGATGGGCAGTGGCGATCGGAGGCGGATGCAGCGAGGGCCCGGCCTGCTGTTCGTGGGTGTTCTCCGGCAAGGCTGCACTGCGGTGGGTTCGGCAGTGATTGGAGGCGGCGCTCGGATGCAGTGGCTCGACGGCTGTAGTAGTTTGATGGTTGGGGCGGAATTAGGAGACGGTGCTCTTGAGAGGCGGGGAGGGCTTGTGATTTTTGATTTGGGAAAAACCCTTAGACTTGCCGTGTATTTATCCCACTTAATTACGTTAGATAAAAGATACTCCTCATATATATTAAATAACAAGAGTATTTAGATGATTTATTTAATTTATCTTTTATTGTGATGAATATTATTTAATTTATCTTTATATATTAAATAACAAGAGTATTTAGATGATTTATTTAATTAAACTCATCATATATTATGCTCTTTAGAATACTTTAATTATTTTAATTCATACTATATATCCTAGGTGAATTTATTAACGGGCAAAATTCACCAGATATAAACTATGATTTGATATAATATAGACTTATTTAATTAAATAAAAATAAGAAATAACCCGAAAATAATTTGGGGTATTTCAATATATATATATATATATATAATATTTTTATAATTTCATGCTTAATACTAAAAAGTATGAAATTATAAAGCAATATTTAGAAAAAAGTTGATATTTAATATTGTTTTTATTATTATAAAATAGCATATGTGAATAGTAATTAAATGACATTTTGGCTAGCAGAGGGAGTAATAAGATTCACCATTAATATCTTTTATATATTTTATTATAAATTATAAGGTGCATTGATAAAAAAACTTTGTTTATTTATATGATTTTGGTAATGATATTGTAATTTATAATTTTATATTTTTCCTATTGAATTACATTTTAATTTTGATTTTAAATACAATCTTTCCACACATTTTCCCGTTCGCTATTAAGATTTTATTTTGAAGACAATTGCAATATGATATTTAATCATATTTTTATTATATGACATAATTTATACAACAAATAACAAAGAAAAAATGACATAGTTTAAGAAGGAAATAGTATATATATATATATATATACCATCGTACATATCTCACAAAGGGAAAAGCGTCCACGGTGTCATGATTCATTGCAAATAAAGCCACATGAGCAAGGGGTCTGGATCCGGTGGAGTTCAAGAGAATCTTTACCAAATAGAGTTTAAATTAAAAAAAATTGTGGATGGTGGTGGGTGAGGGGAATGAGGGGAGAGATTTTTAACCACTGATTTTAAAATCAATGGTTGAGATCCTTTCAACTCTACCCATAGAGTTTTTTACAAACTCTATGGGATCCAAGCTGATGAGCAAGACATCTAACTACTTGAAGTCAACACATGTCAAATATAGGAAGTGCTTAGTCATCTAATCTCCACAATTATAATTATAAAAGGCACACGATGCAGTGTGAATTATTTTACTATTTAATAATACTTCTATCACTCAGCTTGATCAATCGTCTATGTCGATGTTGAATTTCAATTTATCGGACTCGTAGGGTCGACAGGTTCGATCCTCTAGGTCAAGAGTCAAGGTTGGTCGTCCCGAATCCTAACCTAAAAAAGCCATGGGTTGGCATGTTCGGATCGACCCGACGATTTACATTATTTTAAAAATGGTTTTAAAAAAAATTGACTACTAAATAAAAAATGATATGATCGAGAAGATTTTATCTTCATACCACTTTCTTCATTTTGATATGAAGTTGGAAAAATGTGGGAAGACTTTACATCTTCATACCAATTCTTTCATCTATTACAATTTCAATCTTCGTACCAATTCTTTCAACCACTACAATTTCAATGTGGGATATAAGAGAGAAAAATATGAGAATATTATTTCTCAAACTTCATTTCCATTGTAGGAAATGTAGAAAATAAGTGAAGTGGAAGTCAAGAGACATACATACATACATACATACATACATACATACATACATACATACATACATACATACATACATACATACATACATACATACATACATACATACATACATACATACATACATACATACATACATATATATATATATATATATATATATATATATATATATATATATATATATATATATATATATAGCTTCATGTCTTCTCATTATAACTCTCTATTTTCAATGTGGGATGAAGTCCTTATTCCACATGCATTGGAAATGAGGGAATGGAATGAAGACTTCTAAATCTATAAAAGGAGAAGGATGATGTTGTCTTTGTCTCACATTGCATTTGCATATCAATTTATGTATTATTATAAGTTACAAATTATTATAAGAATAATATATATAATAATAATGAGGTTGGGTCAAGTGTACACCCCCCTTACGGTGTTAAATGTTAACAAATCTGGGCCTTTGATTGATTGGAAATGGACGAGTGAGATTAATTGAGACTTTCCCTTTTTATTTAAATAAAAAAGAGTAGGCCCCGC
Organism: Persicaria tinctoria; assembly: GCA_037127255.1. Lineage (NCBI taxonomy): Eukaryota > Viridiplantae > Streptophyta > Magnoliopsida > Caryophyllales > Polygonaceae > Persicaria > Persicaria tinctoria. The sequence goes on from JBANSL010000002.1 coordinate 47,314,070, forward strand.
CATTTTTATAGCCAAATTGCTTGAGAGGAAGCGCGTGCGTTGGTTTCTATTTTTTGCTAACGTTTTTTTTTTGGAAGAGGAGATTTTGCTTGCATTGTGTGTTCGATGAATAATGACAAACAAATTACCGAATAATTTCATATTATCAATGAATAATGACTCTGAAACTTTCATATTTTGCTTGCACTTTGTGACGTAACGTTTTTTTTATTAGGGCAACGTTGTTTGTTTTTGTGTGGTGCACTGTTTGAACTATTCGATAAGATGATATTAATTATTCGCTAACTTATAATTATTATTCGTGTGTAAAGAGTAGTTATCGTTTAGGTAATAGCAAAAGTGTTGGTCAATTTTGCAACTATTCACTAGGTTAATAATAATTATTCGTTAAATTGATTGTTATTATTCGTCTGTAAATAGGAGTTATTATTTAGATAATAGCAAAATGGACGAAATAGGAGTTATTATTTAGATAATAGCAAAAAAGTTGGTCCATTTTGCAACTATTCGCTAGGTTGATAGTAAGTATTCACTAGGTTCAGAAAGTATATAAATGTAATTATTGATTTTCAACCTCTAATTAACCACATACATATGAATAATTCCTTATTATCAACGAATAGAAACTATGAACTTGTCGAATGGTGACAATGCACTTGCCGAATAGTCGATAAATTCATGAGCTTGAATTCCAATAAACCTACATCTAATTGCCATATATGAATAATTCCTGATTATCAACGAATAATGACTCTGAATTTGCCGAATATTTGATAAATTCATGAACAATTTTAGATAGAGTTTGAATTTTAAAAAACTCACCTCTAATTATATATATGAATACAAGAGTTTGACTCTAAACTTGCCATATATGAATAATTTTTTATTATCGATGAATAGTGACTCTAAACTTTTCGAATATTTGATAAATTCATAAACAATTTCAGATAGAGTTTGAATTTCAAGAAACCTAAGTTTAATTGCCCACATACACATAATAATGCCTGATTTCCATTGCATAATCACAAGAAACACACAATCACTCAATGAATACTTAGAGCATGCCCAACAACTTCTCCAAAAATTTTACAAAATGGAGAATCAAAACTCATCTTCTCCAAATATTTTGTGCATTAATTCCAACAGGTTCTCTATTTTAGAGAATTATAAATTAATTTTTAATTAAAATTTGAATGAAAATTCTAACAGCTCACCTTCATCCTTGCATCTGCAGGTGTTTACCAAATTAAATCAATCAATGAAGCAACTAATTCCATAAGTTGGGTGTTTTTACATCATCTTATATCAATATTCGAATTCCGAACAAGAAAATTCTTGTTCAAACAAAGAGTACATGTACTATAAATTATAAACACCCAAAGTTGCATGTAGGGCTGAATCATATAGTCGCTAAAGCCGATTACAGTTTGATATCATTCAAATCGTACATAGGGTACTCAAATGTAAACTTGCAATTGTCGAACCTTAGATTAGGCAATTGTGATTGATCCATCCACCATCTATGGTTGCAGTCATCAGGAAGAAAGAAATAGGATCATGAGGCAGAGGAAGGTATCCTTTTAATTTGGTCCAGATTTATACAGTAATTCACTATTATAGAAGTAGTTGAAAGGTGTTGTAAGCTGAATCTGCCATGTTTTACAGTAACTTTTATATCGATTTCTGTATACATTGCATTCATTTGGGTTTAAATAGTACAGAATCTATGTAGTTTATGTTTATTTGCCAAATTATGGAATCTACACCAGTTTCTGTTTAATTCGCAGAAATCGAGGAATTTTACAGCAATTCTACAGAAGGTCCGAAAAGCTCGGAAAACCACTACAGAAGTCCAAGGTCAAAGCAGCGGAACCAGTCTGAGAGTCAAGGCTACTCGATCTCGAGTAGGCCTTACTCGACATAGACGAGCCTGCCCGAGCACCGCCTTGTCAACAGAGCTTGATCGAGCAAGTCAGACCAACCCGGCTCCGGACCCTACTCGATCTCGAGGACCACTAGTCAAGATCGACGAAGCCTCAGCGCCACGCCCGGGGTTGACGAGAAGAAGAGCTGGTCGACAAGCCGAGGACGACCAGGCGGCACTCGCTGCCAGCGACTCGACTCGCTGCAGCGGACCGCTCGCTGCCGCGGAAAAACTCGCTGCCAGCGGAAGAGGCAACTCGCGGAAGCGGAAAGGGAGAACACCGCTCTAGTCGATCTCGAGGACCCTTTGTCGAGGTTGACGAGCGCTTGAGTCCAGATCCGAGCTTGTCGAGTAGAGCCACCCGAGGAGACCTAGTCGATGACCAGTCCTACTCGACATCGACAAGAGCTACTCGAGGTCGACGAGCCCAGTGAGCCAAGTCCGAGCACATCGAGCAGATTTAGCCGAGGAAGTCCAGTCGACGAACCACCCTACTCGAGGTTGACGAGCCGTGGTCGAGGTCGAGTAGCCCACTTTCCAGAAACTTCTCGACGAGACCTGTCCGAGTAGAATTGGGATTCCTTGGGGCCGAAGGAGGAAGTTCTATCCGATTCCATCAAGTTCTATCCAACGAGACAAGATCTATCAACATCATGAAGACTTACCTATTTAGTTTTATCTTTTCCTTTTAACAATTTATTTATCCTTTCAAGTTTTAGATATAATTTTAGATAGAGATAGATATCTTCTTTCCTAGAATAGCTAGGGAATGAAGCCTATAAATAAGGCCCTAGGGGGCTCAGTTTTATTCATCCAATTTCAGAGACAGTTAGTTAGTTCCACATAGAGTTTAGGAGTTCTAAGGTGTTTAGGGTTTTGGCTTTCTGCGAGAGTTGATTGCCGAGATTGTAAAGGATTTTGAATATAGTTAATGCAAGTTTCTTTTTATACATCAATGTCTGCAATTACGATGAGGCGTGAGTAGTCCACCCACTTCTGGGGCTGGGGTGAGCTCGACGGTGGCCATGTGAGGCGATGCGATAATGGTCAGATCTTTTGTGCAATTCATCTTCTATCCCTATAAGCATGAGTCTTTTGCGAGAGTTGAAGGTGATCCTTATTTGTGTTATTGAAGCGAAAGTGATCTTAATACAACTTGGATTAATTATGTGAAAAAGGGTTAGTAACAATTAGGGTTTATGCGAAAGCCTCTATATGCCTATTTGTTAATGACGAAAGTTATTTGATGGAAAGCATGATCTTTTATGCCTTTATGTGTTACTTTGCATGGTTATCGTTGCGGTGTTGAAACCCTAGCTTTGGAAGTCTTTTAATATATTGATTTATTTCATCGAATTTCTGAATCTGTGTTCGAGAATTTGCACTTTAAATTTTCTGTATTCTTTGTCGAGATAGAGGAGAAGCTCGTCGAGATCGAGTTGCATCTAGTCGATCTCGAGTAGTTCCAGTCTAGGTCGAGTTGAGTTCTGTTCTGTTGTCAATTTCTGAAGTTGCTGTCTTGACTTGCCCTAGTCGATCTCGAGTAGTGCTTGTCGAGATCGAGTACGACTTTGCCTTTGCTTTTCGTTTCTGCTTTGCTTTGTCTTTTCTTGCTGTTTTGCTTTATTTCTTTGCTTTTGTTTTTCTGCTTTTATTTGTCTTTCTTTCTTTGTTCCTTGTTTCTGTCTTTCGGCTGCTTCTGTGAGAATTTACAGCTACCTAAGAACTGCTAACGTGCTTCCTCGTGGATTCGATCCTGATTGTCTCTTACTACAACGGGAGGAAGTCTTGTATTTATTTGCTGAGATAGGAAAGTCAGTCTGAACTTTATTTTATATTTATTTCAATACTCGATTTACTCCTGCAACAACAAATTGGCGCCGTTTCCGGGGAAGCAATCAATCGCGCCTTAGGTAGTCAGTTCTCACTGTTTCTTTGAGTTACTTTTCAGGTGTATGCGTCGTTCTGGTCAAACACCTGAGTTTGACAGCTTAGACGAACCAGAGCGCTACCTACACATCCACTCTAAACTCAAAAGGATCATGGCGGCCGCGGAAACACAGGAACAGCTGGTCGCTAGGCTTACCAGGGAACTAGCCGCAAGGGATGCTGCTATCGCCGCTAAAGATGCTGCTATCACCGCTGAGAGAGCAGCAAGGGAACAAGCACAAGCTGAGCTTGCCCAATATCCAACCACGGCAGAGGACTACATGCACCCAACTCTCGTCGTGCCTGAATCGGCGATTCTAATCCCTGAAAACTCTTTTGAAATTCGCACTCAATTTCTTATAGAGCTTAAAAATAATGCCTTTTACGGTAAATTTAATGAGTGTCCTCTTGAACATATTACAAACTTTTCTGACATGTGCCGTACTATTGCTGAAGGTACAACCCTGGAATATGTCAAGATGAAATCTTTTCGCTGGTCTCTCGCTGGGCCTGCACTGAAATGGCTGGAAGGGCTGAAAGCAAGATCACTCCCAACCTGGGCCCAAGTAGAGCAAGAGTTTCTGAACAAATTCTTCCCACCCGCCAAAACAGCACATCTCCGCCAGAGAATCACCGCCTTCAAACAGAAGCAAGGGGAACCGCTGGCAAAGGCATGGGAGCGCTACAAGGAACTTCTGCGATCTTGCCCTACTCATGGACAGCCACCCTATGTCATTCAGGAGATCTTCTTCAACTCTTTTGATCAAGTCACCAAGGACAGAATCAACCATTATACTCGCTATGAGTATCTGACAATGCCGCCAAGTGACGCATGGGGTGTGCTAGAGAAGCTCACCAACTACGACAACAAGTATGGGTCTACTGCAACCTATGAAGAGAACCCATACCCCAGACCAGCACCATCCATGCCCCTATATGAGCCACCTAAGGAGATTGATCCTGATGTTAGGGAGCAATACTACAGAGACCAGAATAAGAAGATCAACAAGCAAGTAAAGTATCTCTCTGTCAACCAGCCTTGCATTGAATGCGGATCGCAAAGACACACAACTCCTGAGTGCCCACACGCAGAACAAGTCAGGATGGCAGAGCATCATGAGGATGCAGCTTAGGCAGGGGGTCCCAATCGTTAAATGGGGGACCAAAGGTTTCAGCAACCACAATGGAAACAAGGTGTCCCTAGGAATCCCCCGCCCTACAGAGCTCCAGGACATCCGGAAAGGGAACAGAAAAAGGATGATATACAGACAGTCCTGGAGGAAATACGGAGAAACCACTCAGAAACTAGGCAATCTTTCAACTCCGTCTATACTCAGATGCAAGGTGTCAACTCTAGGCTTGGGAAAATTGATATCTGGCGGAAAACAATTGATACACAGATTGGTCAGCTAGCAGCAGGAATCCCCAGACAGTCAGGGTCACTTCCAGGATCTTCAGAACCAAATCCTAAGGGAAAGACTGGACACGTCGCTGCTATAAAACTCAGAAGCGGCCATCAGCTGCAAGAGCCAGAGGTCGGAAAGCAGCAGAACGACGAGGACCAGCAAGTCGATCTCGACAAAGCCCAAGTCGATCTCGACAAATCCGTAGTCGATCTCGACAAGACCTTCGTCGACCTCGAGGAGAACCTGCAAGAATCCTCGTCTGCACCACACAGTAACTCGATTGGGCCCAATCTGATCGATGTCGACAAAGGCCTTGTCGATGTCGAGGAGCCCCTGGTCGACATAGAGAAGTCTGCAGCATCTCCGACGTCTGTTCTGGCTCCGAATCAGAAAAAGAAACTGCCTTTCCCCAAAAAATCTCTAAAGGACCCGGCAGAGAAAAAGTTTCAGCGCTTCATCAAGATGCTTCAGAAGCTCAACGTCAACATCCCCTTCACAGAAGCTCTCAATGAAATGCCATCTTATGTCAAGTTCCTGAAGGAAATTCTGACCAAAAAGCGATCAATGGCTGAAATCACAGAGGAGTGCAGCCATTTGGACATATTGGAGAAGAGGCCGGATCCAGGTAAGTTTGCTATAACTATTGGATTTGGTCCATACAAAATTAATGCCCTATGTGATCTTGGAGCTAGTGTGAGTATAATGCCTTTAACAATTTGGTCCAAGATTAAGATAGGTGCCTTGGAGCCTGTGGATGCTAGACTTTACATGGCCAACAACACAGTGGTCATCCCCACAGGCATGGTGGAAAATGTCCCAGTACAAGTAGGTAAATTCTTCCTCCCTGCTGATTTCTTAATAGTTGATATGCAAGAAGATCCTGCTTGTCCAATTATCTTAGGAAGACCATTCTTGGCGACGGTGGATGCCAACATAAGCGTAAGGAAAGGAGTGCACACCTTCAACATCAGCGATGAGGTAATTGAGTATTCCTTTAATAAAACTGAAAGGCATACAGGTCCAATGGAAGAGGTCAAATCTATCTCAGCTGGCTACATCACCTGCGGGGAACCCAAGGTCAGAAATATGACCCCTGAGGAGCTGGAAAAGAGGGACATTGAAGCCCAGGTGGAGGAGATCATGGCAATCCTCAAGGAGAACACAGGGAATCCAATCAACACGGACCAAGGTAAGTCCTTGTGGATTCATTATTTTTCGGATGCCTTGACAGGGACTAAGTATGGGGTCAAGATCGACCAAGGCTCCTCGACATCGAGTAGAGCCCTAGTCGATCTCGACCAGACCAAGGAGCCTCCACCAGCACCAGCGTCGTCGAGCAGCAAACCAGAGGAGCCACCCTACTCGACCTCGAGTAGACTTGTCGAGGTCGAACACCAGTACCCTACTCGGCCTTCTTCGACGCTGAGACAACCAGAGCCAGGACCAGCCTCGTCGATCTCGACCACGCTTGTCGAGGTCGACCACCAATCGGGGAGCCCAGATCCTTCTTCCTCGATGACGAAGCCACCAGGAGGAGAAGGCTACTCGAGATCGAGTAGCCTTGTCGAGATCGACAAGCCCACATCTTCCTCGACGGCACCTCCCTCGACGCTGCAGACACCAGGAGCAGAATCCTTGTCGAGGTCGACCAGCCTTGTCGATGTCGACAAGCCTTGTTCTTCCTCGACTTCTGAATCTTCGAACCGACCACCACCAGGACCAGCAGTCTTGTCGAGATCGACTAGCCCTAGTCGAGATCGACCAAATACAGTGGTCCCCGATTCCGTCTCTGCGAAGGTAAGCCAAGGTATGGATCTTTCTTCTCCTATTTCCATTAAAGATTTATCTATACATGGGAGAGGTCTGCCTTGGTATGTGCGATTGTGCAGGATTTCCAATGATGAGCCTAAGGACTATGAAGTTGGAGACAAGCTCTATGTCTCTAAATCAAAGGATCATTGGTTTCCCAACAAATTCAACAAGCGGATGGGACCGTTCGTGGTGAACAAGATCCATTCTGGAGGATTGCAGCTGATGGACAAGAATGGAGTCTTATTTGAGGCCCAAGCTACATGGGCCCTGCAGATGCCACCTTGATCATTAATGGAAAGTCGGCCTAGCGACTATAAAATCTAGAGCATGTACATAGACTTTTTAGGACATTTGAGACTTTGTTTTTTGTTTTTGGTTTTGAACATTTTTAGTTTTGCTATTGTGGGTATATGTCTTCTACTGGTGGAGGAACCGAAGAAAAGAGAGCGGTGGAGTCGGCAAAAATTTTAGCGATTGCTGCAAAAATACGGAAGACGCCCTATTTTTCTTTCTCTATCTCCATTTTGGAGAATGGATTGGAGAATCTGTTAAGTTTAAAATGGGTCTAATATTCTCCAAAAGCCCAAAATTCTCCAAAATGGAGAGCCTGTTGTTGGGCATGCTCTTACAAATCCAAACCCAGTTGCCCCAAATTGGACTGTTGTTCCCCTCGCCCTTAAACTTGAAAAAATAAATGTAAAGAAATACACATTGGGGTTGCCGGGAATGAGAACTGGAAACCCGAAGAAGGTGCACAAATAAGTAACCGACCTGCGCTTGCATCCTCCTTCCCGACGTTGATGGAACCCTGATAATCTCCCCACTCTCTCCCTTTCTCTGCTCATGGATTCTGTTCCCTTTCGCGACGGCAACATCAGTAGACTCATCAAGACGCTCCGCTCCGTCATCCTCATCGCCTCCGCCTTCGCCGGTCATCGTCCGATCAGCCGCACCTCACGGCTTCGCATCCGCCGCTTTCTCCGGCCACCATTTCGTCCACCTTTGCCATCTCCTTCGACCTAGTCGATCGCTTCACCTTACGACTTCTACAATTGATTCTCTCAAGTTTGTGCAGTTTGTGTGATGGGGATTTGATAAGATTGTGTGATGGAGATTTGAAGCGATTGAGTTTGTAGTTTGTACGGATGGAATATACATATCCGAATTGATTTGTTATAAAAATAAATAAATAAAAAAAGAGGGAAGTGGGTACACGCATATGTTTTTTTTTTTTTGGTAAAAATTTGAGAACCAGACAACAGGCTGTCTGATAACTCAATAGGCCGATGAATCGACAAACGGATGAACCGTCAACATACAACAAACTAAATAACACAAAACAAACAAAATGAAAGAAACCCCCCAAATAACCCATAAAACCCATCGGCGAGCGGATGAGAGGAGGAAGATCTAAGGCGAGCCACGAAAGCCGAGGACACAGGAGAGCGCGACAACTCACACGGCGCCTCGACGCCGAGAAGGCGGAGAACAACAACCCATCTTCGGAAAAGGCGAAACATGCGGAAGTGTGGATCGCCGACGTTGCCCCCACCCTAGATGAGGGATCTTCGAAGACCACAAACACAACCAAGATCCTCTCGATCATACAGGATGCCCGATGCTGCAACCCAACTCGGAACTAAACGTACCCACACAACGGACCGACGCCAACAGAGGGGAGTAATACGGGCCAAACCAGAGAGGAAACTAAACATCGTACGGAAGTCTGTGTGTTAACCCGGAACCAAACTGAAAAGTTCGGGGAGAGATTATTAGTAATAATATTATTAAAATTATTCTCTAATCCCTTACGAGATTTTGGTCAAACCCTTTCGGGATTTTGAATAACCCTTTCGGGATCTTGGTTAACCCTTTCGGGATTTTGATAAAGCCATTTCGGGTGGTTAAGAAAAAATATATATAAAAACAAACTATATAAACAACAATATACACTTTTTTTTTTCCTTTCTCAACCTTGGCCCCCAAGAGAGGAGAAAACCCTTTTTTTTCTCTTTCTTTTTTTTCCACCTTGGCCCCCAAGGAGAGGAAAAAACCTGTAGACTTGTCCGGTAGAGGGTTCCCCCCCCCCCCCCCCACAATTTCTCATCCTTGGACCCCAAGGAGAAGAGACAATTTGCAGTCGCCTGGGAGACCACCCGACGGCCGACGGCGAAGTCCACAGGTCGGACGCCGGCAGCGACGGGGAAGATAGAGGCAACCCAAAATCAGATCCGCCCCACCACACCCCGGAGATCAACGAAAGGGAAACCGGACGGGGGGGAGAGGCCGGAATCCTCCCAATCCTCAAAAACCCCAAATTAATTTGTACAAAAGGATGAAGAACCGACCCCCCCGCCCCTGATCGAACCCTAACCACACAGAGGAAGGAGACCAGGATCCCCCGGAACTAGAATCAACAAATTCGAACAGCCATAGGAGAAGGAGAATCACACGAGAGAAGGAACGCCCAACCCCGGCGATGAGAGCATCCGGATGAGTGCCCAAAGTCGGGGACGATCTGAACAAGGACAAAAAATCCGGCCACCAAATACCAGTGGAAGTCGATTAGGAGGATATAGATCCGAAGAAAGATGATTGAAGGGGTGGATTTGGCAAAGACAAGATCAATTTGGTTGAAGAGGTTTCATCGTTTCTTACGAAACGGGGGTTCAACAAGGAAAGAGAAACTCTCGACCCGAAGAAGTATCATATGGGTACACGCATATGTGTGGGTGGGTGGGGGAATTAAAGTGGGCCCTGTTTTTTTAAATATAAATTGGGAAATTCCAAATTTAATCTCAGCCTTCCGTTTTGATTCAATCAATTAGAGCTGGCAATTCCTGACCCGAGAAACCCGATCGACTCACCCGAACAAACCCGAAAATTTGGCATTATGCATAATCCGAAACTGAGCCTGACTGATGTTGACCCGAAACCCGAATTGACCCGAATATAGACAAACTCGACCCAACCCGGACCCGATCTGAATTCCAACCCGACCCGAATTTGAACCCGACCCGAATCCCAACCCGACCCTACTCCCAACAGGACCCGAATATCCTTATATATATATATATAGAGAGAGAGAGAGAGAGAGAAAGGGGGGGTTGGGTCCTATGTTAACATCCCTTACGGTATTAAATGTTGACAATTTTGGCTTTTTTCTTTACTTAAAAATCAATAGGACCCACTCTTTTCCTTTTCCACTTGCTGAATTACATGCGTGTGTTCTACTTTTTTTTTGCGTAACTTTTTTTGTGGGGTAACATTGTTTTTTGTGGGGTGCACTATTTGAACTATTCGACAAGGTGATAAAAAATATTCGTTAACTTACACTTATTATTCATTAGATAATAGAAAAATAGTTGGTCGATTTTGCAACTGTTCGCTAGGTTAATAGTAATTATTCGCTAAATTAATCGTTATTATTCATCCCTAAAGAGGATTTATCATTTAGATAATAGCAAAATGGTTGCTCAATTTTGCAACTATTTGCTAGATTGATATATAGTAATTATTCGCTAAGTTGATAGTAATTATTCGCTGGGTTGAAAGAGTATGTAAATGTATTTCTTGATTTCCCACATCTAATTAACCAAATACATATGAATAATTTTGTATTATCAACGAATAGAAACTATGAACTTACTGAATATTGACTCTGAACATGAAATAATAACTAAATAGTAACGAATAACCTGTCTCATTCTATCGAATATTTATTGGATGCAAATGAATAATTCCTTATTCTTGATTGAATAACAAGGAGAATCATCAGCAACCACTAATCTATATACAATAATTCCTTATTCTTGATCAAATACATATGAATAATTATGTATTATCAATGAATAGAAATTATGAACTTGCCGAATAGTGACCCTATATGAAATAATAACTAAATAGTAACGAATACTCTATCACATTCCATCGAATATTTATTGCATACCAATGAATAATTCCTTATTATTGATCGAATATTTATCGCATACCAATGAATAATCCTCTGCCCTCGACAATCGCCTCACCCCTGCTCATGGCTGGGAGCCCAAGCCCCATTACAGCGCCTGTCCGGCGAGGCGAGGCGAGGAAAGGAGATCCGGCGACAGGAACAACGAGGCGAGTAGAGGTGATGTGTTGATAATCCCGATCTTTCGCCTGTGGGCTTAGAATCAAGTTTACAACATCGAGTGTGTGGCCCGGTCTTGCTTTAGCTCTTGTATTCCTCGCAAACGATATCAGCTTCACCACCGTATATAATTATTGTATATCGAAAGGCCTTCGGTAAGATTGACTTTCGATCCTTGTGCAATTCAATTGTCCCTCCGTGATGTAAGCGTGATGGCAAGCTTCGAAATTCAATGCCGAGACCCATCAGTGGTGATGAATCGGCAAAGCACACCACACCAAATTGACTTAATTGAAATCGTGATTAATTTTGGATAAGAAGAATCGAAAACATATGAAACGGGATGTGTTTGATTCGAGACGTGAACATCTAAAATCGTTTGGATTGCGGGTTTAGATTGATTAATCGTTTCTTCAATTCTATATTCAATCTGATTAATTTAAAAGGAAATACAATGTTTAAATAGGTAAATAATAGGGTTTCGTTGGCTTCCTTAGAGAGTAAGTATTGATTTACCAAACTATATCCTAACTAAATAAAACTTAATCTAAAATCCTAATATAGAAAATAATAAAATATGATAATTAAGAAAGCCTAAAGGATAGACTCTCATAACCATCTTATTTGATCAAACTAAGAAATATTAAAATAAGCAATTCTATAATTAAAGTCCAACTAACATAGGAGTTACTAAAAATAAAATATATATAAAAATAAGATGGTTAGAAGATGAATTAAATTTCCTCATAAATTAGTTGGACTCCTATGAAGGAAATGAAGTCCAACTAACATAGGAGTCCAACTAATTTATAAATTTCATTCATTTCCTCCTCGGTCAAATTTCATCCCTCCTATATCTTCTCCCTACTCTCCTCAAATTCCATTCTCTCTCAATAAATTTGCATTCCCTTTTATTTTCATTTCCTCATAAATTACATATTTAGTTTAATAAAATTGATTACCCGAAAGTCCCGAACGAACATGATTCAACAAATTCAACCCAAAAAAATTAAAGTTTGAAACAAACGTAGACCCGCTTCTACTTGAATCCTAAATAAGACCGACCCGAGTACCGACCCGAAACCAAGAACGAGACCGACCTGATTCTGACCGAAAACCCGAATGGGTCCAACACTTCAACCTGATTTTGACCGAAACCCGACCAATCTGAATTTCATTTTGACCGAATCCGACCCGACCCGACCCGATCACGCCCGACACATAAATTTTGACCGAGTTGACCCGACTCATTAGTGACCCGACCCGAATGGGATTGACCCGAACCCGACCGGATGACCCGAATTGCCAGCTCTACGATCAATGGTCAATATTTATTAACATTTAACATTGCAAGACTTATTAACATTTGATCCATATTCTATTAATAATTATAAATTTATTTTTTAGAAAAAATATTTTTTTCAAAAAACAATTATGGGTATGGGTCGACCCGGATGGTTGGGGGAGCCTCAACCCTAACCCTAACCCGCCAACTCGATGCACTCGACTGCTCGTTGACCCGGACCCGACGAGTCAATTACCTGTGGCCACCCAACAGATCTGGGTCAACTTACAACCCGTGGCCGCGTCTACAAGAAACTATATGTTCCGATGGTTACCTAGTTTCTCCTTCTTATGACATACAAAAAATAGGGCTATGACATAATGACTGTCATAAAAATGCATAAGAACACCATACAAACAATAGGGACATGACACAAGTAAAATGTAGAAAGACGTTCATTGTATAAGAAACTCACAAACTTTAAATTCGAATGACAGAAATTCACAACCGTCCAATATACAATTATCTAATTCTTTCCCAGTTACTAAATTCAAGACTCTAATTCACAAAATTATTGTTAACATATTTCGAAACACAAAATCAACAACCTAAGTAGCAAGTCATATACTTAAAATACCGAGTTTTATCCGCAACTCTATTACTAAAATTCACAAACTCGTATTCAAAATCCTAAATATATTAGAAACCTTAATTTTCACAAAATTTCACAGACGACATAACTTCTCAGTCGAGGCTTGGAATTTGTTTTTTATTTGTAGTTCACTCCTCCTCTTCGATAAACTGTGGCCTGACCTCAAGCTCCATTCGGCGTCATTGACCTCGCGAGATCTCCTCCTTCTTTGTGTCGCCTCTACTTGGTCTTAGTTAGGTGTTCGTTCTCTCTTATAGATGTATCCTTTTTTTATTCGAACAAAACCGACAGATATTTGGAAATCTATTAAATTCTATCTTCTAGGGGCACGACAAGAAATTATAATAAAACGGAGGGGTACCGGGTGAAATAGGTTAAAAAAATTTACACCATGCAAAAAAGTCGTTACCTCTGGGATACGGGGCGAATTTCCAAAATAAAATAAAATTATAAGCTCCTCTAGTTGAGGCTTCCCATTTTATGTTTTTCCTTATTTTCGGTGGTAGTTTTGCGATAGCTCTTTGGGGTCAGGGTGCTCGGTCCTCATTAGCCTTCCCATCTAGTTAGTTGGTGGCAAATATATTTCTCCCAACCTTGTTCCTCTGTCACCATCGGGTCATTGAAGATCGATTTATTTCTTATTGTCCATATTCCCCATCATATGATTGCCAATACAATTTTGTGTTTCTTAACCATTGCTTTCAATAAGTCATGTATTTGTTTTGTTGCAAGTGCCATTTTTTATGAGCATTCATTATTTTTTCAAATATGTTGGTGTCCATCTTCCTTATACGATTTATTATGTTTGGACATTCCATAAAAAGATGTCTTACGTCTTCGTTCGATTGATTGCATACTACCCAAGTTTGTAGTAAAACGATGCCTTCTTGCATTGTTTTGATGCAATTTGATGAAGGGATAGTCAATAGTAAGGGTGTTGTGAACCATTAGATATATACAATAATCGATAATCACACAAAATAAAAAAGATAAATTTTGATTCACCGACAACGACACCAATTTGATGAAACGATTTTAGTCGTCTCAACCCATATAAAAATAAATCCATACTAACTAACTAGTTAGGTATAGCAAGCAAATAAGGAGTCGATGCCACAAATACTCTAATTATTTCTAAGTAAAGTCTATCTACCAATTAAGAGACAAAGGGAAGGTTGCATACTAAGATTAGATAGAACCAAATAAACTATAAACAAAAGAGAAAATTTGTTCTAATATCACCTTAGCCTAACCTAATTAGCCTAATAGCATAGTAACAATATTAATTGGCCGTTCCAACATCCATTTAATTTTTTTTAAGTCATTAGCAGCTTTACTCTCCTCTCACCTCTCTCCAGAAAATCACCAAGCTTCTCTGAGGAATCCCGCTCCCAGGTGATGGCGCTTCATCTTCTTCTTCTTCTTCTTCTTCTTCTGCTTCGATTCCTTCTCTTCCATTCGTTGTAATCATTCGATTGTGCAGTAGATGTCCTCTTCTTCTCTAATTTCTCTCTGATTTCTGATTTTTTTTCTGGATTGTAGGCGTTTTCTGGAATCGCATTTCCCTCGTGGTTTTGCTCGCCCATTTTCATGACCGATGGAAGGTTCTCCAGGTATAGATCCATTTATCATTGTTGTTTTCGTTCAAACCTACCGTTTATTCGTACCCTGTATTCGATTGTATTTTTGATTTTTTTTGCTTTTCGAGTGTTTTTGGTTTTTTAGTCGAGTTAGGGTTGTTAAATTGGTTGAGTTTTGTGTCCATATCTTGTAATATGTGGTCCATTCCTTCTGTTTGGTGCCATTTAGTAGCTTCCAGTCCTCTTGATTCAACTTACTGGTGCCAACTTCAGTGGAAATTGTTGTTGATTCCGTTTATTCCTTATTATATAGGTGTTGAATTGGTAGTTTTGGGTTATTCTTAACTTTTGGTGCAGGATTCCATATTGTGTGTTCTGTATATATGCATATCTTTGTTTATTTTGTGTTGTTGATTGGTTTTTTGTTTGTTTTGCTTGAATACAGATAAGTCATCCTTGATGTTTGTCTTAAATTTTCCCATTCAGACTGAATCCATGCATATCCATGTTTTGGTGACATCTAGTAGTTCCTGATATGTGGTGTCATCATCATTGATGTCAATGTTCACATCAATGTGACCTAGTGGTTGATTACATAGATGTCATCCAGTTGCCTTTCTCTTTTTGATGTGTGTGAAGACAGTGATGGCATCTAGGTTTCTTTGTGTACGGTTTTAGGTTCCATGTAGTTGTTTTTAATGTTGTTACCAGCTTGTTTTATTGCTTTTAATTAGGTAACATTTTGTAGTTATTTTTGATAAAATAATGTCCTCCTCTTAACTTGTCTTCATGTACTATGTATCTGTCATTCCTATTGTTGTTTTCAGCCATCATGCTTACTGTTGGTGATGACAGGGGGGACTTATCCTGTCCCTTATGTCATCTAGTTGTCTTACTCTTTTTGTTGTGTTGAAGACAGTTGTGGCATCTTCGTGTAGTTCTGTCCATTTATTTGTTTGGTTGGTCCATGTAGTTGTTATTATTGTTGGTGCCAGTTTGTTTTATTTACTTTGGATGAAATAATGGTCCTTTTACAAATTGTCTGCACTTGCTTATACTTTGTTATTTGTATTGGTGATTCCAGCTCTCATGCTTACTAACGATGATGACAGAGGGGAATTGTCTTATCCGGTTTGTCCCTTCCCTTCATCTTCTCTCTTCTTTACTTTGTGTGTTTTCTTGTTATATGTTGCCTATCTTTTTATTTAGGTGATTTATAATAGGTATCTGTTATATGTAGGTGTTTGATTATGTTCGTCCAGATCGTCTTAATTATCATGGGAAGTACAATCTTTACTCCCGGGTTGATGTGCTTCCTATTATAGAGAAGGAACTGTCTGCTACTGATTGGTCATCACTGTCGTCCTCTTTTCTTCGTCGTATTATATGGTTTGGTAATAATATGAAATTGTCCCAACAGATTTTGAATCATTTCATGATTAATGAACTGAAAACCTCCAAAATTCGGGAAATGTGGTTTAAACTTGAATCATCCCATCCGTGTCGTTTTTCACTGTCTGAGTTTGCTGCTGTAACTGGTCTGAAATGTCACTCTGATCACACTGTTTCCATCCCTTCTGTCAGTACCAAATCTGTCTTGGGTGTAGATACAATTAAGTTTGATGCGTTGGTAGCTCTTTTCCTTAAAACACCCAAAAATTCTCCAAAGAAGCTTCTCATTGCATATATACTGATTATTGATGGGATTTTGTTACCCCATAGGGATAGAGTTGTTAGGGATCAGGTAGTTGCACTTGCTTCTGATCTTAGTTGTTTAAATGATTATCCATTGGGTAGATTAGTGTACGTAGATACTATCACATCCTTGATGAAGGTCAATCGTTTCTCTAAGCGTTCTAAGAAGACTCCCAAGAAGTCTAGTAAGGAGAAAGTTCCCAAGGCAAGGTCTAGCTATAATCTGGTAGGGTTTCCACTAGCTTTGCAGGTTTGTCCTCTATTCCAATCTCTCCCTCTATTTTTTCCATGAATTTAATATATTCTGTTTTATTCACTTTGTGTAAGGTTTCTTATATTTGGCTGTCTTGTGTTGTTTTTTATCCTAGGTTTGGATCTTGGAGGCTTTTCCCAGGGTCCCAAGCATCATTAACTGCACCTATGTGGCAGATGACAACGATAAGTCTTTTGTGAAATGGTCTTTGCCATCTTCTAAGAACATCAGTGCTCAGATGATTCAGCTTGGATTTGCTAACACTCGCATGGTATTTTTTTTCTTTGTTCCAGTTTCATTTTCTTTCTAGTTGTCATCTACTTTTACCTTATATCATGTGTTGATTATGTTGTCTATTATGTCATGGTGACATATTTTTTTAACTTTTTGCATTTGAAGGATAAGACCTACCCAACCTATGGTGAGTATTTGGATTGCCCATTGATGTGTTTATCTGGTGAGAAAAATGATTCAAAGATTTATGCATATCTCGAGTGGTTGACTCAAAAGGCATCTGCAAGTGCACCTATCCGAGCTACAGAATCCATTGTCGATCTCACTCTGCAAAACAGTCACTCCCCTGGAGTTTTTGATCAAGTGGTTCCGTCTGCAACTCAGAACATGGTTGTTTTCTCTCCTAATTCGGTAGCTACACGCACACGATCTAAGGCGTCATCCCCTTCTGTTGCACTTGCATTGCCGGGTCCATCTAGGAAGCGGAAGAGCTCCATGTCCCCTGCTTTTGTGTCTGACCAACAACAGGATGCCTCCTCTGATTTTGTTGAATTGGCTGCTCCATCTAGGAAGCGGAAGAGTTCGTTGTCTCCTTCCGTTGTTTCTGGGCAGCAACACACGGAATGTGTTGCTGATGCCATAGCCTCCAAACGTAAACCTAGCTCTACTCTGCCTCCTGCAAAGGTTTCCTGTCACAGCCAGAAACTCAGTCTTACTCATGCTATTGCTGCTGCCAAGTTGAAGGATGTTGCTTCGGCTAAGTTGTGTGAGATGGCTTCGGATAAGGTGAATGAAGCTGCTTCTACTGGTCTGCCTGCATCATTTGGAGGTGTCCCCTTGGTTGGACGTGAGAAGGTGCAGAAGAAAAGAGATGAAGGGCCAGCTGTGGACAATGACATGGGTGGCAGCCCTGGAATATCTCATCTGGATACAGAGTGTCTACCTCGGATTACACAACATTTGGCGTTGATTGCCCAATGTGTTATGCGTGCTGAGGCGAGAGTTATGACTGTGAAATCAGCGGTCAATGCCATGTATTCTAAGTTAGATCTTGTTTAAGCAGATTGCGATTCCCTACACTCCAAGTGTGAATCACTACAGTCTACTGTTGATTCCCTTCACTCCAAGCACGATGCTCTTGCATCCAAGGTTGACCTCATTCTCGCACTTCTCCGGTCCAAACTCTGTGCTTCCAAGACCCCCTCTACTGTTAAACCTGCTCACAAGGTGGATTCCAAGATGCCATGCCCTGATAACGAATCTCCTACTCTCCCTATTATCCCCATTTTTTATCCTACCCCACAAAACTCCCCCTCCCCACAACCCTCTGATCTTCCCAAGATTAAACCTTCCCCCAAGCCTAAGGGTTTAGTTGCTCCAACTAGAAGATCTACTAGGGTTGCCAAAGTGGCTACTTCGTTGGGGTCTCCCTACACTCGAGGTTTTAAGAAGCGTGCAATGCCAAAGAGGCCTAAGCATTCGTATTACGAATTGGAGGATCGAAAACAATTTTATGATTGGCTCAATTCAGACGAGTAAGTGGTTCCTTCTTCTTGCATTTTCATATGTGTTTTATCCTTTGCTCTCAATTCAGACCAGTAATTTGCACTTTTACTCACTTTGTCTATTTTTATTTTTATTTTTTGTGGCTTTGTGCTGCGTAGCGATGATTGTCCTCAGATTCAAGGCAATGAGATTTTGATGGAGAAACCATTCTTCTCTGAACTTGTTGGGAAGCATCAGTGGCTTCGTGATGACGTAAGTAGCTTCTCTGAACTTATTCCAGTTTTCATTTTTTAGCCTTTTGTTATCTGTTGGGTTATTTATTAATGTGTCATCATTATTTATGTGTGTTTAGCATATAGGAGAGGTATTGTCTCACTTTAGGAAGTACATTGCTGAAAATGGTGACAAATACAAAGGGATTGTGATAATGGATTGGGTGTGGTCTGCAAAGTTCACCAATGGTTTTTTCAAGCGCCACAAAATGGGAATAATGCCTTTTACATCTGCTTTTTTTGGGTATGTCCATGGGTTGTTGCCAAGATTTTGTGGAAAGTCTTGGGTTGATGCACATACTGTCTACGCATCGTTCAACATTCAAAACAAACACTGGGTGGCTTTGCAAATTGATTTGATCCAAGGGAAAGTGAATGTGTGTGACTCCAGCGTTTTTATTTACTCCGAGGAGAAGCTGCAGACACATCTGGAACCGCTCTGTGCCATGCTACCTGCAATTCTGAAAGAATCTGTCCGGTTTTCACATCTGGGAGACATCATTGAATCTCCTTTCAAACTGGAGCGATTCCGTGATCTCCCACAAAACAGCGATGGGTAAGTGCATTTCTTATTTTGAGTCTTGTATGAATTTAATTTTGTCTGATAATGCCTTTTCATTTGGTCATACACTATGTTTCCTTTTTAGTGGTAGTTGTGGTGTATTTACCATCAAGGCTATTGAAGAGTTAGCGTTTGGTCAGAACATTTATGCATTTGATGATGACTACGTCCAAGCATACCGTGAGAAGCTGGCCATCGAGCTGTATAAGAAGTGTTTGACCGTGTCTTCTATGTAATCTGTGTTTTAGCTGTTGTTCTTTCCTTTGGATACTCGTACTGGCGGCTATTATAAGCAGTTTAGAGCCTGTATGCTCTGATTTTGTAACTACTTTACCTAGGTGGCATTACGTAGGACCTGATAACCCAACAATACTTAGTCTTTAGAGCTTGTATGCTCTCATTTTGTGCTTATGACAACTGTGCGTATTTTATGGTATCTACCACTTGTTCAGTTTCTAAGAACTACTGCTTTAGAGCTTGTATAATCTATTGTCAATCAGAATTCCATTGTCGTTACAGATTTTCCACTTTGTTTTTGTAATTGCATTTTAATCAATATAACAGTCCCTTATCTTGGACAAAATCTCAATCCAAAGTTGTGTCACAACCTCAGCTCCGAAGGGACTCACTGTCATCACAACATGTTCACCACTCTAAGTCGTCTAGATGCCAACAAAAGTGTATGAACTCATATCCAACTTAACATATGCATTCATTACTAAGTATAAACTGAAAATCCATGTAAATTGTATGACTATATGCCAAAAAACATGTTATCTCATGGTATCTACCAAGATCTTATTATATTGTCCTATATTTAAAAATAAATCCTAAAGACGTGACAAATCATATGTAATTTCCTATAAAAGCTCATGTTTCATCCTCTATGTATGAACTGATTGATGCTTTGGCGGGGCACGTTATCTTGTTATGGCCTTTCTCCCCGCAAGCGCCACACTTGTATGTCACGTTCCTCTTTTTCCGTTCCCCAAACGACGGAATCCTGCATTTTTTTGGCCTCCCACTCTTCTTCCGGACTGTTGGAGGAAGACATTTGATGCTTCTGATTTCGTTTGGGACGTACCAGTTGTCCTCACAAGGCACCGGGTATATGGTTTCTTGGTATGCCAAGCACCAAGACTGAATCTTGTAGTATTCACTTACAAAATCAGTTATACTTAGCTTCATCCGCTGAATTACAGTAATAGCATGGACACACGGCATATGATCGACATCAAACACCCTGCAGCTGCATGTTCTACGCCCCAAATCAACCACTCCTGTAAATTTCCCCCCATCTACTTGATATTCTGTCTCATTCAACACCTTCACTTCATACCTTCCTGATCGGTCATACCTTGCTTGTAAAATCTCTTTCACTTTAGGGGGCAAATCAGTGGTCTTTGACGCTGCTTCTCTATGCTCAGTGAACCAATCTGCCATTTTGTTTCTGATATACTGAAACAGCGCAACAATGGGGTATCCTCGAGCTTCTTTCAATATTGTATTTACACACTCTGCATTATTTGTTGTCATAATATTGTACTTGTCTCCCTGGAAGTGTGCCCTTGCCCACTTCTGAAAATCTGCGTCCTCCAGGTACTTGCCAATCTCCTTGTTGATGTTGCATATGCTTTGGAAGTTGGCTTCAAATTCCCTTAGTGTGTAGCTTTCTGATGCTCTGGTGACAAAGTGGTTGACAACTCGGTTTTTGAATCTTGCCTTTATATTCTGTTTCAAATGTCGTGTGCATATCACATGCTTTGCTGATCTGTATACTTCAGTCACAGCTTTGCTGATGCTTGGGTGCCGATCAGATGCAAACACGAGCTCATTTGAGCCTGGTATCATGAGAGCCAATCTCTGGATGAACCACTTCCATGCATTGTCGTTCTCTGAGTCCGCCACTCCAAATGCTATAGAGTACACATGCCTATTGGCATCCTGTGCAGTTGCTGAGATGAGAACCCCTCGGTATTTTCCATGTAAAAATGCAGCATCCACCATGATAACCTATGAAATGCACTTTACCTTTGTTACATTATGTTAATTATAAAATGTTTATTATAGCAATTTATTTAGTTCTTACCTTTCTCATCGCTTGGAATCCTTTAACGGAAGCTCTGAATGCTAGGAATGCATACTTGAATCTGCTGTAGCCATCAATCTCAAGGCATGCATATGTACCTGGATTTACTTGTTGCATAATGTGGAAGTAGGAAGGTAACATTTCGTAGTTTCCCTCTGGAGTCCCTCTTATCATGTTTTGTGCTTCTTCTTTTGCTTTCCAAGCCTTCCAGTAGCTCACCTCTTGCCTAAATTCCTTTTGCATTGCATTCTTTATTTGTATGGCATCTGGCCCTTTTGCCACCCCTTCATACCTTCATTCATTATACATAGACACAACTTCAGTGTATCAAATATTCCAGTATGTAATGCAGTAAGTGTGTGTTTACAAATGCAATTATATTGAACAATTGATGACATATAAGTAGTAAATAACATGATTTTTTATAGATTATACCTGATCTTCATCTTTTCTGCTATGGCTTGGTATGATGGTTTCCGTCGTTCCTTACACCTAGCTGAGAATGAACATGTGTGCTCTTCGTTCATCCTTCTTACTTCAAAGTAGCTTGAATTCTTCAAACATGTAGCTAGCATTGACCACTTGCAATCAGCATCAATACACACAACCTTGTACTTTGTTGTTGTTGATCTATCCACTCGAAACTGGAAGTTCTCCATAATTGCCATGTTAGCCACTGCATTCCTTAGCTGATATTTGACTCAAAGATCTGCCCAACATTAATGAAATCGAGGTCATCTATCTCATTCTCACTGATGCCTTCAGTTTGATATATGTCATGGCATGCTCCTGTCTCTTCATCTGCAAAACTAGTAGTAGCAAGAGCCAAGCTGTCATCAACACTTGTACCTTGAATGCAATCATCAGAATCTATCACCACACTTGTTTGTTGAACTGAATTTGTTATATTATTCCCATTCATCCTTTTCTTTGCCAACACATTCAACGACAATGACCAAGCTACTTGAGGTGAATCATTTATATCCATGAAAGTCCTTAGATCGTCATCTTTGCTGATTATGAACGGATCTTTCAACTTTTGCAAAGGATGCAAGTGGCTTAACATGACCTCATATGTAGCTAGGCAAATATCGAATCTACTACCAATCAGCTCTGTCAATGCTTGCAATTCAATAGTATGGTTGATGACAAATGCCTTAGTTACAATTTCACCAACATACTCGCAATATCCATTAATCATCCTCAACTCTCCTCCAAAACACACTTTCAAAATTTTCAAATCCATAGCGCAGCACCTGTTTGCAGTGAATTCAGAGATTCCAATGTCACAAAACACCAACAGATTATGGATTCATCATCAAATTATGTATCCAGACACACAGATCGGCAATTCAATATCCTACTACCCCGCACAGATAGATTCCAAATAACGATTTACTCTATATCGGTTGACATCACTTAACCCCTATACTATTGAATTCATACTTTAGATACGCAATTCATAGTCATACATCCAGATTTAGGTTTAAAGTTACGCGACATACCTTGATTCGTGGTTCCAAATTTCCCGAAATTGATTCCTATCTGTCCAGATTCTCTGTACACTGATGCTCGAGATCTTCTCCTTGATGCTTTGATTCCTTGCAATTGATGAATGAATCCGAAATTCTGTGCAGATTGGCTATGGCTGTTTCATCGACATATCAAGAGATGGAAATTGGAGGTGGACTCAGGCGATGCTTTCACGTGTTCGATTCATATTGCACTTCGGTTCTCTTCCAGGAATCTATGGATGGAAGCTTGATTCCAGCGATTCAATCATCATTTTTGGTGGATTCAACGGTCGCCATCGCCGCAGCTTTGAAGAAGCTTCCGAAGCTTCTTTCTATATGAAACTCATCTAGATGTGGGGGACACGCGCGCGTGGGATGGGTTGTATTAGGAAGGGGTGTTATGCCACCTAATTAATTTTATTGGGCTGTTATATACCTAATTGCATATTCCTAATGTGCTAGCTGCCAAAAAAACCCTAAACAAAACAACAAAGTTAATAATTGAGAAAATGATTTCGCTTGATTAATTTAACTTCCACCTTAACTTTTATTTCGATAATAATTGAAATTCCCTAACTTTATTACTCCCTCATTTATTACTCCCTCTATTAATTCAAACATGACGTTTTACTATTTATGCACGTGTTTTTTAAAGTGTTAAAAATATACAAAATATTAAATTTTTTAATATTTTTTTTCGTCGACTTCTCGCCGTCAACCGTGGGGAAGTAAGCCCTAAACAGTCATCTATCACATACCATAGATGAACTAGGATAAAGGTAACCCTTACTCGAACCACGTGCCATATCTCTTTTATTTTTTTTGATGACGAAGAACCCATCTTTGGTGGCAAATCCCGGGCACGTGACCCATCCGGCAAGAGCTACGCACCAGGTAAACCGGCTTGCGTCGACCGGCTCGACCCACTAGTAAGGAGCAAGGCAAACCTTGGATTTTCACCCAATGAAAGGGGCGGAGGTAGGGATCGAACCCGAGACCTCCTGACTTCCCCTTTGCTCCCTACCATTGAGCTACCTCGACTGGGGCACGCCATATCTAATTTATCTCAACAGGAAAAAGACTGGCTTTCGACTCCTGCGATGGAGCCGTTGGCTTGGATCACGGCCGAATAAAACAAACGCTCCTCTCTCATACACTTCCAAACCACACCACTCGAGGAGAAGCAAGATCCTATGTCAGTGCACTCCCAATCGAAGAAAGCAAATTGAACCAAACTCAGTGTACTACAGGTGGGGGTGGCTTTTTGGGAAGCCCGTTCCCACCGCGCTCAGAGCCTGGCTGGCCTGCCAGCGGTAGTGGGAGTTCCCCCATTTCCCTGATCAAAGACTTAGATGTGGGATCTACTCCACGAGGAGCAGTATGGACGTAAGATAATCACGACCTCTCTTTTGACCCGAACGTTTATTTCGGTTCGTTTTTTAACAACTCTTGTAGCAAATAAGTCATCGGCAGTATTTAAATAGCTTTTATTAAACCCAGCCATCGTTTGAATTTAAACATTGAAAAATAATAGTAAGAGCATAGATGATTCCGCAAAATACACACAAAAGGCTGACAAACAAGTTATTGTACAACTATCGGTAAATCCTAGGAAAGAGCTTCCCAAAGCCCTAATCTTTCCTGTCTTCTATTCAACAGATGACGCCTTAACCGGCACTTATACAGCTCTTCTTACAGCAGCTATTTACATACGAATTTAAATTTAGCACTTCGGCAGCATACATATTAGTTGCCCAATTCAAGTGGGAAATTGCCTCACCTTCCCCCATTGCAGTATACCAGGTCCCCAAGGAGCGAAAGAGGTAGTTCGCCGAGACAAACAGTTCTGCCCAACCATCCCCTTGGGCAACTTCGTGAAGTTTGATCGCACATATCTTCTTTCATTAGCTCAAATCAAAGCCTGCCTCAGCGCTGATGGCGTACAAC
Organism: Persicaria tinctoria; assembly: GCA_037127255.1. NCBI lineage: Eukaryota > Viridiplantae > Streptophyta > Magnoliopsida > Caryophyllales > Polygonaceae > Persicaria > Persicaria tinctoria. The sequence goes on from JBANSL010000002.1 coordinate 47,338,859, forward strand.
AATTTGCTCTCCAGTTGTTCTTTGCTGCATGACAATTCACACAGAAATTCAATGAACCAAAAATTATGGGTTGGTATGACACCAAGCCTCTGTTTTCTCTGCCACCAAGTGTGTACCAGTATACCAGACTGAATTGTGCACGTCCATACTGATTCACAATTCTTTTGAGGAGGAGCAAATTAGGTAATCATAGTATAGGAAACATACCTTTGATATGGGGGAAGCTTCAGAAGATTCATGCAAGTGGCAGCTGTTGGTAACCTGTCAAGAGCTTCATCTGATGCAACCCCTGCCGCTCTATGTAAGATTTAGGAAAAACAACCTCACGTTAACAAAAGAATTAAGATATTACTTCTATATCTAACCACATCCAGGACAGATCAATAGTATTACCTCTGTATGCAGAATGAAGGCTCCAAGTATTTGAATCCAAGCAATGGACCACGAGAACACCCAGTTACAAACCTGGATGATAAAATTAAAAATTAATGACAAGAAACAAGCACGAGAGGACATTTTTTTTTATATATAAATATCCAGCTAGATCAACCTAACACAATCCCCTTCACAAGTCTTACAGAGAACTACTTTAGATATAAACAACAACAACCACCCGGTATATCCCGCAATCAAGCAAGGTCTCGGGGATCAAGATACGCACTCTTTCCCCGAACAAGTCGAGAGAGTGTTTCCGAAAGATCAAGAACAATAGAGTACATGAACCTCAAGTTAAAATGTCAAACAATAGGGGAATGAGACAACAAGAAACAGAAAAGAATGTAGGAAAGAAACATAAACGAAACCCAACACCCAACAGGGCCAACACCCAACACCAAACCACAAAAACTAAACATCCGGAGCCCGAATGCATCTTCTCTAGTGGTTTCTATCCAATGTCATATCTTCTAAAAGGTTCAGGAGATTGAGATCATTTCGGATAACCTCCATCCAATTTTTCTTCGGTCTATCTCTCCCCCTACAAATAGCTCCAAACTCTCACACTTACGAACCGACACCGATAGAGATCTCCTACTGACGTGCCCAAACCACCGCAATCTGGACTCTTGCAGTTCCTCCTAATGTCATCATTCCTGATTTTGTCAAGCCTTGTTGTGTGCCCACTCATCCATCTCGGCATTCTCATCTCAGCCACTAACAACTTCTGTTCTTAACAGGCCAACACTCAGAGCCATACAATAAGACCAGTCTAACAACCACCTTGTAGAATTTCCCTTTCAGTTTAGCTGGAACTTTGTTGTCACGTAACACACCGGACGCTCTTCTCCATCTCAGCCACCCCGCGTGGACTCGATGCTCGATATCCCTATCGACACTCCCATCGCTTTGAACGTACGAGCCTAGGTACTTGAAATACTCTTTCCTTGGGACAAGATCATCCCCTAATAAAACTGAAGCCTCCGGAGTTGATTAATTATACTTTGCAACATCTCCGTACAGAAAAATATTTTTTTCAAGAAAAGAGTATTCACATTGCTTGTCTATGAAGCAAAATCCTGGGGCAATAGGCCAGTTCCAGGGTGCCCCATTGGCTGTGTGAGACAGATCACTAGGCATCACATTTTTTTACATTTCCAGATAAACAGCAAAAACGATACTCCCTTCAGTTAGGAAATATATTGCAAGCTCCAACATGACGAATGGGAATAAATTCCACAAAACTATACTCCACTGCAATTAGATAATGACAAACTACAAGGACAAACTTTGGACCAGTCTAGATCAGGTCTACATTGCAGGGAAAGCAACAACTCTACATGAACCAGATACCAAAGTAAAAATCTTTTGTAGACTGGTAGTTGCTTAAATTGTCAAGTTCTGAAGGAAAATTTCTGTGAAGTTCAACAATGTCAATGTGCCTTCCATAGAAAAGAATTTACAGCAAATAATAGTTGCTCCTATGCAAGAGTCCAGCCGGTATTGTTGAAACTTGAGCTTAAATCATTATTACGAAGCAGAATATCATGTGACCAGCATTATCAAGTAATTCTTCTATCCAGGCTAAGGGCAAAGTAAACAGAGCTTTTCCCTTGAATTCCATAAATCTTCATCAGAAATTGGAATGGGGAAAGCAGCTTATTCATTTTTCATTCCCAAGCATCTTAAACCCTTTTTGTCATTCAATTTTCAACATGAACAGAAGAAAATTATGTTTACAATCCTTCTAAAATTTTGGGTGAAAATGAAAATTAACCAAGAGGAGCTGTTCAGGCCAAAAAAAAAAAGTTCATAGATGACAAAATAAAACTAACTATGCACATACTTGAGAAATTTCATCTGATTCTCACGAGAAAAGCCCTTGATGACTTCCCAGAATATCTCTATCACATGGTGCTCCTACAAAGGAACATAACTGATTAGCTATTTCTAGATAGAGACAAGAATAAAAGGGTCAATGTGAAAACATCCTGTACAATTTTGAAAAATGTAAGTGTTAATATATAGTATACCATGACTAGAGCTGGCAAAATCTGACCCGAAACGAAAACCCGACCCGACTCACCCGAACCCGAACCCGACCGACACCCGAAACTCTAGAGTTATTCATAACCCGAACCCGACCCAAACCTGACCCGACTCGAATCAAACCCGACCCGACTATGAACCCGACCCGAGTTTGAACCCGACCCGAGTCTCAACCCGACCCGACACGACCCGAATTGAAATGGTTATTTAACCGAGTCAAAATCATTTATTTTAAGTAAATTGCATATTTAAGTATTCAAACGAGTCAAAATTCTTTATTTTAAGTAAATTACATATTTAAGTATTCAACCGAGTCAAAATCAACCTAATTATCCAAACGGGTCGAATATGATTCGACCGAAAACTCAAACCAACTATACCGCTATACCCACTTTGATTCGAAACTCAAATGAGACCGACTCGCCTCTTGACCCGAAACCCGAACGAAACCGGCCCACTTTGACCCAAACCCGAATGGGCATGACCCAACTTAACCCGAAACCCGACCAATCTAAAATTCATTATGACCGAACCCGACCCGAACCCGAACCCGACCAATACCCGACCCGACCATAAATTTTACCCGAATTGACCCGACCCGAACGACCGACTTGCCAGCTCTAACCATGACCATCAAGCTTAACTCTGACAGGAAACAGTCTGCTGATGTTCCCTTCTATGTATCTTGAGAAACTGCTAGCATGCAAGGGTACATCCAGCTCCCACCCCATCCTCATTGGGGAAATATATCCGCCAAAGTTTCACTTTTTTCATAGGCGGGGTTTCAAACCAATTGTGACTTTTTTCATATAAGTAATGTTTAAATAAATTTGATAGTGACTAGCCAATATCAGTATCTAACAAAAAGGGGAATTTAACACGGCAAGGAAGTGACAAAGATGGGGAATGGGGATAGGTATCAAAGAAATGGGATGGGGTATGGGGGATAGGGGCTGCGGTCCCAAACCTGCCTCATTGAGAAGTTGATCCTCTTTCTATACTTTACAGCCCTTGTTTTTGGTTGGTTTACTACTTTTGTAACCGTGACTTCTTTTTGGAACATTTATAGAGTAAACCGTTCAAGGCTAGAGTGATGGGAGAGTGGCGAAATAGTTAGGATTTCTTGTTGAACATCTACAGGTTTTCTAGATGGATGAACATGTCAACACATATTTGGGAAAAATGCATAATGTATTTATATTTAACATGTGAGTTAGGATTCAATGAGGGCAAGTTTGGTAAAACTCAATTCACTTGCCATCCATGTTCAACCGGTCTTTGAGTTCTTGTCCCCTCATGCCACCCACGTATCACCTGATTTCACATTTTTTTGCCAGTTTTCTCAAGTCGAATAAATCAAACACCCCCTGGTAGTTTACATCCCAATTGGTGGTATGGTGCAAAAATTTAAGCCATCTTTTTAGAAGAACTAACATTGTCACCCTCTAGCCCTAGTGGTAGTGTTCCCAAAGCCCAGTCTCTCAAAAATATAAAACATACTCCGTAATACATTTTGTAAATGATAGTATTATATTTTTCTCAAGTATTTTTTCAAGAAAGGAATAGTGTTTTTTTTTCAAGTAAAAGAATATGTATTTTTTATATCTACAAATGATAAATAAATATAGTGACTTTCCTTTATTCTTTTTCTAGTAGGGTTATACTGCAAAGCCAATCATAAGGAATGGATTATCCTTCTAGAACATTTTGTTTCAGCCTATGAATGAGACCTATAATATTGATTGAATGAATGAAACTTACTGCATGATAACCACCATTGTATTGGGCATGAGTTCGCAAGTCATCAACATCCAACCCATCCTGCGATCCTGATATCAAAAGCTGGGTGAAGGAGAGGAAACAATGTCGTTAGTAAAAAAAAAAAGAGAGATAACGGGTCCAACCCTTAACCAACTGATGTCAAACATTTTTCATGTTTACAAACTCTATTTTGCACAAATGTTGCTTAAAGCCTTAAAAGTCACCAGGATAAATGATGTATGAACAAGTGTGACACAAAGTAAGTTGCTAGAGTGACCAAACTTTACTCAGGAGGGCAATTTAAACATCATAATGTATACAATATCAAAAATGAATCACTTATGGTGTATAGACCAATATCAGTGTGTGATTAAAACCACACTTGTACGTTTTAATAAAAATCATACTGTAATATACACAATATAAAATATGAATCATTTATAGTGTAAAGACCAATATCAGTGTGATTAAAACCACACATGTACATTTTAATAAAACATGCTCTCTTCAGCCAAACTTATAGGAAGAAGGCCTTGGAAGTGTATATCTGAAGAAATATCAAAATTGGGCAAACAAGGGAAATACAATCAATTGGTAATGCCATAATTGATTGTATTTCCCTTGTTTGCCCAATTGATTGTATGTCCCTAAGGCATCCACCAGATTTCGAAGCTGGAAAATGGATGAATAATAAATGGCCACTTGAGGCTGATCACTTGTGCTCTTGACACGGATGTAATCTAACATAGCTCACAACACATATGCCTATCATTGCCCTCTACTTGTCTGGCACTCCCCTCTACTTGTTTGGCACTCCACCTTTGGCTAATTGGCTTCCTTGCCTCTCTTCATGCTAGAAAATATAAGGCCAAGCTCAAGATGGCAATGGGGCTGATCGGTCATGTGGATGTGGATGGAGAACTAAAATGGGGACAGGGAAAAGGATAACATTTAACTTTTAAGATGATTCCTCGCGCGGGGATGTGGATCCCAGTCTTGACAGGGAAACCCCAAAGGGAGGTTGAGCTGCCTATTTCTAGTCCAGATTTTAAATATCATAGCCTATCTATTACTTTATTTTTCCTACATTGTTTATTTTTTGTTTTATAATATACATTAAATGATGTTTAATGTAGTATTAAGGCTTATACGTTTAAATTAAATATAGTAAAACGAGATATCTCAGATGTTTTTTAAGTTTTAGATAATGAACCTACAGGAAATATAAAGGGGGAAGGGGATTCGCCAGCTAGGACAGGACTCGATGGGCTTGCAACAGGAAGAATTTTTAAACCCTGAACGGGGATGAAGTTACGGATGATAGACGGATGGGGATGTGGAACCCAATAGTATATCATATAATTATTATATAGACCCTTTACTATGTGCTAGCAAATGTTTACCCTTGGAATATTTTGTGTTAAAAAGTTGACATAATCAAATCATAAATTAGGAAAGTGAGAAAAAAAATCTTAAAAATATAAGGTTACAACAACAGCAATAACCTACCATGGGGATTGCCAGCTCAACCTCGATGAGAGGACCAGGTCTAGGTGAGGCGGATATAGGCAGCTTTACCCCACTGAGGTGAGAGGCATTCTAGATGGACCCATGCATTGTTAATGCCTCGGAAATTTGGCCACCCATGGGGCTCAAACTCAAGACCCACAATGTGGGTTGTCTTTGCCCATTAGAAACCAATTGAACAACCATCCTAATTCAACACTTTTAAGGACTGCTGTTAAACAGGTTATTTGGCGATTAATAATTAGTGGTTAGTCAGTTATTAGTTATTTATTGTAATCAATTATAGAAGAGCAAGGACTCCGATTCTAGGATTTATTCCGTTTCATGGTATCATGACCAGACATCACAAACCCTAAAATTTCAATCAAACATAATCTGTGACCGCCAACAATGACCAAAGACGAGAAGAATCAGGGAACGTGCACTGGTGTCAAGAGGATACCTTTGCCCTATGATTTGAGTACAAGCGACAATCCGGGTAACATCATTACCCAGATTAGCAGAGACAGGAGTTCTTACTGTACTAATTGTAGGAAGACTGGACATGAGATTTCAGGATGTTTCCAACTGATCGAATATCCCGATTCCAGAGTGGTGGGGTAATTTCCCTTTGAGTAGATGGAAAGGATGCCGGGCATGGACAACCATCCGCTTAAGCCAGTGGAGGACTACCCGAGGAAGGCGAATGCTGTGAAAGGAACAAGGTCTGGGACGTGTGGCATCTCAGCTGGTGAATTAGAGGGCGAGGCTCGCTCTATACCTGGACTAGGAAGAGTAGAAGTACAAGCCTTGACTGATTTGTTGAACAAGCAGAAGAATGACACGGAAGAAAGAATGACTGGACCATAGTGTTGGATTTGGTGTCTAGATCTATGATTATTGATATAAATTGTGATTAATTAATTAGTTTATAAACTCATTTCCCTTCCTTTTTAACAAAGCTTTGCATTTGGATTCTCCATGCTCATCTTGTAGGGAGGGTGTTAAGCGGGTTAACTGTTAGTTTCAGTCATAGTTACACGGTTCGAAATTCGATTCAAAACGGGGTACGAAAACGGAAACGTGGTTCGCTACCTCGATCGAATTCGGTACGACCGTTAACGTAGGGTATTTTTCTTAAACAAATTGAATATAGAGATTAATTTAAGAATTTATAGGAAAAATGATTATTTGTAGGGTTTTTTGTGTTGTTTTAATTAATTGGGCCAAATTTATGATTTTATTTGGGTTGTATTATCTAAATGGGCCTAGGTTAGTAAACCCTTATCCTCCCTCCCCTCATCTCATTCTTTCTCTGTCAGCCGTTTTTGGAATGCTCTTCCCTCATCGCCAAAGCATCTAAGAGCTCGTTTGGTTGGCAACCCAAAAACCCAGGAAGTAGAAATTCCTAGGAAGTAAGAGAAATTAATGTATTTGGTTGGTATTTTTGAAATTAAAAAACACAGGAATTAAACTTCCCGGGAAGTTGAATTCTCCCAAAATGGATGAAGTTCACTTACCTAGTCCCCTAGGTAAGTTCAACTTCCCATCATTTTGTATTTGGAAATTTCCAATCCCCCTTTTAATCCTGTAAAATAAAAAAATCAACCAAATACATTTTTACAATTCTCATCAATTAGACTTCCCGGGAATTCAATTTCCATGAAGTAACTCCCCAGGAATTTCAATTCCCACATTGAACCAAACGAACCCTAAGTCATTCTTCTCCTCCTGTCTTCTTTGTTCTTCCCACCTCCTATTGTGCAAGCTCTAATGCCACTCGCCTCTCTCTTAAAGGGCTTGTTAATTGGGTTTGGTACATTCACCGAATTGGTTCGAGTTTCCGACCGAATTGGATTCAACGAACCCGGTACGGAGTACGAAGTACGAATCCAGCTTCAGTGGTTTCAGTTACTAGCAATTAGATGATTAGTTGTTAATGGTTGGTGATTTTGTTAGTTACTCCCTCGGTTCAGCAATTTTTTATATAAAAAGATCGATATTTTATATAGTTTTTTTATAATCCTAAAAAAGCGTGCATGGATAGTAAACGACATCAAAGAAAAACTGGAGGAAGGATTGCTCATAACCTTGTCCAACATGATAGGACCAAACGTGTAGAGATTGATACACTTCATCAAAGAAAAGATGGAGGAAGGATTGGCCTGAATTGCCTTTTAAAGTTAGAATATCAGCTTGCGAATTTGCTCACCAAAGGATCCCATTGTTCCAAATTTGAACATTTAACTTCCAAGCTTGGATTGGTCGACCTCTACCATCCAGCATGCTTAAATTCAATTAATTGGTTGCTACAGGCTTATAATGTCATTACAATTATAAGGTTTTACAACTGTTTTCTCTTTCTGCTGCATTTATTCTTTGTATCTTCCTAGTTTGTTTCTCTTTATATTTTGCAACTTTCTTAGAAATACACAGATCAGATTTTTCTCTTCTCCATCTCTCTTTTCCTAACACGAAGGAATATCAGGAAGTGCTCACATGGAAGGGAAACGAATCAACTGTTAGGCGAGTTAGTTAACATGACTGGTCGTGGCCCTTCTTCGGAACTAGTATAAATAAGAAAAAGGTTGCTACTTTACCTATGTTTGTAATATTACCATAATCAGGCCTTTGCCTGGGGCAAGTAGAGGATTCCTCTTCTCATATTAACTAGGAGAACTATTTCCAGATGCATGCTTGCCAATGACCTATTCTCTTGTGTGAATATCTATGTTTTTCTTTTTAATCAGTCTTAGCTTCAAGAAGCTACAGTGGGAAATTGATTATATGAAAGCTTTGTTCCGTTGACGTAACTAACAATATATCCACAGTATATTTAAAGAATCTAGTATATGATGATCATATGCTTGAATGTTGTCGAACATACCTGAAGTTCATGCTCGTTAAACATATCTATCCAATCCTTACGAATAAGTTGCTGAAAACCTTGAAGGAATGAAGCACTTTGCTGGCGTATCTAAAAACACATAGCGTGAAACCCAATAAGTTAGGAAGCTAGGGCCAATGATATGAAAAAAACAAAGATCGGATGCAGAGATCTACTACAGTACCTGATAGTTCAGACGATGATTAGCCATAAGATGGATGAACCGAATCACGTTCTCATCTGTAACATGTATACTTTTCCCCCCAGGAATCAGTTCTTTCTCTACTTGCTCTCCATATTCATTGTTTACCACGACAAAGTAGAGCTCCAACTCGGAAATGTCCCCTTTATAATGCTTTGACCATCAGAGATAAATTTTAAAATAAAATAAAAATATGTCAAACTCTAGAACAAAAGGGGAAAATTTGCCAGGATAATACTAGACTAGAATAACCAACATACGTGAAAAATAAATAAGGCAATCATGAATCTGGGAAACTGCTTTTATCAAAAATAGAAATTCAAAGAACATTATTTGGACCCTTTTCCTTCAGTGATAAATTGATATGAAGTGACAAGAAAACTCTGAAATGACAAAGGTGAAGCGCTTGAAGTAGAAGTCACAAATAGCAGATTGTTTGGAATCCATTAATATGGAAAACAAAACAAAAGTATGAAATGAACACATGGCTTTAAAAAATGAAGAGAATAAATATAATGATGAAGAATTGAACCTTGAGAAATATAAGGTGCCGATATAATTCAGGGTCCAGTGAAGGCAGATCATTCAAGTAATTGTGCCTGAGAAACATCAAAGTACAAACAGTAATGTAAAAGAGCATCTTCATTTTCATTAGAGACGGGAGATTATGCTATATCATGACTTCGATAGTTCTATATCTATATACATATATACACACACACTAAAACCGATGCATAGCATCCTATATGGCGCAATGTGGTTGATCCTAGAGAAAAAAAAATCATACGTGGCACATTGTGGTTCATCCTAGGGGAAAAATTAATAAAATAATATGTTGGCATAGTTTATAGAAAGTTATATAAGCCACAATCTATTTATATATATTTTAGTTAATTAATAAAATTAAAATATAAATACAAATAGGTAAAACTAATTAAAATAACCCAACCTTTAAGGGAGTGTCAAAAATATATCTCAACCTTTCAAATGTAAAATAAATATCCCGACCATTATAAGTGATGGTAATATAATATCCTAATGATTTCTCTCCAATAAAATTCTTATTTTATGTATTGTATTACTCATGTATTTTCAATTCAAATAAAACATATAAAATTAAATTAGATGAGTTTAAAAGTTTATTTAAGAAATTTTTGCAGTTTTAGATTTAATTGGTACCTAACTTTTTATATCTTTTTTTAAATCAATAATATCTATAACAAGCCAAATAAAAAAATGTAAAGCAAAATAACATATTTTCAATTAGTAAATGATTAGCTAGTGATTTAACTTATTAAAACTGAACAATATTTTGTCAATTATAACCTTTATGTTACTACGAAATTGAAATGAAAATTTAATTATTTAGATTATTCAATGGGGTTCATTTATATATAAGAAGAAAATTATTATTATTAAAATATATATAAAAGAATGTAATTTTTTTATTTTTTATTAAATAAAAAATAAATAAATAAATCAAGATAAACTTAAAAACCAATCTAATTTAATCTAATAAACTTGAATGATATTTTTACACAATCAAGATATTGAAAATCATATTTTAAATCTATATAATTACTTAATTTCGTATACTTTCCGCTGACGTGGCGCGTTCTCCTTATTCCACTCCCTTCTAACCAATCACGTTTTTTCTTTTAATTTTCATTTTTTACTCATTTACTAATCATCTATATAATTACTTAATTTCGTATACTTTCCGCTGACGTTGCGCGCTCTCCTTATTCCACTCCCTTCTAACCAATCACGTTTTTTCTTTTAATTTTCATTTTTTACTCATTTACTAACCATTGGGTTTAATTTAAAATATCTAGCGATATAATATCTTAATTTATAATATTTTTGATGATATGTCAACAACTCCTTCATTGGGTTTAATTTTTTACCCATTTACTAAACATTGGGTTTAAATCAAAATATTGGATTAAATCGAAAGTCTATTATTAATCTATATTTAAATCTTTATACATTACAATACTAATAATCTATATCAACATAATATCTTAATTTAAAAACATTTTCATGGAGCCTAACTTTATGGTTAACATTTTTACCATTTTCTTAAAAATTTCAAGTCTACCTTCATTATTTTATTTAGTATTAAATATCTCGAACTTGTCTTATGCTTTCAAATATGTTTCATCTGTTCAAAATCTGGAATCTGTTCGCACTTCGTAGCTGGTGTTCGTAACCATAATCTGTTATTGTTCGATAACAATATTGTTGTTTTAAAATTTCCAAACATTTGTTTATGTTTTATTTGGTCATTCCTTATAATAATTATTTTATATTGTCATTTTTTTTCCATCGCAACCACGCCATGACGCGGGTATTACACTAGTATTTAGTTGGTTTAGTATTTTTTTTTTAATTAAATTTAATTATAATCTACAAATACGTGTTAAATCGAATAATTTAAATTAAATACGTATTAAATTGAATGTTTAGGGGTGAAACTAATCATTTTTGTGGGGGAGAAAATTTTGGGATATTATATTACCATCACTTATAAAAGTCGGGATATTTATCTTAGATTTGAAAGGTGGGGATATATTTTTAACACCCTCTTATAGGTTGGGTTATTTTAATTAGTTTCGCCATAAAAATATTTCATAGTCATACTTACCAAAAATATTAATATATAAATATGTAGTATTTAATAGGTGCTATTTTATTTGTATCTAGATTATTTTTTGGTGAAGAGAATTATTTACATCAAATTAATTATTTAATCATTGTTATTTTAAATATATCTATAATGTTTTTTGAGGCCAAAATAAATTATTAAAATATTATGTAGCCATAATCCATTGGTGCATAGATATTTTAGTAAACTAACGTAATAAATATGTACCCCATATTTAATTAAAAAAAGAATATTAAAATATTTTTAAAAATCAGCTATCTATTATATTACATGAGATTTAATTAACAATAGATTAAAAAATTATTTATATATAACATGTCGAACTAATTTTATTTATATCTATATTATTTTTTGGGCGAAAAAATTATTTATATTTAGAGTATTATTTTTATTTATTAGAATCTATTCAGATTATTTATAATACTATATTATTCTCCGTGCACGGGACGGGACCTATATATTGACTAGCATTATTAGTGCAGCTTCATGGACATCATAACTAGGAAACTACTGGACAAAGACATCCTAGAAATAGTAAAATTAACTAGCTAGGCCCATGTGATTTCTTACTTCTGCTTTAGTTTACTTAAGAAGAATGTTGCAAAAGGAATGTCCACGAGAATGCCTTCGAACATGGCCTGCACAGATATAGCAAACATTACATTCAAGTATGTTCTCAGTAATTTGAAGGGAAAGGAAGGTAAGCATCATGTAAAGGTCCACAAAGGGTTTGGACAAATGCAGAGGAAGCAACTTTCTGCATGCATTAAATGTGACAGTTTGGCCATAAGGGATATCAAACGAGACAGGGGAAGACCAAAGAAGGGTTGGATGGAAGTTATTCACCAAGACCTTTCCCTCTTAGCCCTCACAACGGATATGGCTTTTACAGTTGTTGTATTTTTACTTTGCAGTGTAAACACTATTTGTATTGGATGTCATCGGGTCTTTCGGAAACACCCTCTCAACTAGCTCAGCGTAAGGGTGTGTACATTCTGACCCAAGACCCGGTTTCATTGCGGGATATACTAGGATGATGATGTTGGTGGTGGTGATGTTGTACATTAGTTACAAATTAAATGGGTTCTTTTTTTCTACCTATATATTGCTCCCCCACCAACGGCAGTGCAAATCCAATAGGCTCCAATATGAAGTCAGTTATTTTAAAAAGTACTCCTTATAAAGTACTCCTTAAAAGAAATCCCTTACCGTATAAGTCACTCAATTTTCCTTTCCATGGCCTACAAAATGTTATCATCATTATACTATCAGAGCTAACTGCGTGTTATGACCCAAATATCCCATAGAAGTAGCGCGATTACCAGTGCTTGAAAACCCACATATCTCAATCATGACAGCAACAACAGAATTGATTCATATAGAAGATGTAGCAAGATATCATGTCCACAATTGCTAGAGGTAATTTAATTTAGCAGTAAAACTTATATACAATTTAGGGCATACCTTAGCAAGGATGGTTCCAACAAAATGGAAAAATTGGAGATGTTGTTCATGTATTAATCCAGATCCAGGGTTTGGATAAAGGAGATGATCCGGTGTTTCCTAGATTAATCACACCAACTGATCGGATTAGTGTGATTGCATAGATTCAAACATTAGATGCCAATATAACTGACTTTCCAAAACATGCACATAAAAGCAAAGAGCACCAGCATATATTAAAAGAAGAAATCAGATTCAAACAGAATCTGCAAAAGATATAGGAAACCAACAATATCTCACCACTAAGAAAAATGAAGGGAAGTACTCCCACTATTTTAAAATGTAGTCAAACTGGTCATTGTCATTCTCTAACATTAAACCCCGTCACTACGTTTTTGTGATGATGCATGATCACTTCCCTTCAATTGTACTCTTTTGAATCCTTGAATAAGTTCAAATTGCTGTTTGCGGAACTTCTAAACCAATAATGTAAAATCTGAACAGAAAGCTAAAGAAAACAATCTGAAAAGTCGCCTTTGGCAACTTCTCATTGAGCTGAGATCACATGAAAAATTGAAATCTCTTGAGATAAAATATGGACATGTTTGAAGTTCCCACTAAACAATTACCCATGTAAGTATTACGATGATTATACGCCCTTATATCCATTTGTCTACACTAGAATTAAGAAATGGGGAGTAAGGAGCACCTTGCACCAACACAGAAATAAATGAGGGATGAGATAGAGACTCAGAGAGCATTAAGATCACAATGAACAACCTTAAATAACCCATACTGCACATCAAAAGCTGCTCTGGTAACATTCTCCATGAAATCTTTAAAAATGCCTCCACCGTCAATGCCAGCCTCTTCAACTCCAAATTCATTCAAAAATGTTATACGTATCTGCAACATAATAAAATTGCCATTAAAGACTAAAAACCAAGAAGAAAAGTGGAGCTTTAAGCCTTTCCAAGGGCAATCGCCCAATTATGAAGCAATTATTCAAAACAGACTTTACCACTCCATGGAGATCCTCATCTGACAATGCATTAATGCGGTTAAAAGAATCTTCCAAAATGCGATCTCTTCTTATCTTCAAGCGGTTTCTAGCAAAGATGGCATGAGATGAATCCCTTCTCCTTGCAGCATCAAGTTGTGACTAGTGATAAAAAGGAAAAATAATTGTTAGCACCAATGAAGAAGTCCAAAGGAAAAACAAAATTAATGTCTGATTACATCAGAACATATATATCGAAAGCTGTCTATGCACAGCCAGGAAATAAATGAAGAAATTACTCACTGCAAATATCTTCACCCTGCTTGTAAATGGAACTAGAGATGGGGCCAGTTTGAGTACTTCGCATGCCCTGATATTTTCTTGCATGGCCTGTAGGAAGTAGTTATGATGGAGCAATGAGCCACCGAGAACTCAGTTACAGAAAATATTGGGAGCAGATAAAACAAATACCTGCGAAATAAAATATTCATTGATGCCATCAGCATGAAAGTCACTTGGGGGTGAAAACTGCCGCCTGTTGTTCCAATCTTGCAACTACAATCAACAAGTAGAAACACCAATAGCAATTTACCCAAATATAAAACTCAAAAGAATTAGTTTACACAAGCTTGCCATCAACATGTAACAAGTCAAGAAAGCAACAGAGTACAAACTTGGAAACCAGAAGATAGCAATACCATGTGTACGAACAATTAGCAAAAAAGCTATCATAGACACTGTTCTTATACATCTATACATATGATAGAAGAACAATTAAACTTTTTCATCAAGTGTGTTAATACCTGTGACAGAAGCTCTGAGGCAACAATGCTGACCCTGTATTGAAGATATTCAAGTGGGAACTTCTTAAGTATGAGGCTGTCAATAGGAGATTTTGCGAGGTCAAGAGGGCTTGTAGGATTAACCCACAGAAGCTGCCATAATGCCTGTGAAAACATATCAAGAATTTACATAATCAGCAAGGTCATTATGTCACTAATATAGGAATGTAAAAACATAAACCATAATGATCATTCCTCTTGAATAGTATTCCTTCTTGATTGACATTCAGTGCACAAGACTTATAAGATTATAGATGCATCATAGAGTATATTCTTTTCTTATCACCATGTATAACTGAGCATATATATTTTAATAATAAAAAAACCTGCTTCAGGATGACAATTAAACATCTGAGATCCTTCAATGATAGTGGCTTCTCTCGTTCATAAAACTCTTCATTATCAACAACCATAAGCATGTACCTTGCATCACAAGCATGAGAGCTAATTGTGAGTGCAACGAAGAGTAAAAATTTATTTATTACAATTTGAGAGCCGCATAATAGATATAGGGTGAGGAAGTTCACAAGGCAAAAGAATAAAATAAGAAAATAGAGCCTATTAATTACACCTAATAATTATGCTAGAATATTCATGCCTAGTAGCAGAGGACTACTATCAGTTTGTCTCCTCAAAAAATCTGGAAGATAAAAATCTATATCTATATCCATCTACATAACTATATAAAAGTTGTTTTTGACAATCAATTGTCTCAATAATTTTATGAATATTCTTGACAATAATAAAAATCAATTACCAGAAGTGAATAGCCCGAATTGTGTCAATAATTTTATGACGTTTTTTGGCCGTGATAAAGATCATCTTAGGAATGAGAATATCCAAATTAAAATTTAAAACACCATTTAATGGATAAATGCAAATAAAAAAGAAAAAAGAAAAATTACCATGTGTGCACTTTTTAAATATGGTGTAACGTGTTAAAACTTTTGTTTGCCTCCTACTTAATTTCTCTCAAAGATTTTATTTTCACCAATTTTGGTCGTCCTGTATTCTCTTTCACTTGCATTGACAATGAATATTTTACCTTATCTTTAATGAACTGACGATCTGCTTCGAAAAGAAATCAAAAGATGAATGATGAAGAACGATCTAAGTGTACCAGAGCATTTTATGAACACCCCTTTTTGGGGCTGTTTCGTATCTTGCCTTGCCTGTCATAAATAGAGACTAGAGTTGGATACTTCGATGATTTCCAGGTGTTTGGCTTGCTTTAGGATGCAAATGAAAGCGTGAGAAGTGATGGTGATGGAAACAATGGCGCAGTGTTAGAGCAGCGCAAATAGTGGCTCCAACAAGGGGAATGGGGAGAGCGATGATGCCCGGGTGCAGTTGCAAAGTACAAGTTTAGAGAATGATTCAACATCTCACTCAAGTTTAGAGTGATGATGCCCTGGTCATCAAACCTGAAGGTTGGAGGAAGCTAGTGGTAGGGAAGTGGTCAACCCTAATTTCATTCCTAAATTCTAACCACACAAGTTTAGAAAATGATTCAACATCATCATCACTCAAACCTAAATCATAGGGACTTATAAGCACCAAACCTGAAACTATACCAACAGGGACTTATAAGCACCTTCTACATACTAATGCAACCCAAACCCCAATCCTGAACTCATACCAAACAAAATCAAACAGGGCCTCATAAATAAATCCACAGCAGAAACCAACTTTCTTCTTTTCAACGGTTTCCTCGTGTCTCTGGTGTATCTCAAGGTATCCACTATTTAAAACCCAGGGCTACCACCATTCGACAAATTGAAGTGAAAGAGACAACGGTAAGCAGGAAATGCGAAATGTAACTAAAAATTGAATTTTAATGAAAAAAAATGAAGAATGGCACCAAGTTTATCGTAAGAGAAACCATACTTGTATATGGGACAAAAAACAGCCAAAGGTAACAGCCAGCCAGGAGCACCATCTGATAGATAAGCTGAATGGTCAGACAGGGCTGACCACCTGTTACTTTGATGGCAGAGCTTCATAAATTTCCAAAGAACATCAACAAGTCCAGTTCTATAGGTTAAGGTAGTCAGATTCTGCTCAATGGGCAATGAGTTGAAGGCAACATGCAAGAAAGCACAAGCAGAGCCAACAGCTGCAAGCTCCTTATCATTTGGACCTTGTTGATCCAAATCAACCAGAGACAGACCTCCAAACAGAACATTTGTCTGTGAAAATACACAAAAAGAGGTGCATATTCAAAAGCACTAGTTATCATTTCTTTCAACAAAATGACCTTAATGGATAGACATCATTACTAAAGTTTATGCCATTGTACCAAATTGAGAATAAATTGTGAATCTATTGCATTTGATATCTGCTGCTCCAGATCACCATTAAGAACATTTCCATTCTGTACATCAAGAGTCACTTCATCTTCCTCCATCATAACATCTACAAAGAGGTGTATGTTTTCACACACAACAATGATTAAGCAAACACAATGGCATGGAAAAGATGCAAGTATATATAGAGAGACTAATAAAGATAATCTGAAAAATTACTGCCCCAAGCAGCAAAGACATGAAAAGAAATATAATCAAGTGGATTGGTTTTGATGAACATACCATCAGTATACTGTCCTTCCATTGATTTTAAAGGAGGGAGCAACCCCAACAAAAATGTAGCAACATCAACAAAATCAACAGCCTGTAAAAATAAACTATGATTCATATACTTTCCATAGTCAAATCTGAAACAACTTTAACATTAATTAATCCAAGAAGAAGTTGCAATAACAAATTAAGCAAATAACTTGCAAACAAGCATTTGGCTGGGAAAAAAACAGAAAACGATGTCAAGGCACGATGCTGTTTCTATTAGTGCCCTCATGGATTGTCTCAATAAATTCAAGCAATCTGATGATCTTCTTGGTAGTCTGCAGAAATCCTTTTTTTTTTTTTGCTGCTGGAATCTGCCCTAATGCTCGAGAAGAGATGAAACACATTACTGGCATCAAGGAAGAAATTTTCCCTCTTCAATACCTTAGTTCCCATTGCTTCCAAAAGGTTCAAGGTGTGACGATTCTCCTCTGCTGGAAGAGGTAGCTAACAAAATAAATGTTTGGTCTAGTGCTAGACTTTCTTTTGCTGGTAAGTTGGAGTTTAATCAGGGCAGACTAACAAACACATTACTAGGCAGTGATTCAAGGGATTGAGAAATTCTGGCTATCCATCCTCCCCACTCCTGCTACAGTGATTAAGGCCGTGGTTAAAAGCTGTAGAAGATTCCTCTGGACCAAATCTCATGTGGCTTGGAAAGACCTTTATCCTTGCAAAATAAGATGGTGGTCGTGGCTTGAATGGTGAGTGAATGGTTAGAACCCCAAATTAGAGGTGGCAGTCGGGTTGATCAGATCGGTTTCGGGTATACCCATTCGAGTTCGGTCAATTTTGGATCATGTCATATGTCGGGTATATTGTGTGTTCAAGTTAAATTAGGTATTTAGGTATGGGTCACGTAAGCTCGGGTCAAAATGGATTTCGGGTTAGCTGGGTTGGGTTTGAGTCACAATTAGTTTTGTTAATGACTATTTTTTTTATCTTAATTATTGACTATGAAATTTCATTTATTTAGTTATATTAGGTCTCATCCTAACTAATTCACATTATTTGTGTGTTTAAAAATGAGAAAATTAAAGTAATTACAAGGATAAGTCGGGTACGGGTCCAGTCGGGTTTGTTTATGTTCATTTCCATTCCGACATCGGGTCAAAATGGGTCGGGCTCGGATTGCACAAGATACTTGATTTTTGGGTTTGGTCGAATATGATTTCGAGTTGGGTCGGGTTCTTGGATTGGGACAGATTTTGCCGGCTCTATCCCAAACAATGATTTGAAACAAATAATAAGAAGATAGAATCTGAAAGCAAAAATCTCACTAAATGCCCACTAGAAGCAAGTATCTAGCTCCTAGGATTTAACTAGAAGCAAGTATCTCGCTCCTAGGATTTAATTAATAGAGATCTGATATGCAAGTATCTAGGATTTAATTCAATTGATATTCCTGATTACAAGTTTTAGGTTCCCCTCTTTTTATAATAGAGAAAGCAAAATAACCAACAATTTTTTAATTTAAAAAAAAAAACAAGTCTTTCCTTTAATCAATATATTATATATATATGTATGTATGTATGTATATAACACAAAATCAGAAGTCTCTAGTCCTATGTATCGCTCTCTCAATTATTCTGTAATTTTTTTTAGTATAAAATTATCTATCTATATAATATTTATCACTATTTAACTATTTGGTTATCAATCAATATGATTATATATATCCTAGAATATCTATGATATATAAATAGAAGAACATGATGTATATCCTCCCATCTATATATTTTATTATTATAATCTATCCATCTATCTATTTATCTATTTTTCTATACTAAATCATATATCATATTTTCCTTAAAATATATCTTTACACAACCAAACCAATTAACCCTTCTATAAATACATCTCTTTCTTTCTTTTCAATTCTCTATCTTTTCCATCAACTTGTTTTTACTCTTCTCGAGAAATCATATAAATGTGTCGTCCCTCTTCTTAGGAAATCTTATAAGTGTACTTCCTAGTATATATATAAAGAAGGGCGCTAGAAGACAAATGTCTCAAACATATTGTTGATATGAAAGACAACCGATAAACAAATACTGTAGAATGAGAAGAAATTTTCTGTATATGTTATATTTGTTTCTTCTAAAGAAATGACTTAAGGAGTCAAAAGTGTAAAGTAGCCTCAGAGGCTACCGTCAATTAGATAACACCATTTTCTCCCAAAGCAAAAGCTTGCCCATAACATCAAGTATTCATCATGATTCTCTTACTCGCATCCATAAAATATGGCACATAAGCATGAAGTGTTAAAAACTCTACAAAAACGTACTCAAGTTAGCAACTAAATTATCACTACAAGTTCACTAGGCATGATAGAGGAATTACTAAATGACAAACGTCACATAAAAATGATTAACAATACTCCCTCCATCTCAGATTTAAGTCGTTTTAGACTAATTTAGTTGTATCAAAATATGTCATTTTAGGTTTTCTAGGTAGGGGATGATAATGATTTGTATTGATTTGTGTGTTATTGACTTTTTTAAAGATTTTGATTGGTTAAAAAAGGTAATGGGTATTAAAAAACAATAAAATTTATGAAAAAGTTAGTGGAATGATGATGTTGATTGAGGGGTAAGTGTTTTATTAAAATTTATGCACAATCCTAAAATGACTTAAATTTTGAGACAGAGGGAGTATTATTTTGAAAAAATGGTATTATATAATTTTCTTACCACATCAAATGAAGCATTAGTTTGAGAGAGAGCAAAAGAATTTGCTACTAGTATATTTCCAAGCAGGCATGCATAACCTGGAAACTCCGCAGATATATCACTTGGTAGAACATCAGTGTGATTTCTTACACACAATGCCATCTGATGAATATAATGTGAGTTCAGCCCCTGCCTTAAAAAGACCTGGAGGTTGACAACAATATAAATCAAGGTCATCTTATTCATTTACGGAAAAGATAGTAAGTTCATCTGATAACCTATAACATGTCAGGAAACAACAGTTTTCAGGTCTGAGCAACAAGTTACCCATAAGGACCGAGGACTTATTTCAGTCCTAGGTCATGATAGTTAATTTGTTGAACTTCAACCACACTAGTAAAAAAATCATCATTTAATGAAAACAAGAGAAAATAGAGCTTCAAGAATAAATGCACAAGGTGGGTTGTTCAAACTACCTGTTTAAGGTTTGGAAAGATTCCCCATAGGAAAGGAATTGTAAGAATTTGAGAAGATAAGCTATATCTAGGTTCAACATTTCGGCACATACATGGCTCCTCACCAATATGACAAATCATAAGAGTGAACACACGCTCCAGAGAAGAGCCTCCAGCAGAAATATGAGCTCCAATACTCCCCTGCATGTACTGAAAGATGTAATTAAGTTAACATCATAGAAAGAAAGAAAATTTGGAATAATTGTAGGAGCTATCAAGCTAGGTACAACACCAGGAAAAACTAAATATTGCAATAAACACTATCTTACCTTCCCAGTAAGTATAATGTCTCGTAATACGGTAAACACATTTCTGCTAATAAGATAACCAACTATCTTACAAGCCCATGGTAATTCAGGATCTATCAAAATTTTCACAGCCTCAAGCAAGATAACTGTTGGTGTGTCTGAATTTTGGGGTCCCATGAACAGCTGTTCCTTCAATGCGCTTCTGTTCAAAGAAAAGAAAAATAATAAAGCAGCAAAAGCTAATCTAAGTTTCATGCAACAAGAAAGATGTCATCTTGAGGGGAACAAAAAAAATGCTCAAACACAGGTATCATGAATTCTAGCCATGGGGTTTTTTATTCTTCCTCTAGTTGGAACATCCAAAACAATTATTTTTAAGTGATGCATACACATCACAGCATAGTAAGCAAACAGGAAATCTTCTCCTTAAATTTATAATACAAAAAGAAAAGTAAAATGAGGGTATAACATCAAACATATTACAGCAATTATGTGCATATTAATAAAGCCTACAATTCTCTTCAAACAACCTCTTGAAGCTAAAGATGGGACCTTTTTTACATAATAAGATACTATTAACAGATAAATCTGCCAGGAATCGTAAGCACCTACCTATTAGCATGGATAGTTTGAATGCAAGCATGTGTTAGCCGCTTCACCCTGTAGTCCACCAGACCACACTCTGATGAATAATCCAAGCCACCAAAGAGGGCCAGGGGATCTTCTAATGAACAAAACAGCATCTCAGTGTAAGGAAGCACAAAGTAGCAACAAGCACATAGGGCTAAAAAGACATAGCAGGTAATGAAGAACATAGTACTCTTTTATTGAAGTGATCAACCATCTTGCAATATTCAAGATGACGAAGATGGTGAAGTCTAGGATGGGGAAAAAATGTATCCAATGAATGGAGAGTATATCTACTAGGAACTAAGAAATGGAAATTTGATCCATTAGATAAAAAATCAAGCACTGTCATAGTCATTAACATGATGGCATTTATGTAATATAATCAAAAAGAAGAAAGGGATAGAGCTAGACCCACACAGCTTCCTTCCCATCTTTAACTTTATTCTCTCTCCAAACATTCAACTCTCCCTCTTTTCAGCACACACACTGGTGACTACAAGGTCACCCCAACATGGACAATGATGAATACTAGAATTGACATTACTCAATCAACCTATCGAGACAAAATGACCTTTCAACTCTTTTAAGGGAAATTTGGATTTCCAACAAGAAAGGATATAGAAGAGGCAAAGGAGAAAGAGGAGGATGAGGGTGAAGATATATGTCCTTTGATAGTTTGATTTCACAGGATTTTTCATTTTACCACTAAAACTTTCAAATTCACTTTCTTCAATAATAGCCTGTCTGATCCATTTCCTGGCCATGTCCAATTCAATTTGAGGAATGAATTGTTTCATGATGTTTTGCAGGTGCTTCCTCTTCTTTGCGTTCTCGTGAGTCCTGCTCCCTGGCATTTCCATCTGTGCAGCAAATGAAGCAGTCTTTCCTATCCATATCCATATCCAATTGATTTATATTTCCTTAATAGCCATGTGATGAGCTTAAACGGCACCTTTTTATTAATAATAGATGGAGTAATTTATTTGTAGATCTTGTGCTGCCCACTTTGATTATTTTTTAGGAAATTGGGAAATAGGGTTAGGTTGCATGCGCAGCTGTCCACCTTGAAAGTGATGTCAACAATGTTATCCAACCTAGAAAAAAATCAGAAACTGACTACAGGCTTGTAAACCTCCTGCTTACTGATTTTATTCCTATATTGAGAAGAAGATAAAGGTTAGGGGCTTAGAGCAGCTAATTTGCCAGCTACGAGAAACATCATAGTTGGCAAATATCATAATTCAGCAGTAATTATTGTATAAAGAGAATAAGAAGCTAAATGACATCTTTCTATTAATGGAGGGAGTTAATATTTTCAAATTTTGGGTAAATTAAAGAAAACCACCCAATAAATATCGAGTTTTTTAAATAACCACCCTCAAAATTTCAACTCAACCAAAACCACCCATTAAATACTACTGGTTAACAAATTACCACCCATGAGAATATTCCAACAAGATTCTATAAAAAAAAATGTAAATGGCCAATATACCCTTATTTTTAGGGATTGGACATCTACGTGTACACATACATACTTAAAATTCACAAATTTGACGTCTTATTGGTGTATAAGCTACGATGGTGGGGTAAATAAACGCTTTCTATTTCCGGCTAATTGCAAGTGTGAGGTGTTTCAATGGCCATGAAAAGAAAAATTGATTAAAAAGTGGGGGTAAATCGGTCATTTAAATGAGATTTCGACAAATATTCTTGCTTGGGAGGTTATTTGTTAATAAATTGTAATTGTAATGGGTGGTTTTGTGTAATTTAAAATTTAGCAAGTGGTTAAATGAAAAATTCACTATTTAATGAGTGGTTTTATGTAATTTACCCTAAAAAATTTAGCATTAATAAATGGTGAAGATATATACAAGTTAAAATAGTGAAAGGAAGGGCAGATGAAGTCACCCTTGCGTCGAACAAAACGCTGAAGCAACCGACAAGTCTCCAGAAGGGCATATACATCACTGGAATTTTTGGCATTGAAGAAGAAGAGCAACTGGCGTAGAAATTCTGAATGTGGACCAAAGCAATGTCTGAAACATCCAATATCAAATCAAACAAGGTATCTAGTTAAAGAAGAATGAATAATAAATAATCGATGAAAAGAAATGAGGATGTCAGAAACAGAGTATTGCAAGGGACATAACCTATCTACATGCTGGCACCTTTCTCCATAAGTCAAGAAGAACTGATCTCGCAACTTACGATGTTCAGCTTCCACTGCTCTCCTCCCTCTGAAGCATTTCTGTAAGATGGCACTAGTCAATTGCCCACAATCAAGCCGCAAAGAAAGAAACAGCAATGAGGCTGTTGTGCAAGGCTTGAACCCTCAAACATAGCGTTTATATTAACGCTGTTATTGACATCATATGAACATCCCAAACCAATTTCTGAGAAACACATATTATCAATTCCAAACAGCTACAACCCAATAGTGGCAAATCTTAAGAGGTCCAATATAGATCAAGAATTCAAGATTCCCCCATCCACCAACAAAGAAGCAGATCAGGATTTCCATAAGGGATCTTTTAAAGCCATTAGAGCATGGGAATAAGGACAAGTGCACAACAAAACCCAGCTACAAAGTAAACTAGGAAATCCTCACATTGGCAATCTCTCTTTCATCCTCGCAATAACTAATAGTGTTATCACACAAACTAGAACACATTCCCTTCCTTTATTATCATTAAAATAATACTGTAGTAAACTAAAAAAAAAAAAAAAAACAGCAATTTAAGAAAGAGGCAAACTTAAAAGCACAAGTTGTGGAATAGGACATCAGATATAAGCAACATGATTTTTAGGAAGGGTGAGATTCGAGGATAGACAAAGAGAACATCTGAGCGGAATAAGCTCAGGGGTCTCAGAAATCAAACTCAGCAAACCCTAATTACTATTGACGACTTAAAAATAGGATTCCTGCAAAACGGAAGCCAACAGCCGAATGCCAAAGCAAGAATCGTGTGCTTTCTGCTTCTTTTTGATGAAATTTTAGCTCCCTTCTCTCATCTTTTCGAACTAAAGGACTCGACAATCGTGATTCGACCAAAAGTACAAACCAAAGACAGAAAGATAAAACCCTAGCGAATTTCCCAAACAATTCCTAGAGCAATCAAAATTGGATGGATTAAAAGGGGAATAAACCTGAATCTTAAGGGCAGAGGAGTTCTGCTGGCGCTGGAACAAGCGGCGATTGCGCTCCAAGCGCGTTTGTTCTAGAAGCTTCTGCCGGTCCCTCTCCTTGGAACTCCGACCCCCCAAATCAACACGCTTTCGGGTCGAAGAATCGCCAGAGAAGAACATAACTGGTAATCGGAATGCTCGATTACCCTCCTAATCCAAATCCGTTGTTGAGATTCCTTTCCTACTGTCCCCCTGAAAATTGGGGTTCTATCGATCGCAGAATGGAGTGCAAACGAGAGAAAAGGAGAGAAGAACCTTCAAGACTATTTTAGCGAAGGTGGAATTCTCTATCGTGCCGTACTTGAGACTTGAGAGCAGATGGCTAAAAAAGACCCGATGAGATCTTCCCTTCAGAATTCAGATGACGGTGTTTCATTTCATTGCATACATACAAGGGACAATTACAACTCTTAAAAACGTGGGGAAAAGGTTATTTAGGGCCCGTTTGGTATTTGATATTTTATTTATTTTTGTTGGTGAGAAGGTATTTGATATCTAGATATCAAATAACAATCCCGATATCTGATATAGTGATATCGATATCTAGTGTTTGCTATCCATAATATATCACTTCTACATATCAAATTTGGTCTATTTTGATATACTGATTTTTAGGAAGGTATCACTTGATATCGATATTGTTATTTTGATAATATCATCCGATATCTAGATATCGATATCAAACGAACTTAGTTTCTATGAAGGGGTTAGGGCTGCGGTGGTATGAGAGTCACTGAATGAAAAATATATTTGCCCCCGACAATTGTGCAAATCGTATGCGAGCAACATCCCCCAATGGTTTCACCGACTTCTCTGCACTCGATGGAGAGAAGTTGGAACTGGAACTGGCGCTCCGAACGGAAAAAGGGTAGGAGAGGGATGGAGGTAATTGTGTTCGCTGTGTTTTGAAAAGTGAAGCCCTAGACCTCCTTATATAGGTTGTGAAGGAAGATTCGAGTCTGTCATCAGAAGATTGAGGCTCATCCAAAACCATTTGAAAGGATAAATTCTCGAAAATAAATCCAGTAAAAAATTAGATATTTGCGGATAAACACTAACAATTCTATCCGTAATATCGTCGGACTCAAGTTAAGATTTTCCACAAAGATTTTCAATTTTTAAAATTGAAAATCTAGCAAAAACCCTAAATTGGGGTTGGAGAAATGTCAAAACGAAGCACAACATTGAAGAACAATTAAACAATTAAACTTACAGACGTTGAGGAGAGATGTCGACGACTCAAGCGTTATAGTGCCTTCGACGGCAGCTAGCGACTCAGGCGAAGGAGAAGGCGAGCGGGAGATTCACACGCGCGCAGGAGAAGTAACTTGCAGGTCGCGCGCAGAAAGCCGTCGGTGAAAGGATGGAGCGAGGGAAGCTGGCGAGGAGATGCAGAGAGAGACTGATTCTCCGGCGAGAAGGAGGTGTGATGGCCGGGGTAGGTTTTGAATGATCTCGAGGGTGGAGAAGGATGAACGAGTGAGAGAGAGGACAAAGAGACTGATCTTCAGTCCGGCGAGAGGTTTCTCTTTATTTATTTATTTTTTAAAATAAAATCAGTTATTCTATATCACCGGTGATAATTATAGGCGCGTATAGTTAATACCTATTTGTAATTAAAAAAACCGGTTTTATTATTCTCAAAATCAAATTAATACCGGTTATTTTGAATAATCGGTAACCGAGAGGTAAATTATTATCAATTTAAAACAACCGATCTTATAATATCGGTATTAACGAATACTTTTGTACTAGTGAATTGAGGGCCATTGCCCTATCTCAATATGGTCGATCCATTCTAATCAATTAAAATCACCCTCGAAACCATTATACATCATGCAGAGTTTAATGCTTCCAACTACTATCCATAAGGAACTGGACTAGATAAATAAGTCCTTCTGGAATAAAGATTTGCAGCACAGACCCCTCACACTAGCTGAGATGTATGACGAAACCAACAATAAAAAAACATCTGGATAGTCATAAAAAATAAGAATAAGACACAGCAAGAGACGAATTGTAAAGACAAATTGTAAAGACCATTCGCGGATGAGCATCCAAACAGGAAACTATAAACTCACAAAAACCATATCATCTGCGGATGAAAGAGAGGGGCACGTGTCTGACATGCCCACACCCCACGAGTTGAACACATGTCAAACTACAAACCCCACGTGGCGAGTTGTCTGAAGGTCACCCATTGCCTATAAAAACAAAAACTAACATACTAGAAGGAGACTTTTGGACGGAAAGAAGAGGAAAAAGCAAGCGGACATGGACCAACAATCTTGAGAAGAGTGAGGAAAAGAGGGAAAGAGAAAGTAGGACACGCGAGGAACTCTTTTTCAGGAAAAGGATCTTTTTCGCGGACATAAACCTAATTTTGCTTTTTGAAAGCCCGAAGTAAGAATCAAGAGTTTGTTGTTGTTGGACCCCAAGCCAGCCAACGACGGTAGGTAAGCGGTTGATTCCCAATTCATCCGAGAAAACCTCGATAAGGGAATAATCCATCAATGCCAATGTAATCCAATTATTCCCGCGGCACAGGTTGGGCCGTACCGATCACCTTGGTACGGGTCAGGTAAGCCCGTTGGAAATATTGAAGGCCCCACTGGGTATGTTCACGGGTCCCACTAAAAATGGAGGCCTTCTTTAATTCGAGTCTTTTCAATGTAAACAAAAAAACAAAGGCGGTTTGAGAATGAGTAAATCGAGAGACATGAACGAAACCCTTCAAATGAAGCTATTGTGAAAGACAATGGTTGAACCAGACAACATCTTAGTTAAGATTATTAGACAAAAATATCTAAAAGGAAACGTTAATCAGTCGAGCACAATGTTGAGTAAGAGAAGCCAATAGTGCATATGGACTGGGGTGATTGGGTGAGTATGAAGCATATCAATAAGCACATGCAATCCAAGTGAAGTGAAGTGAAGAAAGGAAGGCAAGAGCTATTGCTACTCGGAGGATTACTTGACTACTCGACCGAGTACTGGCTATTCAGAAGCCCATGCGCCAAAATTTAATACTCTCTCTTAATTTATTAATTTTGGTCGACAAAGCCCTTGCTCCTCAGGGGAGCTTTCAATAAGGAAAAAACAAGGAAAGGGCCATCAGGAGTTACACCATCTTGGTGTCACCATCCCAATAGCATCCTCTCCAGAACACAAGCAAAGTTTATAGGCAACGTGTCCAAAATACAAAAGCCAAGAAGAAAGAAAAGAGCAAAGTTTGCAATACTATCGGCGAGACTATTCGCCTCCCGGTAGATGAGACGGAACTGGATATCCCAGTCCCTACGACAGAAGCCATGGCAAACTGACACCAGGGTAGCACACGGATGGGTCGACTTGACCCCTTTCAAAACAAGCTCAAGAGCTACCTTCGAGTCAACCTCGCATATCACCTTCCTGCAGCCACGCTCCCATGCCAACTCGATTCCCTTGGTGATCCCCCAGAGCTCCGCCTCCACCAACGAGCATCTTCCTATATTCTGGGTAAAACCAACAATCCAATCTCCCTTCTCATCCCGGATGACACCCCCCGTAGTAGCCATGCCCGAGTTTTTAACCACCCCATCGGTATTAAGCTTAACCCAATTTGCTTCCGGCAAGCTCCAACTCACAGCAATCTTGGTTTTCACTTTCTCCTTGTTGAGCCCCAGCAGGTTCTTCTTTGCCGCGCTATAGCTACTGATGATGTTGCTGCAGTATTTCGGCGTGACCCTGACGGCGTCTCCCCCTCTGAACACCAGCTCGCTCCTTCTATTCTAGATCTTCCAGACCGCCACCACAAAGAAATCGTTCCATGGCACCCCTCTAGGCCCCACCTTGGTCGAGGAGATATTGCTTCAAACCCACGCAGCGAACGGGAAGGAGAAGAAGCCCTCCACCCGCTCGGCGCCCTCAACCTGCAGCCAGAGACTTGTCACAGTACCACAGTCTCTAAAGATATAAATAAGGGATTCGCAAGAGTTACTAAAGACTGGGAAATTGTCGGAGTTACCTATATGTCGTCGGACTCTCTCCTCGTTCGAGAAGATGCCCCCTTTGCTTGCGAGCCACACAAACGTACGGACCCGCTCCATAATATTGAGCTTTCATAGCCTCGCGAAGAAGCACGAGTCTGCAGAGCTATAATCGTCACTGCTACAGGTCGCCGAATAGCCCGATTTGACTGAGTAATCCCCGTCACTGCTCCTATTCCAACAGACTCTGTCATCGCTCTCCGAAACTGTCATGGCGGCAATCTTCAAAGTAGTTTGCGCCGGCAGAGCATCGGTAAACTGATTCCACTTCCAGCCCCTACCTTCTTCCCAGAAGTCCGCCACCCAAACATGAGACAGAAAAAGATTAACATCCCCCGCCACCAAAGTACGCAGGGGACATTCCTCAACCTAGGTATCCTCCCAGAACCGAATGCTCTCTTATTTCCCCAAGCGCCACTTGATATGAGGTTTAATGATCAAATCCACCGCTTTGACGATGCTTTTCCATATAAGCGTGGCACTTGGCGAGTTCCTTAGCTGGCTTCTGGCATACTTGTTGACGAGGATCTCGGACCAAACTCCCTCTTCCCCACTTAGGAGTCTCCAACTAAGTTTCGCAACAAGCGAGAGGTTGAGCTCTATCATTCTTTTAATATCCAAACCGCCAATCGCCCTGGGCTTAGTAACCTCATCCCAGACAACCTTGTGCATACGTCTCCGCTCCGGTGTAGACCCCAAAAAGAAGTTCCTACAGTGTTTCTCCATATGCTTGCACACACTATTAGGGAGCATCATAGCCGACATCGAGTACACTGACATAGATGAAAGTGATCGTAACCCTCCCGGTGAAGCTTAGGAGGTTCGCTTTCCATCCCGACAGCCTAGCTGTGAATTTATCCAGTATAGGCGCAAAAGTGGCCTTGGAGATGCGTTTATGGAGAATCGGAATACCCAGGTAATTCCCAAGGTCATAAGTGACCTCTATTCCTCCAGCCACCTGTAGTCTCATCTTCAATCCTTCGTTGACATTCAGGGAGACAAGGACCTTTGATTTGCTTGAGCTGAAACTAAGTCCCGAGTGGCCGCAGAAAGACTCAACGCACTTCTTGACCACACTGAC
Source organism: Persicaria tinctoria (assembly GCA_037127255.1). Taxonomy (NCBI): domain Eukaryota; kingdom Viridiplantae; phylum Streptophyta; class Magnoliopsida; order Caryophyllales; family Polygonaceae; genus Persicaria; species Persicaria tinctoria. Next base: position 47,368,633 of record JBANSL010000002.1, read on the forward strand.
CTGCGACACTGAAGCCTCCGCGAAAAGCAAGACGTCGTCTGCGAAGAACAAGTGCGATAGTTTTGGTCCTTCTCTAGTGATGTTAATCGGTTTCCAATCCCCACGATCCACTGCTTCCGAAATAAGGTGCCCTAATCTCTCCATACATAAAATAAATATGTAAGGGGAGATTGGGCCCCCCTGTCTTATGCCCCTAGACGAGGTGAATTGTTCCGAGACCTCGCCGTTCCAAAGAACATGCATTCTCGGCGATCTGATGCATTCCATAATCCATCTAGTACAAACCCCAGGAAGCCCGACACAAATCAAAGTACACTTTTTTAGAACGATAAAAACATGTTGTTTACTATTCATGTACACTTTTTTTAGAATGATAAAAACATGTTGTTTACTATTCATGTACACTTTTTTTAGAATGATAAAAACTATATAAAATATATACTTTTTTACATTTGTTTTTATAAATTCATACTTAATAGTAATAAGTATGAAATTAGTAAAAAAATTATTATTTTATATAGTTTTTTAGCCCCTAAAAAAGCGTGCATGAACAATAAAACGTCATGTTTTATTTAACGGAGAGATTATGAATTTAGAGAATTTTTTCTTTTATCTTATTTTGCATACAAATATACTATTAGGGCACACAAATATCATACTACCATACACAAGGTTCCATAGACACAATACATGAGCGAATTTCAGGGTTTATTATACTTGTAGTTTTAGAAATCCTAAAATCATTTACGTGTGGATTTCTAAGTATTTGCATGTTGCAGTTACGTATTATATTTAGTAAGTTATTTTATTTTCTATGCAAGATAATTATGCGTTTTGATTATTTTACTATGCGTATTTTGATTTTCTTTTTTGATTTTGAAGGTTAAAACATATTGAAAACTTAAGAAATATATACAAGGGTAAGATTCATGGGGGGAGACCATTCACGGTCTTGTGTACAAAATGAGGGATAACCTCGATCTATGGTAGCTCATAGGGTGACTATGGCTTGGTTCCATTGCAAGGATATGATCCATATAGGTTGTGTAGATCAAGTCACTCTAGGCCACAACCATCAATATTCAGAAATACACACAAAGGTAAATGGTGCATCAAATACCTTTGGTTATGCCATTAATGTTGATGCAAGCATTACCTTTGCATAAGCTTATTGCATTACAAGTAAGATGATCAGAAAGATAGTGTATCTTGTGATCATTCACTTGGAATCTTGGTTGGGAAAAAATCTCAATACTTGTAAAAGAAATCATTTGTGAAAGACATTACAAGCCCAAAATTTAAACAAAAAAAATGTACGTTGAATGGATAGCTTCCAGTGTTGGCTTAGGAACTGGTTGGTCTTCATTCTTCACTTAATCTTGGGATATATCATTACTAGGTTCTCTAATTGAATTGAGTTGAGAAATATGTGTTTTGAACAAATGAAGTTATGATATATTTTTTCCTCTGAATGGAAACATATGATTTGTGATTGTAAGCCATGTATTTGTTAGATCATTAGGATCTAAATTGTTGTAGCTTTTTCATATTGCTATTTAATTATATGTGTTTTATGGGGTTATTTACAATTATTCATATGTTATGACTATGTTTATACCTTATGCATGCACAATCATGATGTTTGTATATGAGCTAGTGATGACTTGTGCGATTTTTACCTCATATTACATTTGAAATGGAGAAGTTCATATTTACATATTCTTAAATTGAAAACTATAACTTTCACTAATCAATGAAATCATGTTAGCTAGAAATTAAAGGCATTGGTGATCCGAATTAAGGTTTAGAATCTATGAGTTTATTGTTTTTATTTAATATTATTTCTAGAAAATAAATTAGTTATTATATGTGGCCTAATTCCTTGTGTTTGAAATTTTTTCTATACTAAAATATATGATATAAAAATTATGATGAGAAGAGTTTAGGTGTTGCTACTAGTTAAGCTCTCTGTTCCATCTTCTGTAACTCAACAACATCAATAGTGAGATTGGCTTTTATGGATTCCTTCATCATTAGATCATGATGAACAAAGATAATGGGGAAATTGAATGAGGAATTATCTTTTAACATAAATCTAGGTAGATCGGTAAGATCTAATACTTACTCTTTAAGCAGAATCATCTATTATAACTAATGGACAATCCATCCATTATTTATTTATATCTTAATTAAGCTCATTGAAATAAATATAAAGTTCAATTCTCTTCTATCAAACCACTTATACTGACTTGATCGACGAATCACATCTGAGGGACTTTAGTCCATTCTTTGATTGTTCCTTGTGCTTTAGGTCATATTAGCGAAGATCATCAATCTCCGTTGCCTTCATCTGATTCATAATCCCTCTGATATATAATAATAATAATAATAATAATAATAATAATAATTATTATTATTATTATTATTATTTTAATAAACTCCAAATAGTATAGAAATCAAACAACCGAATGTTTACAAGAAGTTAGCGGGCAGCCGGGAAACAAGCTGCGCGCCAACCCCCTTGGCAATGGAAAAACAAACTCTGGTAAAAATATGAGCAGCTAGACGAGAACTAGAATCTAAGGCTAGAGAGAAGGAACAGATCCGTCCCAGAAGCGCAATCGCATCCCCATCCAGCTCACCAAAGGAGGAGAAAGAAAAAGGCAAAAACCCATAACCAGCAGCAGAGCACACATCCCGATACTTGGTGCACTTACGCCGCGCTGCGTCGAGAACACACCGTCCAGGAGCGAAGGAAGCCAAGCAAGTCTGAGTGAGGGGGGAGGATCCCGTGATATCAACACACACATCTCGACCCCGATCCCAAGAGTAAAGAAAAATGTCAGCGGGCCTAAGAGGTCTGTCAAGACTGTCAACAACACCGATGTCCACTTTCTTCCCAGAGAAGATCCCAGCACGGAAGAAAATGTCGAAGAGGGTATCACGGACAAGATTATGCCGATGTTTGAGCCCAATGGAACTCGAACACGACACAGCATGATCCCCAAAATTGTCATCCTAAAAAACCCGACCACATGCAGAGCAAGGAAGACGAGGACGAAAAAGAGGGATACCCAAACGATAGCAGAGGACAGACCTGTAAGTCCTACCATTTATTATTATTATTATTATTATTATTATTATTATTATTATTATTATTATTATTATTATTATTATTATTCTAACATGTAAAAATACAATCATATATCCGGGAATGGACACATGAATTCAATACCATGTAAAAAAAAAATCCAAGTATCCAAATATATCCTATAGATAAAAAAAAAAGATTAACTTCATTAATCACTTAAGTTATCTGCATTCAATACCATTGAATTAAAGCATATATGCATGATTATTAACAACAGAGTACGAAGTAGTGTGTTTTTAGAGGAACAGATCTCTCTGTAGTCTCTCTTTGGTTTCTTGAATATACCATCATTATTATTTATTAAAGAAAAAAGGGCAAAAATGCATGTGAATTTCTGTACAACTTATAATCAGGGTTCCTACCATTTTGAATTAATCAACAAAAACCTGCAGGGTTTTCATATCAATTGTGACAATCCACCAAAGATGGAGGAGGCGTCAACACAGGTGTCTCCTCCTGCTGTTGCAGTGGCAACGCTGGCGGTGGTGGCAACGGAGTCGGTGGCCTTTGTTGCTCTGCTCCGTCCTCATCTTCCTCTTCTTTACAGGATTCAATTTGTAGCTTAGACTGGTCATCTTGATCAGGCGGTGCCGGTAAGTTGAGATCCAAATCCAATGACAATTTACAAGCCTCCACAACCGACAAAATCTCCCCTTCCATGGTGCTGCTAACGTTCCCAGTCAGCCGCGTAAACGATAAAGAAGGCATTGATTGTTGAACTACTACAGTCTGATGATCATGATAGCTAACAACCCCATGGCCAAACATACCACCGCCGACTGCCCCACCACCAACGGGTCCCCGATGGCGCCTCATGTGGCCACCGAGGGCCTGCCCTGACGAGAACTCTGCTCCACAAGTCGAGCACTGATGAATTCTTTGCCTCTTGCCGCTAGTAGTATTGTTGTTGCTCCCTAATTCATTCTCATTATTATTGTACAAATTATTAACTAATACTTTGTTCCCCAAGTTGAGGGAAAGGGAATTGTTATTAGTTCTAAAGGCTACCACATTATTATGGTTATTATAACTATTTTCTTGATCATCTGCTAAGGAATGTTGCTGGTGGTGAGTCAGTGTTATTATTCTAGTGCTTTCAGGTCCGTCGTCCTTCTTTGGGCGCATATGGCTAGCGCGGTGTCCACCCAACGCTTGAAATGAAGGGAATGTCTTGAAGCAAGTCTTGCACTCATACACGTAGTAACCAGCTTTGCTCCCATGCGGAGTTTCTAGAAACTTCCTGCTTGTGTACTTTATTTCCTTAGGCGGTGGTTGGTGCTGCTGCTGCTGCTTAGGCGAAATAGGTGAAGGTGAAGATGACGATTCGAGCAACGATTGGCCTTGAGCTAGAAGGATTAGGCAGGTGGCTATCTCCTCTTCCTCCTCTGTGCTTCCTCCCCACCGACATTCTTCCTCTGATGCCTGTACATTGCTGCATATGTCGCTGCTCGCCTCCTCCGACTTGGATGCGTTAGCGCCCTCCTGATGCTCATCAGCAAGAGGCACGTGCATGCGAAAGGGTATCGGGGATTGTGGCCTTTGCCTTTTGGTTCTCTTTCCTTTGACGATGTTGGGGGAAACGGTCGCGTCATTCGCGGGTGCTGTCGTGCCAATGACACCATCCAGGTCCTGGGGCGGGTGATCCGACTGCTCCATGGCTTGATCTTCATGCTCCTCCACTTGCACCACCTCCATAGACCCTTATGGGTCTTCTATATGGACGGAGATGTGGGTGAGATAGGTTATCGGTCGATGACAAGTACGTTGGACGCAGAGATATAGATGTAAAATCATGCATCAAGATGAATGATTATTTAATCGACAAATGGAGAATTGATTGTTTGTTTATTGTTGTTGGATGAAAAATTACAAGTTCTTTATTATTGAAAGGAGTTGCTAAATTATGATAGCTTTATAACCTTTTTTTGGGATGATAATTAAAATTAGTGCGGGAGAAGAAATGGTGGATACAATTAATATACTGTATTAAAGACAGGGTTTAAAAAAGAAATATATTACTGGTAAATAAAAAAGGCAAAAATTAGTGACAAGTCCTAAAAACAGAACGTAAATTTCGGTGGATGCACTAATTTTCTTATACTTTGCCAACCACTCTTCTTGTAATTAACTTATCCAAATTTGCATTCCTATGTTTGTTAAACACAAATGATAGCCATAAGAATGACCTTCCTCAGACTATGTGATAAGCATAACTCCAACATCGAATCGAGGACAATTAGTGGAATTGTGAGGGGAGAATGCACTACTACATTAAAGTTCAAAGAGTGTGATTTATCGTGGCGGTTTTGTTAAGAAAATGGTTTCATGGCAGCGGTTTAAGAAAATGCTATGGGTTCAGAAGCGGTTTTGTTTGTATACGTAGTTGTAGATGTGGTTTTCAAATCTCTTGTTTATTTAGGCGATTTACCTATCCTTTAGAGGCATTTCATTAAATTTGCTATATTTCATATTGCCCCTAGCTAGCCTGCCCTATTTTCTAAAAGCTTTCTAATGCCCACTAAAATAAAACAAATACTACGTAAAAGCCCTGATAACCTATGTTTAGATAACGAGAAAAGATTTAGGGGAGCGAAACAATGTTCAAATCTTCAAGAGATTTGGAGGTTTGAGTAGGGTGCAACAACTTCAAGTGAATTTGGGGAGAAATTCGTAACTTCAAGCATTTCAAAGCTTCATGTTTCAAGCAATTTAGCGGAGAAGCAATTTTCCAAATGGATTTGAGAGAATTCCAAAGCTTCAAGTGATTCAAGTCTAGTAGGTTTTTTATTTTATTTTTCAAACCTTCAACATATTGGATCCATGTTTGACTGATTAGAAGGTGTTAATGTGCCTTGAACGACTGTTGACCGGCGACGCATCGGGGGGTCCGGGGGGCGGAGCCCCCCGGCGGTGGTCTCGCTGACCGGTCAGCGAGTCGGGGGTCCAGGGGGCGACGCGCCCCTGGGGGGGGCTAGGGGGGGCAGCGCCACCCCGCCTTTACGGTATGCGATGTTTATTGTAAACGGGCCTATCGTCTGTCTATTTTGGGCTTTCAGTCCATTGTCTGTTTAGGGTTCCATGAGTCTCTTCATATACTCATGGAACGCCGTCCCCTGTAACTTAATCTGTTTTCGCTTCCTCTAATAAGAAATCTGGTTCTCTGCCCGTGGACGTAGGCAACACACCGTTGCTGAACCACGTAAATCTCTGTGTCTTTCTTCGCTATTATCGTTCTCGTTATAACAGAAGGAAAGTAGCATATCCCTATTTGTTTATTTCTAAAGCATTACTCATTCGAAACTTTATTGATTTGCAACAATTTCAAAACGATTAGGAGTTTTCAATATGTAATTTTTTCTCTTGTGGCAGTTTTTTATGAAAAAAATTTCTAGTGACATTGATTGATTTTTTGTGGCAGTTTTTTCAATGAAAAATGATTTTTTTTTCTAGTGACAATTGTTGATGATAAAAAAAAATCGGTGTTAATTGATTTTTGTCTAACATTTTTTGTGATTTTTGTTGGTGATAGGTTTCTCCAATGATAGTGGGGTGTTTTGTGATAATTGTTGATGAAATTATATTGTCACGACGTAATAACCATAAAAAATTATTACCGCAAGATATCACGAACATAATGTCATCATATTTTAAAATTTTAATCATTAATGCTCATAAAAAATTGTCACCATAATACTACTCCCTCCGTTTAGTTTTAAATGTCATTTTGAATTCTTTTCACATTATCAAATTATTTGTCGTTAGTACAATACTTGATTACTCACCTGCATTTTCACCCCATTTCCCCATTAATTTCTGTACTTGTCATAATTACTTTATAAGGTATACAGACTAATTTGTGTACTAGGGCATTAATTAGTTTTGGTTTGCATCTTCTCATTCAATTAATTAAATACGATAAATGAAGTTAAAAAGTGTGAGAATCCGTACAAAGTGTGGGACATTATGGAGCACAATGTTTGTTTTCCTTAATTAGTGTGCGATTGGCTTAGACGACAATTAAAACCGAACGGAGGGAGCACTTCTTATAAAAAGTATCACCATGGTACAGTCTACATAAGAAATGTCACCGTCACTTTATGTATCACCAAAATACCGTCACCAACTAAAATTTTATAACTTTGACTATTTTCTCTCACTCGAATCTATCACCAAAATATTATTTCAAAAAAAATTGTCACACCACATCATATATTACCAAGATACTGTCATCAACCCATATTTTCAAAATTTGAATGTTGAGTGGATCAAAATATTATAACCATGATACAATTTCAACAAAAAAACTATCGTCATGATATCTTAGCCTCCAAAAATAATCACCGTCACACTATTTATTATCAAGATACTGTCACCGACAAATATTTTCAAATTTTGACTGTTGACACTCTTCAAAAAAAAAAGTGTCATCGTGATACTCGTTATCACATCTATTACCTGATATTTGTCATAAATGTTATCATGAGACTAAAACCTTATGACAAAGAGAGTACAACCTAGATTTAGTTGCCGAAATTTGGTATTTAGTATATGTCACCTAATATTATCATCCCTAGTCACCAAACTAAAACTTTAGGACAAAGGGAGTATATACCCTGGAGGGGCTGCTCAGCTGATAAAAATCGATGTTTAGTATGATTTAGGGTTAGGGTTTAGTTTAAACCCTAAAATGTATGTAACAATGCACCCTATCAAAATAAAAAACAATACATATAACCAAAATTTGACATGTCAAGACTATGATCAGCAAAAAAATTTGCGAGTTGATTTTTTTTTTTTGGTCATTGTTGTTTGTGACAGTTTTTTTTTTGGTGATAATTGGTCTTATATATTCCTAGCTAGTGACAACCAAAATTTTTCCTCTTGGTAGTTGTTAGTGATAATTTTTTCCGGTGGTAGTTGATCTGTTTCCCATGATTGTTAATTTTTTCAGTGACAACTAATTTTTTTCCTAGTGATAGTTGTCGATCATAAATTTTGTGTGACAATTATTGGTGATAAGTTTTTTCCAGTTACTATAAAACATTGTCATCAATTATTGTCATTAACAATTGTCACCAACTATAAAACACTTTCACCAACTACATAAAAAATTATCAACAAAAATTATCACAATTGAGAAATAAAAATTGTTAACAGGACACTATTAACATGCAATAAAATTGTCACCAAAATTCATAAATTGATTAGTAATAATCCAATAGGGATTTTTATAAATAATTCAAAGATCAATTTTGCTTATGGCATTGCATCACAATTGGAGAGAACAACTAAGAAGAGTGAGATGAGAAATTTTCATTGACAATCCAATCTCTCCTTGATTAAGCTCGATCTCTCCATTTCATACTCGAACGAACTAGCAACCTCCTCGATGACCTCTGACGTAATTCAAAACCTCAAATCAATGTTTGACTTAACTTCTAAAAAATTCATTGATGTTGAGAAATTTCATATACAATTCGATATTAGTTTTTTTTTCTACCTCCTCTTCATCATTGCAACTAATATCCTAGTGTGGTGATAAATCAAACTCAAAAGTCATTTCGTGCATAAATAAATGTCATCATGATTGTTAGACTTTCGACATCATGATTGTTAGACTTTCGACAATCATTTCATCTTGATTGTAAGCATATACTATCATCAACTATTGTTACTCCCTCCGTTCGCGAAAACATATCGTTTTAGCCTCGGACACAATTTTTAAGGAATTTCTTTAACACCCAAATTGCCCCTAATTACCTCTTAATTGGTTTCAAATTATTGCTTATCCCAAAATAAAGCACAATCATAATTAAGACTAAAATTGGAGCCAAAATTTAAATTTGATAAGACAAATTCAAAATAAGCAAGGGTAATTTGGGAAATAATTGGGTATAATGTCTAAAACGACAAGTTTTTTTGAACAAAATCGAAACTTTAAAACGACAAGTTTTGGCGAACGGAGGGAGTATCAAATAGTGTCACACTCAAATGTTATTAGCATAACATGTATAAATAAATTGTCGATCACCATATAAAAATGAATCACTTGAACTATCACCAGAAACAAATAGAACATAATGACACAAGATACCTAAAGCGTTCATGGGATTTCGCCTATACTTATTACCCCACTTGTGACGACATAATGCTTTTAAAATACATGTAAGCCTTAGCCTAGGTTATGCGCTTATTAGTTCCAGTGATGAGGGTTGTGAGTTTGACTCACGGTCAATTAAGTTACTCTTCAATCGTCGTCTGTAGAGGAAGTTCGGCGGGGTTGTTATCCCAAGAAATGTTCTTCTCCGACCGAGGATCTTTAGAACTCAACTCCGGAGGTTTTAAGTCCGGTGGATAATCAGAGCTCTTATGATTTTCTATCTTTCGGATCGGATGTCTTTCTCTGAGATTGGAGGGGGGTATTTATAGGGAAACCAAGCAAGCAGCTGGCTGGCAACCTCGTGGTTCTATGTAGGACACGTGTAGCGCATTCCCACACGCTTAGGGGCATAGGCAATACACGTGGAGCCTTTAGAGGCGAGGTGCTTGAGCCAGCGAGCTGCTTGCTAGGACTTCGGAGGTCAACGAGGTATTTTGGAGAGTTCATTCTGATTCTTACATTGTGTTTTGGGTTGCGAGGGAAATAAGGGTTAATAGATCTTGGGGGCGCTAAGCTTAATTCTTTGGGTTCGATTGGATACTTTGCTCGCGATGTGCTAATGATGGGACCGACCATCCTTTTGCGTTGGGTGACCCATTTATGACGTAATATTCTGTGTTTATTATATAGCCTATTTTTTATGGCATCGTCATATCTCCTCGTAACCGGATCGCGAGTGACACTCTATTCGCGATTAGGTTTCGACAAGTACGATGCTCTCCGCCAAAGCTCTTAGTTTATTAGATGAACCTTACTTGGGCCTATCGTGCTCCTTTGGCCACTAGGCTGGTTGGCCCCACATGGACCTATAAGTGGGGTTTTTTACCCTCGCTCATTCTCATTCCACATTTCTGAATTTCTAAAGAGGAGGGAAGAGAGAGGGATTTTCAAGGGTTTCTTGTGTTTTTGAAGAACTGAGATCGGAGTTTAGGTGGCGGTTCGCTCCCAGTTCCCTGAGTTTTTCAGTGCTTCCCTCTCGTAGTTGCTCAAGTAAGTTGTCCCTGATCTTTCTTTTGCCCTTTTTAATTTCCCAAGTTTGCGTCATCCTCTCGAGATTTTTAGGGTTAGCCGGCAAAACTGAAACCAGTGGCGGTTATGGGGTGGCGATCGGGGTACGCCCTGGTGCTTTACCCCTGACTTTCCCCTTTGTCTCCTTGGTCGTAATTGATCTTTGTGGAGTAGCAAACGGGTAGTTAGTAGTAGTAGGGTGGTGTCGAGAGGGGGTAGTGTTGTATTTTGAGTTTTCCGGACGACCTCCGACGGTTTTTTCGGACTTCGTGGAGTACCTCCGACGAAAAGGGGCGAAAGAAATCCTTTCGACACCCCCCTTTTGTCTTTCTCAGGGGTGATTTCTCGAGAATCGAGAAATCTTTATGAGGGAGATGGAAGGGCGCCTTTTAGCCATCGTCCCGTGGGGGGGAAGATGTATTTTCAACGTCCCTTCGGGGAGGGGTGCATGAGGCGCCAACATAAGCCTTTAAGGGGGCTTTTTGGCGCCAAATTTATTTACTCGCGATGTTGAAAAGGTAGTTTTTCCCTTGTTAATTTTTCTTTTTTCTTGTGTCTTTTCCAGGAGATCTTTCCTTTGTCTTTAGAATTAAGATGTCGCAGGAGAGTGATAGCCAGAATCGTAGTGTGAGCTACAAATATGAAGAAGTTAGTTCCTCGCGACCAGTTCCCGTGCCGATGTTAGTTCGGAATCCGCGGCGAGTCCGGCTCCTCTTCCACCAAGTAACAAAATTCGGGAGGAAAAGAGAAAGAGGGCGAACCCTGGGGATGGTCCCCATGCGAAGAGGCGGAAGATGGCTAGAACCATTAAGCGCCCTTTAAAAAGGAACGACCCCGAGTATTGCCATACCTCAGAGTCCATAAATGACATGGGAAGGGGCGAGTCGTCTCGCGTACCTAAAAAGTCTAAAAAACCTATCCGAGTGGTCCCGGGTGACTTCGCCCTGCCCCTAATGATCGAACAGAGGTCGACAGCTATATTTTTTGTGACGGTTATACCTTCGCGGCGCCCCCTCCCCCTCCAACAATATTTTTGGATCGCGTAGCTCCTACCGTATAGAAAACGCTGGGTGAGGAGTCGATTTTAGATGTTAAGCACCTGGAAGAGGTCGCTAGACTTTATCCGTGGCCGACTGGGGTAGAGATAGGTTTGGCCGTTGGTGGCGGGGGATGTTTAAACGAATACAAAGATCATATGGTAGTCCACCTGGGCAGCCTGCTTCAAGGGTTCCGTCTCTCTCTCCCCCCTCTATATGTAGATTTTTTAGCTTATATAAACCAACACCCTGCCCAGCTTGCTTTTAACGTATGGATGTATCTGGCGGTATACATCATGCGTTGTGCTGCCATTAAGCAAGCGTCATCGTTAGATCATCTTTTCTCCGTTCTTTCCTTGAGGCACGGTGAGGGATTGGTTCTGCCTCCCTGGATGGGAAGATCGTTGAGAGGTTGTCCAGTAGTCCCTGATGGAGGAAAAAGTGGTTCCTCGTTCGCGATCCAACCAAAACCATATTGAACTTTGTGATCAAACCCGACGAGTATGTTGCACCTAGTGATAAGCATGATGCAGCGGATAGGTGAAGAGCTGCGTTTAAGAGGGGGGTTGCGGTTGTACGAGGTTATAGGAAGGTTGTGACCCCGGTTCGCTTGGAAATGGCTAAACTTAGCCTTCCGCATCGGCCGGGTCGGTGTCTAGGAACCTTTTATTCTAAATCCTTTGGTGTTTTGACTGTGGCTTTCATTCTGACTTGCTTTAATATTTCCTGCAGATATGGTAGTTGACAAGTCGAAGGTTTCTGCGCTCGCGAAGAGGAAAAATGCCACGAGAGGTGGGCCAGGACCGGCTCTTACTATCACCCCGCGTCGGGGTGGTGGTCGTCAAAATGTTCCCCGCGAGTCTCCTATTGTAGCTACAAGTTCAAAAGGGAAAAAACCGTTCGAGGACCAAGAGAGTATTTCGTCCGATGACCAACCGTTGGCCCATCGTGGGCGAAAGCGTCTAAAGGAGGGTACATAGGGCACCACACGCCTAAACTCTGACCCGGCTACCCGTGCCGAGACACAAATGATGGCTTACCGGCTGCCTGGGTTTGACCCTATTGATATTAAGAAGTTGGACATCCCTCTGACGAGTTGTTTGGACGAAAGAGATTATCTTCATCATTTGACGAATGAAGAATTAGTTGAACATGGCCGTAAGAGCAGGGGCTGGGTAATTTTCGTCGCGACTTATGCCTTTATTTCTTCTTTCTTCTTTTATTTAACTTATGCATTTTATTTTTATCCGTATGTTGTTGTAGGATAATCTGTAATGGTTTGAAATGGCCTTGCGTTTAAGAAATTATGGTGACAGAGTGAGGGAGTTGAGGACTAATGTGGCCACTCCGAAGACAAAGGTGGAAAAGTTGAAGGATGCGGAGCTCCGAGAGGTAACCATTGAGAGCCTCAATAATGCTTTGATGAAATCCTAGAAAGATGCAGAAGCCGCGAAGAATGAGCTAGATCTGACGCATGTTGAACTTGCGAAAGCTCAAGAGGTGGGGGCCTGACATGAACTGGAGGCCACGCGTTTGAAAAGTCATCTCAAAGATCTTGAGGGTGAATTGGGGGCGGTTCGCGAGGAATTGGCTGGTGCGAAGAGCCAGTTGGAGCGCTTTATTTCTGGGGATGAGGATGTTCTTTCTAAGAAGTTGCTCCACGAGTTCATGCTTAGTGACGAGGGCCAGGGGTGGCTATCTGGTTTACTGGGGGTGCCGATCGGGGTTGGCTTGATCATTACCTCGAGACGGATGGAGAGGACGTCCTTTATGACAAGGTCTCCGATGCGTGGATGGACGGGATCATGGGTGGGATCACTCAGAGTGTTAATCGCTTTGCTTATCTCGGCGACGGGGTGAGAATGTTTCCTCCTAGCTACGAGGATGAAGATTTGAAGCTTAAGGATCCTCACCGCGAGTTGCCTCCTCCCCATGACGCTCCTATTAATGATGCAACTCACCTAGCTTGACCCTCCGCCTGATGGTGAACAAACCCCTGAGCCTGCTTATATAGATCGCCCTCTTATTGATGTTTGACTTGGCCGTTTATTCCATTCTCTGTAAAGATATTTTGGAAGTTTGAAAACATTTCTACCTGTAGTGAGAGTCTCGTACTCTGCTGTGGTTTGCGTGTTTGTTTGACGAATATTTCCAATCCTGTGGTAAGCGATGTCTTATCATGGTTTTTTGTGAATATTTTACCTTTGAACTTACCGTGGCTTTATTTATTTCTTTTGTCTGTTTTTCTTACTGGCTTGTTCCGCCGTTTTTTTTATGTTTCTTTATGTTTATATATTGACCTGTTTATCTTGTCTACCACTTTTATTTGCAAGGTAAATTCGCGATACCCTTATCCATCTCCTGTCGTTGATCGTTTTATGGAATAAATCGTGAAATGACAAAAAGTAGGGTTCACGTATTTATTAGATGTTGCATAGATTGACCGGCCAAAGTTAAGAACTTCATAGCGATGAAATATGACAGGAAACATCTTGGCGCATCTTTTTTGTAGTTATATTTCTTCGTAGCATGCGTAGTTATGCAAAATATCCCCATTATTATCGGAACCTGGTTGCTCTATTGCCACATCAAAGTGGGATTCTCCCTGGTACTCGAAGGTGAGGCGGCTTCCTATTATGAGGTTTGTAATGTTCGCAAAAGATCGTCATCCCTCCGATAGGGAGGACCAGTCCCCCTCATCTCGTTCGACTAGGATTAAGAATTCTTGGTTTGAGGGAGAACATAGGTAGATGTGGTTTGTTATTTTCTCCCCAAACTCTACAAAGATATATGGTAGCAGGAGCCTGTATAAGTGGATCTCCCTAAGGATTATTCTGGCAAATTTAGGATTTGGAAAAAATATAGTGTTTTTGATGGAGTTTGGTGGAGGGGTTTCTGGTGGAGAGGGCTCTCCTGAAACCCTATCAAAACTTGACATTGTGTTTTTAGATAATTCACATGGTACTCCTGATGATGTTATTTATACCAATTCTACGCGCAGGGGATAGGGACGTTGTTTTCGCAGAGTTATCTCTTAATTATGGTGAAGCAAGGTGGTGCGTGCTCCTAGGATGTCTTTCGTGTAGCTTAGTGGTCGGATTTTTCCTGTAACTTTTTCCACCGCCTGGACTGAAATTGTCCTTATCAGGTGCGATTTGGATGTGTTATCTGATATTTGTTGCCCTCGTGGTTGAACTGAGTGGTGGACGGTTTGCTTATTATCCAATACTTACTGCCCTCGTGGTAGAACTAAGTGATAGGCGGTTTCCATTGATGTTTTTCTTTGTAGTTAGTATAAGAAGGTAGAAAACCCAAAGCTTTTATAGTTGGCCTATGATAATGATGTCTGCGACGCTAGTCGACATTCCCGGCGCAGTTTTTCCTCGCGTGAGGGGTTTCACTCGGGATATTGCCGCGGAGGGGCATTTATATAGGCTGGTAAGCTATACTTGTGTGATTAGTTTTTTTGGTAAATAAAGTGTTTCTAATGTGGTTGCTTTTTTTGCAGCCTTTACCCTCCATATACCGGGATTATGGTTATGATGCCCTTGGATTCGTCCATTTATGGACGCGGTCGGATGAGGAATTTATGGTGTGGGTGGAAGCCTTAGGACCCAATAACTATTGGTTTACAACCGGATGGCCCACGTTCGTTATTTCGAACGAACTTCGAATTGGGACACGCCTGATTTTTGAGTATGAAGGACACTCTTGTTTTGATGTTGTTGTTGTGAACCATGGTCCTGATAAAAAATGTGATGTGGACTTCTCAGTTCGGTGTTGAATGTTTTGCTTTTATTATGTTTACTGTGGTTATATCGCTTTGTCGCCAGCGGGTGGTTATGTTTGATGTATAATTATTTATTAAATTATCGTAGTGCTATTTGTTTAGGGTTTATCGTAAACTGTGGTCGATTTAATGAACAAGCAATATTCCCGTGTGCTGCTTGTGATTAAAAGACTTTAATCTCCAGTGTGTTATTCGCGATTAGAAGGTTTCAATCTCCAACGTGAGATTTTTGATTTAAAAGATTTCAATCTCCAGCATGGGGTTTTTGATTGAATATTTCAATCTCCAGCGCGATATTTGCGTTTGCGAAATAACGATCTCCAGTATCCTTAGATGTTGGGGAAGAATAGACCAAGATATCTCCAATGCGCTGTTCGAAAATAGAGAAACTTCAATCTCCAGCGTCGTTAAATGCTGGGGAGGAAGAATTTAGGAGATCTTCCTCTCGTGGTTCGCGAATAAAGAATCTTTATTATTCAGCGTCTTTAGACGTTGGGAATTTTCTTTGAACTGTTATACAAAGGTTGGTGACAAATTGAATCTTAAAGAAGCGAATTTTTATTGACAAGCCGAGCTTTTCTTAAGAAATTTAAAAATGGAAGAACTTTGCTTATTGAACTGGTCCTGGGATCTAATGGAAACCATTTGTTATTGGATCATCGTAGTCGCTATCGTAAAACTCGTCTTCTATGTAGCGGCCTTGCTTGTCGAAGAAATGGACTTCAAATATTACTTCTCCTAGGTAGGTGAACATTATTGATGTTTCCAGCTCTAGTCCGTGTGATTCAACAAAGTCCCTCCATCCACGTGCCACCCAGTGAGATCTGTAAGTGCCTCCTACGATGTGGACAGGGAAATCTTTGACAACGCGAGTGGACAAAAAGATTTGTTCGGGAACATGGGGTTGGAAATGTCGACCGAACTCGTAAGGCAACATCATGCGAATGTATTGCTCGTTCCCTACCAAATAAATATCGAATATAAAGGGATTGTTTGGGTTTTGATTGATGATGCTTGCTGCCATATTTGTGTTTTTTTTGCTGGAAGGACCGATAATGAGAAAGTTGTGCCGTTTAAGTTGTAAGGAAGAATGACTTTTTATAGTGGTTTCGACTGGTTTGAAAATATTTTTTGCAATATATGACCATTTTTGGGTTTCGAAACGCGCCAGTGTACTTGGTCTAATTCTGCAGGGATTCTTCGTCACGTGTAGGACATGCAGAGTATCTTGGGAAATGCTTCTCACAGATTCTTTATCTAGTTTCAACGTATGCAATAAATGCTTTAGATGATTTCCAAAGCATGTACCCCTTTTTCTGGGTATAAGAAGGCGTGGTGTTTTGTTGCAGTTATTGGGTTGCTTTTTTTAAGTATTGGTATTCTGGCAAAGGGATGGCGTCTCCCAATTCTAGGATGTGGGATTTTTTCTGTTGGGTTGATGAAGAGGAGATGATGCATCGTCTTGTAAGTTGTATACATTCTTCGTGGTTTATACTTTTTCTTGGGCCTGGACTGTTTATTAAGTGGTCATGCCCTTTTGTATGCAGCCTCTTCCCGATGCTTTTGAGAGGATGTATGGTCATGTTGTAACTGACCATGTCAGTTTAGTTTCTACAAATGGTGAGACCTTTCGTGTTGAGATTTCTAAGGATTACAAATGGTGAGACATGGTCATGTTGTAACTGACCATGTCAGTTTAGTTTCTACAAATGGCGAGACCTTTTGTGTTGAGATTTCTAAGGATTTCTCTAATCATTGGTGGTTATCTGGTGGTTGGAATAGATTTGCGACCAAAAATGGTGTTAAGGTTGGAACATCGGTGGTGCTCTTTCAATATGTGGAAAGACATTGCTTCAAAACCCGTGTTCTTCAAGATGAAGATGAGTAGAGCTTTTTGAGTGTTCTGTAATCTTAGTAGATATTTGTTTTTATGTTGTAATTTTATTGACTTTAATCGCATGCTTTGGAATCTGTAATTGCGAATATTTCTGTAATGATATCTCGATGCTTTGAATGATCCGACCTGAGTTTTTTGGTTTTGTCTTTTTCCGACTTGGATGTGATCTTTGCTAGTGTGATAATGGTGCCCTAGATCGTAGAGTTAGGTTCTGCAATTTTTGCCACTTGTTTGGCATGCAGCTGGTTCTGAAAAGTTGCTTTGGACCGATATTTGGTGATAAGACAACACTGCTTTGTTTGTTTTAGCCGGCCATAAATAGCAGATGTTCGGACTGAGATTTGCAACAGTTGTCCTTGGGCTTCGTTTAATTTAGCATTATTCTTGTAGTGAGGAATCATGACCTCCCCTCATCCTCGTCGTCGTGACATTTTCTGTTCCATTGATTCTGAAGAAAAGATGGAATATTTGGTAACTTTTTTACCCATCTTTTGTAATTTTTGTGCTTCTTACTTGATATTCCGGTTTTGTGGCTTGCAGCTTTTGCCGGAATCATTTGGTGCTCAATATGCTCGCGAGGGATTGACTCATGTGTGCTTGGCCTCTCCCACTAGGCGAGAGTTTCGAGTAAGGGTGTTTCGAGATAGCCAGGGTCATCATATCCTTACCGAAGGTTGGCGTGCTTTTGCTGTGGACAGTGGTTTACGTGTCGGGGGGTCGCTTATTATCTTTAAGTATGAGGGGAGTAGTCGTTTTACAATAATTGTTCTAGAAGCGAACGAATGAGCTTGGCATGGGATTGTACTGTGTAATCCCTTTTGATGTTTTGTTTATATGTTGGCTTTTATACGCGTGCTATCGGACTTGTTTTCAAGGTTTGTTTTAAAAATTGGACTAGAATAGCCCATGCATCCGATCTTAGCGGGCTTTTTTAACGATTGTTTGATGTCATAGTTTGAACAAAACTGAATCGTAAATAATGGTAGAGCAAACATAACATTCTTATTACTCCTCCAAATGATATGGAAACTTGTACACGTAATTCGCAAATAGAGTGATGGCAACTAAATTTACTTCTACGAAGTTCCACCTTAAAGGAAGAGAAAACTAGAAACTTTCTATGAGCATTCTCGATTTACCTCCTCCGAGGCCTGGTCGGGATGATCCGAGTTCTGCCCTGGCTCAAGCGGGATCCATTCGGAAGCGGACCTTCTGAGTGAGGAGGAGCCCATTCCGCGTCTACTTCATCCCATACCGCATCTAGGATATGAACCTCGAAGTGAACACCTCCTTTGTGAATAAAGGTTACAGAGGAACCGACATCGATACTATGTGAGCATGCAAAATCTTTCCATCCGCCGCCCAAGTAAGGAAGCCTATAATCTCCATGAGTAACTTCTACAGAAAAATCCTGCAAAATTCGGGTTGATCGAAGAATGTTCCTGGGAAGGTTTGGATGAAATTCATCTTCAAAACGCAATGGAAGGGACAAGCGATGTAACTGCTCTGGAAAGCGGATGGGCTCAGAAAATGACCAAACCGCCTGGTTTGATGTAGTCATAAAGAGAGAGAAGATAAAGAAAGTAAGTTAATGGAATTCTCCTCAAATATATTTTCTTTATAAAGGGACGTCTATGTGATCGGCTCAGGATCACGGGGGATAGTAAATAGGGCATCCTGTGTGCCGTGGCAGGATAGGGACGCAAAGATCAAATCAAGTGAAATCGTGACTTTCAGATAAACGCGGTGCATGGGGATGCCCAAAAACCTTGTGATTTTCATAGCAAATGCAGCATTAATATAAAAGTCATGATTTTGCTAAAGGTAACAAACCACTTGTGGAATGATCTCGTGTGAATGACAACTCGACCTTCGTCGTTCAAGTTCTTGACGTGAACCCTAATAAGTACAACCATTATTGGTGAAACACCATGGGCGAACTTCTTTCGAAGTTGTGGGATTAGGCAAGATCAGACCGCTTAGTTTTATATATTCTCCCTTGGAGGCTTACTTGCATGCGTATCCGTGCTTAAAGTGCACGCGATCGCTAAATTTATTCTCCTTGGAGGCTTACTTGCATGCGTATCCGTGCTTAAAGTGCACGCGATCGCTAAATTTATTCTCCTTGGAGGCTTACTTGCACATCCCCGTGTTCGAAAGACACGTGATTGCTAAATTTATTCTCCTTGGAGGCTTACTTGCACATCCCCGTGTTCGAAAGACACGTGATTGCTAACTTTATTCTCCTTGGAGGCTTACTTGCATGCGCATCCGTGTTTAAAGTGCACGCGATCGCTAAATTTATTCTCCTTGGAGGCTTACTTGCATGCGTATCCGTGCTTAAAGTGCACGCGATCGCTAAATTTATTCTTCTTGGAGGCTTACTTGCACATCCCCGTGTTCGAAAGACACATGATTGCTAAATTTATTCTCCTTGGAGGCTTACTTGCACATCCCCGTGTTCGAAAGACACGTGATTGCTAACTTTATTCTCCTTGGAGGCTTACTTGCATGCACATTCGTGCTTAAAGTGCACGTGATCGCTAAATTTATTCTCCTTGGAGGCTTACTTGCACATCCCCGTGTTCGAAAGACATGTGATTGCTAAATTTATTCTCCTTGGAGGCTTACTTGCACATCCCCGTGTTCGAAAGACACGTGATTGCTAACTTTATTCTTATCGACAATGTTGCTTGGGTTTGGAACTTTCATTTATATATATGAAGAGGTGTACCCAATCCGGAACCCCGGTGACCCCTATACATATAAAATCTAAGTCACCGAGTTTCTAATATGTCTAGTTTTTTTACGCAGAATATGCTTTAAGATTCTTTGCATTCCATGATTTTGCGAGGATCGCGCCTTCCGAATTTTGAAGCTTGAAGGAACCCATGCCTACTTCTTTGTGGATGACGTATGGACCTTCCCAATTGGGTTCAAGCTTTCCCCCGGTTGTTGCTTGTCGAAGGACCATATCTCCCTTTTGTAGGGGTCGTACAAAAACACGCTTGTTGTATCCTTCTATCAGGCGACGCTGATACTCATTTGCTTTGAGACAATCGGTATCACTTCTTTCTTCACGTAAATGGAGTTCTAACTCAAGGGCTTCGCCGTTGGAATCTTTGCTGAAATCGACTATTCTGATCGATGGAATTAGTAGCTCCACTGGTATGACAACATCCACCCCATTTTTTTATTTATTTTAAGGGTTAATTATATTGAAAGAAAGATAATGAGTATGTACAAACTGGGAGGAGAGCCTTGCCCGTGGGCTTGTAAGGCTTAAGACCAAAATCATGATAGGAAACATATAGTTGCTATCAATCTAAAGGGTGTGTTGAACCCAAAGGTTTGGTGCAACTCCTATTACTTCAAGCCAAAGCTATCAGAGGTCGGACCCGCACCCTAAGGTTGTATGATTATAATTCTCCCTTCGGCTCGACCATCAAGAGAATTACAAACACACAACCTTAGCACACCAAATACCCAAAAATACACCTTTCTAGAGATATTACAGGTGATAGCCGAATGTTTAAACAAAGTTACAATCCGTTCAAAGGACTTCAGAGGCAATACAAAAAGAGGTGGCCTCTGAAATTTCATGAGAAAGCAAGATCCCTAATTCCTCTTTGCAGCATTCAGTAGAAGCTTCAGCTGCTGGCTGGAGCCTCATTTATCAGAATAGCACCCTCTTGTAGACTTCTTGAAGTAGAGAAATGGATTGAGAAGTCATGGTGCAACACCTTGTACACTTGTGGCTTAATGAGGTGTATGATCTCAGCAGTACTTTTGCATGTGTTTTTGAAGATCTTCTCATTCCTAGCCTTCCAAATTTGATATATAGTTGCTGCAAAGGCTGACCTATTGGCTTTGGAGTACCATCCTTTCCCTCTTGCTTCTTTCTTTAACCACTTGAGCCCACTCTTGTGGGTGTTCATCCCACGCCAAATGCCGAGCCAAGCTTTTATCTGTGACCAGATTCCAGAAGAGACGTTACAAGCAAAAAACAGATGTTCATGGGACTCAGAAGTTAGATTACACAGGGGACAGTTAAGGGGTACTTCCCTTGATTTTATGAGATCCCTTGTTGCCAATCTTCTCTTAGCTGCCAACCAAAGTATGAATGAATGCTTAGGGATTATATTCATGTCCCATACAACTGATGACCAGGGTGGCTTGGGTAACTTTCTTCTGAAGAAGTTGTATGCATCTTCAATGTTGAATTTGTCACCATGAATCCATCTTTGTAGAGTACGTGTAGCTTCCTCAATGGAACCTGTGGATGTTAGTAGAACATCTCTAATAGATAAAATTTTCTTTATGAGAGGGGAATCATTTTTATTATGCACTTGCCAATTCCAAAAGCTCCCCTGATGTAAGTACTGATGGTGTATCCACCTAATCCATAGGCTATATTTTTTCCTAATGATGTCCCATAACAGCCTCGATAGGAAAGCATCATTCCACGTTTTCAGATCCTTTAAGCCAAGTCCTCTTTCCTCTTTAGGTATACACACATCTTTCCATTTTATCCTGTGAGATTTCCACAAATTTTTTGCACATAGTCTATTAATATTATCAATGAGAGTAGAGGGAAAGGGAACAATGGAGAACCAGAAGGCCTGGATTCCTTGGATAACAGATCTAATGAGCTCAACTTTCTCTGCATAAGATAAAGTTTTTGAGTTCTAGTAGCTAAAGTTGGTAAGAATTTTGTCCAGTAATGGTGAGAACTGAGAAACTGTGAGTTTCCCTGAGGATATGGGGATCCCTAAATATCTGAAGGGAAAAGCTCCCTGAGTAAACCCAGTTCTGTTTGCAATGTAAACCCTGTCAGCCTCTTTAGCTCCAGCCAAGTAGTAGGAGGATTTTGTGGGGCTCAACTGTAAACCAGACACAACAGAGAAATAATCCAAAACATCAAGTAAAATACATATAGAATCTCTATCACCTCTAGAAAGAAGTATAATATCATCAGCATAAGCCATATGAGCTATTTAAAGAGCATCACATTTTGGATGAAATTTGAAATTAGGATGCCTTGTTTTACATCTTAGCACTCTGAACAAATAGTCAACTGAGAGAACAAAAATAAGAGGAGAGATGGGATCCCCTTGCCTTAGCTCTCTCTTTCCTAGAAAATAGCCTTGGAGACTACCATTCACATTTATAGAGAAAGTTGGAGAGCAAATACATTCAAGCACCCAGGAAATAAATTTAGCAGGAAAGTTTAAGTGGATGAGCATTTGTTTGATAAATTTCCATGAAATAGAGTCATAGGCTTTTTTGAGGTCTAGATTGAGGATACATCTTGGACTAATTCTCTTCCTTGTATATTTTCTAATGAGTTCTTGCAGAAGCATGATATTTTCACACATGGCTCTACCTTCAATGAAACCGATTTGGGAGGGAGATATAATTTCTTTGAGAATAGGGGCTAATCTACTAGCAAGCAGTTTGGTAATGACTTTATAGAACACATTACAACAGGAAATGGGCCGAAAGTCATTCACACATTTAGGATTATCAGTTTTTGCTATTAGAGAAATAGAGGTGTGATTAGTTTGCTTTAATAGACTACTTCAACTGAAGAACTCTAACACAGCCTTAGTAAGTTGAGGCCCAGTAGTGTTCCAGGTGTCTTTAAAGAACCTTGATGTGAAACCATTAGGCCCAGGAGACTTGTCATCTCCAATAGACCATAATGTTGCCTTGATTTCATTAGGGGTAACCTGGCACAACAGCTCTTCGTGTCTATCATCACTGAGCACAGCACCACCACCAGAGATATATCTACTCACCACATCTTCAGTATCTCTTTCTGATCATAGGAGGTCCTTATAGAAGTTTTCAAATTGCAAAGCAATCTCCTCAAGAGACATAGTTGTACTTCCATCCTCCTTAATCAGAGCACTGACATGATTTCTTTTCAAATTCTTTTTCATCAAACCGTGAAAGTAAGCAGTGCATTTATCCCCTTCAAAGGAGTGTCTTGCTTTAGCCAGTTGAGAGTTGAAGTTAAACTCAGCTTCTTGGAGCCTAATTGCTTTCTTTTTGCTCACTTCCAAAGCAGCTAACAAGGCCTCTGAGTTAGGATCATTCCTGACAGCAGTAAATGCATCCTCATACTCCATCTCAGCAGCTTTGGCTCTTTCTTTAATGCAGGAGAACTGAGATTTATTTAGCAATTTTAGAGGCCTTTTTAGACTCTGGAGGAGTTTACATAGGATAAATTGCTCTGATCCACTCCCATTAAAATTCCAGCTTTCACTAATAATCTGTTGGAAGCTTTCATCTTTGCCCCACATGTTGAAATATTTGAAAGGTCTTTGTTTGATTACTTGTTGCTCCAGTACTTCAACAACAACTTGAACATGGTCAAAGGAAGGCTTAGGAAGTAGGAAGTGAGCAGAGCAGTGCATGCTTTGTAGGTTCCAAGTACCATTGATCATGGCTCTATCTATCTTTGTAGATTTCTGGCCTTTAAACCATGTATGTTCTTGTCCCTGGCTCATTGCATCATGTAAATCCAATTATGTACACACATCCCATAAATCAGCAATTTCATAAGTTGTAACAGTCGCACCATTTCTTCTTTCACACGATCTCATGATGGCATTAAAATCCCCTTGCACAATCCAAGCACCGGGTTTAGCATTCATCACCAATCTCAGGTCATTCCAGAGGCCTCTTCTTTTGACAATAGTGTGTAATCCATACACTTGAGCAATGTAGAATGATTTTCCTGTGGCTTTACATTTAATTTCCCCACTTATTAGTTGATCAGTAATCTTTTGCAGCAAAAAATCAACCTTCTGAGCATCCCATAGAATTACAATTCTCCCTGCAGGGCTTTGCTCAAAGTTATGTAAGAAATTCCATTGATCAAAACCCTTCTTCATTATAGCTTGAAGCTTAGTGACATCTAGTTTTGTTTCCACAAGTTCTAAGAACACGATATTTTTTCCCTTAGAAAATCCCTGGCAGCCTTTTGTTTAGGGGTACTGCCCAAACCCCTAACATTCCATGATGTTATTATCATTTAGAGGGTTTGGGAAGGGTGCTAGGCCCTTGTTCACTGGGGAATTCTTTGATACATCCATGTACAGGCCAATATGTAAGCCCTAGCACCACATCACTTCCTTCTGATTCTGCCTTTATTTGGTCTGTTTGAGATCCTTGAGCATTCTGCTTGTTCAGTCTATAACTTCTTCTAAGTTTTTCCACTTTGTCCTCTTGATTCCAGGTTAGTTGCAATTGACCCTGAATAGGAGCAGCTTGTAACTCACCATCTATAGTAGTGTCAGAAGTAATTTCGGTGATGGTGATCTGAGGCTGATCCAATTCTCCTAGTACATGGTAGGTGTTCTGATCAGCAAAGCACACTTTCTTTCTCGAAACTTTGTCCACTCCTTTCATAGTATCTTTGCCCTTTTCCAACTACTATTTTTCCATTTCTAATCTGAGTGAGGTTTCTTTGTAAAGGGCTTGAGTGTCTTGTAAATCCACAGTCTTAGCGGGGGGGGGGGGGGAGAGAGGCTTTTTTCTTTTGGTAAGCCTTGTTAATTCGATCAATAGGAGAAAACAAGGATGATTTAACAACAGATCTTGTAGTCTTAGAGAAAAGAGGGGGGAAGTCTGAGTGTTTTGGGGTGGGGATGGGGGGTTATCAGAGGAGGAGGGAAGGAGGATGACATTTGGTAGCCCTTGAGAGGGTGTGGGTAGGAGAGGAGGAAGAGAACGGGGGAGGGGGGGGGGGGGGTAAGGAAGAGGCAGGCATAATATGCAAGGTAGTGGCGCTAGGAGAGACCAAATAAATAGAGGTAGAAGGAATTGGTTCAGTGTTTTGTCCTTGGAAAAAGGCAGTGTCAGTGGAACTCGAAGTAGGATTAGATAGGTGTGGTAGAGTCCCATTTGGATTAGGATTCGAATCCGGGGAAGGGTTTGTGGGAGGGGGGTTTTGCTGGTGGGGAGGGGCAGTAGGGGGGAGAGATTGTGGATCGTGAGATATGTTGGAGGATGAGCCTTTTTCCATGTAAACTTTGCCTCCCTCTAACCTGTGTGGTGTTCCTGGCTGCAAGACACTTAATGGTCTCGTGTCCATAAGTGTTGCAGTGGTTACATCTGGGAGGAAGGTTTTCGTACTCAATAAAACAGGTATGATCGGGGGCATCATTGAATTCAATATGAACAGCTTTCTTGAGTTCCTTAGCACAATCCATTTCCATCAGAACACGAGCATACAGTTGCTTAGACCTCTGTTCAGTGTAGACATCAGTCATTAAGGGATCGCCAATTTTTGAGGCAATCCTTTGGAGCATAGTAGAGGTCCAGAACTCAGTGGGCAGCTTATGGATCCTAATCCATATGGGGTGTTTGGAGAATAAGGCCTTGTCAAAAGTGAACCTTTCTGGGACACATTTGAGGAGTAGAGTGTACCCAGGCCCTGTCACTGGTCCCTTCATTAGCACTAAATCTCTATCCTCTTCCTTGTAGAACTTGAACATAAGTCATCCTCCCTGATTGTTGAAGGTATGTTTAGGCCAATTGTCTTTGATTTTTCCAATAGTTTGCAGTCCACGAAACCGGCCAACCACATATCCCACTAGAGAAAAACCCCAAGCTTCTTCCAAAGAAAGACAGTCACTCTTAGAGGCTTTAACTGTATCACCTGTTCCAGAAGCTTCGTACTCAAGCTTAAAACCTCTAACTTTCCTGTGAGAACCTGTGAGGTTGTGATTTAGAGCCCAAGCTCCTTGCAGGTTTGAGGGATTGGTGGGTATAGAAGGGCTTGTTAAAGTAGGAGTTGTACTGGTATTTGAGGATTTGTAGGCTTCAGCTGGAGTTGGCTCAACACTCGACTGTTGGGGGGGGGGGAGGGGGGGGGAGTGGGGTTTGAGATGATGGGGGAGGGGGTGCTGGGGGGAATACCAGAAGAGGTTAGGGGAGCTTGACAGAGGTCTGGAGCAAGAGTCTCACCATTCACAATAGTATACAAATTCTCAGTATTACTCATTCCTTTGCCAACTGTTGATGCATCAGAATCAGACTCACCCACAGGCTGGTTGACATTCTGGATAGAGGCTTCAAACTCAGGGTGAGGGAAAGGAGTGCTTAGAGAGTTCTTGTTGTTATGGTCAGATTCGGGCAGTTTGTTAAGCTTATCATGATCAATCAAAGTAGAGTTTGACACAGTTAGTCCCTCCTTTGGGATCTTTAGAGCATATTGGTTGGCATCAGGAAAACCGGCAGGACACAAAGAAAGGGAAGAGAGTTGTCCCTCCATTGGGATCTTCATTACCACAGAATCACACAAACGTCCCTCCATTGGGATCTTTTGCATAGCAATGTCTAGCCTAGAGGACCCGGCTAGCTCCGGGGGAAGAGGAGAAGAGGGTGTTACCTTTGAAGAATCATAAGGCAAGAAGACTGAAGAAGGAGAAGAACCTGGTACCGGGGAGTCGCTGCTCTATCCCAGTGAGCTTGGGGCGTGGAGAATCATCCTTCGCAGCTGGGATTGGAGTCGGAGTGAGACAAATCCCCCTTCTGCTAGAGCTAGGGGACTTGTCAATGTTCATCGGGGGTAGCTCCTACTGAAGTTGTCAGATTTCTTCTTCTTCTGAAACCCTAGAATTTAGGGGTTTTCCAAAACCGGCTTCGTTTGTAAAATTGGTAAGGCTCCGTATGTATTGGATGTTGATGAAGAGATTGGTGAACCCAATTGCGTCCTAGAGCGGGATTTGACACGTCCTTTTAAGAGATTGCACTGGAATGCAGTGTTCTTTGAGCTTGAAACCTAGCCTCAACTTGGGGTTTTACACTACAATGCGGTTGAGATCAAATTGATAAGGTTCCGAGTTCGTCTGGGGTAGGGAAGAAAGCTTCTGTATCGAATTTCCCCAAAGAAGAGACTACGAGGACCCTCTTCAAGGATTTGTGTTATGCTCAGCTTATCGTCCAGAACCCTAGCACCAGAAGGGGGCTTTCGTCTACTGTGGGTTACAACTCAAATTTGTAAGGCTCAGGGTAGTAGGATGAAGGGAGAGAGAAAAACTCAGGTCAATTTGTGGAAAGGGGAAAGGAATCCGGCCCCCGATCCAGGTTTAGTCAAACAATTGCACCTAGTGGGTAGAAACACGAGGTGAAGAGGATTTGGAGAAGAGAGAAAGGTGGAAATTTTTGTGGGAGGAAGGCAGGGGAGGACGAATGTATTAGTCTTAATGGGGAGGGAGGTTACCGGCGCCGGAGCTCCGTCAGAGGGGTAAATCAGGGTTGAGGAAGACGGATCAGCAAAAGTCAAACCTGGAAAATTCAAAAACAAATGACCGTTGGGGAGTAACGGCTAGAAACTGTTAAGAGTAACGGCTAGTTTCTTTCAGAGTAACGGCTAGTTTGGGAGTAGGAGGGTGACGAAGCCAACCAAGCACTACCCGTTACAGCAAGCGTCGGCGATGGCGCCGCCAGAGGCGGAGACTCTCGGAGAATCTCATAGCAAAAGGTGCTGTTTCAGAAATAAAGAAAGGGGAGGGGGGGATTGTGAGTAAGGAGAGGACAAGAAAGGGAACGGAGTAAAGGAGTATTCAATTCCAGCAAGTGGGAGAAATTAATGCCGGCTAGCTAAGCTCTATTGAATTCGGCAATTGGTAGGTAGAAACAGCTAGGAGAGGGAGAGATAGGAGGGAGACAGTGATTTCCGAAGAGGAAGGATAATTGTGGACCGAGAAGGAGAGGGGCGGAGGAGCTCACCGGAGCAAGGGGGAAGGCAAGAAGGAAAATCCTTCTTTGATAGTTTCTCTCTCTAACCACCCGCTATCAATCAGCTTACTCAGACCGTATGACAACATCCACCCCAAAAGTCATTGCAATTGGTGTTTCTCCGGTAGGACTCTTAGCTGAGGTTCTATATGTCCATAAAACCAGGGGCAAGATCTCAGCCCACTCTCCTTTTGCCGTTCCCAACCTTTTTCTTAAGGCATTCAGGATTTGGCGATTCGCGGTTTCGGCTTGTCCGTTGGATTGTGGATAAGCCACTGATGAGAATCGGAGGTCTATACGGAGGCCGGCAAGGAAATCACGAATTCCATCACAATCAAATTGGGGACCGTGATCTGTGATGATAGCTTGAGGGACCCCGAATCGGCAGACCATATTTTTCCATAGGAACTTACGTACTTTCTCCGCTGTGATGGTGGCCATCGCTTCAGCTTCCACCCATTTCGTAAAGTAGTCTACTATCGCAATGATGAAACGCAGCTGGCCCGGTGCCGTCGGGAAAGGACCCAAAATATCCATTCCCCACATTGCGAATGGACATGGTGCGGAGATGGTTTTCAAAGGATGAGGGGGACGGTGATTGAGTGATGCGTGTCGCTGACAAGGATCACAAATGTGGATGACCATTCCGCATCCGCCCTAAGGGAGGGTCAATAATAGCCTAGGCGTGTGATTTTAGACGCTACGGCTCTCCATCCCTGGTGGTTGCCGCAGAGGCCCCCATGCAATTCTTGCACGAGATTAAAGCCTTCCTGGTTTGAGATGCATAGGAGATCCGGGAGGTTGAAACCTCTTTTGTATAGTCTGCCATCTCTGACTCGGAAGTGGGCCGCTCTCCTTCTCATATTTTGGATGTCCTGTACCTCGCTTGCTATTTCTCCTTCAGTTATGTATTCTAGGAGGGGTATACGCCATTCTCCGAGGTTTGATATTATGAATACCCCCTGATGGATTCCTTGGGCACGCCTCTGCTCGATTATCACGTGATCACTTAATCCTAGGGGTAGTGTGGCCCCCATTCTGGCCAATGTGTCGGCGCGCTCATTTTGCTCGCGAGGTATGGACGTGATAGAACACTTCCCGAAGGCGGCAGTCAGGCCCGGCCCAACAACAGGGGCAACAAGTGCACCTGCCCAGGGCCCAAAATTTTATAGGGCCCATATATATTTTTACATAGGTATATAGGTATATTAGTTGGCCCGTGTAAACCAGGCCCATTAGATATTAAAACCCACATTGAATAACCCCACAACTAAAATCTGAAATAATGGAGGCTTTTGAAAAAAAAAAAAAATTGAACTTATTTTCATTTTTTTGTTGCACCGTATTTACTCCCCCCATTTTCAGCTTTCCCCCTTTTGCTCTCTTC
Organism: Persicaria tinctoria; assembly: GCA_037127255.1. Taxonomy (NCBI): domain Eukaryota; kingdom Viridiplantae; phylum Streptophyta; class Magnoliopsida; order Caryophyllales; family Polygonaceae; genus Persicaria; species Persicaria tinctoria. The sequence goes on from JBANSL010000002.1 coordinate 47,397,818, forward strand.
AATAATGGCCTCTTTTCCCCCCTTTTGCTCTCTTCAATAATGGCCTGTAAAACTTCCTTTTTGATTGAAACAAAAGAAGATTAGGGAACGGGGAAGAAGTTGAAGGGGAAGAGGAAGAGGCAAATCTCTAACGGTTGAATCAACAATGAAGCCTTCATCAAATGCTATTTATTCTTTGATTTCTTCCTCAAATTTTCAATCTAAACCCTCTTTCATTATCCACAATTTCACTTTCTATTCTCAAGTTCAACAACTGATTTTGGTTGATTCAAGTACTCCATTCAGTGATGGCAACTCGAACAAGTTGAATCGGTATGTGAAATTCTTCCTTAATTCTTTTCCCCTTTTCTAGCATTAAAACCCTAATCTGATTGATTTTTTTGGGGCGATTTTATTATTTTAATTTTGGGAAAATTGTAATCTTCTATGTTAGGGTTCTATTGTAATAAACTAATAATCCTAAATCCTAAATTCCTAATCTGATTAATGTTTGTTTTTTCAATTTTAATTTTGGATGCAGATGCTTCCTGAGCAGACAGATTGGCATAACAGTAACTCAATTACATCAGTTTGCTTCTTACAAATATTTGGATATCAGGTTATATTGTTCTTTATTTTCAGTATTAGTGTTAAAATTGTTTTTGTACTTGTTTATAATGTTGCCGAAAAAACATCTATCTGGTAGTCAGAAAAGGAAAAAAAGGAAAGAAACTGAGCAATTTATAGAATCTCAGAGAGGAGCTATTCATAAGTTTGTTTGCAAAAAAGTACCCCCAAACCCAGATTCTGAAGTTACTGAGTTACCTAATGCATCTAATTCTGATAAGCCTGAAAATGTTGATGAGTTGCCTAATGCATCTAATTCTGATAAGCTTGAAAATGTTGATGAGTTACCTAATGCACCTAATACTGAAAAGTCTGAGAATGTTGACGAGTTACCTAATGCATCTAATACTATTGAGTCTGAAAATGTAAGAGTTGATAATGGATTTATCCTTCATATGAATATTTATGATCCTAGAAATTGGGATAACCTTGACAACAAAGCAAGGGATATTTTGGTTGAGAAAGGACCTGTGAGAGAATTAGATCTTGTATTTCCTTTAGATAAGTATTCGAGGAATTTCTCGTATTCGTATTATTCTAGAAAGTTGAGTAATGGAGAGAGTAGTGATAGGAAATGGTTGGTTTACTCTAAGGCTGTGGATAAAGTATTTTGTTTTTGTTGCAAGCTATTCAAGTCTCCTAGTAATACATGGTCTTTGGCAAATGATGGATATAAAGATTGGAAACATCTTGCTGAGAGACTTCGCCAACATGAGAATAGTGTTGAGCATATGAGCAACATGATTACTTGGAATGAAACAAGAGTAAGATTAGAAAAATGCCAAACAATTGACATTGAATTGCAACAAGAAATTACAAAGGAAAAAGATCGTTGGCGTCAAGTTTTAAGAAGAATAGTTTCTGTTGTTAAGTGTCTTTCTAAACATAATTTGGCATTTCGAGGATCTAATGAGAAGCTTCAACAGAATAGTAATGGGAATTTTTTAGGATTGATTGAGATGATTGCTGAATTTGATGTGATAATGCAAGACCATGTTAGACGTGCTCAAAATCGTGAAATTCATCATCATTATTTGGGTCACAAAATTCAAAATGAATTGATCTTTCTTCTGGCCTCTAGTGTAAAAAATGTCATCATAAGACGTATCAAGGAGGCAAAATATTTCTCTATTATTCTTGATTGTACCCCGGATGTGAGCCATCAAGAACAAATGACTTTACTAGTGCGATGTGTGAATATGTCAAGTAATCTACCAGCAATAGAGGAGTACTTTTTAGACTTTTTGATTGTTGATGATACATCTGGCCTAGGGCTTTTCAATGAATTAGTTGCTGCACTTAAATCTCTAGATCTTAATATTGATGATGTGAGAGGTCAAGGTTATGATAATGGGTCTAATATGAAGGGAAAACACCAAGGGGTTCAAAAGAGATTGCTTGAAATAAATCCAAGAGCATTATATATGCCATGTGCTTGTCATAGTCTTAATCTTACTCTTAGTGATATGGCAAATTCTTGTGTCAAAGCTGTATCATTTTTTGGCATTGTACAACGTATATATACTCTATTTTCAAGTTCTACAAAAAGATGGAAAGTTTTCCTTGACCATGTTCCGGGCATAACGGTGAAATCTTTGTGTAATACTCGTTGGGAGAGTAGAATTAAAAGTATTAAAGCTATAAGATTTCAAGCTCCCCAAATAATTGTGGCTTTGTCTGAATTATATAAATGTTGTGATGATGCCAAGTCAAAGAGTGAAGCGGAAAGTCTAGCTAATGCACTTGAGAGTTTTGAGTTTTTACTTGGTATGGTTATATGGTATGACATCTTACTAGCTATTAACATGGTAAGTAAGAAGTTGCAATCTAAATCTATGTGCATTGATATTGCCTTGAAACAATTAGAAGATGTAATGTCCTATTTTGTTAAGTATAGAAACAATGGGTTTGTTTCAGCTATGAATGTTGCCAAGAGTCTTGCTTCTGATATGAATGTGCAGCCTGTTTTTGAAACAAAACGCAGAATCTTTAGAAAGAGACAATTTGATGAAAATGATCATGAAGAAGATATACAATCACCTGAGGAATCCTTTAGAGTTAACTATTTTTTGATCATTGTTGATATGGCAATTGGTTCATTAGAAAATAGGTTTGAGCAATTAAAGACCTTCGAAGGTATTTTTGGATTCTTACTTGATTCAAAGAACTTGATGTCCTTAGAAGATAATGAACTTAGAGATTGTTGTGTCAAGTTTCAAGCTACCTTTTCTCATAATAATGTGGTAGATGTTGATTGTGATGATCTGTTTTGTGAACTGAAAGTGCTACAAGGAACCTTACCAGATGAGCCAATGTCAGCCTTGGAAATTCTCAAATTTGTCAAATCTGCAGATTGCTATCCAAATGTTTCAATTGCTTATCGTATTTTATTAACTGTTCCTATTACCGTAGCATCTGCTGAAAGAAGTTTCTCTAAATTAAAATTGATAAAAACGTACTTGAGAGCATCAATGTCACAAGAAAGGTTGAATGGACTAGCAATTTTAAGTATTGAGAAAGAGATCCTGGAAAATTTAGATGTCAATACTGTTATTGATGATTTTGCATCTAAGAATGCTCGAAGAGCTCGTTATACCTGATCATTCACTTATTTGTCACTTTTACAGGTAAAGCTCAATGGATGGTTGATCCGTTGATGGAAAGCTCAATGGATGCTCAAAGGATGGTTGATGGAAAGCTCAATGGATGCTCAAAGGAATCTACTACTTCTATGTTGTCTTCTTCTTCTTCATTTGTAATGTTGACATTATCCAATATTGCTAGAACTATTTCAATTTATAAAGGATGATGCAATACACGCCTACACTTAGTTTCCAGCACCATTGTATGGCTTCTAATGAACTGTTTTTTTTGTAAGTTTGCTATTATGATGTTATATATATATATAATATTAGGGCCCATAATTTTCTCCCGCCCCAGGTCTATAAAACTATAGGACCGGCACTGGCGGCAGTGAGTGTATTTACATGGGCAAAGTACTCGGGCAACATTTCGGTCTTTGCTTCGTATTCCCCCTTAACTTGTAAGGCGACCACCTCTGAATTTGTAAAAATTTGAACTTGTCGGGCCCCGTTAACCAAGGCCTTCTCGATACCCGCGATCAAGACTTCATACTCTGCTTCGTTGTTGGTGGCTTCAAACAATAATTGGAAAGATAAGTCGGTTATCTCTCCGCCCGGGTTGGTGATGGTGAAGGATAACTATCCTTTGGGCATGCCTTTTTCAAATCTTTGAAGTCTACGCACATCCTCCACTTGCCACTGCTCTTTCTGACTAACACCACATTTGATAGCCATGTTGAGTCATTAATTTCGCGAATAAATCCGGCTTGTAGAAGCTTGTGCACCTTTTTTTTGGCAGCTTCCGATTTTTCAGCAGCCATCTTTCTTTTTCTTTGGCAGACTGGTTTTGCCTCGTGGTTAAGTCTCAGGGAATGCTCCGCGATCTCTCGGGGAAGCCCTTTTAAATCTTGCGGGGACCATGCGAAGACGTCTCGTGATCCTTGTAACAAATCCTTGAGGTGCTCTAAAGCGAGGCCAATCAAGTTGTGGCTGTGGTACAGGACTTCAGACTTGTTTGGGAATGGAAAAAAGGCGACTTTTTCTTCCACAATTTTGTAGCTATTTTCTCTGGTCGAACTTCCAACTCCGTCTGTTGTCGTTCAGATGTGGCCTCTTGTTCACGCTCGTCGTGGGCTTCTTCTTTCAGAGATCCCCGAGCCCTTTCTTTAATCGTGAATATTCGATTATGGCCCTTTCTCAGCGAGGATAAGTAACATACCCTACTTTCGGCTTGTTGTCCCCGTGCTTCGCCCACCTTTCCTTCAGCACATGGAAACTTGACGCTAAAATATATATAGAGCACGCTATTTGGAATTTGAATAGACTTACACGGCCCATGATGGCGTTGTAGATGGATGGCAGTCGGACCACCGTGAACTCAATCATGTGGGTTCTTCTATTCGGCGTGGTGCCTAGCGTCAGGGCCAACTCAATTGTTCCAGCTACTTCAACCTCGTTTCCGGAAAAGGAGACTAGTTTTCCTGAGCAGCGATGTAGGGCACTTTCGGCAATCCCAAGTTGCTCAAAGGCGTCCCAGTAGAGGACGTCTACAGACGAACCTGTATCTATCATGACCCGTTTGACGGTTTTGGTTCCTATCTGTACATGGATGACCATGGGATCTGAGTGAGGCATTATGAGATCGCGAGCATCACGGGTATCGGAGATAGAGAAACTCAGCGTAGTGTGAGCAGTGGATGCTTGTTTGACGCTGGCCTCCAACGGGGGGCGTCTAGCTTCTCTTTCATAGTTTTTCCTCTCTTGATTGCAGGTGCAAGATGTCGCGGGTCCTCCCGCGATGGTGTTGATGCACCCATCCGTAGGAGGAGGCTTCAGGCGATCCTAGTTGGAATGTTCGGGTCGGTTAGACGAGGATCTTGTTGCAGGGGCATCCCTCGTGTCCCTGGGAGGAGGGTAGCTGTCGATACCCTCCTCCTCTGCCTCCGTTTCTTCCTCCCCTGTTCTGGGGTAAGTTCCCCTACCCCTTCATCCAGTTGCATACTAGGGATTGTAGGGTCTTGGTGGTGCATTAGGCGGCTTATATTGTCGGGGAGGGGCCTCAGGAGGACGGTGTTGCTGCGACATTGCTACTGGATTACCAGGATTGACTAGTGGGGCGCAAATTTGAAGGGGTCCTTTCGGGGAGGAGCCGACGGAATTCCATAGAACGGGGGTGAGATATGGTCAGGATGTATTGCACTTCTTGGATCTCTGGTTGTATTGCACTTCTTGGATTAGAGGGCGCGGCGGGATAACCGGATATTGCCAGGAAGGATTACGAGGTTGCTGATCTCCGAAGTTTTCTCTCCCCTGCCGTTTGTTGGGAGGTCGGTGGTAAGATGGTTGACGGAACAATGGCTTATACTCGACAGGCCGCGAGCTAGAGCCTGCGACTTCCATAGCGTGGATCTGCTTGTTAACGAGTTTTCTCAGAACGTCGTAGTTGGCCAGCTTTTTTCGAAATAGGCAAATCTTGAAATCTCATTCGGCCAAATTTCCCATTAGTATCGTGCTTGCAGATTCTTGGTTAAACTTCGGGATTTGTACCACCATATTAGTGAATCTGCTGAAAAAAATTCCCAAGGACTTTGTCGCGCCTTGCTTGATGGAATTAAGGTTCAACATGGTTCTTTTTCTTGTGCGAGCGCTGCCGAAATGAGCGACAAATGTACTTGACAGTTGCGCGAAGTTGTTGACAGACGATCGGGCAAGATTCGTGAACCATGTTAAAGCGACCCCACTCAACGTGGATGGAAATGATCGGCAATACATAGCATCATTTTCTTCGTTCATTCCCATTGCCGTGGTGAATTGGTTGAGGTGATCGTTGGGATCGGTATCCCCTTTGTACTTGGCGATGGAGATATCCCTCCACCTCTCGGGGACGGGTACCTCGCGTATTTGTCTGCAAAAAGCCGAGGGAAAGGTTGGCTTACCTTTGTGAGTTTGCCCAGGTACTTCAGGGGAGTTTGAACGCGAAGGCACGTTCTGGCCCCTGCCAGAACGGTCGACCTTGTTGGTATTCTTGGTGGGTTCTGGATCAGGGCTGAGAGGGCCACTAGCGGGGTTGGGGAAATGGTTGACCGTTATGGGCGCTGGTCCTTGTTGTTGATAGTAAGTACGGGGGTTGTGTTGGAGTGGCACCCCGTTCGCCTGTTGGAAAGACATACCGTTTGCTTGTTGGTTGAAGTACATGCTTTACGGGTAGCTCCTCGCGAAGAATTGGTACGGGGGGTAGCCGCCCCACATCCCGTAGGGAGCGAACGGAGAGGGTTGCGCAGTGTCCCATGTCGGTTGTTGAGGGGTGCCCTCGTTGCCGCTGTGTAGGGCTTCCTCGTTGGGGATGGCATTGAGGTTGATGCCGTTTGTTTCCTCGGTGTCATGGTGCTGGTGCCCAGATTCCTCTCCGAATAGGGTAAAGTTCATGATTCCTGTAAGAAGAAACATTAGTACTTAAAAAGGGAAATCAACGCAATTATCAATTTATATATCATTTATATAGAATAAATAAGGATCGAGCGGTAAGAGAGGACGAAATAAAATGAATGGAAAGACAGTAATGTAAAGAAGCGTATTGCTACGCGGAACCTCTCGTCGTGAAAGGTTCCCACAGACGGCGCCAATGAAGCGTTCATGGGATTTTGCCTATATTTATTACCTCACTTGTGACGACATAATGGTTTTAAAATACCTGTAAGCCTTAGCCTAGGTTATGCGCTTATTAGTTCCAGTGATGAGAGTTGTGAGTTTGACTCGCGATCAATTAACTTACTGTTCAATCGTCGTCTGCAGAGGAAGTTTAGCGGGGTTGTTATCCCAAGAAACGTTCTTCTCCAACCGAGGATCTTTAGAACTCAACTCCGGGGGTTTTAAGTCCGGTGGATAATCAGAGCTCTTATGCTTTTCTATCTTTCGGATTGGATGCCTTTCTCTGAGATCGGAGGGGGTAATTATAGGGAAACCAAGCGAGCAGCTGGCTGTCAACCTCGTGGTTCTATGTAGGACACGTGTAGCGCATGCCCACACGCTTAGAGGCATAGGCAATACACGTGGAGCCTTTAGAGGCGAGGTGCTTGAGCCAGCGAGCTGCTTACTAGGACTTCGGAGGTCAACGAGATATTTTGGAGAGTTCATTCCGATTCTTACATTGGGTTTTGGGTCGCGAGGGAAATAAGGGTTAATAGATCTTGGGGGCGCTAAGCTTAATTCTTTGGGTTCGATTGGATACTTTGCTCGCGATGTGCTAATGATGGGACCGACCATCCTTTTGCGTTGGGTGACCCATTTATAACGTAATATTCCGTATTTATTATATAGCCTATTTTTTATGGCATCGTCAATACCGACGAGAGGGTTTCTCAACCAAATAAATTTATAGTCAAGACCCCGCTATAGGATAGTAGAGTCAGGTTCGTCCTCAGGAGAGAAGTCAGCGGTTCTAGGTTTAGTTGAATTCGGGGTTCATGGATAGTGGGAAAAGGTGACGAGGTTATTGTCGACGTCGACTAAGACTTGGTCGATGCCGAGGAATAGAGAGGGAATGGTGGTCGATGTTGGGTAACCTGTGTAGAATTAAAGCGGAAAATAGTTAAAACAAAGATAATAAAATTGCAAACTTCCAAGGTTAGGGATCACCGCAACAATAAACATATGTGTATCAGATTAATCCACACTAACATATTCCTATCTCAAGACATAACGACACATGCCTCTATTCCATTCAAAAGGTATGCCTGACAATTCTAAGCAAGGTATGTGGAAGCTCGAAATGATTATGCAAGGTACGAAGTCACTCAGGATTCAACAAGCATCACAAGCATTACATATATGAACAAATGCGCGAGCACGGTATACACGTCAACAAGTAAGGTCAAATACAAGCACGTCGGAGTATGTATGTGTGTGTATAGAGAGAGAGAGGGTGGGTCAATTGTGCACACCTCTTAGGGGGTACATTGTGCACAAATCTGGGCCATTAAATACAATCAAATCAATGGTGTAGATTTGTTCTTAATATCAGTTTTTTTTAAAAAAAAAGTGGGACCCATTCTCAAAACAAATCACTCAACCAAAATTCAAATTGTGCCTGTACTCCAACCTCTGTTGGAGCTTCCCTCATTCCTTTTATCGATCATAATGTCTCCGATCGGACGAAGAGCGAGGAAGAGGGCCAACTCTTTGTTGATGTACGATGGCTGCAATTGGCATTCCGGCAACGACGAGAGCACCTCCTGTCAGTCGTAGAGGAGGGCGACCAAAGCAATTGGAGGTGGAGGCGGAGGCGGCAATTTCTAGGGGATCTCAAAGGCCGACGGAACGATGGCTAGAAGGAGATCGAGATAACTAATTTCGATGTATTCATCTACAAGGCCAATTCGGTGGCTATTGGTGGCGTTGTGGTTGATTTTGGAGTGGTGGTGTTTCTGATTGGCTTCGAAGGCGGTGGGGAGCGGTGGCAATTCCGGTCAGCCTCTCATCTCCTCCATTAAATCCTTGATGTAAACCCCCAATTTTTAGGGCGGTGGAACCAAGTTCGTTCTCTCTCTGAAGCGAAAAATTCGAACTCCGGTTGAGGTTGAGGTTGAGGTTGAGGTTGAAGTCGAAGTTGAAGGCGAAGGCCAAGCCAGACAAAGAAGGCGGGGTTGTTGCAAAGAAATCTGGTTCCGTCAAGCTGTGGGGCTAGGCGACAAGATTGCGGTTCTGAAAGGTATGATCGAGATTTGGCATTCGTTCACTTTTCCGAACTCCTGGCCTTCATCAGTTTTTTTGTGTGGGTGTGGCGGGCTAGTATGATCAACTGGAGGGATCACCATGCACTAAACGCGGAGGCATGACGAGACAATGATGGTGGTCGACGACGGCGATGGTGGCAGATTGCTTCTGCGCTCATCGGCTTCTGCCGTCATCAGGTGGGCAGCGGGTCAAGAGACGGAGGCAGAGGTCCGCCGTGGCCACCGAGAGCCTCGCCCAGTTCATCAAACATCACTTGTTGCAACAAATTGGGTGGCTTCTTCCTTGCTACTTGTATTTTTTTTTCATTTTTGACATTATTTGGGGAAAAAGGATAAATTATTTAGACGAATGTATTGATTTTTAGTCGAATCAAGTCATAATTTGATTAATTATTTGTCAATTGTTCAGACGAATATGTCAAATTTTTGTGACTAGTGTTAATAAGTTGGTCAATTATTCGGTGAAATCCGAGTCATTATTCGTCAGTATATGAGTTTTCGGGTTGACGAACAACATAAAAAACATTCATCCCACAAGTATAATTACACGACTAAACATTATTCGGTGAAATGTGAAACAATATTCGGTGAAATATGAAACATCATTCATATAAATTGTAAATATTTTTTAGGGATTTCGGGTTTATTTTATTTGAAATTGATGAATAAAAAAACAAAACATTATTCGGTAGCATGCGACAAATTATCCAGTAGAATTGATAAAATTTGATCTGGGCTGGATAGAAAAAAATAATATAACATTATTTGGTAGGATGTGAAACATTATTCAGTGGAATTGACCAATTTTTCAAAACAGCAAAATCATATCTAAAAAAAAAACGTGTCAGCCTTTGAAGGTGGGTCCGACCATTTTTTCATTAAAAAAAAAACAAAACTCTTCAAAAAAAAATTTAAGAATGGGGGTGGGGGTGAGTTTACAAGCACCAAACAAGGAAGTTGAGTTTTTTTTGACAAGTGGATCCCACTATATTAAAAAGAAAAATACAAAAATTCATTTTAATCTTTGTCTTCCATTTCTTCTTCATCAATCGCCAGAATTTGTGCACAAAGTAAACTATAAGAGCATTCCCAACAGATGCTCTATTTTGGAGAATATTGGACTTTGGGGGAATATTGGATTTATATTTGACCCAACAGTTTCTCCAATCAAATATCCAAAATAGAGATGAGCAGGGCAAATACCCTTGCTTTCCCTATATCTGCAGCAACGCTAAATTTTTTTAGCGACACATTTTTCCTCCCTTTTCCCGCGTTCTTGAGACCTACTCGTAGAAAAAACTGTAATTGAAAAAGATATTCAACAATTTCTCTGGTAATTTCTCTGCCTAGAACGATGGTTTCTTCTTCAACTTTTGAAAAGCTCTCTTTCGTACTGCATCAGACCTAGTTTGATTTGAGTTCAAAACCTCAAAACCCTAACTAATGGACTGATCCGAGGCGAGTGTACCACTGAAGTTGCTTCTTCAACCTCTGTCTCCGCCAACAATGGCGTCCCCTCTCACTAGATCTCTTCTCAAACGCATCCTCCTTATCCCATCACTATCTCCCGCTACTTCCTCCTCCTCCACCGCTGCCGCTGGTCTCGATTCCGACACTCGATCCAAAAGCTCGATCGCATCGTCGACGAGCTCATATCCCTCAACAACCTCGAGCGCTACGACTACTCGATCCTCTTCCGCCGCAAGCTAGGCCTCAGCGGTTCCGCGACTTCTCTCACTGGCCTCAATCCGTCCGGCGCCGCGGTCGCCGGCGCCGACGCCAAGGCGGTGGAGAAGATGGTGTTCGATGTCAAGCAGGACAAGTTCGATGCCGCGGCTAAGATCAAGGTCATCAAGGTAGTTCGAGCGTTTACGGAGTTAGGATTGAAGGAGGCCAAGGATTTGGTTGAGAAGACGCCGATTGTGGTGAAGAAAGGGGTCTCCAAAGAAGAAGGTGAATCGATTATTGAGAAATTGAAGGCCTTGGGCACCACTGTGGTATTGGAAATTTGGAATGATATCTTCTTCTTGTTTCCTTTCTGAATTTTTCATGTCCTCAGTTATGAACTGAAACACAATTCCTGACAGGCATAAACTGAGGAAATCTCAGCTCCATATTGTTTTCAATAATAATCACCCACTTCCATCATGACTCCATTAGTTAAGCTCCAATAGATCCTTACTCCAACTTGAACTTTTGTTAGCCTCTTCCTGTTTCAGCTAATTGATTTGAATTTTTTTTCGAAATATTCATTAAAAAATAAAAATTTACGGATAAATTCACACATTTAAACTATTTACACAAATATTCAAAATTTGCAGATACGTCAGAAAAACGCGGTCTCATTTTTTGGTGTTAATTGAATATTTTTTATTTCTGAATTAAAAAAAAAATAAAAATAAAAATATTAACGTAAAACGCGGCCTGAGGCCGTGTTTTACTTTGGAAATTGAAAAAAAAAAAAAGAAGAAGGAGCACCGCTCAGCAACTTCTCGAAATAGTGAACCTGTTGGTTGTAGCTCAAAGGAAAATAATATCATTAATTTTCAATTACAAAATAAATAAAAAATAAAAAAAATCATTTTATAGTTCTTCAAAATAGAGAACCTGTTGAAATTTTATCAAAATTATTTTAGAGATAATAAATTTTGATTTCCCATTTTGTAGAAAAAATAGGGAATCTCTTGGGATGCTCTAAGGGGTGTGCACTCGTATATATTTGATAATTTTCAAATGTGGATGCAATTGTTTTCAAACCAGGTACTTTTGCAAACCAATTATCAAAGTGGAGTATTTACTAGTAATTCCCCTATTTTGTATTATTATTTTAATTAAGCATTCATGATCAAAGTAGGATTAAGACACTCCACTCGGGATGCCAAAGCTCTTTCTTGCATCATCATTGAAAAAAAAAAGCCAAGTGATGGGAGCAGAATTTGTTTGTCAAAAAGTAACAGCATAACAACCCTCGCATTCATCCATTTGAATTTGAGTTATATCAGCAGTTGGATCTGATCATTTTCAAGAGCAAATTACACGTTTAGCACAATTGTAAATAGGCCAATTGAGTTGTTAATGAGGCGGCTTTTGGGCAGGAACTTTAGTTTGACAGGCAGCTGTCATGGTACGCAGACGATCAGCTATTTCGGTGAACGATGGCCGCAGAGCAGGATTCGGTGCCCAGCACTGCTCCATCAGCCTTCTCCACTCCGAGTCACAGTAGCTCGGAATAGATGGCCTGAGTGTGTTGTTCACAATCCCCCCTGCATATAAGGAAAATGCAGCTTTCTTAGCTAATAGCATGGCATTATAAATCTACTAATAACAATAATGGGGACCCAACAAAATAAAAGAGCAATACAATTCTATCTATCTATCTAGAGAGAGATGGTGCATTGTATAATTTGTATTATATTCACATGAATACTATATTATTTTAATATGAATATATTAATACTATGTTATTTGAAAATGAATATAATGTAAATGTGAGCATATAAATATGATATTATCTATATTCACATAACATAAAATGAATAACATCATATTCATATTCACACAACAATATTTATTCGTTTTACCGTTGTACCATATTTCCTGAATCACTAGAACTGAAAGGAACTCACACGATGGCAAGGAGGCAATCCGTTTTCATCATGCGTGCTAATTATGCATAACATTTATTTACAAGGCCAGTGCAACATTAATGCTTTTAAATTTATACAATTTCAGCACTATGATTGAATTGCATCTTTGAGAAATGTCCAGCTCTTTGTGGAAGTCATATCTTAGAATGGAAGTCAAGAGGCAAAGAACAAGCAGTACCTATTATGGCTCCATAGTGCATGTTGGCATAGGGTTCTTCACCAGTAAGGATCTCCCATAATACGATTCCAAATGAGAAGACATCAACCTACAAAATAACAAGTAAGTTTGACACCAGCGTATAGGATTAAGAGAAAAAGATTACTGGATAGACGAGATTCCTTGCATAGGAAACTCGAAATCCCGACAAGTCACCAACAAACTATGAGAAATGAACAAGGGCAAGAGAGCAGAGAAAACATGGCACACTCACTACAAAAAAGCACAGGGCATCTGCAAAGGACTAACCTCTCTACTATTTACAGGTTTCCTAACTTTCCACTCACTACACAAAACAATAGATATGTTAAAATAGACTATAAAATAGACCACAGGGCATTACCTTTTCAGACACTTTACTGCTGCTTCCATTCAACAATTCAGGAGCCATCCATGGGAGAGTCCCTCTTACACCACCAGAAACTAGAGTATTTCTTTTAATCTTAGACAGTCCAAAATCACCAACCTTGTAAAAATTTGATAATGACAAACAATCAGCTCGCTCGCTAAATTAGCTACATTATATATACCAACTGGATAGAGGTATAGACAGAAATATGGTGTTTTCCCAGCAAACTACCTTGCAAATAGGTCTGGAAGGATCTTTCAGGTTCACGAGTAAATTGTCACACTTCAAATCGAAATGTACAATGTTTTTGGAGTGCAGATACTCCATCCCAAAAGCAGCATCCATAGCAATTATGAGCCTTTTGCGACGATCAAGATGCCTGCATAGTATTAGAAGAAGGAAAAAAGACAAGAGTAATAAGCTATTACAAGTAGCATGGAGTAAGTTTAAGAACTAGAAAAAACAGTAGGTCTTTTGAACTGTTTTAACCCTCGAGACAAAAGCAGGCATTGACGCACAGAACATAGAAAAGAAGAGCAGTCAATAGGTTATCCGAGACTTAATTGATTAGGCTGGCAATATAACTAACCAATGATCTACTGATGCTCAATATTGGATGCAGCATTTAAGGCTTCCAAAGTAATTTGTAAGGTGAAAGGTAAGAATGGAACAATGAAAATAAAAGATAGAGACAGAAAGTAAGGATCAGACTCTTCAGCAATGGCGAAAATTCAGATTCTACCAATTTCAATTGAAATTCATGACACATTCCAAGATGTGTTGCTCCTCTTTTCAAAATTGGAAAAACAAACATCAATATATCAATATATCTAATCTAATATCTAATATCTAATGTCTAATATAATACTAAACCAGTTGCAGGAGATGCCACATGGCAACCTTTCCTTAACGGTAGGGTTATGTGACGACTATTTATTAAACTTGACCCCTCATTAAATTATAAATAAAATTAATTAATACTTTTAATTTATTTCCTGCATGATAATTTAACTTTTTTTTTTTTTTTGCTAAAATGTTAACTATACTATAAGAAACACCAACCCCTGGTGGTAAAAAAACCATTACACATAAAACATACTTGGTAGACCATGCAAGACCAACCGACGTATATGAACAATCAGTCTATACAATGATCCTATCAACGACATAAGGGTGTAAATCTATGGCCTCCGGGAAGGCATCATAAATATGCAATAAACATGAGTAATAATAAGCTTAGCAAGAATTCTAGCTGGGATGGAATTGTTTTTAGATCAACTAGTGCATTATCCGTACGTAACATACGGGATTTGTAAAATATTTTATGCAAATATATCTAATATATTTATGAATTGATGTTTTGATATTATAAATATTTTTCTAAGAAGCCACATATTTAGTATTTTTAATACTTTGGTCCCCTATGGTTTGTACATCTAAACCTATATTTCCTTACCTTTATATATATATATATATATAACCTTGAAATTAATAGACCTATTAATATTTTATGAGAAACATCTTATATGATTATTATAAATTGAAAATATATATCATCAATCAATATAAAATATATGTATACATATATGTAAAGAAATGTTATTATTGGAATAAGAAACCAAAAAATATGAATTAATTCAAAGTTACATGGGTATTTTCTTTTACATAAAAAAATGTTTAAAAACTCATAATGAATAAAATTCGTGAGGTGAAAAAAATCAATAGATGAATCCAATAGTAAGAAAACAAATATGATCTAAATTCAATATATTACAAAAAGTAGATGTGAAGAAAAAATGGAAATAGAGAGAGAAAATTGAACATGGTATGAAAATAAGTGTTTAAACTATAATAACCTTCAACCTTTGAATTAATGGAAGGAAAAAAAAATTAACTGGACATAAAAACCCATGCATATAAATAAATAAACAAACAAAAATTGCTAGAATTTGGAATAAACTTGTATAATATAATACTAAAGAAGTCACCAACACCACATGGCACCTTATCCTTTAGTATAGGTATATTGACCAATCAAATCTTTTTCCATATTTATCCGACCCCATCTAAAATTATTAATATATTTTAATTTTAATTATAATTTATAAATCAAATTACTTTTGCATGTTAGTTTTATTTAATTAATTTGATCTTTTGACATCAATTATATAATATTGAGCTCCTTAATTGTAGGAAGTGTTAATCAATTATATCATTTTAATTAGTTAATTATTTATAATATAATTTTAATATATTTAATTAATTCATTCATACCCAAACTAGCTAATTAGTTGGAAAGTACATATATTGTCAATATCCATCATATTTATGAAGTTTGTTATTAATTAAGATTAACATTATAAATATAATTACTCATCATTGTGGTTCGATTCTTTTTTATTTGCATGATATCCATATAATTACTTACTAGTAAAGATTGTTAAATATTTTCAAAAGTGTAGCACTTGGGCTTCGTTTATCAAAAGTCCTTGCCATTATTGTTGAAGGTAAAACTGTAATTTGAAATTGGGGGTTTACTTCTTAGCTGATTAACACTAATTTAAAAGATCTGTTTCTAAAACAACTCTTATATATACTTATACACAGCTTACCAACCGTTCCTATTTGAACTTTGCTCATCCTTGCAAGTGAATAAATTTAAGGGAAGGATCTGAATATGAACTAGATTTTCCAATAAAACTAAGAAATGGAGGGGGACATTTTGTTGGGGGAGGATATTGTCCGGTAAGAAAGAGAGATTCAAGTATTGAGAATTGGTTGTGCAGAGCCACGATGAGATAGACCATGATTTCGAGCATCGGATCCACATGGGTGACAGAAATGGAGGCACTGAATGTTGGTGCTAAAAGATGTTGGTAGCAGAGATGGAAGGTTAGGTCTATAATGGCAACGGGTCGGGTGGTAGGTGGATGGATCCTTATTCACCCAATCCACCATGGGTAGACCATCAACCCACTCGACCCTCCATCCATATCCACTTCCCCATATTCACTTCCCCATCACCCATCGGGTGAGCAGGTAAGATGGGTGGTTTTTCGCACATTTGATTGTCTATTTTCGTCTAATTCGAAAGATTAAT
This sequence comes from Persicaria tinctoria, assembly GCA_037127255.1. Classification (NCBI taxonomy): domain Eukaryota; kingdom Viridiplantae; phylum Streptophyta; class Magnoliopsida; order Caryophyllales; family Polygonaceae; genus Persicaria; species Persicaria tinctoria. Next base: position 47,414,051 of record JBANSL010000002.1, read on the forward strand.
TGTCATATATACAACATACAATCATAATAAATATAAAATTTCTATAAAAAAAAGTCTTAAATCACATTATGTCTTATAACATACATAAAAAGTCTATTAGAAGATAGATAATGTATCTTTACATTATAAACAAAATGACTCGTAGAACGTTATATTGTAATTATCATTTCACTCGAGTTTCAATGCTCAATCGTATGTAATATTAGAGATTTAAGGTTAGAAAATGAAAAAAAAAATTATATGTTTTTTTTCACAAATAACAATAATAAAATAAACAAATAGTATATTATTAGTAAATGGGTGGTGGGCGGTAGCGGGTGATGGATGATGGGTCGGATGTGGTGGAAAAAATCATCACGCACATCCAACCCGACCCATCACCCACTCATCCATCATTCACTTTCTACCCGTTTTTTTTTCCAACCAATTTTCCAAGTCGGGTGATTCGGGTTCGAGTCGGGTGCCGCTGAAATTGTCATCCTTACCACCTTGGCAAATAGCTCATATGAGCATTAAGAAGATGGGGAACTACTTTTAAGTTTTCCCACTAAAGATTTGGTTCTAATAGGTTAGAGAGTGGAACAAAAGAGAAATAGGTGGATAATCCTAATCTTATATGATACTATTCATATTAGGATTGCTCGAGTCAAATTAGTTTCCATTTTGTAGTTGTATGTGAGGTTAGTAAAGTCTCCTATTTCCTAGGCCAAAATCTTTTCAACTAATAAGTTAGTAGCTTAGTTGGTGGGTTAGACCATCTTCAACCGTTTTTTTTTAATTTTGTTCAAAATGGGGAAACAAAATACATATTCTTCAAATTATTTTTTATTTCAACTCGAAGATTTGAAGACTGATTTTGTTTTGGAAAATACTATAGACTTAGAGAAACCTCTCTATTTTTTCTATTCTTCTACTACTTCCCCATTTTGGAGAATGAGATGAAAAATCCGTTGGCAAAAAACGCATTAAAATTTTCCGAAATCTCCAAAATGAGGAGTCAGTTGAACATCTCTTTGTGTTTAACTCTGTTGTAAGAGAATTAATCATCCATAGGTAGACAAATAAATTGATTTGGGGTCCAAGTCAATTTATCTATAGCAAGTTTTATCTATATATGGTTTTATATATAGAAATTTTATTATAGATCGTTTTATCTATAATATGTTCTAGATAAGATAGGTTTATTTATAGGGTTATCTATAGAAGATTGCTCTATTATAAATAGAGGATGTATGGTTGAATTATGGTATGCCCATGTATCCATCAAAACAACACAATAATAAAAAAAAAACCCTAGCTACATAGACGTTTTATCTCTGCAGAGTGTTCTGCGCGGTTCTTGGCAGAACACAGAAATCATCTGTGTCAATCTCGAATACCACTCAAGAAAACCAACTAGGTTGAGGATCTCATGCCTAGGAAAACCACTCAAGAAAAAATCTCGAAAGAAGAAGTGTGGAGGAAACTATCCAATTTTGACGCCGATATATTGATTATTCAAAGACCCCTTGCAACTGATGTTGGAATGGAATTAAATAGGAAAATACAAGGAGTTTGTTGTAAATTTCCACGAATGAATACCAGATTGAAGAATATTTGATATGAATGCAAGTATGCAACAGCTGCAGCAGTTCATTAAGTAGAACATTCGATATTTAGCTTTATAATAAGCCCACCATAATTAGATAACGAGCATAAAAAGTAAATTATCCAAATAAATATTACCTATCCTTACGAATTAGAACGTGCCTTAGAGAACCATCAACCATGAACTCTGTTACAGTAGCTAAAGTTCCCCCTGGCCCATCTTGCACTACACCATAAAATGCCACCACATTTGGATGGTGAAGCTTTGATAAGATGTCTGCTTCCCTCCAGAACTCTACAGTCTAAGTGAAGAGAGATTTTCAAAATCTAGCATATAATAATATCACTTGGAAGTTAACAAATGAACCAACATACTATGCAGGCTCCCGCTGTTACATGGGCTTCCATTTTCTCCTTTCACAAGCTATAAGCTCAAGATGGGGAAGGAATGATTAAAAAGATGTCATAAAGTTTTCTTTTAAAAAATCCAAAAACTCATTCGATTGAAGAGAAAAGGCAAAACTCAATAATGCCAAAGACATTTTACCATCATATTAGGATCCACGGTAAAAATAAATAAATAAAAATTGCAGGAAAGCCAAAATAAAACCTTCAGTGAAATTCCAACATTTCCACTTTTACACTTCTATATGAATCTACGTTTCAACTTCCATTTTCATTTTTAACAATATTCCACAAAAATGGAATTTGATGTTCGAGTCAAATCTAACACCATAGATTACGAATCAAGGAAATTATTACTCCCTCCGTTTCCTTTTAATTGACTTTTTACTATTCATGCACGTTTTTTAAGGTGTGAAAAACTATATGAAATAATAATTTTTTTAAATATTTTTTTCGACAATCTCATACTTATTGATGATAAGTATAATATTATTAAAAAAATATTTTTAAAATATTAATATTTAATATAGTTTTTATCGTTATAAAACTACGTGCATGACTTGAAAAAGTCATTTAAAAGGAAACGGAGGGAGTACTATTTTTTACTAGTTCAAAAGTTCAATAATGGCCTTTATAGCTAGTTTACCCAAAATTTGATATATAATGTATCTAAGAGTTAAGAGTGTCGGTTACATTGACCAAATAGAACACCACAAAATATCATTGGAACTTGTTAATCATTTGTCTTTTGTTATGTGGCCCAGTGCTGCTGACTTGAGAATAACAACCATATTTAGAAAACGGATTTTCTTGAGGGCATCGGTGAAATATGCTGATTTGGAAAAGATCTCAATAGATTCACTATTTTAGCCAATTTTAAAATAATTTTTGTAGGTTTATTTATTTCCTTTTAAGGTTTAGGGATAGCAATAGGAGTCCTGAGATGTATCCATCGTTCAACAACGTTTCTTTAGTTTCTTTTACCCTTTATTCTTGCCCTCACCCCCCTTTTCCTTAATGCATTGTCTAGGATTTTTCATTTGAGTGTTTATGTATTGGTCTTATATATTCTTATATATTTTTAAAAAACACTTTCACGTCACACGGAAACATTCTCTCAACTTTGAGGGGAAAGGGTGCGTAGTACTAGACCTCCAGATCCTACTAGATGCGGGATATACTAGGATGTTTGTTGTTTTCTTTCTTGACTAAAATAGATACAATTTGTGTTACTTTTCTTTTTTTTTTTACCCCAACCCCCTCCCCTGTTGCTGAATGCTGAATTCACAAATAACACAAGAAACTGAGAAAGAATAAAAGAATCAGTTTTTTAGTAAGATATACCAGTCTTTCTTGCTCAGACGATTGACCAGTAAAGCAACTTTTTTTAAATCGCTTGATGGCAACATCAGTTCCTCTCCATTTTCCATGATAGACAGTACCAAATGTTCCTGAACCAAGTTCTCGCAGTTCCTCCAAATCACCATTCTTTATTATCTGCATCATCAAATAGATTAGTCAACATAAATCGACTTGCATATGATGGATCATTCCAGCGAGGGTCTTGTGGAAACATAATAATTGCAAGAAATATCAAGTGAAGCGTGCATGTATTTTACACCAAGATGTGATCAAATCCTACAAACAATTAAATTAAGGACACAAGCAAGAAAAAAACTTCTCAACTTAGGGTTACACATTCCAACTATTTGAAGTGTTGTGGAAATAAAATATAAGCTTCGTATAGTGGGTAAAATATTGTGTAAATAAATCTAAAATCACATTTTTTCTAGAAAGGGGGAACAAGAAAACAAAAACTACTAACTTTTATGTCGTGCCGACAAAAGGATGGACAAATGATCGAAAAACTGTACTTTTAGATTAAACAGTAACCAAAAAATATCTTTTTCCGCTTCAGATATGATCAATTGTGGAAATAGACATATTATATACATATACTTGCAAAAGATGAATGTATTTAGAAAGAAAGGTTCCTCCACTAAACCTTACTCCCTCCCAAGCGCAACACTTGTTGTTTAGGTTCATGCACGTATACTAAGAATCTCGACACTATCATCCATCTACTATCTATTGTCTACTCCCTCCGTTTCAAAATACATGTCTTTTTAGGACAAAGCACGGGAATTAAGAAGTAGGTTAAGTGTAATGATTAGATGTAAAAAATAGGTTAAGTGTAATGATTAGACTTTGATATTAGAGTATTTGTTTTTTTTTTAATTTGTGAGGAAGAGAGTAGGGGTGATGTAAAAATTAGAGTAATGATTAGATGTAAAAGTAGGTTAAGTGTAATGATTAAATCTAAAAAGACGTGTAATTTTGACAAAATTAAATGGGCTAAAAAGACATGTATTTTGAGACGGGGGGTATTATATAGATTAAAGGAGAAGAGATGAGTTCTTAATCGTAGGTTTATTAATCAATTGAAAACTTTTGTATTATGATATATAGATAAACTACATATAATCATTTAATATTTGGCAAGGTCTCATCTAAAATCAACACTCCTTCCATTCACCAAAACATGTCCTTTTAACCCCATACACAATTTTTAAGAAAATCAACAAAAATATTATTTTATCCTCATATATTACATTATTTTTTTACTTTATCGAAAACTACAACTAAAAATCCACTAATCAGGGCATTTGTTCGCAAGGCAAAACCCAAAATACCTAAAATAATATGTTTTTCTAAACAAAATTAACACTCTAAAATGACATATTTTGTCAAACGGAAATCAATTGCTAACAATTATATCAATTCATCTAATATATCCAAAATTAAACACATAACTCCTAAAAAAGTCAATAAATTGTTACCAACTTTATCAATTCATCTATTATATTCAATTAATAAACAATATTTTACGAAAATATCATAATGAATATCTTATGGGGTATTATTTTATATATATATAAGAGTATTCACTAATAGAAAAAATGTATGGTCCAGTATGTTCAAAAAATCTTTAAAATAGATTTGTTTTAAGACAATTAAAATAATAATTTTGACAAAAGATATTAATTATATTACGTTTTTTTTATGCTATTTTAAAAGATATTTGATTAGTTATAAATTTTTAATTTATATTTAAAGTGGGACCTATCATTTATCTATCTATTAACTACTAAAATCACATTAAAATGATGGGTTATAATTATTTCTTTCAACAATTTTGTGGAAATTCCAAGAAAGAGTTATGATACTATGATTTTCTAAAAAAATCTTCAATGTGGATCTTAAAATAAAACTATTAATACCAAATTCATTTAAATTGAAAAAAATTGAAGGATATATATATATATATATATATATATATATAGGGAGTGGTTCAAGAGTGCACACCCCTTAGGGTGTGCATTGTGCACAAATATTATTCGGTGAAATTTTAAGCATTATTCGGTGAAATGTGAAACATTCTACCGAACATTGTTATGTTTTTTTTTTCCGTTCAGTTCAGATGAAAACGTCCCAATTCCACTGAATAATTTATAACATTCTACCGAATAATGTTTAGTTTTTTTATTTATCCATTTCAAATAAAAGAAACCTCAATTCCCTAAACAATAATTACAATTTTTATGGAATGCCTCAAATTTCACCAAATAATGTTTCACATTTCCCTAAACAGTACTCACATTTCACCGAATAATGCTTTAAATTTCACTGAATAATGTTTCACATTTCACCGAATAATATTTTGTGCACAATGCACATCCTAAGCCTTGTGCACAAGTTACTCTCTCTCTCTCTCTCTCTCTCTCACAATGCACATCCTAAGCCTTGTGCACAAGTCTCTCTCTCTCTCTCTCTCTCTCTCTCTCTCTCTCTCTCTCTCTCTCTCTCTCTATATATATTAATAGCAAAATAATTCTTGGGATCAAGTGATTAGATATTAGAAATAGGAAACTGGAAATTGGATGGATGAAAAATAAAAGTAAATTATTAAAATCATTTTTTTAGATAATTGAAATTTTATCTTTTCTTTTCCAAAATAAAATAAAATTTGATTTTAGCCTAACTTATTCAAAGCTAGAACTCATGTATCTTTATACTCCATCTGATCGGAAATATTTGACATTTTATGTTGTGAAATTTGATTACCAATATTTGATATTTTATAAGTAATAATTACACTCTTTTTTACTTTTGCATTAATAACAATATAATTTGTACTTTTTTTTATTTAACCAATCACATTTGTGCATAATAAATGTGATGGAGGAGTAAAAATTATTTGATGGGGTATTTAAAGGTAAAAGTTACATTTCTTAATCTTTCTGCATATCTCTAAAAGATCAAATACTTCCAATTGGAGGTAGTAATATATATTGATTTCTTTTATCGGCATGAGGGTACCGTGCTTATGAAGTACTATTGGCCAAATACCGCGAAATATCAAGTCATTCTCCATTAGTGCAACCACCCCTCAAGAAGAGCATCATATAACATAAAATTACAACTTAAATAAAAAACAAACTAGCAAGTCTATCGTCCACCATGTTAACAATATTTGTACATAATAAATAATTACACTCTTTTTTACTTTTGCACTAATAACAATATAATTTGTACTTTTTTTTTATTTAACCAATCACATTTGTGCATAATAAATATGATGGAGTAAAAATTATTTGATGGGGTATTTAAAGGTAGAAGTGACATTTCTTAATCTTTCTGCATATCTCTAAAAGATCAAATACTTCCGATCGGATGTAGTAATATATATTGATTTCTTTTATCGGCATGAGGGTATCGTGCTTATGAAGTACTACTGGCCAAATACCGCGAAATATCAAGTCAACCATCCCTCAAGAAGAGCATCATATAACATAAAATTACAACTTAAATCAAAACAAAAACTAGCAAGTCTATCGTCCACCATGTTAGTACTTGTATCAGCATTAAAATTATGATATATTTTTTCAATGATTATAAATAGATTATATTACAAAAAAAACACCCATTAAATATTGAGTTTTTTCACTTAACCACATGCTAATTTTAAAATTACACCAAACCACTCATTAAATAAAATTTGTAAACAAATCACCACCTAAGCAAGAACATATGTCAAAACCTCACTAATATGACTCATTTACCCCCTTTTTAATTACACTTTCTTCAAATGGTCATTGAAACACCTTAGACTTGCAAATAGTCAGAAATAAAAAAAGCATTTATTTACCTCACCATCATAATTCATACAACATTAAGACGTCAAAGTTGTGAATTTTTAGTAAATAGTAATTTATTATGCATATATGTGGATGTTCAATCCCTCAAAATAAGGGAGTATTAGTCAAACAATGTTTAGTGGGTCAGAGTGCTAAATAGGGTTTAAAGTTTATTTAGAAACATTTTTTATACATCTTTTAATGTCAAACACATTAATATTAAAAAACGTTCTTTCAGACGAGAACTTGAAGCTTTATACGAGAAATCAACATGCAACTGTCCTATCTGTTAGACAGTAAAGTAGTTGTTCGATGAGTCCCTAGATGAATTAATTACTGCTGCATTTATTGACTCCTAGATGTATCTATTTAATGTTTTCTTAGAGTTTCTAGGAGTATGTTGGAGGGTCTATTCCTATATTGTAATTATAAATATTAGACAATCCTGAGAATAATATTCAAGCCTTTCGCCTTCAATCTCTCTCATGGTATCAGAGCTCCTGAGAGATCTGATCGTTTAACTTCTGACCGCCACCTTTGCTGTCAGCTCTATGCTTCACCACCAGTTTGGTCGCCACCTTTGCCACCAACCCTAACCTTCTTCCTCTATTTATCCATTCCTTGATCCTCATAACTCTGTTTTCATGGCTAATCCAGAAGACCAAGTTATTGATCCCACCAATCTCACCATCTTACCTTTTAATCGCACAACCCTTCCTCCTATTCAGCCCACTGGAAGAACTATCGGATTTGGGCTGAAGTTGTCAAGGCATCCCTTACTGGAAGTGAAAAGGATGACCATCTCACTTCTGATCCTCCCAACACAACAGATCCCACCTTCAAGCTATGGACACACGATGACTCAATCATCAAGTCATGGTTGTGGGCTTCCATGGATGCCAACATTGGATCCAACTGTATTTTTCTTCCAAATGTGAAGGATATTTGGAACTTCTTGAAGCGTTCCTATAGCAAAGCCCAAGACGAGGCTGCGCTATTTGAACTGTCTGTGAAGGTCTACTCCACCAAGCAAGGTTCGATGACAGTTTCAGAGTTGGCCACCATTCTGCAGAACCTTTGGCAGGAGATTGATCAATCTCAATCTCTTATTCTGAAGGATCCTGATGAGCAAGAGCTGCTGCGTATTGCTGTAGACAGAAGTCGCTCCTACATCTTTCTTGCTGCCTTGAATCCTGAGTTTGATCTAGTCCGGATCCAAGTTTTAGGCACCAAGCCTCTTCCCTCCTTGGTAGAGAATATTGGCACTGTTCGGGCAGAAGAGACACGAAGGGGCATCATGCTAAAACCTTCCTCTGCTCCAGCCGAAGAAATGACCCTTTTTTCAAGGTCTGTAAAAGGGACATTAATGATCTTTGGTGCACCCACTGCAAGAAATCCAGGCACACCAAAGAGAGATGTTGGGAGCTTATTGGCAGGCCACCTAATCGAGATTTTGGGAAGAAGACTCCTGCACAGGCTCCACCACACAAACACCTTCTAATCTGCAGCCAAATCAGCCACAGGCCCACAATGCTTCAGCCTCCACCACCGGGAACTCTTCTTCCTCTCCTGCTGAAGTGGCGGCCCAAATCAAGCATCTCCAAAGCATGCTGCAGAACCTTCAAGCTTCCTCAGGTTCCTCCTCTTCTGAGCCATTGGCTCTTACAGGTATCAAAAATCAATTTGTTGGGGAGTGGATTCTGGACAGCGGAGCAACTAATCACATGACTAATGATCAATCCCTTTTAGTCTCCTATCACCCCTTGTCTTCTAAGAAGCATCTTATTACTGCCAATGGGACATCATCTCCCATCTTAGGGAGTGGCACCCTTGCTTCTTTCCCCACTTTGCCCCTCAATGATGTTCTGTTTATTCTCAATCTCTCATCTAATCTCATATCGATTAAGAAGTTGGTTCATGCTCTTAACTGTATTGTTACTTTCTCTCGTTCTGGTTGTGCAATACAGGAGCAGGACTCGGGGAAGATGATTGGACATGGTAGAGAAAGTGGGGACCTTTACATTTTGGATCAGTCTACTGTTGCCACCTACCTTAGTACCACAAATACAACCAAACTTTGGCTGCAACACTACCGCCTAGGTCATCCATCCCTTTCCCTTATGAAGCACTTGTTTCCTACTCTTTTTGTTGGTTTGGATTCAGAAAGTCTTGTTTGTCCTACTTGTGAAAAGGCCAAACACAAACGTGTCCCATTTCCTAGTCGAGACAAGAGATGTATGCGTCCTTTTGAGTTAATTCACAGTGATATTTGGGGTCCTGCACCAGTTAAGAATATCAATGGGTCTACTTGGTTTCTTACATTGATTGATGATTGCACACGAGTCACTTGGTTGTTTTTGCTTAAACACAAATCTGAAGCTAGTGATATCATTCCTGCATTTTATGCCATGATTCTTAATCAGTTTGGTGTTTCAATTCAACGCATTCGATCCGATAATGCCAAGGATTACTTCAATCAAACCTTATCCTCCTTGTTCACCACAAAAGGCATTGTACACGAGTCTTCCTGTGTGTATACACCCCAGCAAAATGGCCTTGCTGAGCGGAAAAATGGGCACATTTTGAATGTTACTAGGGATGTCATGTTCCAGTCTAATGTTCCTAAGTTTTATTGGGGTGAAGAAGCTCTCACCGCTGTCTATTTGATTAACCGAACCCCTTCTAAAACCCTCAAGTACCAAACTCCAGTTCAACATCTCCAATCCTTCTTTCCCCACCTTTCAATTGACCATGGGTTAGAGCCTAGGATTTTCGGGTGTACTGCATTCATCCATGTTCATACTCCATACCGAGGTAAACTTGATCCCCGGGCTCAAAGATGCATCTTTTTAGGTTATTCCAATACTAAGAAGGGTTACAAGTGCTACTGCCCGCTTACCAAACACACCTATGTTACTGCAGACCTAACTTTTGATGAAAATACACCATATTACAGCCATTTGCAGTCTGCTCAAGTCCCTACTAATCTTGAGTGTGGGGAGTCCATTCCAGAACTACTCACAACCATCGGCGCAGTGGCTCCTACTATGACCCCCATCATCTCTCAACCTCCATCTATTGGTGATGATATTGGTTCATCTAATGCCTCCAGCCCTGACATATCCCCTGTTGTTGCTGATGCCCTCATTGACATCTCCACGTCAGCTTTAGACAATCCACCCTTACCGCAAGGTGAAATCCCTCCCACACAAACTTTACCCCAATCACCACCACACATTCCGCAAATCACCTCTCCTCGATTTGACAAGAAGTACTTCAGGAGGGTCCCCTCTTCCTCTAGCAAGCCGGTTCCAATCTTTGATCCGGGTCCTGCACTGCCATCTACATCTCCATCAGCGCCTCCATCAGCACCAGCACTTGACCTGCCAATTGCTCTCAGTAAAGGTTCAAGGGCTTGTACAAAAAGGCCCCTTTATCCGTTGTCCAATTATGCTTCTCTTGACAGATTTTCTGATCAACACCGTCGGTTTCTTACTAACCTTGATCATATTCGAATTCCTAAGAATGTCAAAGAAGCCTTCCAATCAGCTAAGTGGAGACATGCTATGACGGAAGAGATGGCAGCTCTTGAGGCCAATCATACGTGGGAGTTAGTGGACAGTCCACCCGGTCACAATATTGTGAGTTGCAAGTGGGTTTATATAGTCAAGTATCATGCTGATGGCTCTCTTGCTAGGTACAAAGCCCGTCTAGTGGCTCGTGGCTTCACTCAAACTTATGGTTTGGATTATGAGGAAACATTTGCTCCGGTTGCCAAGATGTCTACCGTTCGCTTGCTTCTATCTATTGCTACTCATCTATCTATTGCTACTCATCTTGACTGGGAGCTGTACCAATTTGATGTGAAGAATGCTTTCCTCAATGGGTATCTCAATGAGGACATCTATATGAGCTTGCCTCCTGGTTTTTCTTCTAGTTCTCCTCGTCATGTCTGCAAGCTAAAGAAAGCCTTGTATGGTCTGAAGCAATCTCCGCGTGCCTGGTTTGGCAGATTCAGGAGCGTGATGCTTGCTGCAGGATATACTCAGAGTCAGGGTGACCATACTTTATTTGTAAGGCACTCTGACTCCGGGGGAGTAAGCATCCTCCTTGTTTACGTGGATGACATCATTATAACGGAAAATGATCCTGCTGAGCAAGCTTGTCTGAAAGCCACACTCACTCGAGAATTTGAGGTAAAGGAACTTGGTTGGTTGAAATACTTCTTGGGAATTGAAGTAGCTCGATCCAAATCTGGTATATTTATTTCTCAACAAAAATATACCAAGGATCTTCTCCTATTGACTGCAAACCAGTTACCACTCCTATTGACTACAACCAGAAAATTGGCAAAGCTGAAACTGAACCAGAAGTGGACAAGAAACTCTACCAAAAATTATGTGGGAAACTAATATATCTTGCTCACACCAGACCGGACATCGCTTTCTCAGTAAGTGTCGTCAGTCAATTCATGCAAGATCCTAGAGAATCACATCTCCAAGCTGCATATAGGATACTTAGGTATCTTAAAGGTACTACGGGGAAAGGTATTTTGTTCACCAAAAGTGACAAGCTTCTACTTGAAGCTTATACAGATGCTGACTATGCTGGTGATATTGTAAGCAGACGCTCCACCACAGGTTTTTGTGTATATCTTGGTGGAAATTTGGTTGCTTGGAGAAGTAAGAAGCAAGGAGTTGTTGCACGGTCAAGCGCAGAAGCTGAATTTCGTGCATTGGCACATGGAATTTGTGAATTATTATGGATGAGAATCATTTTAAATGACTTAAGAGTTCATTGGGAAGATCCTATGAAGCTATTATGTGATAACAAGTCTGCCATCAACATATCCCATGATCCTCTTCAGCATGACAAGACAAAGCACATGGAGATTGACCGGCATTTCATCAAAGAAAAAATTGATGCAGGAATCATTAAAATTTCTCATGTTTCCTCTGAATTTCAGTTGGCGGATCTTCTCACCAAGGGGCTTCATCCTGGTAGATTTCAGTGGCTCATATCCAAGCTTGGCATGGATGATCTGTATGGCCAAGCTTGCGGGTGAGTGTTAGACAGTAAAGTAGTTGTTAGATGAGTCCCTAGATGAATTAATTACTGCTGCATTTATTGACATCTATTTAATGTTTTCTTAGAGTTTCTAGGAGTATGTTGGAGGGTCTATTCCTATATTGTAATTATAAATATTAGACAATCATGAGAATAATATTCAAGCCTTTCACCTTCAATCTCTCTCACTATCAAAGTTATCCGCATTGGTAAACGGGAAATAATTTGTAAAAAAAATGTTCTCTCTAAAACGACAAGTATTGTGATACGGGGTGTATATTCCAATCAAAGTTATTTTTGGACTAAAAAATGCTATGAGGGGCAACATTATCATTATGCTGAATCAAACTCATTTTAAAAAATGAATAAATTAGCTATGTAATTTGGAATTCACGAACCTGCAAGTGCAAGGTGCTCATATCAAAGTCAGCAATATATGGGTCCAGAGGAAGACCAACATTCTTAACATCCTGCTTCCTGCCAGCCTGATAAAATTAAATGAAAGTGTATCCAATAAGAAATTTCCCTTTTCAAGCTTCAGGGAAAAAAAATCTGCATATTAAATTACCTCATCATCCGAGTAGGGAGATTCTAAAATCTCCGTCATACCATGAATTTCCAGAACTTTACTTCCCTTTATTTGGGATGAACTATAGTACGAATGAGAGAATACCTGGTCCATTTCAACTGTACCAGTAAGTCCTTTTCTGTATTCTCCATTAGTGATGTGCGAGTCCACATTGCTGGAAGAAACTCCATCAATTGCCGAAGGTGAAAACAGACATGATACCTGGTCCATTTCAACTGTACCAGTAAATCCTTTTCTGTATTCTCCATTAGTGATGTGCGAGTCCACATTGCTGGAAGAAACTCCATCAGTTGCCGAAGGTGAAAACAGATATGATACATGAGCCTCTTCATGAACTTTTGCAAGTCCACTAGGATAAACATGATGATCTTGGTCAATAAGAGAGAGATCTTTCCTGGAAAAGTCATCTTTTGCAAGTTTTTGAAAGAAAGACCAATTCTTTGCATCATGGTTTTCTACATTCATGCTAAAGCCAACTCCCTCTTGCTGCAGGGTACCAAAACCAGAAGATTCATCAGAAAGTATTGCTTTTGAAAATATGTCTGAAAGGAAGTCACGAGGGAATCGATCATTGATATCAATAAGAATATCTCCCTTCTGGGGAAATCCTGGGTCAGTTCCACATAGATTTTGCTCAATAGTCTCTGCCTTTATAGTCTCAGCATTTTTACCATCACTGCCTGCAGAATTTGATGCAACATAAGAGTTCAGAAGTATCATTTCTGGTTCATTATGTGACTCATTCTAAGTAAGTATCGCATGTTTCTCACCTGCTGCATCACTGGCAATCACTTGGTCATCCATGGGCAACGGCTTCCCAGCAAAGTGAGTTTCGATAGAATGATTTGCCAGATTTGAATTCTGCAGTTTGTCAATAGAATCTTCAACTGAATCCTGCTGTACACCACTAGAGGGAAAACAGGATGCAAGAAGCTGACAATTCAATGAATCATCAGACTTTGATATCCTGTTAAGCTTCAGCATCTCCCCCTGATCCCTCGGCAGTATCCTTTCAGAATGATACCTCTGAAGAGATGCAGCGGCTGGTTCAGGGTGTACATGAAATGATGCAGGCTCTTGGTTGGGACATTCAGGAAGTATTGCATTGCCTTGGGAATGCAAGCCTGCATCGTTAAGTGCTTTGGGGAGCTGTGCATGTGCCATCTTGACAGCATCGGATGAGGATGAGCCTTGGATATAGTTTTGGTGCTTTCTTTCAAACTTGGGGGGCAATCCAGGGAATTCCCTGCTAATAGACTGGGAGGAACCAGATGCAGGTGCTACTTCAGCATCAAAGTTATTGATCAACTCACCATCACATGGTTTTGGAGGAACATGCTGACTACTCATGGAAGATTGATGTTTTTCAGTTTTAACCTCTTGCTGGACAGCCCCATTTTCCTTCGCTTTCACTTCACTAGCTAATTTTTCTGAATCTATCGATTTCATCTCAGCATTCTGCCGCACCTCAGTGAGGATTCTCTGGCTCGCCATCATTACTTGAGTAGATGTTGGTATAGATGCTTCATCAAGTGGATAATGACTCGAGGAACGAAAATTCTGGCCATAATCCAGTTGATAAAAAGCCCCTTCATGCTGCATTATCTGACCTTGAACAAGCTGTGGATGGGTTTCAGAGCTAGATAGAAGTGGCTGATAAGTATGAAACCCAGTTGATGTGGAAGCAGGGAACCCAGTCAGAGGTGAACTGTTGGCTCCACCTAAGCCTGCTCCAGATCCAGCAACTCCCTTATCAACATTCTGACCTGACAATTGATCCAAATTATTTGCTGAAGAGCTTGCTAAATCATTTGCAGAGTTTTTTCTTGATCCCATGTCCATACCATTGACAGCGACAACATACTGGATCTCAGAATCAGCACCTTCGCTATTCAAACTGTAATGAGCCTCATCCAGATCACTTGAGGTAAAGAGAAATATCCGAAGTTTTTTTGAATCCTCTCCATCCCCCATTGTATTACATTCCTCCATCATATTCTGCAAATCCTCGTCACTTGAGACAGATACCAAGGCATCAAGATCTTCTCCTGGAAGCTGATATTTTATGGTATGAGGTTGGTTGAATATTCCCATGGTTTTCTTCTTTAGTTCATTCCACATGATATCTTTGCTTATCCTAATAATTCGTGTTTCGCCTCCAACATATCTGAGCTTTCCATCACTTGGCCGAGGTAAAATTTTGCCACCAAAGCTGCAGAGAATCTTCATCTTTGTTGATAAACTTTCTGAAGTTACAGATGAGGCATATCTGCAAAAGACACCTTCACTGCTATCATAGCCAGATGGATTCCGTGGCATAGAAGGTATTGATCCATGCTTATTCTGTTCCTCAGACAGAGATGAATTCTTTCTCTCAAAGTCCTTGGGACCTCTTTCCATTAATGTGAGCATAGATATGTCAGAACCACTTTCAGAATCTGTACGAGTTATTCCCAGAAGACCTTTCAGTTCCATATAACCTGATGCATAATTGGAATCACCAACAGCCTTTGGCAGAGCTGGTTTTCTGGGATGAACTCGGTCACGCATAAACTCCAGAGAAAATTCCTCACCGGTCTGTATGGAAAAATTAAGGACCGGCTTACCCTCTGGTAAACTGAACTCGTGAGGTTTTGTCTCCGTGTTGATGCAATTCGTGGCATCTTGCATGAACCTCTCTGAAACAGGATTGAGGTCCACATTTCTTTGTGCTCCCTGATCGTGGTAATACTGCGTATATTCTTTTGACTGTTCCATCCTATAATAGTAACCGGGATTTCTCTGTATCCATCTGGAACAGATATATCATGCCCTTTATCCTGAGGTAAGATGATGACTGCACCAGAACTATGGAAATTTGATAACCTCAGGTTATCATTTTAAGATTGCAGCCACCACCTCTTCTGAGCTACCTCATATAAAAAATGCTCACAGAAGCTCTCTGCGTGTGCATAAATCCTGCAAGAAAATCTTCACAAACAAACAATTTACATAAGAAAGGAGTATTGAAGAGATTAGTCTGCGAACTTAGCAATAGCAAGGCAAGGAAAGGCCTGGAATCCAATGATATTGGTTACTGATGCGTCATTTTTAATCATTGAAGGAAGTGGGAAAGATTATACAACAAATGTGCATGGACCGGAAAACTAGGACAATACAAATACCAAGCAAATATGCCCAATAGCAAATGAATAGAGAAATTCGCCCAATACAAATGACTGAAGCATCTGCAACATAAACGAATCAACGACCACTATAATGGTTTCCAAACCCTAGCAAATTCGAACATTAGAATCATGCAGGAGATAATCCACAACCAAGCTTAATTTTGACGCGGAGTAGCTCTGATGCAGCAAAAAATAGTAATAATAAAGATGCGGATAACCGATTTAAGTAGTTAAATCTCAAGATTTCCACTGTTATTAACTTGTAAAGCTAGAATTGCGACGAATCTTGTACCTGAAACTGAGATATTTGGGAGAACGCTAGCTGAAAACCAACAAATTCGATCAGATTTCAGCAGATCACGCTATGTTTGAACCGGTAAGGAGCTCCTCAACTGCAAACACCTTCAAATAAAGCAGGAAAAATAAAAACCTAAATCCGTCCAGTATCTCACAATCTCGGCAATGAGCGTATGAAGTTGTTTTGTGCAAGATCAAATTCGAACTTTCCACCAGATTTCCAATCGTATGAACGAAGGCTTAAAAGTATATCTCTCTTTCTATAGTTGCTTCTTCCCTTTCTGTGGTCGGTTGTGTAAACTGGAAAACGTGTTCCCTGGACCTTGTCTTCCTCTCTCTCCCCCTCACTCCTCATCTCTCAATCCCAAAGCTATACGGCCGTCTAGTCAAACTGTAACGGTAACCTTCCTACCTTTCTACGTCACGCATTGTTACTGTTAGATCTCCTCCATCGCCGTTAGGTTTTTTTTTTTTTTTTTTTTAAATGCAAGTTAATTAGAGGTTTGGAAGGCATTAGACTCCAATACACAGCCTCATGGTTCATTACTTCATTGAGTGTATGAGATAATCACCTTGTCTGCTACTCATTGATTTTGCGAAAGACATGAGAACAAGACGTCCACTCAAATTGCTAGAGGAGATACTAGATGTCCGTGATGATCATCTCAATCTCCCAAAGGCGATGCCAGATGTCAGAGATTGTATTGATGAATGTGAGACTGTCACATTCAACCTCAATACATCATAAGTCCAAATCTCTAGCTGCCACAAGTCCCGAGTGGAGAACAAGGCTAGATGAAGCCACACCTGAAGGGGGTCTGCAGGGCCGGACCTGAGATTTTCAATGCCCGAGGCGAAATTTGAAAATAGGCCCTCTAGTTTTAACTCTACTATTTTCAATACTAGGAAGGCTGAACTATTAAAAAAATTCAAATAATTAATACAATAATTACACTTATATAAACTAATTCAGCAAAGTTTCAAAATTACATTACTCTTTAGTTAAAAAAAATTATCCAACAAACCTTAAGCAATACTTTGCATCCTTGGGACATGTCATCCCTTTCCCATCTTCAATTTATAATTCCAAACTCCTAAATGGTAAAATTGAACAATCTCTTCAATAAATTTAAAAGAGGAAAGAAATTAGAAATCAACAACTTTTGGATGACTCAGATCGATGATCAATGAACTATCTCAAGCTTTACTCCTTTACGGTTCTTGCTTTCCCTATCCGGCTATCCCAATCAAATTAAACTAGAAGAATTGTCCTTAATAGAGGCTAATTGTAACAGTATCAAAGACCATATAAACTGATTGATAATTTCCTTGTTCACATTCAGAAAACCAGCAAGTGGTTTATCAAATAAAATCTACAATTTCCTCAACTCCTTGATGATCGGTTTTCAGTCGCGTTAACCGTATCAAAATAAATTCGAACCTACCAACTAATGTAGCGTGATAAGTACGAGTCGATCCCACAGAGAATCAAGTTATTCATAAGTTAAGTCTATTTACCAATTAATAGAAAGGGGGTTTTGGTGATTGAGAATAAGAAAGAAAATAAACTAAACTATAAACAAGTTAACGGAGATAACAATTAAGAAGATAGTTTCATCTACAAATATCCACTCTAATTTGACTGGTTGATCCTCGATTCTTCTTCAAGTTCTCTTTTCATCCTATTATTGTTCCTGTCCTGATCTTGTGTAAATTACTAGTCCTACGAGTCCTAGTAACCCTTACTAATTAGATAACCTTAACACGGTCAAGATTTAACCTAATAGTAGCATTAAGATTAAGGATTAACCAGGATATATGCAACACCAAGCTACGAGTCAGCATTTAACATATAATTGATTCTCTACACACCAGTTTAGTCCTACGAGTCCTAAAAAGGCATGATTGCTACTATGGATTAAGGTTCGCTACGAGGAATCTACAAAATCCTAGCAATAATCTCAACTAGTTGTACGGACTAGAAGAAATCAATAATAATTGCAAAAGAATCAATACGAATCAATAGGAATAGAACAAGAATAGAAATCTCACAACTTTATCAAATCAAAGCTTCAATCCATAGACGAAACGGGAGAGTTTAGATCTCCATAAAAATAAGACAAAACATAACTAGGGTTTAGGGTGGAATGTTAGTCGGCTGCGGTGTACTTGCCGTCCCCCCTTATTCTGTCGTATGAAGGTATATATATCATGAAAGTCTATCTAATTCTAATCTATCTAATTTAATCCTAAAAATATAATAATAATAATAATCATAACATTGAAAGTGCGCAGCACTTGTTGTGATGAGCCCAAACATTCACTTTTGGCTTCCATTTCCGCCGTATTGCGCAGTTCACAGCCCAGCCTTATATATGTATGTAGTAGCCGGCCCACTTTTATTCGCCCAATAAGCTTTTAATTGCAATCTTCCTCTAAATTTATACGATCCAGCTCAAAAATACCTGAAATACATAAAAGTACTAGTGTAGACTCTGAAAATTAAATAATACAAAATAACTATAAAATACTTAAAATATGCATTAAAATGACCTAATAAAATATGTAAATATATAACTAAAATAGACCCTATCAAACTACCCCATGCTTAGACTTTTGCTTGTCCCCAAGCAAACTAACTCAAAACAAAGACAGATTCAAAATGGAAGACAAGAGACTCAAAGAAATTTCTATGAATGATCACTCATCAGTATGGTTCTCATGGCTACCAGAGTATTTATTATGTTAAGCTCAAAATAGTTATGACACTATGAGACCCACATCAAACCCTTCATACTCATTGCTTTAAACTCTAATTAGGTTCAGGGGATGCTTGCATTCAGAATGTATTGAGCAATCAAATTCATTAAGCACATAAAAATCGTCATAAACACCCATAGATTACTAGGCCTTTTCTACTTCGGAATTTCAATAAAGCTCATACTTCTTTCTCTTTTTTGTTTCTAAGTACTTTCTCTTCCTCCTTGCGTGAATTTTATCCTCCACAAGCAGGATCGGTTACTAACCGTATTTTTTTTTCTTTTTTCTTTCGAGTGTCGAGTGAATTTTATCCTCCTCGACCATTGGTTTATTGATGATTCTTTTCACTCGAGTGAATTTTATCCTCCCCGAGCGGTGTAAGTGAATTTTATCCTCCTTACACTCATCAACCCAGCACATATATCACCGCACATCAAAAATCACATCAAATAGATAACCGAATTTACTAGTGCTTTTCATCAGGGGTTTAGACATACAATAGAAATCATATAAAAGTTTAAAAATTGCTCTAATCTGAACATCCAACCAATAATCAAGTCACAACTAAAGCTCATAATCCAGATTATCTATGGGAATCCCACAAGTGTCGTAATTCAATTAAAATTCAAATTTATTAACTCTTAAGCCATGAAAAACCATATATCATCATCGAGGTCATACCAATCATAGAAACAACTCTATAATAACAACTAAAACAAACTAGCAAATAAAAACAAAGACTCAATAACTAGACTATGGGATAATTATCAAACATAAATATCTAAATTGCAACCTATAATGAAATGAAATGCATAACAACAATTGAAAAATGCGGAGCTACACTTGAATTCCCCACCCCATGCTTAAAATTTTACTTTGTCCTCGAAGTAAATAAAAGGAATAAAAAAGGTAGAGGAAACTCACAAAATAATCAGGCATTCCGGGCAACCATTTATCACTAGAAGAAGTAGTGTTATAGCCTCTGAACAGTCTAAGAAATTCAGCAACTCATCAAATTATAGGACCTGTCCAATCACCACAAACAACAACAAAAACAAGCCAAACTTGCATCGCAATCAGTAGCAGATTCAATTCAGTAACAAAGGAATATCAAAGCATAAAATTCAGCAAGCTAGGTGACTATTCCTAAGTACTAACACCCTTAAAACATGATAAAAGATTAGAAATTACAGCCCTATGTGTTCAGCAGAAACTGTCAGCAACTCGTGGATGCAATTGACATTTGTGAACCTTCTTGGAGTCGAAAAAATATAGGTAGTCTCCTTTGCAAAAAGTCCTGGCCAAGACAAAAAGCAAAGACAACATACAAGACAAAGCAATCCGACTTCCCAAGTACATATATCATCCAAGAATAAAGAACACGATCAACAAATTAAACAAGCAATCCTGTGACTCATGCCCATCCAAATTTTACAAATTGAATTCATGAAAATTGAAATGGACACAGAGGGCACGAGACAAGCACGAAAACAGACTAATAAAAACATGGACCAATCACATCTCATGATCAAACAACCTAGTCAATAGTAAGGCTTCATCCAGTAGCCGGAACGTCAAATGATAATGTAGAAATCAACAAAAATTACCAGCCAAATTGATCAAGTTCGGCTATAAAATTCAATTAATTTTCACACTCGGTTCAACATAAAGCAAAAGGCTACCAAAGACATAACGAAGCATCGAAGGGGCTCCAAAGAATTAAAGAATGGACAGAACGGGACCAACACAGCAGCACAAATGTGTTGATGATCAAACAGACTCAATGAGAGCATCACAGGGAACCCAGATTCAAGTCCAGCAGATTGATCAAAAACATACAGCAGATTCACAATTGAAAGCATTAGCTACTGTGCAACCAAAAATCAAAGCAACAACCAATCTATAATTCAAGAGGATCTCAATCAACCCAACACCAATCTATAATTCAAATCAGCCCGTGAATATGAAGCCACAAGAATCGAAAACAAGATATGAGCAATTTCAACAAAATCAATTCATCATCCTCTTCTATAAGTCACAAGAATCAGCAAATCAATGAACGAGTGAAGAGGATGACATACCTGCACTTACCAGTGTGAAATCGGAGGATGAATTGCAGGCGAAAGAGCAGCAGTGGAGCAGCTAATCACAAGATCAACTTAGCAGAGAGGGAGTGGAATCCAGTGGTGGTGAGGGAAGATCGCCAGAGGCTCGGCCGTTCCGGAAAAGCGGTCAGGGCTGAGAGCGAGGACAACAGCAGATCCGAGAGGGAGCGGTGGTCGGCAGGAGGTCCGGCGTTGTCGGCCGCGGAGAACAGACGCCGGAGACGGGGATGGTGTTGAAGGCGGCCGGTGGCGAACAGGAAGATGCCGGCCTGGGAGGCAGAAAGAAGGGACTGGCGGTGGCGACCATGGAAGAAAGAAGGGATGCAAAAGAAACTAGGAATAGGAAAGGCCCGACTTTTTCTTTTTTTTTTTTCTTTTTTTTTTCGGAAATTAAAAAAAAATATTAAATAATCCTAGCTAACAATAAAAAGGAAATAAAAAAATAACTAAAAATAAAACGGAAATATAAAAAAAAAACTCATACCTTGGTTGCCTTCCAATCCTTACCTATCGGACATTGTCAAAGCCCTAAGTAGTCTGTCATATTCCTGTGCACACATCTTACCCAAGACGTCATAACACACTAGTAAATTGAAATTATATAATATTATATAGGTTAGAAACACTTTCAATTTATCAAAGTTATGACTCTCAACTGAAGGAATATGATACCACCAGTTCAGTTCCACTGGTGGCTTTTCAAAATAACAATTAAAAGGATCAACATAATCACCGTTACCTTCCAAATTGCAAACGTTTACTTGTATTACCTCTCGAGCCTCAGCATGCGGCTCTGGACATGGTTCAACAACGGGGGAGATCATACTAAATTCATTGGATGGAGTAGGAGACACAACATCCGAAACCTCATGCGTCGACTCATGAGATTCCATGTCAGGAAGCACTGGACCATCTTCTCCATCGGCAAAGAAACTATCGCTGTCTATGAACAATTCCTCCTCGTTATGAAACCAACTAGGAGGGAATGAATTAAGCACAATGACTTCGACATGATCTTCCATTCTTGCATCCTTCACTGTCTCATGAGATGACGGAATGGGTTGGCTTTCTTTATCAACTTGAGGGGTGGCCATCTTCTTTGCTATTATCTCGCTTGCTGTTTGAGTAAGTTGGCTCAATTGTTCCCCCAAGTTTTTGATCCTCTTACCATTCTCCTGTATCGCTTGAGTAAGGGTCTGGATTGCATCATCCAGGTATATGACAGAGTCCTCCATTGGTGGGTAAGACGTGGTGAGCAACTCTTCCTGTTCAACATGGTAACCCAGGTAACAGAAAAAATCCCACAACCCCGACAAACCTAACCGTGCTAGGCCTCCGTTACTCATGTGCTCAGCAAGCGCTCGTGTCTCAGCAGTCATCCCGTCAATTATGCATACAATCATATCTCGGATGCTGTCTTGATAACCCCGTGAATTACGGATGTCAACATATCTCTGCAATCTGGTAAGATATTGGTGAAAGTTCTCACCTTCAAACTGCAATAACCTCAACATCCTAAAAGTTAGTAGCAAGGGTGTTATGAACCGTAAGATAGGTTCACAACAAATTAGATATATACAAAAATTGATAAACACAAAAAACTAAGAAATAAACGTTGATTCCCCGGCAACGGCGCCAATTTGATGATCGGTTTTCAGTCGCGTTAACCGTATCAAAATAAATTCGAACCTACCAACTAATGTAGCGTGATAAGCACGATTCGATCCCACAGAGAATCAAGTTATTCCTAAGTTAAGTCTATTTACCAATTAATAGAAAGGGGGTTTTGGTGATTGAGAATAAGAAAGAAAATAAACTAAACTATAAACAAGTTAACGGAGATAACAATTAAGAAGATAGTTTCATCTACAAATATCCACTCTAATTTGACTGGTTGATCCTCGATTCTTCTTCAAGTTCTCTTTTCATCCTATTATTGTTCCTGTCCTGATCTTGTGTAAATTACTAGTCCTACGAGTCCTAGTAACCCTTACTAATTAGATAACCTTAACACGGTCAAGATTTAACCTAATAGTAGCATTAAGATTAAGGATTAACCAGGATATATGCAACACCAAGCTACGAGTCAGCATTTAACATATAATTGATTCTCTACACACCAGTTTAGTCCTACGAGTCCTAAAAAGGCATGATTGCTACTATGGATTAAGGTTCGCTACGAGGAATCTACAAAATCCTAGCAATAATCTCAACTAGTTGTACGGACTAGAAGAAATCAATAATAATTGCAAAAGAATCAATACGAATCAATAGGAATAGAACAAGAATAGAAATCTCACAACTTTATCAAATCAAAGCTTCAATCCATAGACGAAACGGGAGAGTTTAGATCTCCATAAAAATAAGACAAAACATAACTAGGGTTTAGGGTGGAATGTTAGTCGGCTGCGGTGTACTTGCCGTCCCCCCTTATTCTGTCGTATGAAGGTATATATATCATGAAAGTCTATCTAATTCTAATCTATCTAATTTAATCCTAAAAATATAATAATAATAATAATCATAACATTGAAAGTGCGCAGCACTTGTTGTGATGAGCCCAAACATTCACTTTTGGCTTCCATTTCCGCCGTATTGCGCAGTTCACAGCCCAGCCTTATATATGTATGTAGTAGCCGGCCCACTTTTATTCGCCCAATAAGCTTTTAATTGCAATCTTCCTCTAAATTTATACGATCCAGCTCAAAAATACCTGAAATACATAAAAGTACTAGTGTAGACTCTGAAAATTAAATAATACAAAATAACTATAAAATACGTAAAATATGCATTAAAATGACCTAATAAAATATGTAAATATATAACTAAAATAGACCCTATCACTCCTCTTAATTGCTAAACCTTAGTGAGTCACTGAGTTGTTCGGCTACTTTCCCTATCACAATCATTCAATCAAATTAGAAATTTAGCAGCCCCAAAGAATCGAATCACGTCCATCAACATTCAACAATTCATGTACCAGTTCAGGCTTATCAAAACTCGCAAGAGTGAAAGACGAATTCGAAAGGAAGAAAACAAAATGCGAGGCTTCAATCAGGCCCTGATTAGCAATTTAACAATTGAAAAACTACCTGTAATCTAGGTTGCGGTTGTAGAATCAAAGAATCGAAGTTCTTGGCTTAGTAGGCGGATCGAAGAAGGTTTCACCGATTCGAGTTCAAGTTCAAGTTTGAGTTTTAGTTTGCGTATTAGTCCTGACGGCGAGTCTTCGTCTTCTCTGTTTAAGCGTTTACATATGGAGTTTTTTTTCTTCTTATATATAATACACATACACATATGGGCCCCCAAACCTGAGTGGGGCGCCTGAGGCGAGGGCCTGTTAGGCCTCCCCTCAAGTCCGGGTCTGGGGGTCTGGACCCGTCGAAATTGATCTTGACGTGGGTTTCCATTGGTTTCGCCCATCTAATATTTTTCCTGCATCTAGGGGTTGGTTGTTGTCGAGTTATCGTGGTCTCCATCCATGTCTTCCCATAATATTGTCTTAGAGTCTTGTAGTTGTTGTAGTTATTGCCGTAGATATGCTTCTTGCTTTCTTATGTCTACGTAGTTCCCGTCGTTGAAGACAATTTTGTTCCTTATGGTCCATAACCCCCTTCACATAATGGAGAATATGTCATTTGTGATTTGTCTTATTTTCAACTTGTTTGGTTACTATTTGACTTATTGTATAATTTGGTCCGCTCTGTTGTCAAATTTTTTTATCATCTAAAGTGCATGGCTACAACAAGTAAACAAATGTTCGAAATCTTTAGTTGGGTGGTTGCAAAAGATACATGACAAGAGGATATCAACTCCTTTTCAGCTAGTCCTTTGTTTTCGTTGGGGTACCATTCATCACTAGTTTTCACCTAAAGTTTTTAACTTTTGAAAGGCAATCCAATCCTCATATCCAAGATATGTCACTCTCTTGGGCTCGTTGATGACCTATAATCTTATCTAGTGCAGCTGAGGTCGATAACCAACCATTTTGGCATGTCTTCCAATAAATTAGATACTCGATCTCAAAAAATGGGATTTGGATGTTTAGAATCTTTTGCACAATGTTGAGGGGAAGTACTTGTTACAATTGATCGAGTTTTCAATGTTTATCTACATCTATATAGATTTCTATTTTGTCTTCCTCGTTTATTGTACAGTTTGGTACTATGTGGTTAGTGAGTTTTCCCCCTTCCATCCATTCATCTTTCCAAAACTTTATTGTCTTCCCATTTCCTACATGTCAAATTAGGCCGTTAAGAAATTCAGCTTTTATTTCCATTAGTTTTGCTCATTGCCATGATATCTGTGTGTACTTCTTGTATTCCTAAAGATTCAAATTCTTCATAGTATATTTTTCTTTGATGATTTTTACTCACATGTTATTTGGTTCTGCCAAAATTTGCCATAATAGTTTCATTTGTAATGCTTTGTTGATGTCTTTTGATTTGTGGAGTCTTATTCCTCCTTGTTTCTTAGTCTTACAAATTTTTCCCATCCAATCAATGGTTTGTAGTTGTTATCTTTATTCCAAAAGAATGATATGTTGATTTGGTCTAGTTCCTTGTGGATTTCTGATGGTAACAAAAAACTTTGCTTCACATAGTTTGGTTTCATGGTCAAATGATATTTTATCAATATTGTTCGTCCTTGTTATGACAATACGTTTGCCCTCGGCCCTTTTGTCAATTGGGTTCTAGTTTTTCCTATTGTATCCTCAAACGTGTCCATGTTCACTGTTTTGTTGATAATAGGGCATCTAGGTATTTGTCAAGGGATGCACTGCTTGTGATATGAATGATGTTTTGAATTTGTTGTTTTTGTTGGCTTAAAACTCCCGACGTGACTTGGAATACTGACTTGTTAAAATTTACCTTTTGTCCTGATATGCAAAAGTAGTAATTAATTATTTGATTCACTTTATTGCATGATTCCGTGCTCACTTTTGCAAAGATCATAATGTTATCTGCAAACTAGAGGAAAGAAAACCTAGCTCCTTATCTGGCCATGTCAAAGCCTATTGTTTTCTTGGATTCATACCATGTACTTTGTAGTTTCCTAGCAAGGATTTCTGCACCTAAAATAAAGAGAAGTGGTGAGATAGGGTCTCCCTGTCTGAGACCGCGACTAGACCTAAACATCTTCATAGGCCCATGACAGGCCTAAAGTCGTTATGCCAAATCAAAGTAAATTCCTAAGATGCAAACTATAACAAGTATAGTAGGTAAGTTAGGGTCGAACCCACAGGGAAACAGAATCAATTGTAAGAGCAAGTATTATTACCCAAAAGTAACTGATTAAAGGGGGAGTTTTGTGTGTGAGTAATAGTGACAGAACAAGTTGCAAGTAAAGGTTGCGAATATATGACGGAAAGGTATCACACCAGGTAATTATCCGCACAACAATTGAGATGGTTCGTCATCGCATTCTATGAATCTCAAGTTCTAATGTCCAGTAATTGTTCTCAATTCAGATCGTGTAATAGCTTTTAGTCCTACCAGTCCTAAAAACACTTATCACCAAATTACAAGGGAAAACCTTCACCAAATAATAAAGCAATATCATTCAAACATGAATTATAATGAGATACAAGCGATTCTAACAACCCGTTAAAATAGCCTGTAATCGAATCTCCCTCACAATCTACCACCAGCAACCGCGTATGGAGATTGTGTTTGCTACAATGAATCTACAACCCCAAACCTGGAATTGGAAACCCTAGCAATATGACTAGTATCGATAAACCTAGGTGATCAATCCAGATAAATCAATAATAAGCAATCAAGCAATAAGCTCAGGAGATCAAAACAATTAACAAAGGACGAACAAGAGTAGAATACTTACAACCAAATCAATTGAAGGCTTCAAAGAACCAAGTGCAACAAAGGAGAGTTAGTTCTCCATAGGGGTTTGTGAGATGATGAAAAGGGAAAATACGTCTCTGGAAAATAACCTAATTAATTCTCTACTGCCTTCTCGGCCTATATAACCTAATAAAATCGGGTTTAACATCCCGTACAATTATAATAATAAAATATTAAAACTAATAAGATAAACAGAATCGGATAAGAATCCATCTTCAGGACTGACGCGGGCGCGCCAAGTGCAGCGCGGGCGCGCTAGCTTGGATCTTGCTTCTTCTGTCTGTTCAGCAGCGCGGCCACTTCCTCCTAGCAGAGTGGTCGCGTCGGGTAGCAGCGCGGGCGCGCCAGGTGCAGCGCGGCCGCGCCAAGGTCGTCAGTCTTCAGCTACTTCCGATCTTCTTCGCTTCTGTAACTTGCATGATTTCTTCAACTTCTTCAATATGTTCCGAATCACCAAGTTCACACAAATATCTCTCATATTGACATGTAATTGATGACAAAAACTACTAAATGCGCTATGGAATATATCGCATATCAGCCCATCATTGACTAAGACAGAAAAAGATACAATTTTCACACATTCTTTAATTCATGGAATAAATTGGCTACAAAATCCGAATTTGGTCATAACCCGAAACAGAAAGTCTTATTCAACTATGTCGTATGTTTTCTTCATATCGAGTTTAATTGTCATCCAACCTTCTTTCCCCTTTCTTATCCTAAAGGAGTGGAAGATCTCATGTGCTATCAGGCATTATCCTGAATGGCCGATTCGAGATGAAAGCTCCTTGTAGAGGATGAATAATTTTTCCAAGTACAATTTTCATTCTCTCGGCAATGATTTTGGCTATTATCATGTGCTATCAGGCATTATCCTGAATGGCCTATGAATAATCTATTGGTTTGTGTTTAAGTTTAGATATTATTACTATTTGGCAAAGGGCGAAAGTGCCAACGACGTTCACCCCGCACCAAATTCTTGGTGCCGTTGCCGGGCAGAAGAAAGGAGTTTGCTTTTCTTTATCTATTTCAATTACTCTTTACTTTGATTCTTTTGTGTCCTTGTATGGTTCAAACTAGATTTTCTAATTCATTGCCTATGTCTTTTGATCCTGAGGTTGAAAGATCTCTTAGGTTGAAGAGGAAGCTTGTGTTTGAGACATATGAGGAGATGGCAGTAGACGATGTTGTTAATCCGCCAAGAAGGACCCTAAGAAACCTAAAGGAACCTAATTTAAGTGCTCAACCACTTGCAATTAGTCTTCTTGATCTCTCTGTGGGTTAAAGATTTAAGTATAAGTCGAATTGGTTTTCTATTTTGCCTTACTTTCATGGATTGACTGGGGAGGAACCAAACAAGCTCCTTGTTACCTTTGTGAGCGTGTGTGATAGACTAATACCCCAAGGCCTGAACGATGACCAATTGATGTTGAGAATGTTCCTTTTTACTTTGAAGGATTCTGCAAGCGATTGGCTTTATTACCTACCCCCAGAAAGCATTACCACTTGGGTGCAATTGAAGAAAGCTTTCATACAACAGTACTTTCCTACAACTCACCTCAACAAACTTAAGAAGAAGTTGTCCAGTATTGAGCAATCACCTAGGGAGAGTCTTTACGAGTATGTTGAGCGGTCAAGAAGCTTAAGGGTAGTTGTCTGCAACATGGTTGATGGACGATTTTTAGTCGCGTTAACCGTATCAAAATAATTTCGAACCTACCTAACTAATGTAGCGTGGTAAGCATGAGTCGATCCCACAGAGAATCAAGTTATTCCTAAGTTAAGTTTATTTACCAATTAATAGGAAACGGGGGGTTTTGAGTGATTGAAATAAGAAATAAAATAAAATAAACTATAAACAAATTAATGAGATAACGATTAATAAACTAGTTTCATTTACAAATATCCACTTTAGTTGGTTGAAACGATCCTTGTAACTTCTTCTCGTCCTTTTAGGTTTCCTATGAATGACCTTGTCCCAACCCAATATAGTTAATAGTCCAACCAGTCCTAGAAACCCTTATCAATCGAACAGTCCATAAAGAAGGATTTAACCCAATTGATAGCTTTAAGTTCAGAGATTAACCAAGGTATTTGCAGTCCCTAAAGAGGGATTTAACAACACATCCAACTTCCTACTCATTCAATTAGTTCAACCAGCCCTAAAGGAACAAGTTTGCCACTTGGGTTAAGGTTCACAACCAGGAATCTACAAAACCCTAGCAATTGAATTGATTCTAACTAGTTGCGCGATCTAGATAGAATAAGACAATCAACAATCAAGCATAAAGAAGTCGAAACATTCAAATATAGGAATTAAGGAACGAGAATTAGAAACTCACAATCAATCCAAACAAAGCTTCAAATCGTAGACGAAACGGGTGAGTTTAGGTCTCCATAAAAATAAGATAAAAGACAATGAGGGTTTAGGGTAAAACTAACTAGTCGGTCGGTTCACGACTCACATTCTCGGCCATGTCTATATGTCCGAACATCTGGGCAGGCAGCAAACTCGAAGAGGCGGGAGATATGGTCGGCGCATCTGTTAATATCCCGGAAGCAGTGCGAGAGCTCAACATGGGTGAAGGATATATATATATATATATATTTTATACAAGTAAGGATTTGGATGGGGCTAGTCCCTACTAGACCACCATCCAAGATCATCCTTGCGAATGAGAATACAAAGATGTCTATCTATCTGAACATCCGGGTAGGCAGCAAACTCGAAGAGGCGGGAGATGTGGTCGGCGCATCTGCTAATCTCCCGGAAGTAGTGCGAGAGCTCAACATGGGTGAAGGACCGGAGAAGCATGAGAATGTCTGTCGTGAGCATCTCTATTTTCCATGGGTAGGACCAACACCCCTTGATTGCGTTGACCACCGTTAGGTTGTCACCTTCGATGTGAATATTGGACAAACCCAACTCCTTTACCTTTTGGACGCCCAAAAGAAGTCCCATAGCCTCAGTCATAAGTGGCAACTTGAGAGTAAGCTGTCTGCCACCACAGGCAATCAGCGAGCCTGTGTGGTCGCGGATGATGAAACCTGCACCAGAAGCACCAGCGTAGTTGTAACTACCGTCGAAATTTATTTTGAATGTACCTTCAGGTGGTTTGTTCCACCTCAGGTGTCGTTTCTTTCTGGTTTCTGTTCTTTTGGTGGAAGCACTAATGTTTGGTTCATCCAAATGTTTCGTTTTTTTTCCCAATTTGTGATCGTTTGTCTTGTCATATTTTCCATGTTTTGGATTGTGGTGGTGTTTACATTGTCGAAGATTTTATTATTTCTAGATGTCCAAAGACACCACCAAATAGTTGCCAATTTTTCCTTTTGTTTTGGAGTTATTGCTTCAAAAATTGTTGACATAATTCTTTGTATATCTTGTTCATTTCTGTCTAATGAATATATATATATAGCAGGAAGGTGGAATTAGACCTGGGCAAACGCGGGCGCGGGCCGGGCTTTACCCGAAATTTTATCCTGTTGTTGCGGGCGCGGGCCGGGCTAAGCCCGCTTAACGGGCTGGAAGTCGTGTCCAAGCCCGTCCGCAAATGCGGTTGCGGGTAGCCCGCGGGTACCCGCAAACCTAATCAAATTTTTTTATTAAATTTATTCTAATTAGGTTTTTATTTTATATATATTATAAATAGTTGCTGTTTTTATTTTATTTATATATATATTATACATAGTTACTGTTTTTATTTTATTTTATTTAAAATTTAATAATTACTGTTTTTATTATATATATATTTATACAATTATACTGTTTTTATTTCACAAGTAGTATATAGTTATATATAGTTACTGTTTATTTCAAAGTGTATATATGAAAGCTAACAATATATTACACTATTATTTTTATTTTATTTAAAAATGAATACTTAATATTATATATATTAATTTTAATTAAAAAAGGCGGGCACGGGCCTTGTCCAATCCCGCACCCGTTGCGGGCACGGGCCGGGCCTAGCAGCCCGCGTGGGCTTTTCCTCATGTCCAAGCCCGCCCTCTAATGCGGGCGGACGGGCCGGCCGGGCGGGCCTACCCGCGTTTGCCCAGGTCTAGGTGGAATAACATTCTAATCTATTCTATCCTAACTTAAATATATAATAATATATCTATCTAATTTAACTAATATATCTAATTTACTAAAGTAGAAATCGTAACAAGCAGCACTTGTAAATTGCAATGCAAGCCGTATTACTCCTTCCGAACGAAGTATGAAATTCATCGGCCCCGATCTCGTATAATTTGAGTAGCTCGGCCCAATCTCCCAATCTCGTATAATTTCTTATGTAACTTATTCCGAATTCGCTCCAAAATACCGAAAATAAATAAAACACTAGTGTAGACTCCGAAAAACAAATAATATAAATTACGCTATAAAAAATGTAAAAATGCTCAAAATTAATATGCAAGTCTATATCTAAAACATGACTAAAATATACTCTATCAAACTACCATATGCTTAGACTTTTGCTTGTCCTCATGCAATGAAAAACAAATATAGAATTAATTATCCCACAAATAAGATCTTCATGCTATGGAGCCATGAATAAGAGAACAAACATCCTAACAAGTATATGAGCGATCCAATAGTAAAGGCAAATTTAATCCAACCTCGCCGGGATAATGTGTTTCACTCAAGCTCTCATGTGTTTATGCTTTAAAGTTCAACTCTCAACTCAATCCAAAATGCTCTATACACCGCGAAAGTCATTACTTGCCAACAACATCATGAGGACTTTTATATGGTTGTAATGGGGCTTTGGTAGGAACATAAGGCATGGGAAATATTTAGGCTTGTGGTGCTAAAAATCCGGGAAAAAGAAACAACAACCAACCAGAACAACACCAAAACTTCCATACTTCGCAAACCATTCCAATAACATAAACTCCAATACACATCAATAAGCACTTCGATTTCAATAGCCATACAACTCATTCAATTTTTCCATTTGGATGATGACTTCTTTTCTTTTCTTTTCTTTTATGCTTACTTTTGCCCCTAGGTGAATTTTATCCTCCCTAGGTCCAAGCTTACTAGACTTTTACTCCTATGTGAATTTTATTCTCCTTAGGCCCCTAGTAATAAGTCATCTCTATTATGCAAGAAGGGTTACCTTATTTCGGCTATGCCTCTCGCAATGCACAACCATACATACATCATCTCCACTCAAAGCAACTCCAGCATAAAGATTTTTTTACCAATTCTCCTCCTAATTCCCGGATGGGGTCAGGCTAATCATTGGCTATGATATATTTTTGTGGAGCTATAAAAAAAAGGCTTTAAGGCTCAGATGAGCTTCAAGCAAAGGATAATGCAAAGGGTAGATAAGGTATAATATGGCTAAAGAAAACATGCCTCAATCATTTGAAATTCACAAGCAACAAACATGTGCAATACGGTCATGAAAAACAAGCATATGAAGAGTATAATCACACAATAAAAGCAAAAGGGAAATAATTATGAATAGTCCCTATAAGGCCAAAGTCTCACAAAGGGTTATGTTTTTGCTAGATTTCAATCTAACCTCAACTATGAACCATACTTGCTCAATTATATTCTCAAATCATGCTCCAAAAATCATTTTCAAGCAATTCAATCAAATCATGGGATTTATGCAATGAGATCATAAAAATAAATTAGAGGACAAACTAAACCAAGATGGGTATCTTTAATAACACCTAAATGCAATGCATGATATTTTTGTGATTTTTTTTTAAATGTGATATATGAGTAAAAATAAATATGAAAACATAAATAAACATGATAACATAAGTAAACATGATATGCAAATTCTATCTATATGCAATGCAATTCCCCCCCTCCCCCCACACACACTTAAACCTTTCATTGTTCTCAATGAAACATAAAAGACAACAAAAAATAAAAAGATAGAGGAAGAGATGAATGAAATACTCACAATGTGGTGGATGGGTCTCTATAGGTCGGATTTGAGCATTGCGGCGGGTTAAAGGCGGCGACCTTTCCTGAAAGGTTAGTCTATCCAAAAACTAAAAACAACTATCTAATGCCTAATGGAAAACCTAATTTATTGAAAAGAAAACTAGCTAACTAGGAATTGAAATAACTAAAACTTACCTCAGGTTGCCTCCCGAGAAGCGCCTTTCTTTAATGTCATTGGCTTGACTCATTCTCAATCTCAAGACCTTACCAATCAGACATCGTCAAAGCCCTCAGTAGCCTATCATATTCCTGTGCACACATCTTACAAGGCACATCATAGCACAATAAATTAAAAGAATAAAATGTGGAACTCAATAACCCTTTCAATCTATCAAAGAGTCTAGCATGACTCTCTCCTGAAGGAATATGATACCACCAGCACAGTTTCGCTGGTGGCTTTTCAAAATAGCAATCAAAAGGATCAACATAATCACCATTACATTCAAAATTGTAAAAGTTTACCTTTATTACCTCTTGAGCCTCAGCTGATGGCTCTAGACTTGGTTCATTAATGGGCAAGCTCAGAATGGATGTTGCAGATGGAGTAAGAGGCACATTACATGTAACCTCATGCGTCGACTCATGAGATTCCAAGTCAGGAAGCACTAGACACTCTCCTCCATCGTCGAAGATACCATCGTTGTCTGCAACCAATTCCTCCTTTCTTCTTCGAAGCTCCTTTCATTCTCACCCTTTTCACTTAAAATTTGAATGAGTTGGCTCATCTGATTCTCCAATTTTTCAAGTCGACTCATTTTTTCTTCCTCCAACTGCTGCAACACTTGTGTGAGAGTTTGGATTGATACTTCCTTCTCAACTTGGCGACTCATGTTGCAGAAAAAATCTCGAATCTCAAAGAGTCCCATATCCAATAGGCCTCCATTATTCATGGACTCAGTAAGACTCCGTGTTTCAGCATTCATACCATCAAATATGCAAACACACATCTCCCGCACACCATATTGATAGCCCCATTAACCAAGTGTCAATACCCTGCATAACCAATTGATGTTTTCAATGGATCAATTACCTATGCTTGCTACTATGAATTAACTATTCTTACGAATTCGTTAAAACCTAGCTTGAATGCAAATCATGTCTAGGTGATCAATCAAGAGAGAATATATGAAAATAAGAATTATGAGCACAAAGATAATAAAATAACTAATGAATAACAATAGAAATCAAAACCTCACAATTCAACCAACCATATCTTCGAATCACATGAGAAACAATGAGTTTAGCAACTCATACTCTAACGAACAATGAATTGAAAGTGTTTTTGATAATTCATATTTCATATAGGCATTATAAGTATTTCTTATTTCATTCAGATAGGAGTTTTGCATGTGCTTTATTGTAGTTTCAAATCTTGCTTGTGAAGTATTCAAGTTCGGAATCTATGCTTTTTTAGTGTTTATTCTGCAGTTTTACATTTCGACCTTGGATGAGATCTTGGAAGAGCTTAGGAGACATATTTTGGAGTATATGAAAGATGAGGAAGGAGCTATAAAGAAGCAAAGAAGCGCACCATCGATGCAAAGAAGAAAGTCGTTCACTGCATAGGGCGGCGCCCGCCGCTACCCCGTGTTTAGCGATTGTGATTTCGATCCGAAGATCTTATTTCCTATTATAATATTATTATATTTCTAGGGTTTTGCACATCCTATTTAGGTTATTTCTTTCATCATTCAGTCATGTGTTGGCATAGAGGTTAGACAATGAACGTTTTGAGAGAGGAGAGAGGTTTTTGGCCTAAGAGTTGCTAAACTCATAGTTTCGCCTGTGATTCGAATACATGGTTGAATAGATTATGAGGATTTGATTCTTATTAGTTATTTATGAGTATATTTATCATCTTGTGTCTATTGATAATATTTGTGTTCCTTCGTATGATTGATCACCATGTTAGGAATTGCATCTAAGCTATGAATTCGTTATTGATTTCTTGATAGCAAACAAAGGTATTGAAGTAGTGATATTTCCTTGTCTTTGTAGTGGATGATTTCGAATGATCTATGTCGTTAGATGTCGATTAGGGCCGATTTAGGGTTGTTCCAATTATGTCTTAGTTGCATTGAATCGATATGCCAATTGGTCTAAGAATTTGAATGTTTAATGCTATTCTTTAGTGATATTGAATAAGGTGATTATATCCATGCGGATCCTTCAACTTTAGTCAAGTCGACATATGCTTATAAATAGTTAATGAATCAATCCTAGGACCATGAATCTCAACCATTGTCAGAGAATTACAGGTGAAATATCTTCTCTATCTTATTATCAACACTTTGCAATCATATTTCTCTTTACTTTATTTTGTCATCGATTTGTTACAAGTCATTGCTTTTGTCATAAGAATCATTGTTAGAAACATTGCATAACAACCATTCTTCTTTGTGGGTTCGACTCCGGACTTCATCGCTATACTAGTATAGTTGTTTGGTTTATCAATTCATTGATTTACTAATCTATTGGTTTTGAGTTTTGAGTTAGGATATTATTACTATTTGGCAAAGGGCGAAAGTGACAACGACGTTCTTTCCGCACCAAATTCTTGGCGTCGTTGCCGGGGAAGAAAAGAGTTTGTTTTTCCTTATTTCTATCATTGATTCCTTTTTATTTTTCTTTTTGTTTTTGTTTGAGTCTTTCATTTCCTTGTATGGTCCAAACTCATACATCAAATTCACTACCTTTGTCTTTTGATCCCGAGATTGAAAGATCTCTTAGGTTGAAAATGAGGCTCGAATTTGACACACATAATGAGACGGGAGACGAAGTTGATAATCCGCCAAGAAAGACCCTGAGAAACCTAAAGGAACCTAATTTGAGTGCTCAACCACTTGCAATTAGTCTTCCTAATCTCCCTAAGGGTTCAAGATTTGAGTACAAGTCGAACTGGTCTACTATTTTACCCTACTTTCATGGATTGCCTGGGGAGGAACCAAACCAATACCTTGCAACCTTTGTGAGCGTGTGAGATAGACTTAGACCCCAAGGCCTTAGCGATGACCAATTGATGTTGAGAGTGTTCCCCTTTACCTTGAAAGATTCGACAAGCGATCGACTTTATTACCTAACCCCCGAAAGCATTACTACATGGGTTGAATTGAAGAAAGATTTCCTTCAAAAGTACTTTCCTACAACTCGCCTCAACAAACTCAAGAAAGAGCTATCAAGTATTGAGCAATCATCTACGAAGAGTCTTTATGAGTATGTTGAGGGGTTCAACAAGCTTAAGGGTAGATGTCCACAACATGGTATACCCAAGGATGATCTAGTGCTATATCTTTATGAGGGCTTGCTTGATACCAACAGAAGTTTCATCAATGCTACTAGTGGAGAAGATATTTTGGATAAGACACCTCGGGAAGCAATGCAGATTTTCAAAGGGTTGGCTAATGCATCGCAACAATATGAGAAACACCAATGAGTTAGAGGAGTTCATAAGTTGGATAGTTCTAGAGATGGGCACAAGGACGATTTAGAAAAGCTTACTGAGCTAGTGAACAAGATGGCTGCGCAGATGAATCAACCTCAGCAACCAAGACCTTGTGGTGTCTGTGGAGATCCAACTCATCTGAATGATAAGTGTCCTTTGATTCAAGAGGATGTCACTGATTTGAGTGCTATGGATTGTGGACCTCGCCACAACTTTGGTAACAATGTCTACAATCAGGGCTATAATTCGAATTATCAAAGTGGATTCAACGGTAGGGGTCAACAGCAACAAGTCCTTTATCAAGGAAGAGGACAATTTGAGAATCGTCAGAGAAACAGTCAACATGAGGATAGAGATGATACATTGAGGTTATTGTTGGATAAGATGAGTGTTCAAGAGAAGTTGTTGAGTCAAATGGCTAAGGAGATTGGAGAATTGAAAGCGAAAGATTCGAGGAAGTTGCCATCACAAGTGGTGGTTAATTCGAAGGAGAATGTGAGTGCAATGAACCTTAGAGGAGGAAAACAAGTGAGTGCACCCACTAGGAATGTTGAAGAGAGGCTTGAGGAAGTGATTGACATGGGTGAGGAAGACAACAAAAGATTGGATTCATGTTCTGTTGATGACAACGCCCGCCGCCCCTAAGACCGACGCCCATCGCTCCCTCCAGTGTCTGATCCGAATGTTGACGTTGTGCAATCCCCAAGGAAATCATCCAAGGAGTGGTCTTTTGAGGTTTCAAGACCTGCACCACCCTTTCATCATGCCTTAAGACCCGATCATAAGTGGAAAGATGAAAATCCAGCACGACACCTTTGCTCATTGTGAGAGAAATATTACACTTTTCAATTTGATTAAAAATATGCCTCGCTATGCGAAGTTTTTGAAAGAACTATGCACGATAAAATGCAAGCAAAGGATGTGAAGGAAGAAAAAGGTAAGTTTGAATGAGAATGTTTCCGCTTTGCTACAGAAAAGATGCTTGAAAAGTGCGGAGATCTAGGTATGTTTACTATCTCACGTGCAATAGGTAATGCTAGATTCACAAAAGCTATATGCCAGATTTGGGTGCTTCAATCAACGTGATGTCATACAACTTGTACATGTTTCTGGGTCTTAATGCTTTGTCTGAAACTGGTGTTACTATAAAACTCGTTGATCGCTCTAGTACTAAGCCTAGAGGAGTTGTTGAGGATGTTTTGGTTAAGGTATATGATTTGATAATTCCAGCTCATTTTTTTATATTGGATATGGAACAAGGTACGCCTGAAACCCCAATTATCTAGGGAAGGCCATTCTTGCGAACGACTAAGACTAATATTGATTGCTTTGAAGGTTCCTTAACCATGGAGTTTAAAGGTAGAAAGATTGAATTTTCTATATTTTAGCCTATTACTCTTTCTCCTAATGATTATGTGGATGTTCTTGACTCTAATGATAGTGATTGCAGGAATGAATCAAATAATTTTTAGATGCTTCTATTGACAATGAATCATTGCTTATTGAGTCTTCTAACAAAGAGAAAATCGACTTAAGGAAAGATGAGATTGAAAGAAAAATTGAGAATTTGTTTAAGCCACATGAGAATGTATCTAATTCAAATGATTCTATTCTTCTTCCCTATGAGAAATTGATTCCTAAAAAGGTTGATGTTTTTGCAATTTCAGGGCAACGTCCAGGAGAAACTCATTTCAATAAGGAATTGATTGGTGCAAAGGATTGATACATTGGAGAAATTCCTAAGGTTCCCGCTCTTGTCAAGAAAAGGTCAAGTGTGGAGGATCTTGATGGGATAACTTGATCAAGAAATGCATCACCTCGGGCCAAAGACGGGAAACAAAGGCGCTTCTTTGGAGGCAACCCAAGGTAGATTAGGTAATATTGTTTCAATTTTGCATTTAGTTTTCAATTCAATAAAGTAGGACAAATCTATTTTGTTGTACTTTAGAGTAGTGGTGTGTTATAACCTTTTGATAGATTAATTTTGCTTAATCGGATGACGGATTGACGTTTTGCACATAACGGCGCCCGTCGCCCCAACCAGGGCACCCGCTGCTGTTCACTGTTCACATACGCGTCCAGATTTTTTGTTACATTGAGAGAGAGTATTTTCTATCCTAGTTTATCCTTATTTTTATATTATTTTTGGTTATTTTAAGGTAGATTTGATGTTTTTCTCTTTATTTAGGTTAAATTTACGTCTTTCTTTTTATTTTAGGAGTAGATTCTATTCTATCTATCTTTAGGATTGGATTTTATTTTATTTTAGGTTAGTTTTATTTATCTTCTATCTATTCTATCTATCTCATGTTAGATTGTTCTATCTTAGGATTAATTTCTATTTATCTTAGGGGTAGGATTTTATCTTTTCATTTATTTTATTTTCTTTTATTATTTTGATCTATTTCTAATATTTTCTTTTCTTTTTGATAGATGGACATTCCCTTTCCAACCACCATATAATCCCATTCCATAATTTGATCATTCAAAGTCTTTGTCTCCAAGAAAACTCATAAACCCCAAGAGTTCCTACTTGAATCCATTCCAAAAACCTAATAGCCTTGTGTTTCAATCACGTTTTCTTACCCATCAAACACATTCATTAATACCTTTATCCATCAAATTCAATCATTTCCATACCATTCCTATACCTACCACCAAAGAAAGTCTTTGAAACCAAGTTTGGTCCTCAATTCTGATTTTGAAGGAGTTTGGATGTTGATTCCTCAACATCCGTGCTTGGATCCGTGTTCTGTGCAGACCGGCGCCCGTCGCCCCTAAATCGGCGTCCGCCGTCGCCTGCAGAGAGGGTGTTTTTGGTCGTTTTTGTGGTGTTTTCTCGCAATCTTCTTGAGCTTCATCAATCATGAGTGGATTTGGTAAGAAAGGTGTGCCGGCCTACTTCGATGACATCGAGAGGAAGTGTTGGAAGGAGCTTGGGAAGCGTGTTTACACGTCAACTAGGTTCTTTGATGATGATGCATTGAAGAGATTGGGTTCACTTGATTCTGTGATGACTTTGATGGCACATGGAAGGCTGCGTGATTTTGTTTCTAGAAAGTCCAACTTATCCCTGCCTGGTCAAGGAATTCCTTACTACTTTGGAGGTAACTTCGTTCAAGGATGTTCGTTTCAAATTGAGGGGAAGAGTTTGTTGTGCGTCGTATGCTTTGATTGTCACTGCTTTTGGTATTTCGAAGAAGTGTTCTAGGAAGTGGGATCAGGCTATGATAGCTCTTGATTAAACAGAGAATTGGAGGAGTCTGACAGAGATGTCTGAGGCTTCTGGGGACTATCGACCTGATGATAGGATTACTCACCCCGCTCTTCGTCTCTGTTTGCGGATTATGGGTACTACTTTCTATGGCTCTGAGGATGCCATTATCATTAGCCCTGGCATGGTCAATTTCATGTATTTCTTGACTCCTAAGTCTACTCTAGTGCCAAATTGGGTACTTATGTTTTTTAGGATGTGTGAGAAGGCTCGTGCTCATCGTTGTGGGAACATTCCTATGGTCATTTAATTTCTTTTGGCTGCATGATCACACTTTTGGCAATCTA
The DNA here is from genome assembly GCA_037127255.1 of Persicaria tinctoria. Lineage (NCBI taxonomy): Eukaryota > Viridiplantae > Streptophyta > Magnoliopsida > Caryophyllales > Polygonaceae > Persicaria > Persicaria tinctoria. Next base: position 47,454,064 of record JBANSL010000002.1, read on the forward strand.
TTATGGCATTAATTTGGATTCCCTGTAGCCTGTGAGTACTTCATATACTTGGGACATTGATACGCTATTGAGAGGTTTCGCTGGATTTCTGGGCCTCAGCAGGCTCATCATCAGTATTTGCCTACTACTTTACCTGTGGGTCCCACTTTAGCCGATTTTCGCCGGAGCCATGTTCCTGTTGACACTGATTTGTGGAAATCTGATGACCCTATAACCCCCATGAGCGACAATGAGGGGATGCAGATTGAGATGACACCACCTATGGTTCATGATACTTCGCACATCGCCTGCGTAGAGAAGAGTTTGATGGATTTTGAGACGTGACATGCAGCTGAACTAGAAGAATGAGCTAAGTCCCATGAGAGTCTGGCTAGGAAGATTGATCAACTCCATCAGATTTGTTTAAGTTTGTTGGATAGGTCTAGATTCCAGACCCCACCTTCACAACAATTGGTTAATTCATTTGCTTCCTTCTACCCTCTATTTTATTTTCATTGTTTCTTTTTGTATTTATGTATGCATTGAGAACAATGCAACATTTAAGTTGGGGGGGGGGGGGGGGCGGGGGAGAAGTGAAGTGAATTATTTAGATTAGTTCATGTTTAAATTTCTGTTTCATGTTTAGATTCCTAGTTGTTTTATTTTATTTGTTTCGAAATTCTTGTAATTCATGCATCATGTTTATGTTTTTTGTTATATTAAATGTCAAAAATGAAAAAAAAAAAAAAAATGTCGACAATCCAAGAAAAGAAAGAGTCTCATGCATTGCATATTTCTATTATTAAATATACCCATGTAGTTTGAGTTTGTCTTATTGACTTTATTCTAACATGATCTTATAAATCCCATGGAATTCTGGATTGATTTGATCTTGTCTTTAAAATCGGTTTTTTAATGAAATATGATTTGGTATAGGTAATTGAGCATGTATGATCTAACTTTGGGAGCATGCTTGATATTCATAAAAAATATGTCCTTGTGAGATATTTTTGGCCTTATAAGGGATACATCTATATTTCTTTTGCTTTTGTTGTGTGATTTACTCTTCCTATCCATTTATCTTTGAGTATTGACATGGTTATCTATTTTCGAGGCCGATTATATACATGATCATTGCTTGATGAGTTCAAATGATAGAGGCACATTTTAGCCATGTTTTATCCATATCTACCATATTTTATATCTTGCTTTGAATCAAATTTGAGCCTTTAACATATTTTTATTTGTAAGCTCCACAAAAACTCATTAATCATAGCCTATGATAAGCCTTACCCTTTCCGGGGAAATTAAGATTTTGAGTGGGTTATGGATATCTATTTGGAGTGTTATGAAGGAAAGAAGCTAAAGTGTGAGTTGTTATGGTTTTGGAGAAGATGTAATGCCATGTGCTTATAGTCCTCATGTTTTGCATATTATTATTATTATTATTTTATTATTATTTTATTATTATTATTATTATTATTATTATTATTATTATTATTATTATTATTATTATTATTATTATTATTATTATTATTATTATTATTATTATTATAAACGTAGGAGTTTATAATGAATTAGTGGGGAGCCGAGAGACAATCTGAGCCCCCACTCATTTAGCAATAGAAAACCCTACCCTAGTAAAAATATGAGCTGCATTAAGAGCCCCTATATCGTGAGCTTGAGCAAATTTCTGGATCCTCTTCAGAAGGGCTATGGCGTCTGGCTCAAGTTCCCCCAGTGCAGAAAAGGAGAAGGGTAAGAACCCATAACCAATAGCTTTACACTTATCTTGATACTTGACCCGCTTACGGCGAGCCGCCTCGACCACCACCTGTCCTGGAACAAAATCAATCATCCCAAACTGCGTCAAAGGGGATGACCCTGTCAAGTCAACACAAACATCCAACCCTTCCTCCCATGCATAAAGAAGCATGTCCGCAGGATGGAGGGGTTTCCCATCTCCTCCCCACAGGCCAATGTCAACCTCTTTACCAGCTGAGATCCCAAGACGATAACAGACATTAACCAAGGTGTCACGAATAGCATTAGGACGATGTTTGATCCCCACAATACCAGCACATGACACTGCATGATCTCCAAAGATGTCTCCCTGAAATACCCTGGAACACGCAGAACAAGGTTCCGAAATGGAGAACAAAGGGATGCCTAATCGATAGCACAACACACAACGATACGTCTTACCATTCATAGTCTGACCTAGGACTGCGATGGGGACATCCCTAAGCCAATCAGTAGCATGGTCCCGACGCTGAGAACTCCACAAAGCCATCTGACGCGGTGATAAGGAAAAGGTATTCTCTGCATCTTTCGTAATCTGTGTGAAATATATGTCTGCCAGTTTCTTCATAAGTTTGGGGGCAGCGATCTCACTTGGATTACGTAAAATATCAGTCCCTACCTTTGTATTGAAGACACGCACGGCGTCATCGAAGGCATACCCAGGTGCTGTGACAGTAGTATGCTGGGGAAGCTTAATCTACAGGACAGCTGATTGCAAACGCGACGCCAAAAAAGCATAAAATAGAGCGTCACCTGCCGAATGAACACCAAGCCCCCCAAACTTGAAAGGCAACGTGGCAAGCCTCCATTGCCAATTGCCAAAACCTGGCCTAGAAGCAGTGACAATACGTTCCAGGGAACCTCGAAGAGCTCGATCAAACTTAAGCTGAGCAGACTCAAAGGCACGGGGCGGGCATGTACGCAGAGCAAAATAAAGTTTTGAGACCCCAGTACAAGCACGCAACAACAATAACTCACATTGCGGGTCACCAATCTTAGCAACCGCATCCATAAGCGCGATCGTTTTGTCCACTCTCTTCATCACAAGCTCGCTACTGAACCCAGAATTAACACTGACAGGTCCACCAAGGAGCTTAACCCCCTGCAGCGGCCTAGCAATGTTAGGGGGAAAAACACCAGCCAACCTACTCCTCGGGTCCTCCTTCGGCCAAAAAACTTCAGTTTTGCCAACATTGAGGTGCAGACCATAACTAGGTCCATCCTCAATAATCATCTGCAGAACCTTTCCCGCGACCAAGGTATTTCCAACAATAGTGCCGTCATCCAAATACCAAGCCTGAAAACACACATGAAACGTGTCCCGGATTTTGCGCACCAACGGATGCAAAACTAAGGCAAACAATAGAGGGCCAAGAGGATCCCCTTGCTGCACCCCCTGACAAGACCGTAGGGTGTGATCCCCGTAGTACAACCTAGCAGGACTGGAGTAGCAAAATTCAATCCAATGAGAGATTGCAGGGCAATGAGATCGAACTTCACGAATCATAACTTCACGCTCAACCAAATTGAAAGCATTTTTAAAGTCCACTAACAACATAGTAAGACCCTCATCATCACCGTGCTCCTCAACTAAGCTATTCACGGCATGGAGAATTGCCTCACCTCCACCCGACACTCCTACCCCAAACTGAAAATCACCCAAATAACCACCCAAGGAATGACCAATCAAGGAAGCACTAACCTTGGAAACCAAACGCCTCCAAACTGTACCCACAGCAATGGGGCGAATGCCCCCACCAGGCTTGACAAGTGGCGTGAGAGGTGCACTAGCAATGTACTCGCCTAAAACCTGGGGGCATTTCCCATCCAGAAAAAGATTAACCACCTGGGTGATAGCATCAACTAACTCATCAGAAATAGCAGCTGCAGCCCCACTCAAACAATCCATAAGATGCTGAGCACGCAAACCATCCCTTCCACACGACGTACCACGTGGAAAACTCTTAATTTTGTCCAAAACAACCTCTTTAGACGAAAATAAGCTATGATGATCAACTGGAGTATTAGGAATGGACGGACGCTGAGAGAAAGGATGTTTGGCCTCTAACTCCTCAAGAGTAGCCCTAGAATATGGAGCAATGCCAGAGAAGGAAAGGACTCTAACAACAGCGGTGTAGTGTCCATCACATATCTTCCTCTTACACTGCTTGATATTGCGCTCCGTCAAATCAAGATCCTCCTCGCTAGCCTCTGAAAATGGAGGAGGGGGTTCTGCAAGAATATCTGAAACAAGGTGCATAATAGAGCTAGACTCACTCCAGGAACAAATAGCCTTGACTATACAATCCTCCTGCAACCGCCGCTTGTTAGAAGACCTGGATTCCTGGCTACTCCTCGGGGAAAAGGTTTTAAGGATACACACAGGCAGCACCAATAATCTAACCCACCCTCCGATGTCAACCGGATTTCTGATCACCTTATCAAGAGCTCCTTTCAGCACCCGGGAAAACCCAAGGCGACACTTTGGGGGAATAGATTTCACAGTATGCAACCCCTTGGAAAAGATACGGCCGAGCAAATCAACATTGAAAATACAGTGCTGCCCATCCATCATACCAGATCCACGAACAAGTTGTACCGGTGAAGAGGTAACTTCTGGCCTGACAAAGTCATAAAGCACAAACCTAACCACACCATCACCACAATCAGAAGGGTGTACAAACACAGAACCCCTCCCATGGCGACATTTAGAGCGTAGAGTATGTGTTTTGAAACATACTCCGCATAACCAAATACCCATCCTCTTAAAAGTATTTTCAGCCTCAGTGAAAACAAGCACATTAGAAGAAATAGCATATCTTGTTGTTTTCTGAGCATCCCCCGTACAATGACGATCCCTAAGGTGCGTGATAAATGACGCCTTGGTAAGCCCTTGACCACCACCATCTTGGCACCCGTTGAGACCCACGAACGGACAATGAAACCGAACCGTCGCAGTCGGCATCGGCAACAACAACAAGGCACTCCGCCACAACACACAACGGATAAAAAAAACCAACAAACACCACCGATCACAATATCCTTGTTGTACGCAATAGAGTACAAAAACAACCCACACTAGAGTGCAAACACAACCGTAGCAATCAACAGTGCACCCAACCACCACCAATTTCGCCCTACAGGTCCCCGAGAAGGACCGTACCCGCCACCAGTTTAGCCGCCAACAGTGCACCCACCACCACTACCGGAGAGAGAGAGAGAGAGAGAGAGAGAGAGAGAGAGAGAGAGAGAGAGAGAGAGAGAGAGAGAGAGAGAGAGAGAGAGAGAGAGAGAGAGGAGACTCACCTGCGCCACCCCCGGACTGGACCGCTGCAACGGAGAAGATGAAGTGCGATCGCCCAAGGCGATCAGGCACCCGCGTCCCCAGTGGCGTGCCCGACGCAACGGAGAAGGAGAACCACGCCGAGTAATCAGGAATGGCGTGCCCGGGCCTCGCGAACCACCAAGGAGAGCGCCATATATGAGCATATGATGAGATATTTAAGATTATTTGAGATTATTGGAGTTTATTGATATATTTATGAGAGTTGTGGTATTTTGGAGGATTATTGAGTATATTATTATTATTATTATTATTATTATTATTATTATTATTATTTTCGATTCAAGAAAAAAGAAAACAAAAAACAAAGAATAAAGAGCCAAGTGTTATTAATTTTTTTTTGCATATGAGGAGGTTGGATTGATGTTGGTTGAGAGATATCTTGGTTGGGTGTTATATATGCACATATATGAGCATATGATGAGATATTTAAGATTATTTGAGATTATTGGAGTTTATTGATATATTTATGTGAGTTGTGGTATTTTGGAGGATTATTGAGTATATTGCTATATTATGTTGAGAGTTGTGTTATATTGTGAGCTTGAATGTACATTTGAGTTGGTTTGTGTTACGTTGGGAGTTTTTAGGAATCTTATTTTCCCGGAATTAATAGCACCTCATGACCAAATACAATTTCTTGCCCTTATGTTTTTACCAAGCCTCATTACAAACCCGCTGAATGGAATCTTCTATGAAGGTTTTCATTGAGCGAAAGTCCTCTTGATGTTCTTGTTTTTGCTTTGATGTACCCGGTGGAGATTTTGTGATAGAAATGTCAATATTTGATTCGATTCTTGTATATGGAATCGAGATGAGTGTATGCTTAAATGCCTAAACATATGAGAGCGAGAGATATACATATTTTTCTTTCACGAGGTTGGATTTTTTTAGCATGCAAGCTACTTGATCTCATATATACATGTTATGACGTTTTTATGCCTTATTTATATTTGCACTATGATTGAAGTTGCTTTTGATGAGTAAAATTGTGAAGGAATCTCCTGTGGGATGCGTAGACGATGGTTTTGTTTTATGGTTGCTTGAGGACAAGCAAGGCTTAAGTGTGGGGGATTTGATAATGCATACTTCATATAGGCACTATAGGTGATTCTTATTGTATTTAGATAGCAGTTTTGCATATGTTTTGGTCTATTTCCATATCTTTCTCGTGAAGTGTTCGAGTTCGGAATCAATGCCTTTGTAGTGTTTATTCTGCAATTTTACATTCCGACATTGGATGAGATCTTGGATGAGCTTCAATGACTTACTTTGGAGCATAAGAAGGCTAAGGAAGGAGCAAGGAAGCACAACGTCGAAGCTAAGGAGAGAATATGGTCACTGTTAGGACGGTGCCCGCCGCTTTTCCACTGGCGCCTACGCTAGTCCGTGTTTAGCACATCTCGATTTTAGTCCGAAGATTCTATTAAATTATTATATTATTATCTTATTTTTTAGGGTTTTCCATGACACTATTTATGTTATTTTCATTCATTTGTTGAGACACATTAGACACAAGTTATTGAGAGGAGAGATATGAGCGTTACTTTGACTATGAGTTGCTAAACTCATAGTTTTGCCTGTGATTCGAAGACATGGTTGAATGAATTGTGAGGATTTGATTTCTATTAGTTATTTCCAAGTATATTTATCATCTTGTTCTTATTTATTATGTTTGTGTTCCTTTCTATTATTGATCACCATGTTAGGAATTGCATCTATGCTATGAATTCGTTGTTGTTTTCTAGATAGAAAATGAAGTAATTGATTTAGTGATATTTCTATGTCTTTGTAGTGGATGATTTCAATTGATCTATGTCGAGTAGATGTTTTTAGGGCCGAGAGGGTTGCTCCATTGTCTTCTATTTGCATTGAATCAATATGCTAATTGGTCTTAGAACTTGAGTGTTTAATGCTATTCTTTAGTGATATTGAAAAAGAAGATTGTATCTTTGCGGATCTATCAACCTTAGTCAAGTCAACATATGCTTTATAAATATCTATTGAATCCATCCTAGGATCTTGAACCTCAACCATTGACAATAATTACATGTGAAATGCTTTTCTATATTATTATCACTAATTTGCAATCATTGATCTATTTGCTTCAGTTTGCCATCAATTTGTCATTGCTATTCTCTTACGAGTCATTGTTAGGAATATTGGATTGCAACCGTTTTTCCCTATGGGTTCGACTTCGGACTTCATCGCTATATTAGTTTATTGGTTTATCAATCTATTGGTTTACTAATCTATTGGTTTGAGCATTGAGTTAGGATGTTATTGATATTTATCAAATGACGAAAAAGCCAACGACGTTCGTCCCGCACCAGATGGGCAACCATAATGGGGGAAAACGAATGGTCTTGGCTGCCATCAAAGAGATGGAAGTTCAGAAGAATCTCTAAAGCCCCGTCATTTAATCCGACTTTACTGAATACATTTTGTCCTCATTTGTTGCATTTCTGACAAGCTACCAGATTTTCAGACTACTGCAAAGATTCCAAATTTCAGCCATCTTCCAAACTGAATTGACGATTGCATCCTTAAACAAAGTTGTAGCCACTTAAAATATCTTTCCAACAAAGGGTCGTTGGCTTCAATCGGAATTTTATACAGCCAAAACGAGACAAAATACCGAGATGTTGCCAAACAGTTTTCAAAAATAAAAGTTGATGTTGAGCTCCGAAGGCAGACCTTTTTTGGAAAAAAGAGACGAACTCATGGGCAACTACGATCACATCACTTACTTCTCTGTTTTAAAAAAGAAACTGCCAACACGCTTCATCACCTTCCTTCGAGAAGCAGCAACTCCTCTGACGCCAACGAAGCCTAGCCAAGCAGCCCAGGATCCCGAAGCTACCAATGCCACACCCCCGAGCCTTCGTTCCCATGTTCTGATCAAAGAATCTGGTAAGGGCCCTCCCCTCTTTCCTTTCACTCCGAACAAGCCTAAAGGTCCGCCTTTATGACATCTTCTTCCGTCCCAGGCCAAGCCTGCCTTAATTCCGTCTCCGACGAGCCGAAGGAGCCCCGATAAATTTTCCAGCGGGTTTCAAAGATCACTTGGTGAGCCTTTTCTCCCTTTCTTTTGGTTTGGTTGTGAACTTTTCATGTACGGGTTGGTCGGAAAGGAGAGAACCGGTGAGTACAAGAGCCCGAGACCGCGGCGGAAGCCCTTCCTTTCTCTTTCCTTTTTTCGGTGTCGAGTGCAACAAGTTGGGAAAGAGGATGAACAATGTCAGTTGGGTTCTTTTGTTTTCTTTCTTATGGTCTGGTTCAGCTTAATTATTCTAAATTTCGGTTCGGTTTGGTTCTTTAAAACAAAAATCAGACTGTGGGTTGGGGGATTGAGACTTTGGGTTTATTTCTCCTTTGGTTCTAACTTTGTGGGATTTAAGAGTGGTGAGATATTTATATAAAAAAAACGGGTTTTGAAGACTTATATATTTGATAAAAATATTAAATAAATGGAATATTATATACTATATAATATTATTGGACTAAATATTTTAAAAGAGAAATTCGGAATGGTTTTCAAGGATTGAAATGAATTTGATAAAATTTAAAAGAGGAATTTTGGAAATACCCTAACTTTGTCGGATTTGTTTTGGTAAAATAATAAAATACGTTGATTTTGATAAAATAAGACAAGAAATATATAGAGAGGGGAGATTGTATTGTATTGGTGTTTTTCTCAATGAGAACTACAAGGCCTTATATAGGCATAGATGGGGAAGGTTACAAGATAAGAGGGCCATCAATGTGGACCTTTGGTTTTCCACCATGTGGGTGTTATAGAAGAGGAATAATAATGGTGGGAGTTATGGAGAGGTGTTACATCACATATAATAAGTAGATAATATTATAACACTAATATTATAACACTCCCCCTTGATGTGCACCTCGTACGTAGTTTGCGTATTGCCTCGTTAAAAACCTTGTCTGGAAAAACCCATTGGGATAAAAACCAAGATCAAGGGAAAAAGAGTACAATACTAGAGCAGACTACTCCCCCTCAACTTTGCACACATCCTTCAAGCGCCGCATTCCCATATTGTGTACCAGTTGCTTAAATACCCTTGTAGGCAATGCTTTAGTGAACAAATCTGCCAGATTTTCACTAGATGCAATCTTCTGGACATCAACTTTGCCTTCAACCTGGAGTTCATGGGTGGAGAATAATTTCGGCGATATATGCTTGGTCTTGTCACCTTTAATGTAACCTTCCTTGATTTGGACAATGCAAGCTGCATTATCTTCATACAACACTGTCGGGTGTTTTACAATGGACTCCAACCCGCAAGATTCCTGAACATGTTGGATGAGTGATCTGAGCCACACACTTTCTCTTCCTGTCTCATACAATGCGATAAACTCTGCATGATTTGATGATGTAGCTACAAGAGACTTCTTTGTTGAACGCCAAGAAATGGCAGTTCCACCATACATGAATAAGTACCCCGTTTGTGAGATGGCCTTGTGTGGATCTGACAAATAACCTGCATCAGAATAGCCAACCAATTTTGCACCATGTACTCCTTTAGACCTTTCAAAATATAACCCCATGTCACTTGTTCCACGTAAATAACGTAGAATGTGCTTGACACCATTCCAATGTCTTTTTGTTGGCATTGAACTATATCTTGCTAGTAGATTAACTGCAAAGGCTATATCTGGTCGGGTATTCGTAGCAAGATACATAAGTGCACCAACTGCACTGAGATATGGTACTTCAGGACCTAATATCTCTTCATTGTTTAATCGAGGACGAAAAGGGTCCTTGTCCACATCAAGTGATCGTACAACCATAGGTGTACTCAATGGATATGCTTTGTCCATGTTAAAGCGTTTTAGGACCTTTTCAACATAAGTTGACTGATGGATGAAAATTCCATTTCTTGTATGCTCGAACTGCAGGCCGAGGCAATACTTGGTTGTTCCAAGATCTTTCATTTCAAATTCCTTTTTCATGTAATTAGCTGTTTGTTGAATCTCTTTAGGAGTCCCAATAATATTTAGGTCATCAACATAAACTGCTATAATTACATAACCCGACTTTGTCCTCTTTATAAAGACGCAAGGGCTTACTTGGTTATTTACAAAACCATGTCTTAGTAGGAACTCACTAAGACGGTTATACCACATGCGACCTGATTGCTTCAACCCATATAAGGACCTCTTTAACTTGATGGAGTACATGTGACGAGGTTTTGATCTTAATGCTTCAGGCATTTCTAATCCTTCGGGGATTTTCATGTATATATATGTATCTAATGATCCATAAAGGTAAGCAGTTACTACATCCATAAGTTGCATTTGAAGTTGTTCAACAACCGCCAAACCAACTAGGAATCTAAGTGTTGTTGCATCCACTACAGGTGAATACGTTTCTATATAATCCACTCCTGGCTTTTGTGAAAAGCCTTGTGCAACGAGTCTGGCTTTATATCTTACTACTTCATTACGCTCATTGCGTTTTCGTACGAACACCCATTTAAAGCCGACTGGTTTAACGCCTTTTGGTGTTGGAGCTACTAGTCCAAAAACACCGCGTTTGTTTAATGAATCCATCTCTACTTTGATTGCACCTTTCCAACTCTCCCAATCATTTCGATTTTGACATTCCATCATTGTTTGAGGATCATCGTCATCTTCATCCATGACTTCTATTGCCACCGTATAAGCAAATATGTCATCTAGGACTATGTCATTTCGATGCCACCCCAAACTGGTAGTTGCATAGTTAATTGACATCTCAAAATTATCCTCGACATCCTTTTCTTTGCTTTCGGGGTCCTTAGATAATTTCTCTTCTGGGATTATATCTTCATGGATGTTAGTGATAGGAGTATCAACACCTTTATGTGTTGTTATTGTCTCTTTCCTCTTCCGGGGAATTGTGTCCTTAGAGCCTAGTGGTCTCCCACGCTTCCGGCGTGCTTGAGAATCACTAGCTATTTGTTGGTTTGGAGTTACTACAGGAATCTCCAATCTAGCTGGTGCATTTTCAGCTGGTATATGTGACATCGTCACCTTCTTGGCATCTGTAAACGCATCTGGTAATCTATTTGCAACACTTTGCAAATGTATGATCCTTTGAACTTCAAGTTCACTTTCATTTGTTCTTGGATCTAGAAATGATAGAGAAGTGGAATTCCACGAAATCTCTTTCTTAATTATCTCCTTATCATCTCCCTCTAGAGTTGGAAATTTTGCTTCATCAAAGTGACAATCTAAATACCGAGCTGTAAATAGATCACCAGTCATAGGCTCTAGGTATTTTATAATTGATGGGGACTCAAACCCCATGTATATTCCCAACCTTCTTTGTGGTCCCATTTTAGTCCGTTGAGGGGGAGGAATAGGGACATACACCGCACATCCGAAAATTTTCAAATATGAAATATCGGGTTCTCTTCCGGAGACAAGCTGTAATGGGGAGAACTTATTATTAGCGGTCGGTCTAAGACGAATTAAAGCCGCAACATGCAAAATTGCATGGCCCCAAGCCGATGAAGGTAATCTAGCCCTCATTAACATCGGTCTAGCTATTATCTGTAACCGCTTGATTAACGACTCTGCAAGGCCGTTTTGGGTATGGACATGAGCCACTGGGTGCTCAACCACAATACCAATTGATTGACAATAGTCATTAAAAGACTTTGATGTAAATTCTCCCGCATTGTCTAACCTGATTCTTTTAATCGAATAATCAGGAAAATGAGCCCTTAATTTGATAATCTGGGCTAAGAGCCTTGCAAATGCAACATTCCGTGTTGATAGCAGGCTTACATGTGACCATCGTGTTAAAGCATCTATCAACACCATAAAATATCTAAATGGTCCACATGGCGGTGTAATCGGTCCGCATATGTCACCTTGAATCCGGTCAAGGAACATAGGAGATTCTGCGTTGACCTTTGTCATTGACGGCCTTGTTATTAATTTGCCAAGAGAACAAGTCGTACATGTCAAGTCACCCCTTGATAGGAACTTCAGGTCCTTTATCGGGTGTCCGTGTGAACTTTCAATGATCCTGCGCATCATTGTATCACCTGGGTGACCGAGTCTATCATGGCACAAAGAAAATTTTGCATTGTCAACTAACTTCTGGTTTGTGACATTGTAACTCTCAATGGGGTATATAATTGTGCCATATAAACCAGGTGTTAATGTTCTCATCTTTTCCAAGACTTGCTTCTGGCCTGTCTTAAAAGATGTGAGAAATAGATATTCCGCATCATTCTCATTCATGGTTTCCATGTGATAACCATTGAATCTTATATCTTTGAAACTCAACAAATTCCGTTGTGAGTTACTGGAATACAAAGCATCTTTGACATATATTCTTGTTCCTTCGGGTAACAAGATAGAGGCTCTTCCGGAACCTTCTATAAGATTACTTGTTCTAGATATGGTATTGACACTGGTCTTCACCATTTGCAGGTTCATGAAAAACTTCGGGTTTTTCAAAATAGTATGAGTCGTGGCACTATCTATGAGACAAAGCTCCCCACCATTGAACTTTCCACTTGGGTGATCCATTCTATATAAATAAATAAAATATGTATAAATAAAACCGATATTGCTCAAACTTAATTTAAAATGGAAATAAGTCCACTACATTGAAAAAGGGAAATAGCAAGCAAGCAAACTTTAGGTAAAGATATGATGCGAAATTAAAAATATGAAAATAGGCAAATAGTTCAAGATTTAATCAAAGAGGGTGGTGCGATCATTTGGGAGATCGGCGGCATCATTTGGGAGATCAACAACATTTCTCTCAAGCATGGGCGAGATCTTGTCATTTCCATCTCGTGGAATGAAATCAGATGTCTCAAGATATGCATCCTCAAGTCCGTCAAAGAAAGAGTCATCAGGGCCCTCTCCTTCGACAAAATTAGTGACAACACCTTTACCCTTGGATTTTGCAAAATCTTGATATAATTTCACAAGGTGGGGTGCCGTACGACAGGTACGGACCCGATGGCCAGGTGCTCCGCATCTATGACAAAGGCTTTCCGCCTTCCGGACAGGTTTGTCATGCTGTTTCTTGGACTTGTTCCCGTTATTCTTCTGGATATCGGGGTTTACCCACGTGGGATTACGACCTTGGTCATATCCACGACCACGTCCACGGCCGTGACCGCGACCATGACCACCACGTCCACGTCCTCTTCGGGAGGATGTAGCATTTGCTTCAGGCGTGCCTTGATTGCTATCAGGAAGTGGTGCGGAACCTGTAGGTCGTTTCTCATGGTTGTTCATAAGCAACTGATTGTTCTCTTCAGCTAAAAGCAAGCTTGAGATGAGTTCAGAAAATGTTTTGAACCCACGTTCCCTGTACTGCTGCTGGAGCACAAGGTTTGATGCATGGAAAGTTGAGAATGTTTTCTCCAACATATCCGCATCTTGTATGTTCTCTCCACATAATTTCAGCTTAGATGCAATACGATGTATTTCAGAGTTGTAGTCCAAGACCTTCTTGAAATCTTGCAACCTCAAGTGCATCCACTCATACCTCGCACGAGGCAAGAGAACGGTCTTTTGGTGCTCATAACGCTCTTTGAGACTTGTCCAGAGCTCTGAGGGACTCTTCACGGTCAAGTATTGAGCTTTCAGGCTCTCGTGAAGGTGATGACGCAACATGATCATCGCCTTAGCACAATCCTGCTGGGATGCGCTATTGCCTAGTATGATAGTCTCTCCCAAATTCTGGCTAATCAAGTGGAGTTCCGCATCCTGCACCCATGTGAGATAGTTTCTTCCGGAAACATCAAGGGCGGTGAACTCCAACCTTGAAAGGTTTGACAATTCTATAAAAAAAAACATATAAAATGAAATCAACACCATGATTATCTACTTCAGGAGATAATAACAAGATGAACCATCCACTTCTAGGGATTAATCATCATTGAAACAAATTATAATTTCTATCAACCGTCCACTTCAGGGGAGGTAATCGATCATCTCTACGGGGATGCTTAATATTACATGTATATCCACTTCGGGGGATGATACATATTTTTGTCTCTTCAAGGACAATTTTCTTTTTCTCAAATATATATAGTATATCCTCTTCGGGGGATAACTCAATACTCATTAATCTCTTCAAGAGATATAACAAAATACAACAACAATATATATACGGCACACAAACATAAATAATTGATCGGTCGAACACACGCAGGCATGTATAGACTCAAATTTATGCATTCCGGCTAATCAAGTATTCAAGTGCATGTCAAAAAAATTAACTTTATGCAGGCATGTATAGAATAAAAAAATAATTAATGACAACATCAAATAACAGGCATATCATATATCATATACTGCATTCACATGTTGCTTAATCAAATTCTAATGCCGGTTAATAACAAAATCAAATTGCATGCATATCAATATATAAGAAACAAAAAAAAATGCAGTGGCCGAAACTATATATGGGTGGGAATTAAAATTAATAAAACTGTATGCATATGTAAGACTAGTGCCGTGAGAGATTAAGAAAACAAACTGAAGACAATATAAGAAAACAAACTATAGGCATATGAGTACATGGGTACGGCATGCGCAGTGTATATATATCGGTGAAACCTTACCGAGCAATCGTGCTAATAACGTGATAAAATAAGACAAGAAATATATAGAGAGGGGAGATTGTATTGTATTGGTGTTTTTCTCAATGAGAACTACAAGGCCTTATATAGGCATAGATGGGGAAGGTTACAAGATAAGAGGGTCATCAATGTGGACCTTTGGTTTTCCACCATGTGGGTGTTATAGAAGAGGAATAATGGTGGGAGTTATGGAGAGGTGTTACATCACATATAATAAGTAGATAATATTATAACACTAATATTATAACAGATTTAAAATGAAATGTTTTGTAAATGGATTTTTGGGTCAAATATGATTTGGGAAAGTGTTTTGAATGATGATTGATCTAACTTGGGATTTTAAAAGAGTTTTGCGAAATCTTAGGAAAGTGACTTACTTTGTCTAACTTGATGAATAACTTGATAAGTTGTGAGAGACTAAATAATGATATGTTGATATTGCTATGATATGATATGATATATGATCCATGATGAGATCTTAATCTGATAAGCATGCTATGATGTGTAATGTGTTATGATATTGAAAAAATTGTTAAGTATGATTTATGATATAAGGTGTTGATATATGTCTTAAGTATGAGATTATGATGTGTTATTATATGCAATATGTTATATTATATGATTGAGAAGCGTGATTATGGATATGTGCTTCAGTATGGAAGTATGATATGTTATATATGAGATGATGATACATGATTACTAAGTGATTGATATATGGTATAATAATGAGTTGAGATGATGTCATTAATGAGATGTTATATGATGCTATGATTTTTTATTTAATGATGATGATGTTGAGTGATGAAGGGAAAATGAGTGGCGCTTATCAACAAGTTTGAATCGTTCAGCCGATTTGACAGCTTTGCGACGTCTCAGTAAAATCAGTCGTTCTGAGTCCATATTGATCGGATTGGATTGTGTCATATCTTGTTGGAATGAGGATGAAGAGATCTACAAATTTGATGTTGAAGGTTTTTCCAGAAACTGTAAGAGGGAAAATCCCGCCATCACGATGCAGGGGCAGTTCCGTCTTTTATCTATTACCGCTTCTTCTATTGTGATCACCCACATAAATGCCCCGACCGTTTCCTCTATTTAATGCCTCAACCAACATCAATGCGGTAACGGTTTATTTTATTAAATATCATAGCCATTTCTTTTATTTAATACTCGATTAGTATAAATAAGAGTAGATAGATTCAGATTGAGTGGGGACGATCACTGACTTGAGCGTCGAAGGGTCCTCCGGGGGAGACAATAGGATTGTATCTCGCCAATAGAGCTCAATCTTCCTCAACATCTATGGTGAGGATTTTTGCACTTACATTTGACGCCATTTATGGGAATTTGATCAAAAAGCTACGAGATCGGATCTCCAAAAAAAAAAAAAAAAAAGAAAAATAACAACAGATCCATGGAGGGTGCAGCTCTTCGGGGAAGGGTCACGGCTTCGAGACCATCTCTAGTCGGAGCAATTTTCACGATCGGAGTCGGATACCTCGACACCATCTCCAAGATGAAACAAAGAAGCCTGAAGCACAAGGAAATCCCCGTGTCTCACCAAACCCTAATATTGGACGGTTGAAACGAGATGCACGGTCTTCTCTTCGGCGGAGTATCACGTTCGTCTCTTCCAGATCACGGGATTCCCTCATCGCTTTCGGATTTCGATGTCGATCAACCTCAATAGATTCGCGCGCCCATGCCTATCTCTAAGAGAAACCTTTGACGAGAGCATCAAAAGCGCCACTTTCCTTGAGGTCGAGGGAAAACCTAAACGGCTGGGGCAGCGAATGCCAAGCATCGTGGATAGGTTGCTCAGGTTGACCAGCGAGGCCAAAGGCATCGAGATAAAAAAGGTTGCGTTCACAATCTTCACACCGAGATCGCATCGGATTCGTAAACAGACAAGCTCTTCTCCCTTTTTAATCTCATTTAAATTGTCATTCAATTCTGTGATTCTTAAGTTACATCTACGGTGTGGTGGTCGATGAGTTAGTGTGCTAATTTAATTTTCAATAACTCATGGGCGTTCATACACAGAAATGACCAGGATTTTCTTTTCTGCATGTAACAATCAATCCTAAATTTGCACACATAACTCTAGTTCTTATAACTAATGATTGCTATACATATATATAATTCACATCTCTCTTAGTCGATGATTTTATTTATCTAGCTCGATATATCATCTCAATTTCAAATTGATTAATTGCTATATATAATTTGTCTTGACTTGAATGAATATGGGCAAGAGCGTATGATATTGGCTGCTTTGTGAAACTTTGTGAAAGCTTTGATATCAATTCATTTTTGCTATATAAAGGAGGTCTTATGGTTTCAATTTCATTTAGGCCACAAAGCTTTGCACATTTATTTAATCTATTTGACTACCCATTCGCATGCAGACTCCAAGCATTGATAATAATTCGCTACGACTCTAGAATTTGGCTATGACTTTAGAATTGTTTAAATTGACATTATTCTTGATTGGAAAGCTGGAGCAATCGTGCGTCGTGGGCTCTATCAAGGTTTTGTGGGAAAGAGATGCAAGGGAGAGTTTCTCATGACATTGCCTCCCGCGCTGACTAGCCACCACGGTTAGCGTGCCATACACCATTGTTGTTGCCGCTTGTGATCGAATTCGTCGATCGAACATGGGGTATGGAAGTCCTGCAATACCGCTCTCTTTAAACCGAAAGGAAGAAAGTGGTTGCTGATTGCAGATTTGGTATACTAATACTTGTGTAATCGGGGATGTTCAGGTGTCGGTTGAACTTTGCTGACTTTCTAGATTCTGCAAGCTCTACCCACATGGTGCAGTTAGTGACACTTAATGAAGAGACCCTTTCAGTAAGGTCGTCGTTCAAGTTGTAAATTTCCATTTTCTTCTCATCGTGGAAGCGCTATATGTCATCCACCTCAATGATGCGAAGCCTCAGTTGTCGAGGAATGACTCCCACAACCCGTTCTATATTGTTGTCTAAATTGCAGGCATCCTCAATGAGTTGAGTTTCTTCATCT
This sequence comes from Persicaria tinctoria, assembly GCA_037127255.1. Classification (NCBI taxonomy): domain Eukaryota; kingdom Viridiplantae; phylum Streptophyta; class Magnoliopsida; order Caryophyllales; family Polygonaceae; genus Persicaria; species Persicaria tinctoria. The sequence continues at coordinate 47,471,836 of JBANSL010000002.1, forward strand.
AGGGGTTGGACAACCTCCTCCAGGTCAACGTGTATGGACATCATGCATATGTGACTTCTGCAAGCCACGATACATGCATCAACAACATAAAAATAAACAGAATGGTAGAGGGTTCATAGATTACCACTTCCGGCTCATTAAGTGGGCTATTATTTCCCTATATCCACGGGTATTTCTCAGGGTACCCAATGGGCCAACTTCCAGAGGAGTCGGACCTCTGCATCTCTGCCCCAAACGTTTTTAATCCAAACAAGCAGTTAATGAACCACATGATCACAAAGTCCTATAAAAAAGATATTACATCAAGGAACAACACATCAAACTAACCCTGTTAAATGTTCATACACACTAACTAATGAATATATAAACATGATCCACACTAGAGAAAATAAATACCACCACAAATCGTAAGAAAGATACAAGCCTTTCTTTTGCACTATTAAAGCAAACCATCTATTATTATCTTGTTTATTGATACTTGATTTTTTAGGGAAAAGTTTAGAACAATGTTTTATAGAAAGTGAAGTGAATGAGGGTGTAGACAATGTAGAGTATAGAGGTTTTAAAGCTTGCATCAAGCACAAAGTGAATGCATATGCTCGTCATGTTTTGCAAATGGATATCTAGAGAAATCAAGTTGGTTAGAGTTATATGCTCTTGTGGTTGTTCAACTTCATTGAAATAATCACTTTTGGAGATATTTGACATGTACTAGCATAGCCAAGATAAATCGAAAGTACATAATTTTCTGTACTAATTTGTATCTATTCCATTCATCACTTAAAATTAACACAACTAAGGGCTTAAGATTAGTTCAAAGGAAAAGCTAATAAAATGCGTTCTTAGATTATAAAGGCTTAAGATTAGTTCAATCGGTAATCCATTTCAAGTATCTATTCAAACTCAAAATCTATTCAAATCCAAGAAAGGTTGGGCATCAAAGCAACTCAATTTTAAGCTATCTTATCTAAACTTCTAATCTTTCTATGATAAATGTGAGGGAAAAAACCCACAATCATAAATGGGTTTTATCACAGGATCTTCAAAGAGTTCATAGTAGCAGAAAAACATCAAACACCATACTTCCAAGATAGCGGCTGAATCGGATGGGGAGACGGAGAAATTGACGATGTGGGGAAAAGATTAACCATATTCAAACCTAGGGTTAGTTAATTCAAAGCCTATTGTGAGAAATCTTGTAGCAGCATTAACCCAAATTCAAAAATCCATGGTAAAGATATTGAAGATCTACGAAATTGAAAAATAAAACAGAAAATTACCCATATTTTGCGAATCCAAGAAAAATAAAAAAACAATGGAGGCTGAAAATGGAGGTTAGGGATTCAAACCTGTCTTTTGAACGTTGATGAGAAAAGAACAAAGAAAGGGTGAGGATGAGTTTCAAACAGCACAAGGGTAAAACAGGATTAGGGGAGCGGATGGAATCACATAAGCTTTATAAGCTTGGGGGTGGAGCTTATGCAATCCCCTTCCTAATCGCTCCCAAATGCATAGCATCTCCAATCGCTAGCCAAGCCTCTTCTCCATGCCAAACACTGAGATTGTATCGTTTCAGTCCCGAGCCGCTCCGAAACGCTTCTGCTTGTTGAAAGTTTGGATGTGAGTATTTTTTATTTGAGGATTTGGGTAAATATGAGTGAGTTTTCAAGATTTTGGGAAATGTTGGGATGCTGAATTGAGAAATCCTTTCATATGCTCGACTTTGAGTCTGAAAAAGGGGGGAAATTGAGCCCAAACTTTTCGAAAAGGCAGTAGTTCTATATATGGTGTTTGTAGTGAAGTTTAGGGTTGAAAATTATGGGTTTGTAAATATGGTTGTTGAAGATTTAAAGATGTTGGAGATAAAATCGATGTGGATATGAGAGTAGCTAGAGGGTTTTTTTAAGGCCACGACGACAGCGCCGAACCAAATACGGGCGACGGAGGGGAGTCACGTCCGAGAGAGGAGTAGTACGAGAGGGAGGTGCGGAAATAGTCACCTAGGAGAGATAAAAGCAGAACGCATGTTCGTTGACCACCTCCACCACCACTAGCCCACAACAGTCGATGCACCACCGAAAAAGACTGCCACCAACCCCGGATTGAAGCACTCTTCTTCCTTTTCTTGAAATTTTGACCGCCTCTATTGCTCTTCACCCATTTTGTTTCCATTTTGTTGAGCAATTGAGGCTTTCTCTCGTTTCTTTTTCCATGCTTAAGAGATTTTATAAGATAGATCTTGGAGATTATTTTGTGGATCTTTTGATTATGGAGTGGATCATCTTCAATTTGATTTTGTTTAGAAGTTTAGATTTGATTTTGGCGGACATAGGTGGTTTGGGGAAAACCTTTGCAGATGGTTTCTTTTCCATTGAGATGGCTTGTCGTTTTGCTGGTTGGTGGCGGTGGTCGTTGGGGTGGTTGAGCGGGATCGGTGGTGCGGCGGGTGTGAGGCTTGGTTTATTTTCCCTGAGGCTGATTAGTGGGAAGAGATTTTTTTTTAATTGGGAGCGTTTGAATTTTGGAGTGAAAGAGCTTATTAATGGCTTATTTAGGACTATAGTAACCAAGCTAATAACTTTTACTTATAGAAAAATAAAAGAAAGGATAAAATGGAACATGTAAAAAATAGGATATTTGCAAAAAGAAGAAGTAGACTAATTAAATAAAACAGAAAAGAAAAGTTGAAAACAGAAAAGTGATCCGGCAAACCCTCAGCGTGGTGAGCATATGTCACGTGTCCCCACCAAATTAATGGTACGAAGAGGAATCCAGGTTGAACGTTTAATGCGGGTATAAATATAAAGATGAAAAGAGTTTTGGACGACAATTGGGGGGGGGAGGGAGAGAGAGAGAGAGAGAGAGAGAGAGAGAGAGAGAGAAGGTTAGGTTAATTAACAATGGAAGAGCAGTTGATTGGGAGGATGGAAAAGGCAGTGGTACGGCTGGAGGCGTTGTGTGCAGGCGGTGGCATTGGCACGCGACCGATGGGCGAAGGCGAGGTGGATGCGTCAATCATTGCGTTTGAGGATCTCATGTCAAGCTCTCTGGCTCAGCTCTCATCGGCTGCCAACAAGATTGGGGGAGAGGTGCTTGAGGCCACCCAAATTCTTGACGAGGCATTTCTTCTTGTCAAGGACCTTCTCATCGTTATCAAGCAAACTCAGGTTTCCATCCCACTTTTACATCTTTCTTAATTTCTCTGAAATATATACATCATTAATGCATTTGCATTCGTTAAATTTGTCCATTTTATGAAATTTTTATATAAGAATCAATTATGAAAATATCCCTCTTGAATAACATATCAAGTGCTAACTTTAAATTTCATAATTGTTTTTTTTTTTAATTAGGAAGGCAAGAAGCCAAGGGTGTAAAAGAACCTAATTATCCTAAGACATCTATCCTATTCTACCAATAAAACAGATTGAAAACATACTCTAGGTTAATTTGCTATTTGACTCAATTCGCAGAAACCCGACAAGGCGGGGATGGATGAATTTCTGAAACCATTGAACGCATTAATTGGAAAAGTCGTGACATCAACGGATGGGAAACGATCTGATACCTTCAATCATCAAAAGGCAATAGCTGAGAGCATTTCAGCTTTGGCATGGATTGCATACACTGATAAGGAATGTTGTGAGTAACCTAGACAAACTTCTCGACCCCATCGATTTCATTTCAAGTGTTAGTCGTTATTAATATTGCTTGTATGTTCGCATCCATGACGCCTTTCTTTACAATAGGTATGAGTCTTCCTATTGCTCATGTGGAGGAAAGTTGGCAAATGGCTGAATTTTATAACAATAAGGTATTTTATCTTGATTCTAAATGATCTTTACAATAGGTATGAGTCATCCATGGCGCCTTTTTTTTATTGTTGTCCATGCTCTTACAAAAGTCCTTTGGATGGTTATTGCTTGCATTTGAACCATAATTGATGCCTACATTGATCGATATTGAATGCATAAAGTGTTAATGTGTACGATTAACAAACATTTAAAAGAAAAACATACCTCAATGTGTTCTTCATCGTCCATATGAGGTTGCTTTACTGTCAAACTTAACTCATAACATGGTGTTACCAAGAGGAAAATGTGCGACTTAAAGATTTTTCAACATCAAGAACAACTGAAGTATGATGCATAGTTGGTGCTCACTATATAGAGGACAATGGCATAAACTTTCACTTGTTAATTGAAGTTTATCTCTTACGAATATTTTATTTGATTCAATTCATGTGTAGTCTCCCCTTGGTACTTTGATGAACAGATTCTAGTCGAGTACAAAAGTAAAGATCCCATCCACGTGGAGTGGGCTAAAGCTATGAAGGAGCTTTACGTACCCGGGTTAAGAGATTATGTAAAGAGGTTCTATCCGTTGGGACCAGTGTGGGCAAACTCTGGCAAAACCATCCGCCCTACTTCAACATCTCCTGCCGCCCCACCTCCACCATCATCATCTCTTATGAGTGCTGATTCATCTCGAGCTTCATCATCTTCAAAGCCAGGGATGTACGCGGTTTTGGATGAAATCAATTCTCGGAACGTTACATTAGGTAATCCTTTTCCTAGGTGCTTTGATGAACGCTCTTGTTTGTCAAGAATCTTAGTTGTTGGTAGTGATTTCCCATTAATTTTCATGTGTTACCCCTTAGGATTGAAGAAAGTGACCGCTGATATGAAGGCAAAGAACCGCAATGACCGTAGCGGGATGGTCACTATGAGTGAGAAAGGATCACATGGGAGTTCAAAGGCGGTGCCTAAGACCGGCCCTCCAAAATTTGAACTTCAATTGGGTCGTAAGTGAGTATTATATATCAAACGAATGAGTGCAAATTTTTGAAAACGTACATGTTCAAATACTTTTAAATAGGTGAAAATTGTCTTTCAAATTTTTTTCAGATGGGTGGTTGAGAACCAAATTGGCAAAAAAGATTTGGTTATAAATGAGTGTGATGCAAAACAATCTGTTTATGTTTACGGATGTAAAGACTCTGTCTTGCAAATCCAAGGTTTGTTATGCTATAATTAATTTCTTGCCAATTGTTTGATTGTTTTTTATTTGTTTTTCAGATTTATGTATTAAAATGCTTGTAATGTTATGCAGGGAAAGTTAACAATATAACGGTGGACAAGTGCGTGAAGATGGGCATTTTATTTCAGGCAAGTTAACATGGTATTAGGTATTTAAAAGTGACCAGTGTAGTAAAAGCTGACCAACTGATCGAATCTATGAAATTGATTTTGGGGGAGCAGGATGTAGTGGCTGCTTTTGAAATAGTGAATTGTAATAGTGTCGAAGTGCAATCCCAGGTATGTACGTACGTACGTATATGAATTGGTAGTTATCTGTGTACATAAAGATCTATAGAAATGCATTATGTAGTGTATGGAATTATGCTTAATTCATTGTTACTAAATTTTCAGGGTTCAGCTCCAACAATATCAGTGGACAATACATCTGGGTGTCAGTTGTATTTGAGCAAAGAATCATTGGGAGCATCCATTACAACTGCGAAAGCTAGTGAGATTAATGTGCTTGTTCCTTCTGATGATGGTGATTGGGTAATTAACTCTCCCACTATATTTATTTTATTTTCAAGTACACAATTTATATTAATTATGCAAATATATGTATATGTACTTGCAGGGGGAGCATTCATTGCCTCAACAGTATGCACACGAGTACAAAGATGCCCAGTTTGTGACCACTCCTGTTTCTCACTCTGGAGCATAGCAATGCCATAAAAATCTACTTGAATTGGTCTAAGATCATTCTTTCCCCTTGTAATTCAACATACGTACAAGCTAGTTGGTTCTACTTCCATCTAAAACGTCAATCCTTCCATCAGTTTTGTTTCCATTAAAGTCGTCACTTCATTTTTATTACTTCAGTTATTGCCTAAAATATTAATATAGCTCCGATCCTATCCCCGAGCTTTATACAATTGATAGAGAAAACTACTACAATTCTTCTTCTTTTTTTTCCTGTATGTTCACTAGAATTGTCTCAATTGCTAGCTTCTCTCTTGTATTTATATTAGACAAGTCTATCTTTCGATCTATACATACTGCATGGCTTCTTTCTTGTATTGTTGTAATGTTGTGCTATGAGGGAGTAGGTCTTATTGTGTAATTTTTGAGTAAATGTGGAGCATTGGATTAAGAAGATCAAATAATTCAGATTAAAAGTAACTTGCATACAGTGAAATTATTCGTAAGTACTAATTGATTATTCGTACATTACAAATACTAAAAATAAAGACTAGAGCACAATTACTTTTTTGAACGGAAATACACTTCTTCTATCGTGTTTACGAAACCATGTTTGTTTTTCGTATTTCATAAAAGCTGTGTTTGTTTGTTGGAACACGTAAGATAGAAGAAATGTATTCCAATTCGCTTGTGCTCTTTTTGTACTAGTATTTGCAATGTACGAATAAACATGGTTTTTCCGCCTCACGAGTAGAATTCTATCATTTAACATCGGATAATTAACATCACTTAGAAAAACATGGAATGTTAATTTTTTTTTTAACATCACTTTTTAAAATCGAGATGTCTAACATAAAACAGAAACCTGTACATTTTTTCGATTGATCTTAAATTTTTTTCCCTAAAAAATCCGCAAAGTGAAAAATTGAAATCTTGAACTAATTTATTCAGACTAGGTTTCCATCTCCTTCATCCTCTTTCTTTGCCGAATCCTTCCTCACCCCCTCTGAACCCTCCCCCCCTCTTTGCCTAAAAATATAACACAAAGGGGTTTAGGGTGTATCAGCTCTGCAAGCCGCATCCCATGGGGAGAGTAGGATGCGGAGAGAGAAATCGTGGTCTCCCATGGTGGAGAAGGCTTCAAGAACAGGAAGAAGGTGCTAATAACCCGCTCTCGCCGAATTAACTATAGGTACAAGCACTTGTTGAGATAAGGAGATGTTTGTCTTGTTTGTTCTCCAAGCTTTGTTGTTTATTTCTTTCAATTCGTTTCTTAATCGAATTCAGTCGCGTGCTTTTTATGGAGTTTTGGTATTAGCCAGGTTGATTTGAACCAAATTTATGTACGTAGCAATGGATAATGAACAGAAACCAATATTAAAACCAAAATCACCAGCCATCTTCAAGAGAAAGACGCCGTATACAAAGGTTAGTCATTCTACTTTCACCTTCTAGGGTTTACTTTAATTCTAGTTTGGATCATTCATCAATTTTGTTCCCTTGTTTCTGATTTGTAGTTCATGATTTGCTTAATCAATTTTCAGTTCGAATTGATTCTCTATTCGAGTTGTATTTGATTCTCCATTGGATTTGGAGTTTTTGATTTGCTGAATCAGTTTGTTGCACATAGGGTATTCAATCCATTGGAAAAAAGGGGTTCGCTTTGTGATTTTTTTTAAATTCAGAGTTAGAGTAGTTGTAAATCAGTAATGTGTTCAATTTCCGTAGATTCTTGCATTTTTTCCCTTAACATATAGTTGTTAGATCAAACCTATTCTACTAGTTTCATATTTTATGTTTTTTTACTTGCATTATTCATCTATGAAGAATATGAATGAAATCCATGTTGATGGTCAAGTTAGGTTTTCTCATTTCAGAAATTCATGTTTTTATCCTTTCTCCCAAGTATCTTCTTCCAAAACTCACTCTTACACTTGTAGGCAATTGAGCACATAATCAATTCAGTGGCCAAATCAAACTATATGTCTGCTTGGTAGTTGTCTTTTCCAATTGTCTTCAGAGGACCAAATGGTGCTGCTGCTAGAGTTGGTGCATTCTCAACAGTCTCAGTTACTATTTGAACAACCTTGCTTGGGTTTATGAAGGGATAACTTTAGCAATCTAATCTGTTTCTTTACGCCGATCTAAGCTAATTTATAGTATCCATAAGTATTTTGAGGATAAGGAATACTATGACTTATATGGGAAATTCAGTTCTAACTATCTATCCTAGTATGACGTTTATCTTCATATGTATATTAGAATGTGTTATTGCAGAAGAATTCGCTCTCTTTGTTGCAGTATAAGACATTTGGACTTGAATGATACGAGACATGTATAGCATAGCATGTGTATTCCCCAATGACATAACACCTCTGGCTAATACCTGGTTATGTTGAATTTCTAGCTAAACCATACTGATTGTTATACATAGCGAGGTTGATTTGTACTGTGGAGGAGCTCATTGCTTCTTTTGGTTCCTTATACATCACATTGTTTGGTGTTGTCTAAACTGTTTACCTGGTCAACCTCCACCTTTCCTCTATTTAAATAGCAAAATCTTAATTTGGTGAATTGGTGTGTATGATACTAAAATCTAATAACCTTTGGTTCCTCATTTGTAATCGTATAGGCTGGATCCTATGTACGTACGAATAAACACGATTTTGATGATAAATATTTGACAAAAGTTCATTGTCTTTGATATAACAAATAGTTAGACAAGAGGTCATTTGTGCTCCAAATGACACATCAAATGAGTTGTCTCTTGGTTCCATCACTTGGGTTTGAGTGAAACGTCACGCTAACCTTCTTCAAGGACCCATAACAATTCCCTTTTGAGTATCAAGATCAAGGCAAAACATTCATAAGTCTACGCCTAATTAAAGATCACAACCCACAATCCAAGAAGTCTATAGAAGTATCACGATTCCAACCGAAGAATGGAGACAAATCAATTCCAAATTCCAAATTATCATTCAATATTTAAATGCACATTGGGGAGAAGAGGCATCAAGGAATCCATTCCCCATGCCGTCAGGGGCGAGTGCATCAAATGGTGGGCGACACCAAGCAACGACCTAGAAAAAAGAAAGAATATACGTGTTATATAAAAATTGAAATGTAAAATACAAGTATCGTTAATGGATTAGTGGTTAAGCCCACCCAATTTTAAATAGAATTCAATCAACCATAATTGAAAACCCATGAGGAACATAGTTTCACTTTATAACCCTAATCGCCTCTTCTGTCTTCAGTTCACCGCCTCTCCTCCTTCTAATTCAACATGCATCCATTGTAGCCTCTTGCCTATTCCTCCATTGTCACCTCCAGTCCCTCTTACTTCTAGTCTCTCTCACCTTTCCATTGTAGCCTCTTGCCTCTTCTTCCATTGGTGCATGGAGTCCGAATCATCCCAAATGCCTCTCTTGCTTGGAAAACTCATTTTCGATGGTTGGAGATCGCTTCCAACAATCTCCCTCCTCTTCTTTCCAGGTAGGTTTTCTTCTTCTTCTTCTCATCTCATGGTCTCCTGTTTTCGATCTGTATATTGATCTAGGTCTCATGGTCTTCTTATCTCATTGTCTCAAAGTCTTCTGGTTTGCACTCCCAGACGCTCCAATTCGGAAGGGAGAGGAGCTATTCCTTCTGGTCCCCCCCTTGGTTGCATCACCATCCCAAGATGCTTGATGATTCGAATCCTCTCCAATCCGCGGGCTCCACCATCGCCTCCGCCGTCGACCGCTGATTCTCTGATGCCGTTTCCCCCGCCTCCTCTACCTGCGTTGTCTCATCTTCCGACCCGCTCCACCTTTCCTTGCCCCAGACTCCCAAATCCTCTAAGGTTTGTCCCTTTCCTTCGCTTCTTTTCCACTCGATTTTATTTCACAAATTTCTGGTTCGCAGAATTTTCATTTCACAAATTTTGATTTTGTTTCTCAAATATCTGTTTCAAAAATTTCGATTTTGTTTCACAAAAATATCGATTTTGTTTCATTGATGTTTAATACCTAATTTCGATTTTGTTTTACAAATTTCTATTTCACATATTTTGTTTCCAGGAGAATGATCAGCTGTATAAACTTTGATTTCGTTTAATTTCGATTTTGTATCAGAAATTTCGTTTCCCGGGTATAAACTTCGATTTTTGTTTCACAGAAATTTTGATTTCGGTTAATTTCTTGATTTAGAATGGGCAGATCCAAATTTCTTTAATTAGGCTAGAAACTTGTCAAGAATAGAGATTTTGGGATTACTGGTTGAATAATATTTTATTTAATTTCTTACAGCTGCTTCAGATTGTCAGGGTGTCAATTTGCTTCCAGAGTGTGATCCTGCTACCCATCATCTTACATGTTGCTGCTTCAGATTATTGGGGGTATCAGTTGGTTCAAGGATGCTAATTATTGGGGTACAATTGGTTCAAGGATGCTATAAACATGAGGTGTCAACAAGATGTGGGATGTTTTGATTTCTTCCTTTGTAGTTTGCTCCCTTTTTTTTTTAAATCTAGAATATGCTTTTTTTTGGGTACTCCATTTATTTATGTTTGGATTTGTTATTGTTTTGAATGTATCCATAACTATTTTGTATATTTGTATGCATGCACTAGCAATAAATTCAGCCACTACTTAGCGTCAAAACTAGCCATTAAATATGCCATGATTCTTAATTAGCAATTGATTTAGCAATGGAATTGACAACACACCCCTCGCCTTGCCATGGAATCAAGCACGACCCAGCTACGGAATTAGACACGCAGTTAAAGCCATGACCTATTTGTATTAACGAATTCTGCAACGACCTTAGCCATAAATTCCGCAATGACCTCATTCCGAAGTCGTATTCGTTGCCACATCCACGACATTCATGTCATATCTTGCCACGGGCTTAGTCCCGACTTTGGTGTTTCGTTGCTAAATCCATTGTTGAACAGCCATCGCCATTAGTCACGAGGCATATGGCTACGGATGGCCCGCCCGTGGCTGATCCGTGGCTAAACCGGTTGGCCACAGTCATTCGTGGCCAATACCGTTGCTATTTTCCGTAGCTATTTCTTGCATTTTTAGTAGTGAAAAATATTAAGAGATAAATATGTAGCCACAATCCATTCGTGCATAAATATTTTAATAAAATAAGATAATAATAAATATATTTAAGGAAAAAAATGCAAGTAAAAAAACATACAATATGAAACTAGTAGAATAGGTTTGATCTAACAACTAGTAGAATAGGTTTCAAAACATTAATCGCCCAAATCCGGAAACACTCCCTTTTGAAACCCTAGCCGCCTCCACCAACCAACAAGATGTGAACTCGGCTGATCGTCGCCTCCGTAGGCTGGCTCCCAGCCGGCCTTGACCCACACCGCTACTCCTTCACCGCCGTAACTGAAAACCCAAAACCTTATCCCCAAAAACCCCCGTCGCAACCCGAGCGATTCCTCCCGGTTGTCCCAAGACGGGGCCTCTTCCGCTGCAGCCGCGAGCGTAGTCTCCTCCGGCTGCCTGCCATCTGCAAGGATCTCCGGTTCGGCTTTCCTTCTCCCACTCATGCTGTTGTGGCTGAGTCTCTCGACTCCTTCCTTGCTGCATGCTGCCCTCCGACATGCAATCTACAACAAAAAAGATGAAGAACACACCCCAGCAGGCCAGGACATCAACCATGTAAGAAATCCAACCCGTGTGGGTCTGACTCCGACGACCTCACCGGCGGCCTGACTTACCCAGGCTGTAGCGCAACCTCATCCGCTGATCATCCCGCTTTCGGGGCCGGATCTTGCTTTGGAGCAGCGCTGCTGCTCTCCTGTAGCCAACCCTTTCCCCCTAAATTTAACCTCTATGGATGTGTTTTGTGGCCTCTTTAAAGATCCCTCCCACACCATTCTTCCAATTTGCCTAACTCTAAACCTAAAATTTCGCAACCGAAACCTCTTCTTTCAAATCTCAAAACCCAAAATCTCAACCAAATCCTCTTCTTTCAAATCTCCTAATCTCCTTATTTAAGGTTGTTCAACCTTCAAATCTCTACTCTTCAAACAAAACATCACATGCAACAACATTTCTGAGTCCTGCTGCACTTTGGTAGCTCAAGTTGAGACTTTCGCTCTCGATTTGGGCAAAAATTCAACACCGCAGCCCCTATAATTTGGTACTTGGTCTCTCGAGCCTTGTTCTGGTTGACCGATGCTTTTCAATTCAACCCACAACGACATCAGCAGTTAGAGTTAGAAGTATTTTTGTTCACAAGTGGCAGTCCATCAAGCTTAGTCGGAAGTTCAACCATCCCTCTTGTTTGTGATCAATAATTTTAATGTTCTTTAAATTTAAATTTATGTTGTTGTAATTTTAGTTTTAAGCAAATTTTTTTTTTACTGGCGACCCTCTGCGTAGGGTTCATCAAGCCGTCTTTTGATGGCTTCAAGATCGCTTAGTCGATCTACTTCTTGCCTACTGTAAAAAAAAAAACTAGTAGAATAGGTTTGATCTAACATATTTAAGGAAAAAAAAGAATACTAAAATATGTTTAAAAAACAACTATATGTTAAATTACATGAGATTGGATTAACAATAGATTAGAAAAATAAACTTTTTCCTTATAAATGTGAATTTTATTTATATTTTGAGAGAATCTAAATAAAAGCTAATTAGATTATATATAATTTATCGATATAAATTTATTTATATCTATATTATTTTTTGGTGGAAAAAATTATTTATATTTATATTATTATTATTTATTTATTAAAATATATCTCGATTATTTATAATATTCTATTAACGTATTCTCCGTTAATGGGACGTGACCTACACTAGTTCTATTTAAAATGTCATCGTCAAGTGAAAATGAACTATCATTCCACCCATATTGCTTTATAAGTCTTAAAATCTATCTATATAAATATACTAAAACCGATGAATATCGTCCTATGTGGTATGTTATGGTTGATCGAGAGAAAAAAAAAATCCTATGTGGCGCATTGTGGTTGATCCTAGGGGGAAATATGAATAAAATAACATGATATCATAGTTTATAGAAAGTTATATAAGCCAAAATCTATCCATATATATTTTAGTTAATTGAAATAAATATAAAAAAATATTTCATAGTCATACTTACCAAAAATATTAATAGATAAATATGTAATATTTAATAGGTGCAATTTTATTTAAATCTATATTAATTTTTGGTGGCAAAAAATATTTATATTTAGATTATTATTTTATTATTTATTAGAATATATCTAGATTATTTACAATATTATATTAATGTATTCTCCGTGCACGGGACGGGACCTACACTAGTTATATATAATAAAGGAGAAGTCGCCTGAGACACATGGCGGCTTCTCCTTAATCGTAGTCATATGAACCAATGTATGTAGGTATGTAGGTAGGTACGTAGGTAGGTATGTAGGTATGTAGGTGTGTAGGTATTTAGGTATGTAGATATGTAGGTATGTAGGTAGGTATGTACGTACGTATATATGTATGTATGGATAGATAGATATTTAGATTTTGGCCTATATATAATTTAGATTGTTAATGTTATTTCACAAATGTTGACGCCTTCTTCCTTCTTTTTGGTGTTGTTATTGCAGGTTATTTACGACTTTATTTACGATTTCCTTGGCAAGGTTTTCGAAATAATGCGCTGATTTGTTATATGGTATGCTATTTTGTTATTTCCACTAATATATATTAGCTTTTCATATGTTGTCAATAAAGTATAAATTCATTCAGATTTGAGAAATTAGCTTTTCATATGTTGTTTCCACTAATACATACCGACCAAGAGTAAAGATTAAGGAGAAATTAGTTTTTATACTAATAAAGTATAAATTTATTCAGATTTGAGAAATTAGAAGTATAGAAAAATTAATTAATTGAATAAATGAGTTTTAGCATCAAATTTATTTAAATTAAAAAACCACACACAGTGCGGGAGTGCGGGTATTGAACTAGTTTTTTTAGTAAAAGACAGTCATAGTTTATGGTTAGTTTAGATATGTTATTATTTTAAGATCTGGGTTTTAAGAGGTGTAAGTGATGACGTCTCTCCTAAAAATCCAATTTTTAGTGACACCCAGGCTGTAATGGCTCGGGATTATGATTCCTGGGTTACGTTTCAAGGGATGAAACCTCTCGTTAGGATCTTGCGCCCCGAGTACAAGTTCAAGGTTTGAAATTCTAAACTAACGTTTTCAAAGTGGGATTTCATACCCATGTTCGAAGGGATCGTTGGAATCCCTGGGGAAGTCCCCTATACCTATCGTAAGTCTAAGCGTGGAAAATCAATAGTCACGCAAATAGCGGAAGAAAAGTGTAATACAAATGGAGTGCCACGACAGAGCTGGGTCATAACATGATCGATCATTCAACTCCGAACGGTAATTAAATTGGTGAAATTGGATTCTCAACTCTCTCTTTCCGCCATGTTAGACCTCGCGGTCATGGAGCCAAATCAACATCAATAGTAGTAAGCATAATGGATACCTAAAAAAATTGATGGTGGGTGGGATCAGATTGATGCCCACTTTGGCTCTGCATCCCTGCCCTAAGCACACATATACGCTATACCTAATAAAGATGCTTCTAGATGCAAGGCGGAACATTAACACACTAACATGCTCCTATGATCAAGTGCATAATAATAATAAGGCCTTAGTACAAAATACCAAATGGTATATCCCTCTCCTACCTCCACCCCCTTCCCGATAGGGCGGAGACTGGCCAGTCCGTGAATGCATTCCATCAAAATCGGGAGGCCCGCAAGCCCAACCCGTAACAACAAGAGAAATAAAGCTCGCAGGCAGCTTCCGCAATCATGCTCATAATATATGTAAAGGAAGTTCCATATGGCTCGATGACTCAAGACGAGACCCGATGAGACTAGGTCGTCCTATGACCCTAGAAAAGACTCTAGATACTTCCCAGATAACGGTCGTTCTGTTTACATACGCATAAAGAAATAGAATGATCAACGTTCAATGCAACCTAGCATGGTACTACGTGGTAGGGTTGTTCATAATTATGTTCGAACCGATTTTTTCAACCGAACCGAACCGAAAAAACCGAACCTAAACTGAACCGAGGTATTTCGGTTTAGGTTTTCGGTTCAGGAAATTTATAATTTCGGTTTTCAGTTCGATTTGTGTTTGGTACAGTTAAACCGAAAAAAAAACAAAAGTTATTTTATATTTTATGTTTTAATTTAACACAAATTAGGGTTACTCCATGTTTGCTTCGACCTACTCTAGCGTTTACCATTGCACAATTAAATTTCCTATTCACACACCGATTATTTTTGCTGTTGAGTTGATTGAATTTGGATGAAATTCCCATTGCATTTTTTTTTTCTGTTTGCACGAATGCACAACTACACACAAATGTACAATTACAATGTTGTGAAGTTTTTGTTTGTTTTCGGTTTGCACCATTGCACTGTTGTACAATTTTTATTTTATTTTTATTTTTATGTTGGGTTAAAAACTTAATTCGGATGAAATTTCCACAAATTCAAATTGCTCAATTAAATTCGGTTCATTTAAGTTCAAAACCGAACTAAACCGAAACCGAACCGGCTAAAAACCGAACCAATCCTATTGATTTCGGTTTGGTTTTCGCTTTATAATTTTTGGGATTTCGGTTAAGTTTGGTTTGGACCGGTTCGGCTCGGTTTTAGGCCGATGAACAACCCTACTACATGGCATGCTGATCATGAATGCAAACACCTAGTATATCATTCATCTAAAACAGGGAATATCTCTATTTCAATCTGAGTAAGTTCCGAAGAGACTTACCTGGCTATGCAGAATAGCAAAGTTGAAGATCCGGCACACATCAATCATGATAACTCCACTCCCTTGATGAAAATCGGAAATGGTTTCAAAGGCTTTGACACATAGCTCGTGTCAAAGGTCTTGAAGCTATAGCTGTGTTGATGAAATACAAAACCTGTATTATATGCATATATTATTTCCGGATGTTATTATATATTTCCAGATATTATTATATATATTATGTACTAACCATACAACAAGGATTTCGGAGAAGTCTCCTTCCTTAAGCTAAAAGATGTGAAGATCAAATCTGGTGGATTGTGGCTTCGAAGTTTCCCAGAATCGAAGATTGTGAAGATTGCTTCTAAAGCCATAATCTGATTTAGCCGTTGGGCAAAGATCCTTCTTTGAAAGTAGGAGCCGATTAGATCAAGTATAAAAAGAAGAAGAAGAAGAGAGGACAGACACAAGTGTTGAACACAAACCCCATTGAACTATATCGCACACAAGCCCTCAAGTCAATATGTCTTCTTCGTGTACTCTCTCCTAGGTGTTAAGAGTCGTATCTTTTGTTTCAAAGCATTTGAGAGTTACGCAGTGAGCTTATAGGATATATTCTGAGAGAGTCTTATACTCGAGAGTTTATAACTGAGGAAGTGAGCACTAGTCGATTGATTCACGAAGTGTAAGAGGATTGTACTAGATAGCTGAGAGAGGTGTGGCTTTTCTAGATTGGTCTAGGACTCCAAGGAAACGTGAGTTTACTAGATTGCAATTGTATAGGAGAGAGGCTTCTCGGCGAGCTATTAGGATCCTAAGTCTTGTGAATCAATCTTGTGAGTTTTTTTTATCATGTCTGGTGAAGCAAGCGGAGGATTTGCACAAGGGAGGTCTACTAGTAGACCACCACTCTATGTAGGAAACAACTTCGTCCACTGGAGGTCCTTGATGAAAATGTTCATTATAGATCAAAATCTGGAACTTTGGAACATTATAGAGAATGGTCCGAAGATTCATGTGAAAGACGGACCAAATGGAAGCAAAGTCGCGAAGACTGAGGCTGAATTCATCCAAGCGGATCTTGAACTCGTCTCCAAGAACTACAAGGCCATTAACTTACTATATTGTGGTCTTAGTACTGATGAGTTTAACCGTATTTCATCTTGTAGGTCGGCTAAAGAGATTCGGGAAAGGCTAGTTGTCACCTACGAAGGAACCAGTCAAGTGAAGGACACCAAGATCAACATCTTCCTTTGAAAGTATGAACTCTTCAAAATGAAGCCTGATGAGTCTATTAAGTCCATGTTCAAACGGTTCACGGAAATCACGAACAACCTTGACTCTCTCGGCAAGACCTTTGAGAGTGTTGAGAAAGTGAGGAAGATATTGAGGTGCCTCCCAAAAGACAAATGGGGCTGATCACACATGAGATGATTCTCAATGAAGACGATGGAAAACTTCCAACAAGCACTAAGAACTTGGCACTCAAGTCTAAGAAGGATGAGCCCAAAGATGTGTCTGATTCTGAAGATGAGGATGATGATGAGGATGATCCCTTTGCTCTCATTACAAGGGGTCTTTCTCGAATCCTCAAAATGAAGAAGCAATTCAACAACAAAGATGGATCAGATTCTTCTAAATTTTGAGGTAACTCTCAATACAAAAAATATGACAAGAAGACTAAACCTTTGTCTTGTTTTGAATGTGGTGAAACAGACCATTTAGTGAAAGACTGCCCTCAAAAGAAGAAGCGCCAGTTCAAGAAAGGTGATAGATGGAAAAAGAAAGCCATGGTGGCAGCTTGGAGTGATTCTAACTCAGGTGACTCTGACTCCGATGATGAAAATGCCAACTTTTGTCTCATGGCCTCAGGAGATGAATCCCACGATGAGAAACTTGAGGTAACTGTAAGAGAGCTTATGGCAAGTCCAAAAGAGGTACTATCGGAATTCCTTTCTAATATGATTGCCAATGAAAAGAAACTTATTGCCCAAACCAACACTCTTATTAAGAAAACCGTGGACTAGGAAAGAACTATTGAGGAACTGTCAATGAGGGTCAGAAGTCTTGAAACCTCTTATTCAGGTCTTGACATTAAAGTCAAAACTCTCGACTCAGAGAAATCTGAACTCAAGCAAGATCTCTCGTCTCTAAGAAGTGAACATCATGACTTAGAGAACGAGAAGATCTCCCTGAATAAGAAGATTCAAGACCAACAAACAACCCTCATAAGTTTTACCAAGTCCAAAGGCACTCTTGATAGGATGTTGGGCGAGCAACAAAGTTCTCTAAACAAAAGTGGTATTGGATACAACCCGAGGTTTTTAAAGAAGCAACACATTACCACTTTTGTGAAGGCAAAAGAAAGCAGAACCTCTCCTATATGTCACCACTGTGCAAGAAAGGGACATGTAAAAGAGACCTGCCCCTACAGAAGAAAGGATCCACATATTATTTGCAATACATTTCCTGTTCACTTAAGAAAAGAACGGATAACACAAATTTGGGTCCCCAAAGGCACTATTTTACCAAATATGGTTTATCCCAATAATGGATCTAAATTTGCTTATCGGTCTAGCCACAAAGGTTGATATTTGTCTTGCAGGAGATCACCAAGGTGAAAGAGCAAAAGTGGATTATTGATAGTGGATGCTCTAGACATATGAGTGGGAAGAGGTCTCTCTTCCATGATCTAAAGAAGCAATCCACTGGAACAATCACTCTTGGTGACAAAGGAAAATGTGACATCGTTGGTATTGGTAGTGTTGGGAGTGATCCTAACCATAGCATTAAAAATGTTTATCTTGTTAATGGTTTGAAGTATAATTTGCTTAGTGTTTTTCAACTATGTGATAGTGGTAATGATGTTGGATTTAACAAGAAAAGATGTCTAGTGCGCAGAGAAGATACAGGTGAAGTCGTTCTAACTAACTATCGCTATAACAACATCTATGTTGTGAATGCTGAGCAAGTGGCACAAGGAAGCTTAACCTGCCTAAAGGCTTTGACGGATGATCCAAAGCTTTGGCACAGGAGACTCGGTCATGTAAGCCCACATACACTACAAAAGCTTGTGTCCAAAGGGCTTGTAAGAGGACTACCTGAGATGGACATCAAAGGTATTGATATGTGCAAAGCATGCACACGAGGTTAACAAACACGTAGCTATTTCAAACCCAAAAAGGTTGTAAGTACTTCTAGACCCCTTGAACTTTTACATATGGATTTATGTGGTCCTATGCGAGTCAAATCTCCCAATGGTAAAAAGTACATGCTTGTTGTCATATTTGATGAATGCAATGACGGTTCTTGAAGTGAAAGTATTGCAGATTTAGATCTTAACAACCATATAGAGAATGAAGATAATGATGATGGGTGTGTTTGGCAAATTGGTAGCTGTTGGGGAAGCTGAAGCTGTTGGGTAGCTGAAGTTGTAGGATTATTTGAGTTAAATATAGGTTAATAAGCTAGTACAATGTTTGGTAAATCTAGTGGTTATGGTAGCTGTTAAAAACTTGTGAATAAAAAACCAAAAGCTCCGAAAAGCTTGGGTGAATAGCTGTTGAAAAGCTTAGATTTCAAAAGCTTTCAAAAGCTAATTAAACTAAAATCTTATATTTATTTCATTTAAGACTATAGAATATCAAAACCAAAAGCTCCGAAAAGCTACTTGCTTTTGCCAAACATACCCGATATTGCTACTACGAACACAAAGAAGAGGAACATGCAGGATCAGATTCTTAACACTGAGGAATTGGCCCAATGTCTTGAAGCGCAGTCCAAAGCCCTTGGCGATCAATCCAAAAGTGTTGAGCCTTCATAAACTGTTGTAACTGAGCCCAACATATCCATGGAGTAAGATGTACCACAAACCAATCCTGTTGATGTGATGAACCAGGGAGCTGAGACTAGCAAGAGAAAGTTCAAATACTCCTCATCACACTCATTAAAGGATATCATCTCTGACCCTACATCTAGTGTCCAAACTTGTTTTAAACTTAAAGATCTCTGTGCTTTTCACGCTTTTGTTTCACTTGTAGAACCAATGAAAGTAGATGAGGCCCTTCAAGAGCCAGACTGGATCATTTCTATGCAAAGTGAGCTTAACGAATTTGAAAGGAACAAAGTCTGGACCTTGAAGCATAGGCCAGAGCATCAATCAATCATTGGCACACGTTGGGTATTTCGGAACAAGCTAGATGAGAATGGTAAGATCTTGAGGAACAAAGCAAGGCTTGTTTCTCAAGGCTACAATCAAGAGGAAGATATCGACTACGAGGAGACTTTTGCTCCCGTAGCCAGGCTTGAAGCTATTCGCATTTTATTAGCATTTGCATCTTTTATGGGCATAAAATTATATCAAATGGATGTCAAGTGTGCATTTGTTAATGGTTTCTTCGAGGAAGAAGTCTATGTGGCTCAACCCCCAGGTTTTGAAAGTTCGGAATTTCCTAATCATGTTTACAAACTAGACAAAGTGTTATATGGTTTGAAACAAGCCCCAAGAGCTTGGTATGAGCGCTTGTCAAAATATTTTTTAGAAAATGATTTTAAAAGGGGGTTGATCGACAAGACTCTTTTTATCAAGACCAAAGAAAAGAACATATTGGTTATCCAAACAGTTGATGATATATTGTTTGGGGCTACTAACACATCTTTGTGCAAGGAATTTTCTGATATTATGTGCAGTGAATTTGAGATGAGCCTGATGGGTGAACTTAACTTCCTTTTGGGGTTACAAGTTCATCAATCTAAGAAAGGGATTTTTGTCAACCAAAGAAAGTACAGTAAGGATCTATTGAAGAAGTTCAAGATGGATCAATCCAAAGCAGACAAGACACCCATGAGCTCAGCCTTATATCTAGATCAAGACAAGACCAGGAAGAGTGTCAATTGTTGTAGGAGGAAATCGAGATTGCAAATAAAATATAAGTAAAGTAAAGCAAACCAGATTCCGTCCCTTGCAAATGATTACAAGACTTCCTCCCGATGCAGTAGTGGGAAGTCAGGATCGATCCACGAGGAAGCGTGTTAGCGGATCCTAGGCAGCGGTGGAATCTCACGGCAGAAGTCGACCATAGTGCTCGATCTCGACTAGGGTTAGTCGACAAAAGATCGGACAAGTCGATTTACGCAATAGCAGTCACATGCGGTTGTCGATATCGAGTAAACTCGTTGATGTCGATGAAGTCTTTATCGAGCACCTGCACATAAGAAGCTACGTCGATCCTTGATCGAATATCAGTAACTCGATATCGATAAGAGTTAGTCGATATCGAGGAAGGCGGAAACTTTAAAACGAATTAAAATAAAGACAAGGCTTTGGGGATTCGAAATAAACTATATATGAAAGACAACTTCCAAGATCGGGGTTTTTAACAACAATAACCAAGCATGCATTAGGCAGGAATAAAACAGATAATCATGTAAATTGCATCGAAGGACCAAGCTTTTGCCTTTTCCAACAATTAGACAACCCTTTCAAGAAACCCTAATTGTATCTACCGATTTTATGTTTACAATCCAAGTTGTTAGCATGGACCTCCATTAGATGGGTAATAAACATATAACAAGTAGTAGATGCTCAAAACATGATAAAAGTCGGATCTTTACCTCAAACACGCATGGCTATCGTTGGGCTCGCCCCAACCCTAGAAGTAGGTGGACTACTCGCGCCTCATCGCAATCGCAGACATTGATTGAAAGGAAATAACTTGCATTAAACCAAACCGAAGAAAGTACAAACCGAACAAAGCTAGATCACTTTCTCTCCTTTGCTCCACTCGGCCTCTCTTTCTCTCTCTACTACTACTTCTCCTACTGAAATTGAATGCTTAGAAATCAGCCCCATGGGCTTTATTTATAGGCTTCTAACCCTTGCTAATCAAGGATAAATCTCTATCTATATCTAAAGATAAAACATAAATAAAAGAAACATTTATCTTAAAAGGGAGATATATCTAAAAGGCTAAAATATCTTCATGTGGATAAATCTTCTTCTCCATGGATAGATGTTGATAGATCTTGGATAGAATCGGACATCTTCGGCCCCAAGCAAGCCCAAACCGCGTCGGACAGCTCACCGCGTAACGCGGTCTAGGATGGCGCTCCTCGATATCGAGTAAAGTCCTCGATATCAAGTAAAGTTGGCGTCGACTTCAGCTGGCTGGGCATCTCGGGTAGCAGGTCCTCGATCCGGCTCAGAAGTGTGGTGCTGGGGTCCTCAATATCGACAACTTTCATCGATATCGAGTAAAACTTGTGTCATCGACTTGCTTGGTCTGGTGTTGTCGAGCAACTTCTCCCTGATCTGGCTCAGACAGGCGCTGCTGGTCTTGTCGATATCGAGTAACTGGTGCTCGGGATCTCCAGGTCTTCAGCTTCTCGAGTTGGCATGGCTCCTCGACTCAGGGTATGGCATTAGGGTGTTTGTCGATATCGAGTAGGTTACTCGATATCGAGTAACTTTCTGGAGTCGAGTTGACTCGTCTTTAGTTCCTCGATCTGCTGCTCCTCGATCAGTGATGTGCCCGGACATTTTTGTCGATATCGAGTAAAACTCGTCGATATCGAGTAGCTTTCAGCTTCCGTCTTTACTTCTTGGTTTTCTCCCGAAATGGCTCCAAATTCTGTAATATTAAACCAAAACTTATGTAGACCTCTATTTCTTGCAAATAATCATATACTACATAAATTCAACATATTCCCATCCCGAGATATGCAAAGTATATAAAACATGGAGCTAAAATGTGCATTTCAACATGGCTATTTTAGTGGACATCAAATCACCCCATACTTAAGCTTGCTTGTCTCCAAGCAATAACTTGGATGGTCATTCAGGGGAAGGAATTTAAACTCTCAACATCATAGATTCATTCTTATATAACCCTGCAGTAAATTACCATCATTGAAAAGGTACTAGTGTCACAAATCCATGCATGTGCAAATAAAAGCAACATCTACTCACAAAAGGAGGGTTATGCCAAAAACATTCATGTGATAAAGCAACAATAATCAAGAGGATTTTAATTTAAGCTCAAAAAGGAATAGATTGGTAAAAGGCTAAATGTGGGCAATATTTGGCAATGTGGTGTTAATGATTCGGGGAAATGCTTTATTTCCAAACTTTCTCAACCACATTCCTTTTCATAAGATTCATCATCTTTCATAATGCTTTTTTTTTATCAATTATAATGCTTTTACCTCTCTAACCTCAGCACTGCCTTCTCGCGAGTCGCAAACATGAGTGTCATGAATGGCCTCGGATACTTAGTGCTTTGGACTCCTCACATGTGTGTCCCATCTCGCCAAACTATTATCTCAGTGAGCAGGGTCGATCTACCTTTATCTCTTGAGGTGATCGGATTTTCTTTCACTCATTAAATTTTTCATATTTTTCAAACAATTTCCTTCCATACTCCAAATAATAATAACAACACATCAACCATATAACATCTCCATAATGTAACATCATTCTCAACATAATCCCCGGATAAGGTAAAGAATGGCAATATTTAGAACATGTGGAGCAAAATAAGGCATAATATGGCTTTGTGTGATGCATAAGCATAGGTATGGCTAGGAATATAAACATGTGAGCATTATATGGAAATATAATGCTCACATGTTTTTTATAATGGTTCAATTTGACCAATTATAGTGACCAATTATAGATTTAATATTTTTTATAATGGTTCAATTTTTTATATATATTATTATGGTTCGAGATTTTATTAAATAGGTTCGAGATTTTATTATGTTTTGAGATTTTATTAAATAGGTTCGAGATTTTGTTAGGTTCGAGATTTTATTAAATAGGTTCAAGATTTTAAAATCTTGAACTTATATAAAAAAAATTAATAAACTTTTATATAATTATATGTTCAATATTTTTATAATGATAAGTTCTAGTTTTTATAAATATAGGTTCAAGATTTTAAAATTTTGAACCTACTTAATAAAATTTTGAACCTGTTCTTTTTTTTTTTTTAATTGAGAGTTCAAGAATTTTTTATACATTAGGCATTGCTCATTAGCAAGAAATGGACCTTGTAATAGATGAAATAGACACTTTGCTAATTGTGGGGTTTTCCCAAGTGTGTGTCAGAATGGCCTCTTTCTTAATGATCTGACTAAATGTTTGGATTTTGATTTAAAATGGTAAATACTTAATAAAATTATGAACCTATTTTCTTTAAATCTTACTGCCTTATATTTCATGTTGTTTATTAAGTAAGTTCAAGTTTTTTTTTCATAGTGTATTGCCGTAGGTTCAAGATTTTAAAATCTTGAACCCTTAGAACTCATAGTTATATATAGCCCTAAAGTGATATATTGCCTTCTTACATTTCATGTAGGTTTATTAAGTAGGTTCAAGTTTTTATTATGTTGTATTGCACTATTGCCTCCAATATTTAAAGTATGTTCAAGATTTTTAAATCTTGAACCCATAATTACATATAGCTCTAAAGTGAAATTTTAATGCCTTACATTTAATGTTTGTTTATTGAGTATGTTCAAGTTTTAATGATGGTATATTGCCTCCATTTAAAGTAGGTTCAAGATTTTAAAAATCTTGAACCCACAATTATATATATCTTCAGGGAACACAGATATCAATATCGAATATACAATACAACATTACTCTTTCAATGCAAAATGTACATACTAGAATTGAAGGCAACCTTAATTGAAAATGTCCATATGCTCAATTCATGTGCATTTGATAAGATTGCCCATTTCAATGCATAAGTATCACAAGACAAGATGCCACATACACGTAGATACTCCCGTTCATAACTTGGCATAATCTTAACAGACTCAAATATAGCACATCCACTAGATCTAAAATTCCAAAAGTGTTCCAAACAGATGCACAACTTTATTTCTTTTCAGCTTCATGACTCAAATGCTTCTTCTCTATCCCTAACAAAACATGAACTCTTAAAAACCATATGTCTCTAAAGTAAACGATCCTAACGTACGTACTAATCCATGACTGACATATATGCCAGTTGTTTTCATCCATTATAAGTACATTTAGCAGAACCTATCCATACACACAAAACCCAAGTTTTCTAAGCAAGAGGGATTTCCCATAATTGAAGTAAAATGAGGAGTCTTACAACCAATTTCAAATGAAGTGATCAAAACATGCTACCTTCTAATAAATTCAAGTGACAAGTAGCCTAAAAACAAGAATCAAAAGAAGGAGGAGGTAAAGAGGGAAATCTAAATCTGTTAACAACAACAATCTTCAGCTTCCATCTAAGCTTCTGAAAAATCCAAATTTGTTAGCAACGTTCAAGGCTGCAAAAGGAGGTATTGAGGGAAATTATGTTCTAGACAAAGCGTTGAAGTTCTCGGGAGCCTCCAAGGTCACACCTACATCAATTTTCAGCTTCCATCTCAACTTGTCTGCAACAATTCAACAATCAATCAACTACATGAATCACACAAATTACAATCAAATTGAACAAAACTACACGCAAATGACCTAATTGCATGATCTTCTCTAGCAAGAAGAGTACTGAGATAAAGTTAACAGCTCTTGAGATTGAGCAGATCCTCTGTCTTTCGAATTAGAGTGAACTCCTTAATGCAATTCACGTTTTTAATTTGTATGTTAACCCTTGGTTTAGGGAATGATGATAGGAGCATATCATAGAATACTATCTTGTGAACTGATTGATAATGGAGAGTGGCTATAGCTCTCGGAGACAAAGGGATTCCCCGGTGCCTTCAAGGGACTGCTGCAACAGCAAAAGCATTCGTCGAGGAAGACAATCGAAAATTGGGGCTTTTCAATTCAGGATTTTTTTGTGCAAAATTTTGTAACAGGATTATTTCTAGATGTATTTAGAATGATTTGAAGTAGAATTGGAACTCCGGTATTGGGTGAAACATTGGTATGAACTCGGAGAAATTTTAGGGATTCTGCTCGCCGTGGACACCTCGATCGCCGCCCTCCGCCACCGCTTGCCACCATTGTCGGACTCGCCGCACCTTCCTGATG
Organism: Persicaria tinctoria; assembly: GCA_037127255.1. NCBI lineage: Eukaryota > Viridiplantae > Streptophyta > Magnoliopsida > Caryophyllales > Polygonaceae > Persicaria > Persicaria tinctoria. Next base: position 47,497,352 of record JBANSL010000002.1, read on the forward strand.
TTGCGCGCATCCACCATCTTCAAGTGCCGATGTGCCAATATGCCTCATGCCGCCATCGAAGACCCGCTAGCTACCATTGTTTGAGTCTCTTGTTTCGTGACTTGCGATGAAGGTTGGTGATGCAATAGGGGAAAAGTCAATTTTACCCTCAAATGTTATTTTTTAGAGAGTTGCGCGTGCATGTTTTTTTTTTTGTGAATTTTCTATTCAATTAAATCCAGCCAATCACATTGCTCCTCATGGTTTTCACCCTAATTTTAGGTCTTCACCGGAGTCAATCCGTATATATATATAGAGGATGGTTCAAGGGTAATCAAGGCTTATTGTGTAACATGTAAACACATTTTGGCCATTGATTGAATGAAATGGTTGGATGAGATTAATAGGCAATTTTAGTTTTTTTTAATTAAAAATTAGTGGGGCCTACCTCTTTTTTTTGCCCACTTGCTGGATTGGGGACGTGTGTAGTGCACTCTCCTTAAATTATTCGATGATATATCTGGATTATTCGATCGTATCGACGAATTGTACAATGGTATATCAGGATTATTCGATGGTATCGCTTGATTATTCGATGGTATAGCTTGATTATTCGACGGTATCGCTTGATTATTCGATAGTATAGCTTAATTATTCGATGGTGTTACAGTAGTATAACTAAAATTATTCAAGGGTATCACAGGATTATTTGATGGTATCGCGTGATTATTCGATAGTATCGATGCATTTTTAATTCATATGGCTGTCAAATAAAAAGAACAAATCCCGAAGCACAAAATCACAAAATCGATCCATACATATGAATAATTCGGCATTCTCCTCGAATATGTCTTTCAATCGAGCAATTAAATCAAGCAATTGCAAACAAAAACGATTTCAATTAATCACAAACCTAAACTCCAAATCCACCACCAGGGAAACCCTAAACCCTTGCCACCGTGATTTCCAAGGACGGTGCAAGCGTGTTGGATCTTGTTGATGAGACCGCTCAGACTCTCCATAGTCTTCGTTTGGGAAAAGAAATCAACTCGGAAATATTGGGGGAGATCCGTAGTAGCTCTTTCCGGATGTGTAGGCGCGCCTCTTGCCTCAGCCCTTGCCCAACCCTTGTCGACCATCTGAGCACCGTCGCCAACCTCATCTCCTCCCCTGATCTCGAGCTCCATGAGAACGGCGTCACCGCAATTCGGTCGGGGATCGGGAACCCTTTCTCGGCGATGTTGAGCGCGGTGGATCCCATGGCGGATGAAGCGCGACGGATCTCCTGAGATGTGTCAGTGATTCCATCGATTCGAATGGATCTTGTGATTCGACTGGATCTTTGATTGATGGTGGAGTATTTGACGCTCGGAGACGGAGGCGGCCGCACCGAAGGATAGATCCGACACACTAGGATGCGCCACCATCGTCGGATTCGCCTGCCGAGAAGACGAAGGCGCCGCCATCGCCGGATTCGCCTGCCGGGAAGACGAAGGCGCCGCCATCGCCGGATCCGCATGTCGGGAAGACGAAGGCGATGCCATCGCCGGAGTCCCGCGTTTGGGCAATCGGAGCCCTAGTTGTTGCCCTTTCTCTTTCGCCCGAATCGCCGCTCTCCTCTTTCTCTCTCTTCTTTGGAAGCAAACGCACGATTTGTGGTGGCAGGGTTGGGAGTGGCTGGTACACGCGCTTGGATATGAGAGTTGTGTTGGGTTTTCTCAATTTTCTTTTTCAATTAATTAATATTACGAAATAATCTCAGGCTCTCAGCCATCCATTTTCCCTAAACCAATGGCCCAGGTGTGTGTTCACATGTTACACAATAAGCCTTGTTCTCATATGATCTATCCTATATATATACAGTCATCAAACTCTGCATAAGATAGTTTGTTTTTTAGCTGAATTTTGTGCGTACGAGTACCGAGTGTCCTGTTTGGGACAGTGAGGACGCTTTCCATTCTGAAAATTGTTTTGGTAGATTTTGAATTGCATCATGGAAGACACAATTTTTATTCTATAGTTGATTATAGGGATGCCTAAATATTTTTTCAAGTGTTTTAGAGATCTGCTCTTCTTGAAGTCCTCGAATTGTCATAGGATTTCCTCTTGAAATCGTTGCGAATCCGAAATGGATTTCACGTTGAAGCCATGAACGTCTTTGTGTCCTCCTTGAATTCTTGAAACTGCAACTCAAGAGTCGTGGATCTCGTACCCTCCACCATTGATGTTGTTTGTAAAAAAAATCTGGAAATTTCGAATTGAAATTGGTATTGCGGAAGTGATGATCGATTGGCTCTGGATACCAATTCTGTTATGGCCCAAGGATACAAGTTATGGCTCTTGCACTGGACTCACACAAAGAGCAAACAGAGAGGGATTGGTTGCCAGAAAAGGTATGAGAAGTAGAAGAAGAAGATAGGAGATAAGAGAGATAGAAAAGAGAGAGAGTAAAGAGTATTTCATTATTCATTTTATGGATAATCTCCTATTACATTTAATATGGTATTTATACTAATACCCATACACCTATTCACATACATGGGTACTTAACATACGGATATTCATTTGTTGTGCATACCTTTGAAGATTCCCAACGTTATTTCGGGGTGCTCGGATGCTGATCCATCACTCTAGATGAATCAATGACGATTTAAAATCCCAACCTCAGCACCATTAGCCCTTGACACCGTCTTCGCCATTCGTACAATATCTTCGCCAACACCACCACCACCACCACCAATCGACTCCACCACTCCCCCACCATCGCCAACACCCACCTCAGTTTAGTTTTCAAAATAATAATCCAATAAAAACTTTTTGATTGACTTAAATGTCCATTCAAGTATTTTATACTCCACATAAGTTGAGAAACAAAAGTGGATGGGTGATACAAATATGTAGTTAATGTGGAATGGTTGTAGTACAATATTAGAGAAGGAGAGGCTAAGTCAAAATCTAATGCAAGGGACCATTATTAGCAAAATTGACAGGATTTTATAAGTTAAAAAACCCCGTATCCCACACCTTATGGTCTGTCTGTACACCAATTCAAATTGATGGTTTACCATCTATAGGCTTAATTTATAACATTGTAAATTATCAAGGGGTAGCAACCCTAACTGATTTGGTCACATCCAAATGGTTAAGGCGACATGTTCCTAGTAGGCATTCTGGGAGTTCATCCTCTGTCTCGGCCTGCCATTGTATTGTAGACTACGTATATTAGAAACTCAGCCACTAAATTAAATATGCTAGCTAGGTTGTATTGTAGCCCAATTAATCTCATGTAATTACTAACTGATAAAAAGTAGACTAGTATTTTACCTGTATTAGGAATGCCATTTCTACTACTAGATTGGTCACATATCCTAGAACAAGGCTGACAACACCTTTTGCTACCGATGAAGATCCCACATCAATTCCAAGCTATATGACACATACAACATTTATATAGTTAGTTGGGTTGTATCCAAAGCTTGTGTCATGGCCAATGCTATATCTAATTATCTATGTGTGTGTATCAGATTACCTCCAAGTAGTTCTTTCCATGGAAGTAATGCATCTCAAGCGCTTGACCGACTAAGCATGCTTTTTTTCCGACACTTTGTTTTACTATCCATGAACCCTGTACAAAAACAAACCAATTAATAAAGTCACCCACCATACATCACACACACAACCTGATACTTGGATCCATTCACCTTCGAGACGTAAGGTATGAGCTTAAATTTGGAGTTCCTGAAAGCATCATCTCCATTCACAAATCTTTCAAGCAATTTGTTTTCCTCCAAAGGCCTGCTTGTCATGTAATACAATGCCAAGCTATATGTAGTTGATCCAGGAACCTTAATTGTCAAAGTTTTTTCGGTGTTAATTGATATATTGTCGATTGTAAAAGATCAAATCAGTGAATGGGGAAAAGGAATAATTAGTCAAGGATGGATGAATAACTTGTATATTGATGACAATAAAGAACTCAGGTCCACCTTGCTCCACGTATTTCTACATTTGTAAATGCGTGTGTGGTTAGTAGATTGATCAAGGGCCACTTATAGATTCTTGGCTTAACAATTAAAGCCTTTGATTTTAAATACAAAACCTGTGGCAGGGCTCCAGGGCGTCCAGCAAGGTCATCCTCTCGCTTATCAGATTTAAGCCAATCCACCCCTACTAACTCCATTATGGTCTCATTTGCTTTCACCTATAAACAATATATTAATATATATTATGATCGATGTGTATTTTTCATATATAATAATAGAGCTAGCTAGTAGAGGATATATGCACCTTTTGCTTGTCAATAAAATACTTAGATCCTCGAATTAAGAATAAACTAGCCTTTGATACTGTCCAACTACAAGCCATGATGCAAGTAGGGTCACTTGGAAGGGTGGTCCCATAACAACTAATAATCTCTTCATTTTGAGAACCCTCTTCATATTCTATAGTTTCCTGATCTGAATCATGTTTCAACCCAGTTTCAAACTTGTAATATATAGAATGTAACAGTGCAGTCTAAACCAATTCCTAATTAATTCTTTTGGAGAGACAATATATATCACCTGAAAGTTCATCCAACTTCAAGGATTCAATAGTTGAGTCCTGTACCATATATATAATTTGATGAGAACAAATTAATGTTATCATCGATCATATATAAGTATATAACGTACAACGATCCTAAAATTGTGCAAATAAATAATAAAGTTGAGTTGCTTTCTAGTTGGAAGAGGTAGTAACAACAAATTCAAAGAGATTTGAAAGATACCGATTCTAGAACTTCATGGGGCCAATCATCAAAATTCTCAAGCAATATAGGTTCTGGAATGTCAAAAAACTCATCTGATGCATCGTCCATATCCAGTAGACTTGCATTTCCCAAAGCTCTATCAACCTCATCTCTGATTAATGCACTTTGCTCGTTTCTCTTGACACCAACTGCTATCGAATCATGATCTTTCGCCTTATTGTCCTTTCCTTCACTTTCAGATTGTCCAATTTCCCTGGTGAAATCCCCCGAAGAGAACCTATGAGGGGGGCCTGATTTTGCTTTGAACAACTCTCTTAATCCTATATAACATTTGCAGAAAAGATGTAAGCACTAATCATATGATATATGCAATAACATTAATTTGGGAAGACCAATAAAAAATATATATCACAGGACCGAGTACGTAGCCTATATATAATTCATGGAATGATACCAGCAACTCTCTCCAGCATACGGACCGTCATTGATCTTGAAGAAGAAGATATAAGTTGAGATCTCCATGACTTCCAGTCGACAGAGAGCATATATCTTACAATTGATTGTTTCCCATGATTTGCAGGTGTGATAAGAAATCCACCACCTAATATTATCAACAATTAGTTAGAATTATATATAGTAGATGTTTCTCATATTGATGTTTACTCTCCCCTCACTCATTAGTCATTAAGATCAATCGAATGATAATCACAATTTCAAGCAAACAAACTTTATGTTCAAAGAGTCATTTTCCAAAAAAAAAATAAAAATGAAGATGTTCTTATCAAGATGCATGTAAAATTAAACCTATTTGAAACTAATCAATATTAGGCATATCAGTCAATAATGATGTTATGATCTTTTTATATTATCCATTTTGAACCTCTTAAGGTTTGGCAAACAATTACCAATATTGTCCAAATGAAGGAAAGGGAAATTTTGGCCTACATTCCACTTTAAATAAATAAATAAATTAAATGTCCCCAAATAAATCCAAATAATTAAAAGTTTACTATTTTTTAGACCAAAATACTCTTGCATATTGAAACCCGGTCCATAAAAGGCTTCTTCTCTTCGTCTTCATCTCAAATCTACACACCTCTAAGACAAATAAATTCAAAACCCCATTTCACGCCCATACCACTATCACTTGCTCTTAATCTACATTTTCATCTCGAACTCTCCTCTTATTTCCCTCCATTTCCTCCTTCCTAAAATCTCTATAGAGGGTGGGCTAATCGTAGCCGTCGTTGGGCTTCCCATAGAAATCGGTGACATAGTAGTCAATGGTAGAGAGAGTAGTTGAGGATGTGCATGGTCGTGGCCACGTTGATTTAGAAGCCAACCAATGTTGAGACCTTGTGGGTTGAAACATCTATTTTATCTATCACTTGCTTTTGTTTAGATTAGTTTCTTTTATTTACTTTCATCCCATATTTTGCTTCTCAATCAATAAATACACAATTCTTGGAAATACTTGTTTCTATATGAGATTGACCCTTTACTTGCATACTATACTAGTCTGTTTGTTTGAGAATTATTTTGATAAGGAAAATCAACGACTTTTCCTCCGTCACCCCGTTGCTAGAGCTGGATAACATAAGTAGTGGAGTAGGCAGATGAGGTATGTGTTATGGTTCAAATCATCTCATGATGGTACATCATACAGGAAGGAGATGCTCCCATCACTGAAAGGACTTGGATTCCCAAGATGATTTATCAGTTCATGATAAGGGCACATGAACATACAAGAAGTCTCACATCACAATCTCAGACTTTGTCATCATGGCGACATATCTTAATGAAGAATAAGGTCATCCTTGTTGTTATATGGATAAAACACATGCCATTTGCTAACATAAGCCCAACATAAACACTCTTTTACCTTGATGTAGAAAAGACAATCATGGACTTCATGAATCTGTATGATTGTAGTGTGGAGAAAAGGATGGGTTTTGTGATTAGAGATGATCCTATCTCGAAGTTGAAGGTAAGAGATTCTAGTGATCTGAATGGTGCAACTCCACGAACTTTATAGAGGTTGGTCAGTGAGCTCATTGACCAAGTAGAGTACTTGGAGGTTGAGCTAAATAAGCTAAAGGGAGGTGCTAGTCCCCCATGGACAATAGGAGAGGAGCCCTCCAAAGACGAGTCTCTAACAACTGGATCTATCAACGAGAGCAACTTGGACTAGTCCTTATCATGACCAATTTCCCTCCATCTATATATCCCAACAATCTTTTCCCTTTCCTTTGAAGCTTCTCTATGGTTTTGGCTTGTTATGTTGTTTTGCAAACAACTAAAAATGTTCGTACTTTGGGTTTATGTGTTTTTTTAAACTTGCCCCCCAAGACTTTGTAATATGAGGACCTTTTGGTATGTTTTGACACATTTTCCTATGCTATCTAAATGCCTATGTTGTTAGATGAGATCGTGATGAACTATATATATATATATATATATATATATATATATATATATATATATATATATATATATATATATATATATATATATATATATATATAGGGAAGCTTTAAAATGTAAAAACTCCTTAACGTGTAAAATCTGCTTAACGTGTAAAATTTAATTTTTTTAAGAAATTATCGCGCGTACGTTGTACAGCTCCCTCTCTCGGCGTCCCGCTGCCCCGCACCCGCACCCACCTCGAGCCACCTCCAGCCACCAGCGACCAGCCGCCCTCGAGCCCACCCCGGTGCGCAACCCCCGAGCCCTGGACTGGCCTGGTTCGAGCCATCTGCTGCCCCGACGCGCCCACCTCATCGCAGCACCGTCGAGCCACCAGCAGCCTCGGTTTTCGGCCTCCCACGCCACCCACGAGCCACCTCCGACCACCAGCCCCGACCAGCTCGAACCCCCTCCCTCAGGCGCACCCCCGAGCCCGGAACCCCCATGGTTCGAGCCCAGCCGAGCTCACACCGAGCCCATCTCTCCCGACAGACCTGTTCGACGTTTTTGGCTCGGAATACCTTCGAAATCCCGATTTTGCTCCTTGTTTCCACTCGAATTTGGTATGATTTCTAACCCTAAACTTGTTTATTACAACTATTTAGATTGTTTAAATGATTTAGGTTGAGATTGAAAACCTAGGGTTTGATTTAGGAGCGGAATTTGGGGCTTTTTGCCAAAAGCCAAATTGATTGAAATTGATGATATGGTTGTGTTGTTGGGTTGATTTTGAGCTAATTTCATGTTCATATCATTGTCAAATTGTTTATGAATCATGAGCTAATTGAATTTTAGAATTTTAGATTGCAATATGTTTTAGAATTTGGGGCTTTTTGCCAAAAGCCAAATTGATTGAAATTGATGATATGGTTGTGTTGTTGGGTTGATTTTGAGCTAATTTCATGCTCATATCATTGTCAAATTGTTTATGGATCATGAGTTAATTGAATTTTAGAATTTTATATTGCGATATGTTTTAGAATTTGGGGCTTTTTGCCAAAAGCAAAATTGACTTAAATTGATGATATGGTTGTGTTGTTGGGTTGATTTGGAGCTAATTTCGTGTTCATAGCATTGTCAAATTGTTAATGGATCATAATCTAATTGAAGTTTGGAATTTTATATTGCGATATGCTTTAGAATTTGGGGTTTTTTTGCCAACAGCCAAATTGACTGAAATTGATGATATGGTTGTGTTGTTAGGTTGATTTGGAGCTAATTTCGTGTTTATAGCATTGTCAAATTGTTTGTGAATCATGAGCTATTTGAATTTTAGAATTTTATTGCAATATGCTTTAGAGCGATTAGGTTCTTCTATTTTACCATAAAAATCATAATTTAGCCTATTAGCTCAATTGGTAGAGCAATGTGCGTTTGCACAAAAGATGTGGGTTCAAATCCCACATAGGTTACATAATAGACAAGAGCGCAACAATCGCAAATTGTTAATCATGCACATTATAATCTAAGTTATGCACTTTTTAACCTTAATTATGCACATTTTAATCTTATTTATGCACTTTAATTTTAAAAGCTTATACGTAAAAAAATCGATTTCAAACTTACGTCTATCAACCTAAATTATCCGAGAGGTGAATCCAAACTCTCAAAAGTAAAAAAAAAATAAAAATTAAAACATCGATTTCAAAAGCACATCTTTTGTCTTATTAATGCACATTATGATCTTACATTTGCACAATTATATTCTTAATCTGCACAATTGTATCTTACTTTTGCACAATTGTAGTTTAAATTTGCACAATTGTATCCTACTTTAAATTTGCACAATTGCACAATTAAAGTTGCACAAATGCACTTTACAGTTGCACAAATCCACTTCACAGTTGCACAAATGCACTCCACAGTTCCACAAATGCACTTCACAGTTGCACAAAAGGTATCGAAAACGGGAAAAAGTGCATGTACCCATAAAATTAGACATATTTACCAATTTACCCATAAATTAAACATATTTCAATTATAAATTTTTATAATTGAAATAGACACATTTACCTATTTACCCCATCATGAATTATTTGTCTGCACAAAATAAACTTGTATTTGCACAATAAGATGTTATATGTGCACAAAAGCAAGTTATACTTGCACAGCAGAAAGTGTTACCACGAAAAAAAAAATTCTGGGCAAAAAAAAAAAAAAAAAAAAAAAACGGGTCCGAGAAGGGGGGCACACGCATGGGCAAGGGGGGCAGATATTCTACTAATAAAATTAGGCCCATTAGTAATTAAATTAGGCCCAATAGTAATTAAATTAGGCCCATTAGCAAATTTTACACACTAAGCATATTTTACACTTTAATGACTTTTTACATTTAAAGTAAACCATATATATATATATATATTTGCAAGTGTGATATAATATTGCAGAGTTAGTATAGATCCAATTTTGTATTTTGGTCCCAAGGACCAAACAAAAAGGGAAAAATCATTCCTTGGGGGAATGAACTTGAAAGGTTGTTATTTTGAGGAGGAATATCTTTTGATTGAATACACTTCTTTTCCTTGATTAATGGGGAAATTGTTGGAGGACCTACTATTCTCTAAGTCATCTAGGTTGTCAATGACAAACCTTCTAGTTTCTTAATACTCCATTCGTTTGGCAAAATATGTCATTTATTATTCATATATGTTTTTTTTGAGAAAGATAAAAACTATATAGAACATTGACTTTTTTAAATTAACTTTTAAAATAATTTTTGACAATAACTTAAAATGTCATTTTTCATATTCAGTGAGAGTAGTTAATTTAAGAGGGCAATTAATTTATGTTCTAGGGGTTCTGATTTTGCTCATTACTAGGTTATATGCATGTATATATAACAAATAAATAGGTATATATATATATATCCATATGCATTTGTACATATATAAAATAAAGATTACTTTTAAGGAAAGCGCGAATGAAATTATGTTGTGGAGGACACTTCTTGTTGGTAGCTGAGCTGTATAGTATTACTGCACATATATAGTCACACATGCAACAACGTTATTGATCTATGGTAACTAAATTTTAATAATTTAGGATCTTATTTATCGCCCGGGTAATTAATTAATAATATATATATATGCCAATCCAATTCAAAAACCATATATAAATACCGTATGTTCCATCAGCATCCTTTCTCCAATAACGACGCAAAAGTAAATCTCTTCGTTGCATTCCCCTATATATATACATACATACAAGAATGAAGATGATGTGATCAAAATTGAAGTAGAATATATAGTACAATATAAATGACTGTATTTGTTATGCACGTACCAAGGTAGCCAATCTCTGTCCAACTGTTCATGGATTATGTCTGTTTGATCATCTAATTCATCAATCACACTACCTTTGTAGAAGCAAAAGTCCCATCTACATCCATATATATACATACGGAGTATATTGCAAATATAATAAGCAATAAATATGATATGTTGAAGACCGATCGACTAATCACGTACTTATAGCTAATGTGATTTGAAATATATAGCTTACTCTGATCTAGAGGGACCTAATGACATCAAAGTCTGGAATATGGCTTCGGGGGTTCCATCAACAACACCAACCGTCATCAATGCAGAAGGACCGTACAACAACTTATCCATATATATGTCATCAATATATTAATTTATACTCCGTAATTAATTAAGTTATGCAGTAGCATATACAACCTTTGCAAATTGTACTACAAATTAGGCATGTTATGTTTAAATACCTGTTGATTTACACCGCTCTTTGCTTCTTTGAATAAACGCAACCCTATGCATATTAAATAATATGTATATTGATCGATCAATGTCAATTGAACTAAAGAAATCCATCAAATGATCGAACATACACACACATATATAAAGAGAGAGAGAGATTCAACACCATTGAGGACTCCAACAATTTTCCATGAAGGGGGCGCACTGACATCGGATGCCATTGTGTCCAAATATGTACAACTATGTTGAAGCCAATCTACAGAGCTACCAGATAGTGTCCTTCTTGAACGACCCATTCTCCTTAATTTATATATATTAAAATTAAAATTAAAATTCTTTCTATGATTAATTAATTAATTAAATATATAAAGACGGATAAAATGATTTACAACCAATTATAATATTATTAAAATAGAAATGCTTGCTGGTACACACACCTAATTGATTGCCATCTGCTGCCAGAATAACCACTCAGATCCTTACTAGTTTGTGGATTCTCCTGTTCATTCAAATTAAATTATGCAAGCTAATTAATTAATTAAGATCCAATTCAACCACTTATATATAATCAATCAAATTAAAGCTAGTTAGTTGTTACAAGTGAAGAAATACCTTGGACATAGCATCTTTTAATGAATGGATCCATCTTTCTGCTTCTTCAGAACTACTTGCTCCCAACTGCACCCAACTTTTAAATCTCCGTTATAATCCCGCCATGCCAGCAATATAATTGCAAGATAGATTCATTTTGTTTAGGAGATTAAATTAAGGATACCCAATATCTTTAATTAATTAATATACTGACCTTCAACTGTTCATCTTCGTTTGATATATTGTATAGAGTGAAAAAGAACAACGGCTGCAATCATGTCATATCATATATCATATGAATTTGTTGGATTCTTTCTGTGCTTAAACTCATTAATTAATCTTCTATACAACCAAAGGGCACCGTGAATTTCTTACTTTCTTAGAAAAGTTCTTCTTTCCATCATCCGTCAAATGTACACAAGAGTTGATGACGGCACTTCCTATAGGTACCTGTCCCACAAAATATGTAGACACATACATATTTATAATACATTAATCCCAGTTTCTAGTTTAGTCACCGTTAGTCTCAGTCTAATAGCAAGATATGTAACTTTCAAGGAGGTTTTAGACCCTTGCCTTAATTTTAGATCCCTCAACTAAACCTACTCCCATAGATAGATGAGATGTGCTCTACCACTTTCAATTGTCCTAGACATGCCGAATGTGATAAAATAGGACCCTCCCAATCTATAGATTTGTTCTGAATTGAGTTTAACAAGATCAACACTTCATTTTAATAATTCAACCAACAATATTTCCATATCGTATCACCTAATATACCCACACACACTATTATATTAATGTTAGAACAATCTTTTCAAACGCCTTTGCTTTGAATGATCTTAAACACTATTTTTTGCCTCTAACTAAAATCACTTCTCCTTCTGTTATGGATAAACCCACGCATTATTCGTAAACCACATTAAATATGTGTGTCTTATTGTTCTTGTTCTCAAATCTTTCCTCTCCGTCACAACAAATTGATATTAGAGTTGATTTGTTGGAAATATGTTGTCTTTGAACATAAAGATTAATAAGTTCACTAGGAGAAACAATTTTACTTTATGGAAAATCAAGATGGGAGCTTTGTTAAAGCAAAAAGGCTTGTGGGTGCTGCTGAAAAAGGACCCTAAGGTTGACGACGCTGCTGGGATGGCCACTCTATATACGAAGGCACGTTAAACAATCATGGTGTGCTTGGCCGAATATGTCATATCACTGAGGCCTCTAATTAGTACACTGTGATCAAACTCTAGTTAAATTTGGAGAGTTTTTACATGACGAAGTCTCTCACCAACAAGCTAACTTCTTCCAAAATAATATCTGTTCGGATTGTGAATGTCGGAAGGTATGCAACTCAAAGATCATTGAGATCAATTGAACACTTTACTAATGGAGTTAAGTAATATCGACGATGAAGACATTGTTTTTATTATACTAGTCTTTTTACCACAATATATGAGCACTTTTTTCAATCGTTTATTATTGGGAAGGATTCTATCAATTGTGATGTGAGGAATCTAGGGAATGTACAGAAGATCAGACTGCTAGTTAGTGGTGGTAAGAGATAAGGGAACAGTAAGAAGGAGAAATACAAGAAGAAGACATTCTCAAAGGGTCCAAAGCCAGATGATATCTATAATTACTAAAAGGAGAAGAGCGATTTCCTTAAGAGGAAGAAGAGGCTAGAGAAGCAAACAAGGTTAGGTGATTTAGCAGATGGTGACACCAAATCTAAGGAAGATATTTCTTTAGTTGTTGATGGACACAATCATCAATCTGATGTGCGGGTTGTGGATATTGGGGCAATCTTATCATATTTTCCTAGGAGAGTGTGATTTTCAACTTCTGAGTAAGCAGTTGGGGGTAGTGTTCAATGGCTAATAATTTTGTTTGCAAAGCTATTTGAATTTGCACAATCAAGACTATGAATCATGATGATAGGTTTTGCACACTAAAAGAGGTTAGGCATGTTCCATTAATGACAAAGAATCTCATATCCATGAGTCTGTTAGACAAGAAATGTTTCAGTTTCAGTGGGAAATATTGAGTTCTAAATGTCTCTTAGGGTTCTGATGTGACTCTAAAGGGTCTCATGTGTGGTACCTTGTACTTCTTGCAAGGCTTCGCGATTATTGGTTCACTTTTGTTTCATTGTCAGAAGTTCCTAAGGAAGACATGAGTGAAAGGGATGCAAATTCTATCAAAAAATGGTCTGCTATGTGGTCACAAGGTCATGAGTTTGGATTTTTGTGAACAATATAGCTTTGGGAAACTATATCGCAACAAGTTTCCTAAGGGCACTCATAGAACTAAAGGTACATTGGATTACATTAAATGTTTTTTATTGGGATCCATCTAGAGTTGAATCTCTAGTGGGCACATGTATTTTGCATCTATGATTGATGATTTCTCAAGAGGACTTGGGTGATCACGCAGAAGCACTAAGGAGAAGCCTTTAAGAGTTTCTTATAATGGAAATCATTGATGGAGAATCATACAGGAAAAAAGATCAAGAGGTTGCGTATTGACAATGGTTTTGCGTTCTTATCTGAGTTTAATCAACTCTATAAGGATGAGGGGATTGCTCATCATCACATAGTAAGAGATACACCACAAAATAATGTTGTAGCCGAGAGGGTGAACCAAATACTGCCGGAGAGAATGATGTGCATGTTCTCTAATGCTGGTATAGAAAGATGGTTTTGGGTGGATGTTGTTCATATAGCTTGTTATCTGGTCAACCGTGGAGCATACACAAGCATCAATGCAAAATTTCTATAAAGATGTGGTTAGGTAAACTTGTTGATTACTTTAATTTGAAAGTTTTTGCTTTACAATTTATTATCACGTCAAAGAGGATAATATAGAGTCACGAGTAAAAAAAGGAATATATTTGTCGTCTATGGAAATTGACTTAAGGGGTATACAATCTAGTCTCCGTCATAGAAAATGGTGATTTTAACCAGGATTGTAGTCTTTGATGAAAAGTCTATTTTTAGAGCCATAGTGAATATTACATCTATAGGGAAGAATGATAACATTGATGAGCAAGTGGAGTTTAAGGTCAATCAGGGTGATAGAGATTTACAGTGACAGAAGAATCAAGAGCTCGAGCAGAGATTGACCATTCATAGCATACAATACTAATCACTCATCCACCTAGGATAGCTCTAGACCGGTCCAGGAGAGTTAGGGTTGGGTCGCCTAAGACATACTCCCTTTGTTAATTAAAACTTGACGTTTTACTATTCACGCACACTTTTTAAGGTGTTACAAGCTATATAAAATATACACTTTTAAATACTTTTTTTTAATAATATCATACTTATTACAATTAAGTATGAATTTATAAAAAGAAATGTAAAAAATGTTAATATTTTATATTGTTTTTATCATTATAAAAAAACGTACGTGAATAGTAAATGACAAGTTTTAATTAACAGAGGGAGTATGACTTTGAGGATATGGTGGGTTATACAATTGAAAGTTGTTTAAGGTATTGAGCCTAAAAAAGGGCTTGTTGTAATGGGTGATGAGATGGGGTCTCTTCACAAGAATCATACATGGGGCTTAGAAATGCAACCTCTAGGGAGAAAGATTATCACTTGCAAGTGAGAGTTCCAAAACTAAGAAGGGGCATCACTTGTAGAAGGAGTCAAGTATAAGGCTCAAGATGTTTCTAGATGTTTCAATCAAAGAGAAGGGGTGGACTACAATGTGATTTTTTGCTAGTGGTCAAAAATACCTCAATTAGAGTGTAATTAACAATAGGGGCTATGAACTAATAACTAACTTATCACTTCAAATTATTTGGTTCCAAGGAGGCAATCAACATATGATATATTCCTCTTATCATTACAACAAATGAAAGTGCTTTGACAAACAAAACAAAAAGCAATTCGATTATGAGTTGGAAGTGAAAGGATATTGATAAATGGGAGGTGAGAGAAAGATATAAAAATATATCAATGATATATAATTCCGATGTGTAAGGTCTATGAATCATCTCATACTCATAACAGGTAGTGTCATAAAGCTAGCATCAATACATATTTTCATCAATCATTATATTAATCTCTTCATGACAAAAAAATTAAAAGTCTTGGATCAATAAAGACTAAGAACGTTGACTCAAAATGAAGTAAAAGCTTTGTTGTCAAATTCAGGCCTAATTAATAATCATGACTTGGAGTATGAACAACTCCAAACTTTTATACATGGAGGGCTGGAGGATGATATATAGACTTAAGTAGTACTCTCCAAGGTAGTAGTACAAGAGGTTTGCCAATCATGTGATGAAGCTGGGATTCTCTAGAAGTGAATATGATTGTTGTGTCTACTACAACAAGCTATACGATGGTTCATCCATCTATCTAGTGCTTTAAGTAACAACATGTTGATAGCTTCCAAGGGGAAGCATGAATGTTCAAAAACTAGGGGTGTTTCCTCTAATTTACACTTGGACAACGAGCCTAACATTTCATTCTATTTTTAGCTAGCACAGGATTAAGAGTCGACCCGTTTAGCTTTCCCACTCTAAAACCAAACCGAATACTAGTGGGAGTTGTGACTGGGGGATTGTGTGCATAGGCGTACCGCTAGTAGCATAGCACATAAGTCTTGCAATATGAAAATGAGCTCACTTATATACTTAGACTTGTTTTTGCCCAACTTTCAATGTTGGACTCTTTTGGTCTTTTCACATCTCTCAACTTATAGTTTGTTCATTCGACCCGAATAACAAGCCTACTAATTAATTTCAAGCCAAGTGAAAAATAGAAAGGTAATAAAAAAAAACAAATCAAACTGCTAATGAGGCTGTTTGATAATTTCTATATTTGAGTTTGATCGAGTATAGGTGGTGAATTAGCGACACTACCTTTTAATTAAATGAATCTAAGCAATCGCGTCATATATGGAAAGGTAAGATCTAGTATCTCTAACGAGCTTTATGTATTTTAGATAAAAACAAGAGTTTTACCCACTTAGCCCAACAAATATTGGATCTCAATCTAGAGAAAAAAATATGGAGAGAAAAGAAAAAAGTCTTCAAATTTGGAAGAAAGTGCAAAACACATCACATTATATAAGTTGGCTTGGCTCCAAATATCTTTAGTTTTTTCAATTAAAAAAAAAATGTGTTACAGTCATTTTTTTTCCTTGTGTCTAAGTGATTAATACTTGGGTTGATTTCTACATTTCATCTTAAACTGATAAAAAAAAAAACTGAACAAAGAAAACGTTGGAATGTGAAGAGAAACGAAGAAGGAATATGACAAAGAAATTAAAGAAAAAAAATGAGTAGAAAACTCACCGCATTGTGGGATTCGGGAACGGATTTGAAACTCTTGAGAGAGGAATCGTCGAGAACAAAATACCTTTTGCGAATGGTCTTCATACCAAAACGATTGGCACTGATTAAATAAAGCCATCCTCCCATTTTACCCTCTGTTTTATCATCATCTCCATCCATGAATATATACCTAGTTTTCCAAGTTAAATAGAATCAAGCATATATATATATATATATATATATATATATATATATGGGTGGAAGCCTAGGGAAAGCTCTCAATTTGTTGTTGTTGGATGAATCTCTAATGCTCGCAAGCAACTAGAAAGGAAAGGAAATGAAAAGAAAAGAAAAGAAAGGGAACGCATCCAATTCCATTCTAATCAATTAACTTGGCGGATAGAATGATGCATTGCGTAAGGTGATCCCCAACCAACGGATACAAAGATATGTTGAGATTGGACAGAGGAGGAATGTCGATCGCGTCCAATCGAGTTACGGATTTTGTGCGATCTGGACACAATTTTGGCTTTTGCTATTTTTACCACACAAGGAAAGACTACCTAGTTTCATTAATAATTCACATGTATGCATCACAAAAATAATATTTAGTTGAGATACTATATACTATTATTTGATCGAGATAATATAAATGTTTACATCGCGCTGGTTTTACTTCTCAAGTATATTCCTTGAATGTTCCACCCCCTCATCCCACTACTGCTATAATTAATTTTGACTCAAAGTCACGATTTCATCTCGCTTTTATCATGTTTTCTTTTCAAAACGAAATTTCACCAAATATATGTTGTCATTTTATCAAAGCAAAAAAGTGAAAAAAAACACCCGTTGTCGTGCTCCCTCTCCCCTCTATAAAATTGCGAAAGCCAACCCCCCATCAGTGCACCATTCTTCATCAGTTCCAACCATTTTTGACTAATTTCGTGGATGTAGCCCACATTAATTTCCAACCATTTTTGAATTTAGATCGACAATAACATTGTCATTGAGGAAGATAGCGAGTAGTATCTAAGCGTGGGTTCGAATAGATTGATCGAGCATAAGGGAGGAATGAAAGGAGTCGATTACATTTTTTTGAGCAAAAACCAAATAATCAATTACTTAACATCATCCAAACACAACATTTCAGTTCAGATTTCAGAAGGAATACAATTTCAGTTCAGGAGGTGGTGGTAGGTCTAATTTTTGCTAGCATATCCGCTACCCGATTCAGTTGTCTCCAGATATGACTCCAACGACATTCCTCAAACCTACTTGCTAGCTGATGTATCTTCCACAGACCACAGCTATTGACCCGATTCTCCCTTGGGGAATGACTTCTGTTGCAGCAAATTCATCACTTGTACACAATCGCTCTATATCTATATTTTCGTCAGACCTTGCCGCAAGCGAAGCTTGAGAAGCCAAACTAACCCCTCCGCCACCACCAGGTCCACTCGGTCAGCATCTTGGGTGGTTGTTGCAGCTGCAAATACCAGTTCCCCTTCATGGTTGCAGGGCATACAACCAACCCCGCTCCCCTTCCTTTCCTCCACAGCTGCATCGCTGTTGATTTTGATGAACCCATCCGGCGGTTTCACCCATCTAACACTCTCAGTTGCTGCGTTTGCCTTCTTTCATCTGATTCGCAGTGGGCATACTACAGTGACGAGAAAGAACTAGAGCACGTGCAGTGTGGTAACAACAACAACAACCTTGTCACACTTGTTTAGGAGGATGATGCAACCAGTAGAGAGAACCCACTGATCCATCAGATTGTAGAAATCAACCAGAATCTAACTGAGCGCAACCGGAATCTAACTGAGCAGCTATATGAAGCGGAAGAATGCAACCGGGATCTAACTGAGCGCAATCGGGAGTTCATGAGGGGGACTACCTTGAACGCAAAACTTATAGATAGGGTTGTGGGACTCAACACCTACATTTGCAAGTTGTGGATTGATCTCACTACTTCCAAGGGTCGTGAGAGGATGTCTTGTACAGTAATCATCATGATGGTCTTCATCTTCCTCCTTGCATTTGTGAAGAAGTAGGCGTGACCTACACCTTTTGAAGATCCACAAGAATGTAGTATATGTAATCATGTCTTGTTGTCATCGTCCTAGGATTTGGTCATTCAGTTGACCCATGTTTCGGTAGAATTTGGTGTAACTAGGCAAGGCTACTACTTCGTCCTAACTTCATGCTTTTGTATCATATCTTACCTACTAGCTTTTGTCATGTCAGTTAGTTGAAACATTTCAGATGTCGTCCGTATGTTGTTAGTGCAATGTTAATGTGAAAATCCTAACTTCTATCATCCAACGTCGTAATGAGGACTTGGAGTTTCCTTATCCATGTTTCAGGAATGTGAATGTCCATATGTAGGTTGTTACTGCAATGTGAATGTCGATATGCAAGCTGCAACATTAACTCAATTGACAACAAATTAAAAGCAGCACAACTGCCGTACCTAAGTTTCAAGAATTTGACCACATGTTGACTACATCATTCAAGGGACGAACATATATATGTTCCTCCTTTGAATCAAAATTTTCAACCACCGCATTAATGACTGTGTACTTGTTACCTTAAATGTTTAATGTTTGAGATTGTGTTGGATATACAGGAGCAAACATACACAACCAAGCTCTCTTCTTCATTCACTCTTTCATCTTTTTCATCCTTTTTCACAAATTCTCCCCAAATTGGTTACATTTCAAGAATGTAAATTAGATAGAGAAAATGGTACCAAATGGACCAAAATTTGGGCCTATTTGCAAAAAACACCTAGCAGGTCCTTTAATGTGCAATCTAGACCCGTCTACCCCAAGCAAAAATAGGCCAATTTGCTAAACTAGACCAAAAAACGGGCTTATTTGCTAAACTAGACTAGTAGCCCAAAAATTGGCCCAAAATACACTTTCTACCCCCATGCCAATTAAATAGCCGGTTTTTTTAACTGTTCATAACCGGTTGTAGTGGGTGAGTAATTGAGAAATTAAAAGGAGGAGGGAGGGAGAGAGAGACGGTTACATTTCCGCAAAACCGAAAGGAGGAGGCGACGAAGACAGATAGAGAGGAGGCGACAGAGAGAGAGGAGGCGACAGAAAGAGAGACGGAGAACCGGTTGAAGAAGAAGGCCACCAGTCACAGCCAGGGAGGAGAAGGTTGAAGACCTTGACAAATGTAAGCAACTGTGGAGTTTTTTTCTTGAAGTTGCGAAATTGGGGTAATGGGGGTGCGGTTTTCTCAAGGATTTGAGACGAATTTGGGGTAGATGCATAGCAGTAGAGGAGGAATGAAGTAGGAGGGGTTAGGGGTGCCATTGTGAGTCGATTTTGGGGAGGCGGGTTCGATTAGGGTTTGAGGGTGTCGGGAAAAGGATTGGGGTAGCAGATTTCGTAGGACCGGGTAACGAAATTGGCACGATAAAATTGAACATATGGTATGCCGAGTGGGATAAAGGAATTTTTGGTTGATTGGTTTTTAATGTTGAAATCGTAAGCGCCCACCAAGTGTTTGATGAAATGCTTGAAAAGAAGATGAATAAATGGTGATTTGGTTTTGGTTAATCTCATTGCCTATATGCTGTGTTGTTAAAGACGTAAAATGAAGAAAATAAGTAAGACATGTTGGTATGACAGAGTAGGTGTTTGTGTATATGTTTGAAACTTAATGTGTTAATTACTTGTTGGTTAAATGCCTAGATGTATGATGAATTGTTGGTCATTTGCTGTTGGTGTTGGTGAATTACTTTGGCTATCTCTTGGGTTGGGAAAGAGGTAAAATGAACCAAACTTGCATGAAATTCGAAAATGGTAGGACAGAAAAATATAGCAGAGTTGGTAGGAAAATAATAATCTATTGGTAGGAAACAAATACATTGTTGGTAAGATAAAAGTTGGTGATCTGAATGTCTGGATGCATGTGTGTGGTGATTGTGTTGCAGGTAACCTTTGTGCAACAACCATAAAAAATGACAAAGGCCGGGAAGAGGAAAGTAAAGGCAGGACCAAGCAGCTAGGGGGTAAGGACACTGGGAAAGTTCCCTTGTTTTGGTAGTTATGCTTGGGAAAAAAAATTTCGAACCTAAGAGTGTTACATGTGTTGCAGGCTGTCTTAGCTGTGGCGGAGAAGGACCACTTCAGTGGCAGGACGCTATCACATGGCAGTTTAGACCTCCTGGACGGTCTTGACTTAGCCATCGACCGTGATGATGTGAAGGCCCTGACGAAGAGCCAATTCGGAGGCATAGTGAGGATGGGGTCGAGGAACAAGTTCGCCGCACAGCTGGTGCACTTTTGCCTCCTGTGGCAGCTGAAGACCCGGAAGCAACACGAGACGTGGTACTCCATCCAGGGGCATCACGTGCGATTCTCGCTCCAGGAGTTCGCGTTGATAACGGGGCTAAACTGCGCACCACCCCTAGGGATGTGATGGAGGGGGATCACAAAGACGCCATATACCAGCTGTTCAAGAAAGAGAAGGTAAGTCTGAAGGATTTGGAGAGAGCTTGGGAGCACGAAAAACAGACGGACTCGGGCTCCCTAATGAAGAAGTACAAGCTTGCCCTCCTAGTCATTGTGGAGGGCATTCTTTTCGGATTGGAGAAGAAGACACAAATTAGAGGGTGGGTGGTTAAGCTGTTGTTGGAGGACACGACGCGATTTCTGGAATTTCCTTGGGGACACCTTGTGTACGAGAGGCTACACTAGAGCCTGGCCGGGACGTTGAAGGACTTGGTGGCTGCAAAAGCTCACCTGAAAGATAGGCCAACGTACGCGCTCTACGGGTTCCCCATGGCATTCCAGGTTAGTCAAGTTCTGAAAAAAGCCTCAACCCCTTGCCATTTCAGATTATGTGTGACTGTGTGGAATGCCAATAAGGCAATTATATCATGCCAATAATATATGTCTATCTTACCAGAGATCTGAAGTTGACATGGAAACTGTGTATTTCTATCTGACCAAATCTATGAAGTTGTCATGCAAACTGTGCAATAATAGCTTACCCACATTTATCATATTTATTGTATTTGCAGTTGTGGGTGTACGAGACCTTCCCTGAGATTGGTAATCATTTTGGCCACAACATCGACGAGACCATCATCCCCAGGTGTCTGCGATGGGAAACGTCAAACTCGCACATACGATACGAGAATGTGAAGTCGTTCCTCAGCCTGGACGCCCCCGCCAACGACCCAATTGATGAACACGTTCTGCTGGCGACGCCAGAGCCCATCTTGCACCCCACCCATAAGGAAAAAGATGCGTACCCCCACTCATCGTACAAGAAAGATGCTCCAGACGTCTTCTTTGATCAGATTGTGGGCGACCACATGAGGGCACGCAGAGATAAGCGGAGAGGTGAGGATGCCACTGCTGGACCCAGTCAGGGCACCAGCCAGTCCGGGTCAGAGGCGTCGAGCGTCGGTTTGGAGGCCCGGATTGTGGCTAAGGTTGAGGCTCTATTGAAGGGAATGATGGTAGAGATGGGGACCAGGTTCAGGGAGCTTGAGGAGAAGGTCACTGAAGTTTCGAGAGAATGCAAGCAGGTGTTATCAGAGAGGACCGGCAAGGGAAAGGTATGTGCTTCATTGTACATCATATGTGCAATTGGTAGGATAATATTTCTGTGTTGGTAAACCATTCTAAGCCTTATGGTATGACATAAATGTATAATTGGTAGGATCCTGTTGATGTATTTGATGACGATGTTCAGAAGGTTGGTGAGAGAGATTTGGACAAGGTTGTGCACGACGTGGTTGACAAGGATGAGAAGGTTGAGGAAAGGGCGGAGGAGAAGGAAGAGATGACTGCTGATGACCAGGGGTCGGTCAAGCAGGGACAGAACGTTGAAGATAACACGGCGGAGAAAGAAGAGCTGAACTCTAATCTGAAGGGGCAGGGCATGTGCACTGGTGAGGACGTTGAGAAAAAGGCAGTTGTAGAGGAGGCAAAGGAGGGTGACAAGGGCAAGGACGATGGAGAGAAGGTGGTGCAGGCTGAGGAACGGATTAAGAAGGGCAAGGAGCATGTCAAAGAAGCTGCAGGGGAGGGTTCCAAGGGCGAGTCTGATGCGGACGATGCGGAGGAAAAGGTAAACCTTACTTATTGATAGGATAGTCTGACCCTGTTGGTAAGACAAAAGGTGGGTTTTGGTATGATATAAAAGACAGTTGTATTTTGGTCAGATATAATAACCCAGTTGGTAGGATATATTTACCCTTTTGGTATAATATTGAATCTGTTTTGGTAGGATAATGATAGCTGTTTGAACATAACTGGGGTGTGTTTGACTGTTACGAGACAAAGCTGGAGCCTAGGAGAGGCAAGCGTGACAGGAGGATCACATCAAAGCTAGGGGACTGCGTGGTTACTCAGCCCGCGAAGCGGGCCAAGAAGGGGGCAAAGTCATCGTGTCCAACCACCGACGCAGCTGCCGAGGGGATGGTCACTGATAAACAGAGAGACGATTTCTTGGCCTGGCTCCTGAAGTTCCCCGCGCAGGTTAAGGGCCCAGACGGGTCCCAGTTGAACAAGGAGTTTTTCAACAACCTAATATCACCCGGCGTATGGCTTTCCACCGAGGTACACAAACTTCTGTCCTGTAACGCATGTTTCCTTATTCACTTACGTCATGGGACAAGCCCTCACGGGAATTTGGAACGTACCTCTTAACGCAGCACCTCCACCAGTCACTGGTCTTAGTCCGGAAAGCATTGGACGCCCGGGAGGGTGACATCAAGTCCGGTGTCGTGGTGGTGGACCCATACTGGCAGGAAGCCGTGGTGAAGCAGTTGGACACTGTTTCCGGCGATGTCAGCCGCATTAACCAGCGCAATGTGTCGAAGGTGCTTCTGAGGTACTTCTCAGGGACACTACCGGACCCCCACGGGAGGACATGGTCGGTGGCCAACGCGAAGATATTAGCTCCATGGTTGTACAAGGCGAAGCACTGGATTGGGCTCGTGATCGACCTCGTAAAGTGGAACATAGAAGTGCTCGACTCTGATTGGTACCAGATAAAGGAGAAGGATCTTCAAGCCCACCTCGAGCCTGTTACGAAGCTGATACCGGCGGCGATGCAATTTTCTGCCGAGCTCCGGGTCAGGCACACAGTGGATGTCCCCAACCCATTCACCATAACTCGAACCGCCAAGATCCCTACGAACGAAACTTCGTAAGTTTCTCTTTACTATTGGGTTATGTACGTCTACTAATATTGGTAGGATACAATAGGCCGTTTGGTAGGATATATTACACTTAATGGTATGATAAGATGACATAAGTGGTAAGACGTAAATAACTTATGCTGGTTGTTACTTCCTTCACGTGCAGAGGTGACGGTGGGGCATACGTCATCAGGACTATCCAGCTGGTGGCAGAGGGCGTGGAGACATTCGAGACCGTCAACGACAAATATATTGCTCCCTACCGCCAGTACTTGGGGCTCTCCATCCAGCGCCACGAATTGTAGGTCTCTCCTGTTTGTTAAGACATGCTCTCATGTTTGTAAAGACATTCTCTCATGGTTTGGACACTTGTGTTAGTTTCAAAACTAATGTTGTTTGTAGTTTCAAAACTTATGTTGTTCCCGGTTGGTAGGATGTTTTGTGATTGTAATGGTAAAAACTGGTATTTATGGTTCACGTTAATTAGTTCCTGCTTACACCCAATGTTCATTCTTGTTTTATAATGCGGGTAAGTTTACGTTTGCATGACTGTTATAAGTGGTAAGCTTACACGAAACTATTGGCAAGATAAAACGACACTCTTGGCATGACATAACTAAACATTGTTGAGGATGACAATTGCAGTTAAGTTGAGATTGAATTGGTAAGATAAAGAAAATGTGTTGGTCGGATAGGTTTTAACTATTGGGTAGATAAATAGAGGATAGTGGTAGGATTATAAAGGAAATACTTAACAGATTCGATAATTCATGTGACTGTGCCCAAAACATGCGAAATCCCAAAGATTGCATCACAATTAGCCCCCTAGAAACACGAAAATATGGGACATGTGCAAAAAACATACTAGCAGCATCCACCAAAATAAAACCGTCAGCTGACTTGAGTGTCCACCAAACATACTGGCAGAATCCACACTCTGTTATGTTCTAAGTACACTACTGTCGACGACGCTTTGGACCCCTGTATTCGCCCTTCGACGGATATCGCTTCGTCTTCGGCCTTCCCGACGCACGCTTCACCACCGGGGGCAAGCAAATCCTGGCATCTATTTCAGCAGGCACCACCCATGTCTCACGAGGTGGCACTGGGTAGACGACATTGACGTAGCAGGCGCGCTATGCCTCAGCCCTATATAGAGGATGGACGAGGGAGTATGGGTCGATCCGACGTACCTTGGCCGCGGCAAGGGCATGTGGACATGGAATCTGGTCAATTTCAAAGTGCTTACGTGTTCAACTCCGAGCGGAAAGGTTGACCAGCCAGGCGGACAGCCCCTTACGTACGTCAAACTCGTGTTCGCTCAAAGGCCTCACCTGAAGACATATAGCATGCATGGCGTTTGTCCTCAAAACGGCGTCCACATGGTCGGTGACAACCTTCTCGGGATTAGAACTTAGCTCCCGGCGCTTCACGAACCACTCACCCACCCACTTTGTCGAGTATGCTGTCCATCAGGGAGGTCACGGGCAGGTCACGAGGTTCAAGAAATACCGAGTTCAAGCACTCGGCATGGTTTGTGGTGGTGACGTTGAACCGATTGGTGGGATAGAAAGCCCGAGCCCAATTGCAGAACCCGACCATCTTAATGTACTCAGCACCAGTGGGAGACTTCTCTGTGAAAGATGTGAAGTGGTCATTGAACTCCGCAACGGTGTACGCGTTTACCATTAGGAAGAACAGATTTTGTAGCCCACCTGCCTTGTGATATGCCTTCACATTCTGAAATAGATGGTAAGTGCAGCGGCCATGCTTTGCGAAGTCGTAACTCGCTCGAATCCCCTTGGCGATGCTCATGTGCCTGTCGCTTACCCACACCACATTGGGCTCATCCGGGACCACGCATTTCATTTGACGGAAAAAGAAACCCCAGGATGCATCATTCTCCCCGTCGACAATGGCAAATGCAATGGGGTATATGTTGTGGTTTGGGTCTTGGGCAGTCGCAAACATCAAGCAACCCCGATACTTCCCCTTCAAGAAACTTCCATCCACCGAGAATACCTGTCAATGTCACAGTTAAAACAGTCGGCTAACATAACACTATTGGTATGACATCAGGAGACAGTTGGTAGGATACATGGAGACAGTTGGTATGACAGTAAAGGGTGGGATGGTGTGTGCCTATTGGTAATACATGAATTGGAATGACAAATATACACATATGGTAAGATGATATATGCCATTTGGTAGGATTATAAAGTTGCGCGTCCGTACCTGTCTGAGGTGTGGGATGGCTGTCCGCCAAACACCCAAGCTTACGAACGCATACTTGAATTGCTGGTTATCATCACGGACTAATGTGGTTATGGTCCCGGGGTTTGCTCGCTCAAGCATGTAAAGGTATGAGGCCATCCGATCATAGCTCGCTTCGTAGGTCCCGTGCAAGCCCTCCCTTGCGGCTCCCTGCGCCCTGCGTGCCTTCTAATAGCTGCAGTCCACACCCAACCGAGACTTCATCATCGTACTGATCTGACGGGGAACCAGCTCCTTCCCTTACCCAGCAAAACTACAAAGACACGAAGATAAGAGTTAAACCAAAAAAAATCCACCAACACAGTACATAGACGGGGAACAAGCCGTCGATTTAGAAACTTACTCGGACACCAAACTCTGCCCCATCAGCTTGTAATTGGCGTTGCGCTGGTAGTTGCTGGCGACACTAACCTTGCAACTGTGTGTGCCAACGAACTTACGAACCATCCACTTCTTAGTTTCCCGATACGTTGAGGCCCGACAGTACCATGAGCAGTTCGGTTCGGGACAAACAACCACGTACGCCTTTGTTGTCGATCGCTTCACTTGGACCGTGAAGCACCCGCGCAAAGCTTCCCACTTCACTATAGACTTAATGGCAGCCTTCGTATCGAACATCTCCCCCTCACGTAACTCTTTCACACTCTCCCGAGGGTCTCCGACTAGAGGAATGAACTGAGCCATGTCCTCTTCCACTTTCTCCAACGTCGGCAAAGGTTGTTTGTGTCCTTTGTACGCTCGCTCTATCTCTCTCACCGCTACCTCAGCCTCCTCATCCCATGATTCAGATATCTCGGACGACCTTCCACCCTCCACTTTCACGGGGAAACCACAACCGATCATTTCATCGTCGGAGCTTCCTACGTATATTATATCCTCCATTTTGTGTGTGTGTGGGGGGGGGGGGTAGGTCGTCCACATCATCGTCGGAGTCCACGATCACCACTTGCTTTCCGCGTCGAATGGCATCGGACCTGCTCACGTCACCACCCTTCTCTAGTTCATCCATTTCGTGAAGCTATCCCACATCATCGCCCTGTCCTACCATTATGTTGTCATCCATCCTACCAACACCGTCCTCCTGTCTAACCATTTTGTTGTCATCCATCCTACCAACTCCGTCTAAATGTATACCGCTCCCAGCAAGCTCATCCTGCATCCCACTGACGCTGTCCATTGCAATCGGACAACACTCTCCCTCCCCCGCTACACACCGATCACACAGGCAGGTCCCTCCAGTTTCGCTGCTAAGGTCGTCCAACTTCCCTTTCTCCTCGATGGAGCCTCGAACCTTCTCATCCGCCCCTCCGCCTCCATCAAGACCATCCTCGAAGTCTTCCTGCGTGGTGGGAGGCCCGGTTAGGAGTATTTCCCCTGGGATGGGGGACGAGAGGTCCTCAGCCCATGAGTCAGAGTTCTCCGACTCATGTTCTTTGGATGTTGTGGAAGGGGTTGTCGTTTTCATCCTTAAGGTGGCATGCAGTGCGATTGGCCAGGCTCGTGCACCGGATTCAGTGTTGTAGAACTTGTACGCTTCTAGGTCATCGTCGTCCTTGACCCGAATCGGAGTGGCCCGCCCCATCGAAGGAGGGAGGTAGGTGAACTCAATGTCGTACAATACCATGTCCTCGTCGAATTTGGAAAAAAATTTCTCCTGATCAATTGGGCGTAACCAATATTCTGTGCCACCACCATTGCTGCAGTATGTGCCTCTCCCTTGAACACCAAGCTCCCACTCCCGGGAACCCACCAACCGCCGCACACGACGTTCATACATACCCTATCACCTGGGGTACGCCACGGTAATAGAGGATCAGCCTAGGGGGTAGTTCTGATATAGGAAAGAGGAACAACTACAAAGGAAAGGTACAAGATGACTTACCCATCGCTGCCACTGCCACTCACAATATTGTTGCACTTTTCTTGGAATGGAAAGACAGTTGAACACTGTTGGTAGGCCAGACCTGTACTTTTGGTAGGATGACAACTGTATCGCTTCCTCGGATCCACGTGTGCCTTTTCCCCCGTCCTTACCAACTCTCTCTTGCTCTGCCTCAGTTTTTGCAGGTCATGTTGGGGCGTTTGAGATCATCCTCTCAAGCTTATATATGTGCTTTGGGAACACCCATCAATGCAATGATTGCATTTTCCCCTCATAAATGCTCCCCCCTTCCCCCAAATGAAGAACCCCGTTTTGGCGCCAAAATTACACTGACAACCCGCCAAAATAGGTTCGGTCTATCCGTTCCAAATTTCTCCAAATTTACAGGTATGGTAAGACATTTTAAGCATATTGGTAGGATAACTATATGCTATTGGTTAGATAACTGTACCATATTGGTCAGACAGATGCTCTCCCTCCCCCCCCCCAGTGAAGAAGCCTGTTTTGGCGCCAAAATTACACGGACATCCCGCCAAAATCGCTATGGACATCCCCCTCCATATTATCACCAAAATTTCAATGTATGGTAGGATAAGTTTGTCCTCTCGGTAAGACACATGTATTCTATTAGTAAGATAATTTTCCTCTATTGGTAAGCCAACCGTTTCCAGTTCCAAAAAATGAAGGTGATGCTTTGCCCTCAACTTTCCACTCGTCTCCTATGTTGGCTACCTTTTTTGCAGAGCATTTAATAAGGAATGACACCCATCAATCAAGATTTCTTAAGGGTTGATTGACACCCTTAATTCAATCATTGAAATTTCCCCTCATAAATGCCCCCCATTTTCCTCTTTTATTTGAGCCACACACCATGTCCACCACCTCTCCCTCCTGATTTCATTTTGAGGAAATGATGGAGCTACAGTGCACCTCTCCCCTTCACCTGCTACCTCCTAGGGGTGGGCACAAATCCCGCAAATCTCGGGCCCGTCCCGGTCCCGTCCCGATCCCGGTGGGATTTCGAAAAAAAATAGTCAATCCCGTCCCGGTCCCATCCCGCAAAAATTATGCGGGACGGGACGCGGGACGGCTCGTCCTAATCCCGCAAATCCCATCCCGTCCCGCATATATAATAATAATAATAATAATAATAATAATAATAATAATAATCTATATTATATATTATGTTACACATTTGTATTACAGTATATTATATATAATATGTGTATATTCATACACTAATATATTAAATCACATACACACTAGCTTATACAGTGTGTACACAGTACATATATCATATATGTGTATACACACTGTAAATCTGTAATAGTGTAGCATATGTGCAATGCTACTGCATTGGTATGCATATACACACGTATAGTATATGTGTATGTATATATATGAGGGTATATTATATATGTGTATGTCTATATATGAGGGAACCGTAAAATATAAAATAAAATGTAGATATATATTTGTTACGTCTTTGAAAAATCGCAAAATATACATGAAATTTTTAATTTTTCTATAATCTTTTTTATTTGAGGGACAAGGCCCGTCCCGTCCCGTGTGGGACAAGGCCCGCGCGGGACTAAGAAAAAAAGAGTAAATCCCGTCCCGCAAAAATTACGCGGGACGGGACGCGGGACGACCTCCGTCCCGTCCCGTCCCGCGCCCACCCCTACTACCTCCTATGCCGGTTGGATTTTTGCATTTGCAAAAGTAGACCACTTTCCACCCCTAGCCAAAATTTTAGGTACATGTCTAGTTTAGCAAATAGGCCCATTTTTTGGTCTAAACACTACCATTTCCTCGCAAAAAAAGGCCGGTTATTTGGGACTTTTCATCACCGGGTGTAGAAGGTGGCCATGTGTGAAAATGGAGGAGCAGTCGGAATATAGTAGATCAAACGGGGAGTCGGTGGAGAGGAAGAAGCCGGCACCGGGGAAGGAGGATGATATCGTCAAGGACTTCGACAATCTCCTTGCAGTTGTTAAGGGGCTTCTCTGGTCAATCTTCTGCCCGGAGCCGATCAGTGATATTTCCGTCGTTCAAGATTCGAATTTCTCCCGATGGAAACTGTCAACGGAGGGGACCGGGACAACGCCCCGACGAAGAAATCCCTCGCTCCCACCAAGTGCGCCAACGCCCAATCTGTTCTCAAAAGGTACAATCTTTATTTGTCAACTCCTAATTTCACCGACAGAACTTCAATTTAGGGTTTCCCAATTTCAAACTGGTGCGTTTCTGATCAGTTTATGTTCGCTGTTGAAATCAAATTGCAATCGGAGCTAATGTCTCTCATGGTAGGAACTTTCAAACTCCCCCTTTAGATTATAGTTCCCTGGATTAAGTGGATTTGGATCAGAGAATCATTTGCCTAAATTTTTTGCGAATTTGGGGGTTTTTAGATGAGTGGAGATCCAGGGATTTCTGCATTCCCAGATGAGGATAACATATTGAGTTGAAGAGTTTATTAATGACAGTTTCTACAATTGGTATACATCAATTGTTTCTCAGTAGAACTATTGTCATTTCATTTGTTTTCCCCCTATCTGTCATACTCTTAAGATTGCTGTCATGTTGAATGATCGTCGAACTTAAATGAGGCAGGCTGAGATTTGAGGTACAATACTTTTCCCCCTATCAGTTTTGTTGGCTTCGCATCCTTTGTTTCTTCCTTGGTTTGTAGCTTTCACCAGTTTTTCGCATTGAGAGTTTTAGGGTTATTTCTAGGGTCCTTAATCTGAGTGATAATCAATTCAGATGTAGATTAGCTTTGGAGAAAAGCTTATGCGTTTACTGGATTTTTTGCCCATGACATTATTTGTGCATTTGAGATTACAGCTTTAAAATATCAATAAAACCACATATAAGAGCAAGTTCTGAAACTTGGTTGCAACATCAAAGAAAAAAGTCTCATGACATTATCTGTCCATGTAGAATCTGCAACATCAAAGAAAAAAGTTTCATATTTTAATGACAGATGAGCAAGTTCTGAAACTTGGTTGCAGATATTCTCTAGGATCAGGTACAATACTTTTTAATATGCTTAAATCTAGGAGTGTTATTAGAATTGCACGAATACCATCATAGCCAATCATAGGGTTGATCTTGTCGTTCCAAACTAGCCAACATCCGATGGTGATGGACTATATATGCTCTTTTCTTCACCAGATTTTACCTGTTCCAATAAGAATTATGTTGGCCTTTAGTCCATTATATATTAATAGTCCATCATGGCTTTCTCACCAAGTCAAGTTGAAATAATGTCTTCAACTTGAGGCTGTGATTATTGCCAATCATCATCACATCAATGACCATGACTTTTCCTTGTGTCTGTTACATGTGATGCCCAATCGTATGTCTGGTAAAAGGGTATTGTGTTGTGTTTGATAGTTGATACCCTCGGGCCTATTAGCTCAATTGGTAGAGCACTGTGTTTGCACGCAGAGATGTGAGTTCGACTCTCACATAGGCTAATAAGGAGTGTGAGTTCATAAGTCTCCAATATATTGTGTTTTGGTAAATCCAATTATGCATTTACATATTTCCAATAGTATAAATATATCATACCATTAGTGTGCATCTATCCCACCATTAATGTCAAGTTATATAGAAATTAATGGGTTTCCATTCCGATCCTACCAATATCGTTGTTTTCTCCTACCATTAGTTTGCATCTATCCTACCATTACGATCCTACAAATATCGTTGTTTTATTCTACCATTAGTTTCCATCTATCCTACAGTTTATATGCATCTATCCTACAATTTATGTGCATCTATCCTACAAATATCGACAAGGCATCAACACTAGCTTCGATTCCTCTAGCCACCATTACATCTGCATCTCCATGCAAGATCATTCTAGCAGCATCATCAATTGAGTGTGCTCCAGTAGCACAAGTTGTTACAACAACATGGTTTGGACCCTATAATCAAAAGCAAGGTGCATGCTAGATCACAATCGCCAAAATGACAAATGGTATAAAAGAATTTAAAACAAAAACTCCTTTGACAATAGGTACTAACCCCACTTGATATTTAATAATAAGGTATTAATAATAAAATAAAAGTCCATCTACAATTTTAGGCCATCTTGTTAGCAGATTATAGGCTTTTATTTGAATCAATTTATTCCCCTCATTTAAACCAGTCTAATTATTTTATTTTTTCTTCTTCAATTCCTTTCCAGCTTCTCTCATCACCCACTTGGATAAACCAACCATGAAATAAAAGATGATAGGATGTAATAATCTAAATCTAAACCATACATTCAATTTAGAATAGTATGCTAAAGTCTACAATTGGAGAGTTTGAAAGTACTGGTAGGATAAATATACGATATTGATAGGATCAAAATGGTAGGATAGATGGACACTAATGGTATGAAAAAACAACGATATTGGTAGAATCAGAATGGAAACCCATAATTCCTGTATAACTTTACACTAATGGTAGGATAGATACACACTAATGGTAAGATATATTTATACTATTGGAAATATGTACATGCATAATTGGCTTTACCAAAACACAATATATCGGAGACTTATGAACATACACTCCGTATTAGCTTATGTGAGAGTCGAACTCACATCTCTGTGTGCACACACAGTGCTCTACAAATTGACCTAATAGACTATTTATCATCGTATAGATTAGGAATTTCATGTGTAGCAGCAGCCATATACAATCTGCAGTAGACTTACCTTCTAGCGCATCATTAAATTTCTACATAACTTTGACAATAAAGGTGCACAATATCCAATTAAGTTCTTTTCAGAAGAGTCCCCTGAAATGATTTCTTTCTCTGCCTTATAAAAAAAGTGAATCGAGTTTTGCATTTCAGATGTAGCAATCCCTAGTTCAGCATTCATACCAGTATTCTGTAAACAAGCAACGCTTCCGTTGAGTACAACTATGAAAATAATCACAACTTAGATCTGCATTTAAATAGCATGAGGTGCCCTACTCACCTTAGATGCATCTGCCCGATCTGAACCATTATTATCTATATTTTGATTTTCAGCAGCCACTCTCTCCTTTTTTGGATCTTTTTAATGCAGCATTTTATATATAGTAACTGATTCATAGCAACATGACTTGTTACCTACATATCTATTAATATTACTAATTCTGCTAGCATTTTGCTGACGTGTCGCTCTGTAAATTAAAGTTGAATTTTTTAATCAAAAGTTTCCTTTCTTATTAATCGATGTTATTAAGGGAAGTTTAAATATTTGTTTCCTATATTATATTCATCACAATCGTATTAAAAATGCCTAGACAATTAATTCAAATGTCAAAATAAAAATCTAATAATAATAATAATAATTAATAATTAATAATTAATAATAATCTTCTATAAATATTAATAATTCTGCTAGCATTTTGCTGATGTGTCGTTCTGTAAATTAAATTTGAATTTTTTTAATCAAAAGTTTCCTTTCTTATTAATCGATGTTATTAAGGGAAGTTTAAATATTTGTTTCCTATATTATATTCATCACAATCGTATTAAAAATGTCTAGACAATTAATTCAAATGTCAAAATAAAAATCTATTAATAATAATTAATAATAAATATCTATTAATATTACTAATTCTGCTAGCATTTTCCTGACGTGTCGCTATGTAAATTAAAGTTGAATTTTTTAATCAAAAGTTTCCTTTCTTATTAATCGATGTTATTAAGGGAAGTTTAAATATTTGTTTCCTATATTATATTCATCACAATCGTATTAAAAATGCCTAGACAATTAATTCAAATGTCAAAATAAAAATCTAATAATAATAATAATAATTAATAATTAATAATTAATAATAATCTTCTATAAATATTACTAATTCTGCTAGCATTTTGCTGATGTGTCGTTCTGTAAATTAAAGTTGAATTTTTTTAATCAAAAGTTTCCTTTCTTATTAATCGATGTTATTAAGGGAAGTTTAAATATTTGTTTCCTATATTATATTCATCACAGTCGTATTAAAAATGTCTAGACAATTAATTCAAATGTCAAAATAAAAATCTATTAATAATAAATATCTATTAATATTACTAATTCTGCTAGCATTTTCCTGACGTGTCGCTCTGTAAATTAAAGTTGAATTTTTTAATCAAAAGTTTCCTTTCTTATTAATCGATGTTATTAAGGGAAGTTTAAATATTTGTTTCCTATATTATATTCATCACAATCGTATTAAAAATGCCTAGACAATTAATTCAAATGTCAAAATAAAAATCTAATAATAATAATAATAATAATAATTAATAATTAATAATAATCTTCTATCTATTAATATTACTAATTCTGCTAGCATTTTGCTGACGTGTCGCTCTGTAAATTAAAGTTGAATTTTTTAATCAAAAGTTTCCTTTCTTATTAATCGATGTTATTAAGGGAAGTTTAAATATTTGTTTCCTATATTATATTCATCACAATCGTATTAAAAATGCCTAGACAATTAATTCAAATGTCAAAATAAAAATCTAATAATAATAATAATAATAATTAATAATTAATAATTAATAATAATCTTCTATAAATATTACTAATTCTGCTAGCATTTTGCTGATGTGTCGTTCTGTAAATTAAATTTGAATTTTTTTAATCAAAAGTTTCCTTTCTTATTAATCGATGTTATTAAGGGAAGTTTAAATATTTGTTTCCTATATTATATTCATCACAATCGTATTAAAAATGTTTAGACAATTAATTCAAATGTCAAAATAAAAATCTATTAATAATAATTAATAATTAATAATAAATATCTATTAATATTACTAATTCTGCTAGCATTTTCCTGACGTGTCGCTCTGTAAATTAAAGTTGAATTTTTTAATCAAAAGTTTCCTTTCTTATTAATCGATGTTATTAAGGGAAGTTTAAATATTTGTTTCCTATATTATATTCATCACAATCGTATTAAAAATGCCTAGACAATTAATTCAAATGTCAAAATAAAAATCTAATAATAATAATAATAATAATTAATAATTAATAATTAATAATAATCTTCTATAAATATTACTAATTCTGCTAGCATTTTGCTGATGTGTCGCTCTGTAAATTAAAGTTGAATTTTTTTTATCAAAAGTTTCCTTTCTTATTAATCGATGTTATTAAGGGAAGTTTAAATATTTGTTTCCTATATTATATTCATCACAATTGTATTAAAAATGTCAAAATAAAAATCTATTAATAATAATTAATAATTAATAATAAATAGTAATATACTAATTCTGTTAGCATTTTGCTGACATGTCACGCCCACAATTAAACTTAATTTTTTTATTCAAATGGTATTTTCTTATTGGTCAATATTATTGCTGAAATTTTAAAATACATGTTTCATATTTTAAAAATATTTGTTTCCTATTTCCATACTAATCAAAAGTTTCTTTTCTTATTAATTGATATTATTAAGGGAAGTTTAAATATTTGTTTCCAATATTATATTTATCAGTCATATTAAAAATGGATAGATATTTAATTCAAATGTCAAAATAAAAAGTAATTATAAAAATCAATGATTCTCAAAATCATATTTCTTCTCAAAATTTACATATTATATGGTATAGACATCTTTTTTCTTGAAATTTTTTAAATATGTTTGGAGATGGAAGCAAAACTTCATTAATTTTAAGAAGAGATTATTTTAAGACTTACAAGCATTACTAATGCTTATTTTACATCTTAGATGAGGCTTCTTAGATCATTTTTCTACTTTTTAGGATCTTTTTATTTTTACCATCTTACCTTTATTTTCACTATTAATTTCCCTCTCTTTCTAGCCATCTTTCTAATATATCAAAATAATGAATAAGTTATGTATATCTACATAAGTTCAAAAGTATTCGCAGTGCTTATGGCAATAATTATAAATTTATTTCAATTATATTAGGTGGTGTGTTTGAGTATTATTACTACTTTACCTTATTAAATCATTTTAAAATTTTGCACTGTATCTCTTTCCAACTAATTTATAAACTACAAAAAAAACTTTATACGTACATATTTTTGTTATAAACAAGTATATATTAATATAGCATATATTATAGATATAGATATATAAAATGATGTTCAAATTAAAATGGATCAAACTCCCGTGCCTTCAAGGCACGGGTATTACACTAGTATCTACTGAGCTTCCTAACCTGAGCAGATGTGGGAACATTGGCATCACCATTATCTGCCTCTTGTTGTAAATCATTCGTATCAACACAACTTTATACATACAAGAGAGTCTTTTTAACCATCTTAATTGCTATAGCTTCTAGAGTTGGATGAAGCGTAAAAATGGCACTTATTGCTTTATCAGCAGCCCTATACCAAAGGCGATCTGGTAGCCAAAAGTCTGAGCAGCTGAAAAGTGTACCCAAAGATTAGTTGTGATTATTTTTTAGTTAAGAATTCTTGCAGTCTTGAATTAAAATTCACCAATTAAGTGGTAGAAAAGAAAGCATTTATGCTATGGTATAAAATGATAATTTTCATTACAACCTTTAACACAACCAAAATTCCAGCCTGATGGTTCAATCTGCTTCTATTATATTAATTAGGCGATTTGCTTTGGTCTTCAAGCGCTTAATCTTTTCGTCAGTAAACTTAACCGTATCGACAATTTTCTTGTATTCTCTGAATCCTTCTGTGCGAGGTATCTTTTTCTTCAATCATGATACTTTATTTCTCTATAGTGAATCCGAGCCTATCCTACCAAATGATCAAGCCTATCTTACCAACTGAACAAACCTATCCACCCCAAAATTAATAACATTATCCTACCAATAGAAGAAATATATCATGCCAACTAACCATAACTATCATGTATAAAAATAAAATACAGGATAATGAGATCCAAACATAGAGGTTTAACCTTGAGAATAAGTTGCTTGGCATGGAATGAAAAGGAGATTAAAAGCAACAAACCCAACCTAAACAAAGAAGCATCAGCTGCATCAAAAACAACATCCACTTCCCTTGGTTCAATGAAAAGCCTGCCAATTCTCAATCTATTCGCTCGAAAATCTCCAATTCCTAACAGAGGAACAAAATCCAACTGGGAGGCAGTAACAACTCTCAATTTTAGACCTTTGATATAACTATTCTGAATTTGCAACTTCAAGCGATGGATTCGAAACACCAAACCCTACCTACATGAAAATCGTCAAATAAATCAATGAATATCGAATCGAATGAAACACTGACCTCAGTGGGAGAGGTGTTGGGGACAATAACGGTGGTGGAGTAGTGAGAGGGCCAATTGGGAGCAATGTAACGATACGCGATGGAAGACGAGGAAGAAGAAGAAGCCCAGAAGAAGTCGGCGACCAAGGCAACACCGAGAAGAGAAGCGAGGGAGACGAGAATCACCTGCTTGTGGGAGGTGCTCTTATGGATCGATCTCCCCATTTCATCGCCTATTTTTTCGATTCCAGATTTCACAGGAACGAAAGTGAGAAACTTTTCGATTGAAGAATAGATCGGAGAAGGGAGAGTGAACGAAGGGAGGCTGATTGAGTTCGGGATAACGATGAGAAGAGAGAGAAACTCACCGGCGGGAGGAGAAGGTTATGGTTGCTTGGCGTCACTGGCGGGGCAGGGTAGGACGAAGTGGGAGAAGGCGGGGACGACGAGGGAGAAGACGACAAAGAGGGCGACCCATCCTCTCTCTTCCTTTCCTTCCCTTCACCTAGAACCCATTCACCCGGTTACCAAAACAATTTGCAAAACTATCCTACTTTCTACCTTAGCCAAAACCAATGTACTAGTCTAGGTTTGCAAACTTTTTTTTTTGGTCTACTTTTGCAAATCGCCCAATTAGATATGGAGGTGTGCTAAGGTTAGTAATGTGAAACATTTTTCATTTGTGTTTTGTATATATATATATAATAGTAAATATGTGTTTATGTTGTGCTAGGGTTGAAATTGTAGAATTTGTGGTAGATTTGAAATAATGAAATTTGGATGAAATGTTGAGAGAATATTGAAGTAGTGAGATATATATTTGGTGGATTATATCTTCATGTTGAAATAAATTGTGGAAACTTTAATTTGTGAAATTGCTGCTTCATACATATAATATATAGTATAGATGTGTGTTTGTGTTGATAGAAACTTTAATTTGTGAAATTGTGGAATATTTTTTTGGGGGGAATGGAAATTTGGGAAGAGAGTTTAAATTTATTGAATTTATGGTGGATATATTTGACAATAGGGAGTGGTTTGCAAAAAGATGGACGATAAGAGTTGGATGCAACTTCCTTTTCAATCTAAAGGATACCTTGATGGGATAATCGAGTTTGTGCGAGTTCTCCATGAGATTGAGAAAGCAACTAGAATGACCCATTTTAATTGTCCTTGCAACCGTTGTCATAATAGTCGAGAACCATTTACACCAGGACAAAGGTTTTCACATTTGTATCATAATGGTATGTAGGAATGTTATACAGTATGAGAAAAACTTGGCGAAGCTCCAGTTTTACCAAGTACTTTCTCCCTTGCCAGAACGTGATATTTGGAGCAAAGGACTTCAACTTCTTTTAGTGTTGATCTGGTGATGGACATTCTTCATGACAACTTCCCTTATCATGCTTGATACGAGGTAGGTGATTCTTCGGTCCATTTTGAAGATGTGGTGGATGATGATTACCAAAAATATGAGAGACTATTAGTTGAAGCTCGAACTCCGCTGTATCCTGGATAAAGAAACTATTTTGAGCGTTGTTTTGACGACAATGAGGTTAAAGTCAAAACATGGGTAGTCAGATAAGTGCTTGAATGACATTTGTGGGTATATCAATGATATGCTTCCGCTAGTTCACGAATATCCTCCTGACTGGAAAAGGGTCCGAAAGGTGTGCAAGGATTCCGATTTGAGTTATGTGGATATTCATGCTTGTGTGTATAATTGTGTATTATTTTTATAAGAGGTATGCAGATGTGGAAGTGTGTCCCATATGCCATACTTCAAGATGGAAGACATAGGTAGGTAGGTATGGATGAAAGGTCGCCAGAAAAGTGTTGAAGTACTTTCCTTTTACTCCCAGACTGAAGCGCTTGTTCATGTCCAAAGATATTGCAAAGCAAATGCGTTGGCGTGGCTTACAAGTTAAAGATGATGTATATTTGAAACATCTTGCAGATGGGGAAGCCCGGCAAGAATTCGATAGAATGTTCCCTCAATTTTCTAACGATGTGAGGAACGTGCGGCTCGGGCTGGAAACTGATGGGTTCAATCCATTTAGGACTATGACAATTCAACACAGTTCATGGCCTAACATTTTAATGCCGTATAATTTACCTCCATCGATGTGCATGAAGAAGGAATTCAACATGTTGGCATCTATGATCCCAGGTCCGAAGTCACCTGGTAAGTGACAGAGTGTGTTCATGGACCCTTTGGTCAATCAACCGCTTCAACTATGGCACACTGGAGTCTGTACTGTTGACCGTTACTCACAATCGACGTTCACAATGAGAGCAGCATTGTTGTTGACTATCAATGACTTTCCTAGTTTAGGGATGCTAGCAGGGTTAGCGCAGATGGATTCCGTTAAACCACCTTTGGCGGACAGTAGGTCATGCTTTCAATGGAAAAGTCCGAGTTGAGGCCGAGACCACGTTCTATTGATGGGGAGGAACTCCTAGCATAAATTGACATGTACAAATTAATACCCTTTTCTTTCATTGCTTTCATTTCTCTCATTTCTTTCATTACTTTCTA
This sequence comes from Persicaria tinctoria, assembly GCA_037127255.1. NCBI lineage: Eukaryota > Viridiplantae > Streptophyta > Magnoliopsida > Caryophyllales > Polygonaceae > Persicaria > Persicaria tinctoria. The sequence continues at coordinate 47,537,213 of JBANSL010000002.1, forward strand.
GATATTGCCTTATATTGAACCATAATGGGTTGATGTTTCTGTTTCAATTTTGATCAGATGCACGTACCCCACCCTCAGTTTGCACAAGCAGTTCAAGACTTCGTACAATTCTAATCACAGAGTTTATTGGACTCATAAGTGCGTGTTCTGGAGATTTCCTTATTGGGCGTATACTAAAGTGAGATATTGTCTTAATGTCATGCACATTAAAAAGAATCTATCTGAAAACATCATCAGAACTATTTTATGTATTGAAGGAAAGTCCAAAGATGACCCCAAGCCCACGCTGCTTAAAAAAAAAAGGGGGTGCGGAAATCTTTATATGTGAGAAAACGGACAACTTCCTCGTGCACTATACATAGTCCATCCAAATCATCTTGCATAGGTGTTTGAATGTTTTGGTGATGTGAAGTACCCTCATGGTTACACCAGAGGTTTGAAAATAGGGTCAAGGTACAAGAAAAAAGGTTTCAAGGATTGAAGACGCACGATTGCCATGTAATGCTTCAATGTCTTCTTCCAATAATAATCTGTGTGTACTAACCAATTTCTGTTGTGAGGACTTTAGTCACCTTATGCAGATGGTTTCAGAAATTAAGTGCGAGAGAAAAAAGGAAGAAGGAAGTTCGACTAATGAAAGATGAGATAGTACATATTTTATGCAGCATTAAGATGATTTTTCCTCCTCACTTCTGCATTATTATGGTACATCTCATGATTCATCTACCTCGCCAAGTGTTACTTACTGGCCCTGTGCATTACACCTGAATGTATCCAATAGAATGATACGTGTGGTAATATCATCGGCAATTCTGATTAATATATACCCTTAGTTCATAGCTTAATATTGAAATTCACATATCCTATTTCAGCCATCTTGGCGCATAAAAAAAAATGTCGTCAACTGCCGTTACCCAGAAGGGACAATTACGTACTTTGATGCTAGAGAAGGTCACAAGGAGACATCAACCAGTATGTACTCCTTCCATGTTCGATATTTTTGTTGTTTAAGAGCTTGTGCGCCCACGACACTATATTCCGCGTGCACGATTAAGTCAAGGAGAGATTGCAGAGGCTCGTTGGCAAGTCTTAATTAATCATGAGGAAAATTTATACTACTTAAACACGCTCGAGGAGCTCTACGCACAAAATTATCCAAATCACAATGAGAAGGAACGAATCTTGCATTTCCATCGCTATTTCCTTGCTTGGGTAAGCATTCATCGTACATATACTAATTGTGGGTTGATCACCTTTTTGTCATCATTTCACTAATATAACCTCGTTTACAGGTCTACAGGCTCTAGAGAGACAATGACTCATACCTTAAACTAGATATTCTTAATCTGGCTAGAAAACCAAAAATCCATAGGATTTACTCATCATGTATTGTGAACAGGGTGAAGTTCTTGTCGTGGAATAGAGATAGAAAATTGGTTACCCAAAATTGTGGAGTCATGGTAAAGACAAAGGACACCACCTACTGTGGGATCCTTGAATCTATGCTCGAACTGATCTACGCCAATACAATGCTGGTTGTGCTATTCAAGTGTAAATGGTGTGACACTGATCCCAACAATCTCGGTACCACACATATGTAGGGGTGTGCATTACCGGGTATCCGACACGACACGGTTAACCATGTCGAATACCCGAAATCGTCTAAGACCAATATGCCGAACCATACACGAACCGCCAGGAACTGGGTATCCGACACGGTAGAGGTATCCGGTTCCGTGTCGGATACCCGTATTATCCGATCCGACACGGTAAAGGCTTTTTCCCTTATTTTTTATTTTTTTCTGGCCTGACAGGCCCGTGCTTGGCTGTTGGCGGACTATTAACCTAAAGCAATTTGAAGTAGTTAACATCCAGTGCTACAAGCCATACATGAACCTCCAGGAACCGGGTATCCGACACGGTAAAGGTATCCGGTTCCGTGTCGGATACCCGTGTTATCCGATCCGACACGGTAAAGGCTTTTTCCCTTATTTTTTATTTTTTTCTGGCCTGACAGGCCTGTGCTTGGCTGCTGGCGGAGTGTTAATCTAAAACAATTTGAAGTAGTTAACATCTAGTGCTACAAGCCGCCGGATCTGGAGAGCGGAGAGTCGAGAGAGAACGGAGGTTGGTGGATCGGGAAAGCGAAGAGTAGAGAGATGGCGAGGCCACCGAATCTAGAGAGCGGATATCAGAGAGACATCGGAGGCCGCCAGATCTGGAGAGCGGAGAGCAGGAAAATCTTCAAAGTTGCCCCAACTCTCATATTTGAACTCTGAAGGTGTATTTCATGGGCTTAATTCGCTCGTCGGAGATCTGGAAGGAGAGGATTCAATTTGACCTCAAGCCACTGCCTTCGACATTGCTGCGGACGGACACGGTCCATTACCGTCGCTTCCACCGCTTTAGACTGCAACTGCAGATTGGTGAACTTGAGAGGCCGGAAGCGAGAGGGTCTAGATAGAGATGTGGAACCCAGATGAGAGCTTGGGATGGAGATGTCAAGAGTAGCCGAGTAGGTGCGATTTAAGAATTTGGGATAAGAAGTTTTTAGATCTGAATGAACATTAGGAAAGTAAAGATCTTTACCTCTTTAAGAATTTAATTAAAATAAGGGAAAAAAAATGAAAGGAAGGCAAAAAATAAAGGGATAATTAAAATTAAATAAGTAAAAAAAATGAAAGGAAGGCTGGAAGTTGAAACGGATAAGCTTTAATTAAAATGAAGAAAGCTAAACCAGTATGCCACGTGCTATTTTTAGTTCCTACATGGAACATTAACGATTATATATATACTAATACTTACCGTATGTATAAATTAAAAAAAATAAACGGTTCGGGTCGGGTATCCGATAAGGAGATATGTCCGAACCGTATCCGAACCGTTTAATATCGTGTTTTAGCGGTTCGTGTCATTATCGTGTCGTGTCTTTTCGGTTTCGTTTTTTTTGTGTCGTGTTGCCGTGTTTTCGTGTCGTATCAGTCGTGTCGGGTTTTTCTACACACTTGTTATCTATGTTGATGACTCAAAGGTGGATGATGGATGGAAAGTGGTTAATGTAATGTCACATAGGAACTACAACCTGCTGTTCATTTGTAGGGAAAGAAGAGTCGTGGCCAATAATAAGACTTTGCGGATAGTGAGGACCTCCAGCAAGATCAAAATTTCATGGTTAGATTTCCATGGAAACCCTGAGCTCAATCCATACAACCTGCTGATCTGGTACATCGGGATGGGTGTGAACACTCATGTGCTGATTCTTGCCTCATCATTCGAAAAGCTTGAGAAAGAGCACCCGGATACATTTGTAGCCTATCTGGAGGTTATTTATTCTCTTCCCTCTTTTTATTGTTGTGTCTGCTTGTTTATGAGTTCTTGTTAAAGTTGCTGAATTTGAAGAAGTACCACAATAGACCATAAAAGACCATAATAACAATATGAGTTCTTGTTAAACTGAAATGCTTATTTATCAATTCTTGTTAAAATGAAATGCTTGTTTATGAGTTCTTGTTAAACTGAAATACTTGTTTATGAGCAGGCACAGACCTAGGGGTGGGATGGGCTTTGCTGCAGCCCACCCCAAAAATTCAGAAGTTATATAATTATGTGTAATAAGTATCAAAAGGTTTCAGTAGCTTAGCTGGTTTGTTAAGAATGTCTAATATAGGGGTAGTTGAAACCCACCCGGGTTCGATTCTCACTTGCCCTTCCAGTTTTTTATTTTTCAAACGGCATGTTAAAATGTTGAATTAAGCAATTTTTTCAAACGGCATGTTGAAATGTTGAATGAAGCAATTCGTTTATTTTTCAAACGACATGTTGAAATGTTGAATTAAGCAGTTCTTTCAAACGGCGTGTTTCCAGTTTTTTATTTTTCAAACGGCATGTTAAAATGTTGAATTAAGCAATTCTTTCAAACGGCATGTTGAAATGTTGAATGAAGCAATTCGTTTATTTTTCAAACGACATGTTGAAATGTTGAATTAAGCAGTTCTTTCAAACGGCGTGTTGAAATCTTGAATTAAGCAGTTCGTTCACCCCTGCAATTAATCAGTTAAATAAAATGGCGGCATGTTGAAATGTTGAATTAAGCAGTTCTTTCAAACGGCATGTTGAAATGTTGAATTAAGCAGTTCGTTCACCCCTGCAATTAATCAGTTAAATAAAATGGTATAATTAACCAGTTCACCCCCATACCCATTAGTCATAACTCTTACAACATTTAGACCAAAAAAAAATAACTCTTAAAAATTTATTCATTGAATATATTTTATTTTTTTCTGTATTAGTTTTTTTTTCTAGGTGTATATATATGGTATACATGTAATGTTAATAACTCTTAAAATTTTAATTATTGTATAAGGCAATTTTAGCCTACCCCGATTTTTATTCCTGGTTCCGTGCCTGTTTATGAGTTCTTGTTAAAGTGATATTAAAACTTCAACATGGTAGACTAGTGTCAAATAACTGAGGTAAGTCATATCTATACTACACCTAAAAACATAAGCACTCCTCTCCTACCCGGTTTCCCAAAGATCAGAATTCTAGATGTCAAAAGCAGGAAGAGTTTCACCCAAGCTGCAGGAGGATGTGGAGCAGTTTCACCTACGTGGTGCCACCATGGCATCTATGTGGCGGTGAAGATGCGGAGCGGTTTCACCCACGTTCTCCCTATCCTTCGGCGTTGCAGATTGAACACCTTTTCCTTTCTCTCAACTCCCCTTCTCTTACCCTAAATCGTTGAAACTGTAAGAGAAGGAGAACCCTCTTCCACTGCCTTTCATCATCTACACACCTCATGGCTCCTACCCTTTTCCTTCCCCAAACCCTACCCTTCCAAGCTTCTCCACTCCCTTCCCGGCGCCGATTCTAGAGATTGACGGCGACTCCAGCGGCCTCGACAACTATGACATTGACGATGATGAAATTGACAACAATAACACTCGAAACCTTTCTCTCTGTGTGAACCCCAAAAAAAACCTCCAATTTTGCCTCGATCCTCATCCGATTTCGATTATCTAAGAAATCTGGAATGGATTACCAGCAGACGAAGCACTAGCAGCAACAACAACAAGCTCTGTTGCAACAGGCTGCTTTCCTTCAACAACAGTCTCTATCATCCCGGCCTATTGGCTCCTCCGCAGGTTCTTTCCTCTCCCTATCTATTAATGTTCAGCGATTTTTATTTTGTTCGAATTCGCGTTTGTTTTTCTACAATAGGTGATCTTTAACTTCGGATTAATTTGGGGAACCTAGGGTTTTTCATTTGTTCTGTATTTTGTTTCACTCAGTTGTGTGTTGTTTGCCATGTGATGTTTTTTTCATGAATTTCTTCGTTATAAATGTTTTTTTGAGACAAATTTTTGTTTGAGTGCTAGGTCGGTTGGATTTATTTTTTGAATCAGGGTATTGTAGGATAGAATGACTAATTTCTAATTAAAGTGAGAATGTAGGATATCAGAACAGTTAGATATTCCAAATCCATTGGAAAGAAATTCCAATACAACAAACAAGTTCTATGACAGCAAATAAGTTCTATGACACCAAATACCCTTCCTTCTCATTATGACAGTAGTTCGTATACACTCTAAATACACATATATTGTGCATATATATAGTGGCCAATTTAATCATCAAATTTTTTTTAGGAAGGATTCACCCTTGCATGCCTAAATACACATATATCTTTATACATCTATTGGGCCTTTGGTGATACTTATTGCAATATACCACATAATTAAAAACAACCTATTGCCATTGGTCATCTCATTCCTGTGAACAAAGCATCGAACAACAACAAATATATATATTTTCCAAGCTGAGGAGACCATCCCATTTCTTAGCTAACTTGGTGCATTAGACAAACTTTTCAAGTTTATGATAATCCCTTTTTTGTTGATGCTGCTGTTATAAGAAGGGAAGGAAAAAGAGTTCGATTTCGATAAAAAAAAATGCCTAACTTTTTTAATATAGCACCAATTTAATTAAGGTAGAGATCAAAATTTGGATTTGGATGGTGTTTTATTGACTTAAATATTTTTGGTGTTACTTCCTCATGTGAATGATTAATCCTGTGCTCTTTTTTGCATTTGCATAGTGATGATCCTTTACTATCATTTCCATATAAATTGTCGACTTAGATGTTTTTTGGTGTAACTTCTTCGATTAAGATTTTGAAGATAAAGTTGAGCATACACAAGATCTAAGGTCTAAAATGGTGTCAGTAGGTATTGTATTGTGATGGGGAGGTGGAAGTGCTTTGTCTAGCTAAAGAGCGTTGGTAGATTATCCCCATTGTTGTAAGCTTAGTAAGGTAAGCCACTCTACTGTGTTTTACGAGCTTTCATTTTATCTCTATGCAATTTCTGGTTTCATTCTTAAAAGAGTACCTTTTGTTTTCTCCTCAAACTGTAACTCTCATTTTGCAGAAGTCGAAGCCTTTAAAGAGTCCTCATAAAGGAGGGTGAGTATTCCTCTTATCCAACAACAGATTGTAGCTTTTTCTACCTAAAATAATGTAATTTGTTCTCTTCCTTGCCCTTAAACTTTCAATTTTAGTGCCCCTTTTGAACATATTGAGGTTTACTCTGTTCTCAATGTTTTGAGCACCCCTTTTGAACAATTCTTTGGCTAACTCAGCATATTTTCTCCTTTTCAAAGTTTTCTTGTTAAATAATTTGATATAGTTTTCAAATTATCAAGAATTCGTAGTGGTGCTGACTGGACAAACGTAAAACTTAATGGATTGTTTACATCCCAATGTGAAAACATGATAAATGCATTTCTAGCCTTTTGTGATTTTCTTAAAGCAAGCTCATGAGCTTGTCAATTGGATGGAAAGGTATTTTTGGAATCTTTTTATGTTTTTCCTGTTGTTGCATTTGAATCAACTGATCAGTCCTTTAGGCATTAGGTGGCCATCTTTTTATTTTTTCTTAAATATAATTAACCCATCTTTTTATAAATTGTTAGTCCACATGACTTTTTTGTTTGGAATAGATCAATCATATATTGATATTATAGTTACTATCTACTAGGATCTTTTTTTAATAGAGTTCATGTTGTTGTGGGATTAGTCTATCTTATTGTTGTGATAGTTTTCTACCATAGTAGAGTTATAGTTTGAGGGCTCTTTAAAGGCTTCTAATTTCTTACGCTTTGTTTCCAGATTTTGCTCCACACCTGGAGTGTGTTTCATTTTGATTGAATTCTTGCCCCTGACATTTTTGTAGTTAGATAATGAGAGAAGGCATAATAGAGATGTGAAGCTCTCTTTTGTAACAGAATGCAAAACCTTCCACTAAAACAATTCACTTGACTAGGTTTATTGACATATTTTCTAGTTGAATGAAACGGGACTGATATTGTAACATATGTGAAACAGGTTGATGTTGGTGCTGCGTCATTGCCTTCAAGGTTATGAAGAGCAACCTTGATGCTCTGAAGATAGATTTACAAGATTTCTTCTTCCAACTTTACAATCTTATTCTTGAGCACAGACCAGGAATGTTGGTACTTTATGTGCTATCTTTCGTATGTGTAGACTTATTGTGTTTTTGTGCTTCCCATATTTGGTCAAAATTCCAGTGAAAATGCAGTGTTTACTCCTGCACTTGGAAGATGAAGTAGAAAAAAGGTAGCATCATCCGTTTTTTCATAAAATCAGTTTAAAGTTTTAGATATACATGAGAAATCATAATAAATATGCTTGGTTACTATTATTGATTTTTAGGGTCTTTATTCTAATTTTTTTTTATGAAAAATAAATTCCTCTGTCAATGTGTGTCCAATCTGACACTTTTCTCCTCCTCCCCAATGCCTAGAATAGGTAGGGATGCTTGATCCACCAAGAGAGGAAGTACGAGATTCCATACTCTCCTACATAACTGCTGGTTACGTGTCATAGTAGTAACATGGGACAGCAATCATGTTCTACTCCAAATTTGACAGAACTAGGTAGATCACCTATCTTTCTGTGAAGAACAAGGTTTCACAATTGTGACATGTAACTTTAGAGGACAACAGAGTCTTTGTGCCGTAAGATTGGGGCTTTTGATCACCTAGGGGATTTTGTCGGACACTCTTACACCGCTTCTAAACTTGAAGAAATTCCAGCTTTGCAGAAGGCAATAGCGTTGCAACGTATGATACTCTTTGCCATGTAGGATAAAATATATGCACAAAAAATCTTCAGGAAGATGTTCTTCCTCTTTAATGTTCTGAATGTTTAGAGTAAATGAACTAAAGAATTATACCAAAATCAAGTATATTTGAACTGCAATTCTGTTGCTGACTGGATATTATTGAACTCTTTGTTTAGTTTCTCAGATTTATGTTGCTTTGTCAAAATGATATCCGTTATTCTTGTAACTTTTGCTTACATTATTTATCTGCTCTTATATCCTTTTTTTTATTTTAGGGTTGAACCATCAAATAAAAGGATGTTAGTCGAGGCCTTGCAGAACCAGAATGAAGTGGTAATTCTGTCTTTCAATGCTTTAAATACTTTGCAATTTTATGTCAATTTAGTGGCACGTGGAAGTTTCTAACATATTGTCTTTTGGCCATTGTGATAATAGATTGAGGTGTTTTTCATCGTTGTTGGCCATGTGCATTTAAGAGAGATTGTCATTAACCTCATGGTTTATTATTTGTGACATATCATCTAGATATATCTCTTATGTGATAGTTTTAGTAGAGATACTTCATCCAGATATATCTCTTATGTACAAGTGGCTTGAAAGAGTGTTGCAACTGCTCTTGTAGCAGCCTACCTTATTATTTTTCTTTTATATCTGTCCATTGTATTTGATGTCCACTAAAATAGCAATGTTTTTATGCACATTTTAGCTCCTTATTCTATATAATTTGTATATTTTGGGTTGGGAATATGTTGAATTTATGTAATATACGCTTATCTACAAGAAATAGAGGTCTACATAAGTTTTGGTGTAATATTGCAGAATTTGGAGCCATTCCAGGACAAAACCAAGAAGAGAAGACGGAAGCTAAGAGTTACTCGATTTCGAGGAAAGTTCCTCGATATCGACCAAAATTGTGAAGCAGAGCTTGGTCGAGGAGAAGCTGCTCGAGAAAATGAGAGAAGAAGACAACTCGAGTAACATTTTACTCGATGTCGACAAATTTCCTCGACATCGACCAAACCAGAAGCCTTGTCCGAGTCCGAGAAGGGAAGAAGATACTCGAGAAGACGAAGCAAAAGCGAAGTTGACTACAAGTTCCTCGATGTCGACCAAATTGGTCGATATCGACTAAAAAGATCTCTGGACCGCAAGACTGTTGGGCCTGTCCGAAGTCGAGGTGGATTTCTTGGATGCAAAAGAGGTCTGAATCTATCAAGTATATCAAGGTTTTATCCAAGGAGAGAAGATTATTCATTAATGTCAAGAGATATTTAGATATTTCCTTTTAAGATTTATGCTTTATCTTTATTTAATTTTATCTTTAGAAAGTAGATATAGATTGCTTTCCTTGATTAGCAAGGATTAAACCCTATAAATAAAGCCCATGGGGCTGATTTTTTATTCATTCAATTTTAGAGAAGTAGTTCCACATAGAGTTTAGGAGTTCAAAGGTTTTAGGGTTTTGGCATTCTACGAAAGTTTGAGTGCCGGGATTGTAAAGAGTTTCAATATAGTTTATGCAAGTTATTTCTTTTCAATCAATGATGTTTGCGATTGCGATAAGGCGCGAGTAGTCCACTTACTTCTAGGGTTGGGGTGAGCCCAACGAGAGCCATGTTGGTGGATTAGCGATTGAAAAAGGAGGTATTTTATCGTTATTTTATTCTATTCCATGTGCTTCACCTTTGATTGAGAAATTGAAGAACTCATGTTGTGAAACTTGGGTAGTAATTAAGATTTCTATTCGGAAGATTATAAATTCTAATTATGAAAGGAATAGATGCAATTAGGGTTATTTATCGCAAGATCTATATTCCTACTTGTCGGATTGGGTGAAAGCCTTCTCCTTTATCGATAAAGTCACCGCCTTTTATGATTTATATTCCGCTTTCATGGTAATCATTGTTGCAAACCCTAATCTTGGAAGTTCTCTTTCATCCATCGGTTAAGATTCGAAATTTGCATTTGTTTTTACTTTCTGTCACTGCTCGATTTTGACCAAACTGGTCGACGTCGACTTCTCACATTCGATCAAGCAAGATTGCCGCAGCTTTTGTTTCTGCAGGCAACTCGATCTCGAACAAAGTTCCTCGACTTTGACAAATCTCCTCGATATCGAGTAAACTACTCGAAATCGACCAAGCCAGTAGTTGCCGCTTGCTCCGTTTCGACTTGCCTTGACTAACCCTAGTCGAGGTCGAGCACCCTAAAGTGGATTTCCGACTGTGAGATTCCTCCGTTGCCTGAGATCCGCTGACCAGCTTCCTCGAGGATCGATCATGACTTCCCGCTGCTACATCAAGAGGAGGTCTTGTAATCATTTGCGTGGGCATAATCCGGTTTGATTTATATTCTTATTTATCGAACTCGATTTCCTCCTACAACAAATTGCCGCCATTGTCGGGAAAACCACTGAAGCTACTCGAAGGTCTCTCTCCACGATCCCTCACAACATGGGCTGAAGTAAGGCATGAGTTTCTCAACAAATTCTTTCCTCTTGCCAAGACAGCGCTCCTCCGCTAGAAGATTACAGCTTTCAAACAGAAGTCTGGGGAGCCGCTAGCAAAAGCATGGGAACGATATAAGGATCTACTGCGATCCTGCCCTACACATGGACAACCACCCTATGTCGTTCAGGAGATTTTCTTTAATTCTCTTAATCTGGTTGCTAAGGATAGGATCAACCAATATACTCATTATGAGTATCTGGCAATGCCACCAGCTAACGCATGGGTTACTCTCGACAAGCTTACCAACTACGAAAATAAGTATGGGGCTCCGACAAACTATGACGAGAATGCCTACGCCAGGCCAGCCCCATCCATGCCTCTCTAGGAAGCTTCTAAAGAGATTGACCCAGATTTCAGGGAGCAGTATTACAAGGATCAAAATCGCAAGCTACTCAAGCAAGTCAAGTACCTCTCTGTCAACCAACCTTGCATCGAATGCGGCTCACAGCGACACACCACTACCGAGTTCCCACACACAGAGAAAGTCATGATGGCGGAAACTCACAAGGAAGTAGCTTACGCAGGGGTCCCAATCGCTATATGGGGGACCAAAGGTTCTATCAACCACAGCGGAACCAAGGTGCCCCTAGGAACCCCCCGCCATACAGAGCTCCAGGACATCCGGAAAGGGACCAGAGGAAGGACGATCTACAGCTCATCCTTGACGAGATGCGCCGGAATCAACGCACCATCAACAATCAGCTCCAGAACATAAATACAAAATTTGGAGAGCTGGACATCTGGAAGAGAAACATAGAGACCCAGATGGGTCAATTCGCAGCGCATATTCCACGACCAACCGGGCAGCTCCCAAGGCATACAGAACCAAATCCCAAGGGGCAACACGGTCATGTCGCTGCTGTAAAGCTACGGAGAGGTCACAAATTGCACGAGCTAGAGAACGGAGAAGAAAAGAGCAAAAACGTCCTCGACACCGAGCAACAACAACTCGATGTCGACCAAAATTCGATCGATGTCGACCAGAATCAACTCGACGTCGAGGAGAAGCCTAGCCAAGACTCGTCTGCACAACACTCCAACTCGAAGTCGACTACAGTGGTCGATATCGACGAAAATCAAGTCGACGTCAAGAAAAATCTTGTCAATGTTGAGGAATCTTCATCACCTCTGGAAGCTGTTCTGGCTCAGAAAACTAAGAAGACACTCCTGTTCCGCTCTAAGAACCAGAAAGATCCAACTGATGGTAAGTTTCAGCGTTTTGTGAAATTGCTTCAGAGTCTAAATTTTACTATTCCTTTTAGAGAAGCACTTCACGAGATGCCTGCCTACGTCAAGTTCCTCAAGGAGATTCTTAGCAACAAGCGATCAATGACTGAGATTGCCAAAGAATGCAAGAAGATGGATTTCCTTGAGAAGCGACCTGACCCAGGTAAGTTTGCTATCACTGTTGGACTTGGTCGACATCGATTTAAGGCACTGTGTGATTTAGGAGAAAGAGTAAGCATCATGCCCCTATCCATATGGTCAAAGGTAAAGATAGGCGCCCTGGAACCTGTTGATGCCAAGCTCTTCATGGCAAACAACACAGTGGTAATCCCCATAGGTATTGTTGATAATGTTCCTGTTAAAGTTGGTAAATTCTTTGTTCCTACGGATTTTCTTGTAGTAGAAATGGCAGAGGACCCAGCTTGGCTCATCATCCTAGGGCGACCATTCCTAGGAACTACAGATGCCAACATTGGAGTAAAAAGGGGACTTCTCACCTTCACCATTGGAGATAAAATTATTGAATACTTTTTCAATCCTGACACAGCAGAGGTAATGGAAATAAAAGCTATTTATTCAAAATTTAATGTTATCTCTTGCAATGAGCCTGTAGGAAAACTTTCGGCACAAGAAGAGGCCGTTATAAAGGCAGAATCCACGCTGGAGAAGGAATTAGCAGAGTCAAGCGAGGAAGAGTTCTTTGACGATGCATTATCGACAGAGCTGAACGACTCACTCGAAATCGAGCAGATCAAGTCGACATCGACCAGTCAACTAGATTTCGAGGAAACTTGCCCGACATCGACTTCGACCACTCCTTCAGAAAAGGTAAGTCCCCCAAATCTCATCGATGTCGAGAAGTTATCCTCGACATCGACTACTTTTGTCCTTACAGGAACACCCGAAGTCGAGAAGGACAACTCGACCACTGATAGTTTACTCGATATCGAGCAAGACTCATCGATATCGACCAAATTTGCATCAAGGGTGAATTCTGATTTTTTGGTCGATTTTGATTATTCTAACTCGATATCGAGTGGTCCCTTGCAGCTGTACAACCCTGTGTTCGATTTAGCGTTGTCTTCGATGTATGCTTGGTCGACGCCAACTCCTGTAGCTGATTTGGATGCTTCTTTCATGAGGGTTGAGGCGGATTACCTAGGGGAGATCATGAAGACGGAGGAAGTAGAACCCATCTTGATTCCACAGGGCCCTTCTCCGGTGCTGAAGCCCTTACCTGACACCCTTAGGTATGAATTTCTTGGTCCTGGCTCTACTTTTCCAGTGATTATCAGTGCTTCATTAAACACATAGGAAGTAGACAAGCTAGTAGAATTCCTCCGCACTCACATGAAAGCCATTGGTTATTCTCTGGAGGACATAAAAGGTATTTCACCCATTACTTGTATGCATAGAATTCTTTTGGAAGATGATCACAGGGCAACAATTGAGCATCAAAGGAAGCTTAACCCCAACATGAAGGAGGTGGTCAAGAAAGAGATCATGAGCATGCTAGACGCAGGAATCATCTATCCAATCTCCGATAGCAAGATGATAAGTCCAGTTCATGTTATCCCTAAGAAGGGTGGAATGACCGTTGAGGAGAATTAGAAGGGAGAACTTGTTCCTAAAACAATCACTACCAGCTGGAGGATGTGCATAGATTATAGAAAGCTCAACACCGCCACCAGGAAGGATCATTTCCCGCTCCCCTTCATTGACCAGGTACTCGAAAGGTTAGATGAACATGATTACTTTTGTTACATGGATGGATATTCTGGTTTTTGGCAGGTTCCTATTCATCCTGAAGATCAAGAAAAGACCACCTTCACTTGCCCCTATGGAACTTTTGCATATAGGAGGATGCCCTTTGACCTTTGGAATGCCCCTGCCACCTTTCAAAGGTGTATGATGGCCATCTTCCCTGACATGATAGAGGATATAGTAGAGGTATTTATGGATGATTTCTCTGTTTATGGTACTACTTTCGATATTTGTCTCTCTAACCTGGACAGGGTACTCAAGCGTTGCGAAGAGACAAATTTAGTTCTCAACTGGGAAAAGTGCCACTTTATGGTAAGGGAAGGAATTGTGCTAGGCCACAAGGTATCTAAGAAGGATATTGAGGTGGACAGGGCCAAGTTAGAGCTAGTGGAGAAATTGCCCCCACCATCATCCATCAAAGCGATAAGGAGTTTCCTTGGTCATCCAGGTTTTTATAGAAGGTTTATTCAAGATTTCTCTAAAATTACCAAACCATTAACTAACCTTCTCATGAAAGATGTTAAGTTTGTGTTTTCTAGCGAATGTCTTGAAGCCTTCAACAGGTTGAAAGAAGCCCTTATCTCCGCTCCAATCATTCAATCGCCGGATTGGTCACTACCTTTTGAAATCATGTGTGATTCTAGCGATTATGTCGTAGGAGCAGTTCTAGGACAGCGGAAGGACAAGAAACTACATGCCATCTACTATGCAAGCAAGACTCTTGATGTGGTTCATGCTAAGTATACCAAAACAGAGAAGGAATTTTTTGATGTGGTTTTTGCTTTTGAAAAATTTCGTTCTTTCTTGTTGGATCTAAAGTTATTGTCCATACTGACCATGTTGCTCTTAGATATTTGATGACAAAGAAGGATGCTAAACCAAGACTGTTACGATGGGTGCTCCTACTCCAAGAGTTTGATGTTGAGCTAAAGGACAAAAAGAGTGTAGAAAATTCAGTCGCCGATCACCTATCCAGGCTCCCCAAAGACATGCTAGAGGAAGCCCAGGACACCACACCAATCGATGACTCTCGCCCTAACGAGCACTTGATGCGGACTGACACAGTTTTCCTCGACATCGAGCAACCTTTCTCGACATCGAGTAAACCTGGTGAGTATTCTTCCTTGCATGGTTTTGAGCTACAGAGTTACTCGACATCAAGCAACCTTTCCTCGACGTCGACCAAATCCAACTCGACAGACCACCAGAAGTCGAGCAAATCACCAGCAGCTACTGCAACTTACTCGATATCGAGTAACTTTCTCCGAAATTGACCAAACACTGGTGAGTCTTCAGGTGAGATTTTTCGTACAGATTTCGGTGAGGATTTCTTCTTTACCCCTCCTACTAGTCCTATACATGATATATATGCTATAAGAGGATCAAAGGTACCCTAGTATGCGGATTTCGCTAACTATCTTGTAGAAAATGAGATTCCGTCAGGACTATCCTCACAGGCAAAGAAGAAGTTCCTCCACGACGTCAAACAATACTATTGGGATGAACCTTACTTGCTCAAACAAGGAAAGGAACATACCTTCAGACGTTGTATTCCAGAAGAGGAAGTAGAAAGTGTCATTTGCCATTGTCATACTCTCCCTGCAGGCGGACATGCAAAAGACTTCAAAATTGCATCTAAGGTACTTCAATGTGGTTTTTATTGGCCTAATCTTTTCAGGGATGTGCAGGCTTATGTCACTTCATGTGATGAGTGCCAACGAGCGGGCAACATTACTTGGAAGAATGAGACACCACTCACATGGATTTTGGAGGTTGAGCTATTTGATGTCTGGGGAATTGACTTTATGGGGCCATTCCCTGCTTCAGGACCTTACAAATACATCCTAGTGGCGGTCGACTATGTCTCTAAATGGGTTGAGGCTGTTGCAACTAGGACCAACGACGCGAAGGTAGTTTCAAAGTTTGTTAACACTAACATATTTCCTCGCTTTGGTGTTCCTAGAGTTCTTATTTCAAACGGTGAATCACATTTCATTGAGAGAGGATTTGAGGCTCTTTTGGCTAAGTATGGGATAACACACAGGGTGGCAACATCTTATCATCCCTAAACTAGTGGTCAAGTGGAGGTCTCCAATCGTCAAATCAAAGCCATCTTGGAAAAGACAGTCTCCCGCTCAAGGAAAGATTGGTCATCTAAGCTTGATGACGCGCTATGGGCTTATAGGACGGCCTATAAAACACCGCTGCGAACAACTCCTTACAACTTGGTTTATGGCAAGTCTTGCCATTTACCCGTCGAACTGGCGCAAAGGCAATGTGGGCCCTCAAGAAGCTCAACATGGATCTCGACGAGGCAGGTAAGAAACGCTTTATTGATTTACAGGAGTTAGAGGAGCTAAGGCTGAAGGCCTATGAGAATGCCAAAATCTACAAGGAGCACACCAAGAGATGGCACGACAAGAAATTAATGCCAAAGACATATGAGGTAGGTGAAAAAGTGCTTTTATATAATTCTAGACTGCGTTTGTTCCCAGGGAAGCTCAGGACAAGATGGAGTGGACCTTTCGTGGTTCACCACATATACCCTCATGGAGCAGTAGAGTTAATTGGCACTAATGGAACCACCTTTAAGGTAAATGGGCATAGGGTCAAGAAATTCTATGACAAAGAAGACCCGGAAGAGAAGATTCGCGCCACCCTGGCGTTGGTCAAAGCCTAAAACAGGGAAGTCGGTCGAGCTAACGACTTAAACCTTAGCGCTTACGTGAGGCAACCCGCTTTTCTTACTCCTTTTTCTTTAATTCTATTTTATTTTATTTTATTTTATTTTCTTGAAATTCGTGCATAATCTCTTCTCGTTGTTAAATTCAGGCATTCACGGTCTACTCGATATCGACCAAACTGGTCGAAATCGACCAAATTCAAGGGTGGGTCACTATCAGTCGAGTTCTTGAACATTATTTGCTGAGGTTAGGGAGTCTTGAACATTATTTTCCGGGATCCAATCGGTTTGCTTTATTTTATTCGTATTTAATTTGCAATCTCGATTTCCCTCCTTACAACAATCTCCATAGCCCTAGATCTCGTTAGAGATTCGAGAGCAGTGGAGAACCTATGATTCATAGCCTACACACGATGGGAGAGCATTGGAGAGGAAGAAGACTCTCTCCACGGAGGAGAGTTCTCTATGGGATTTCTTTTCCTGAGAAAACGTCTGACGAACATATTCTCTAGGGTTAGAGATTAGGAGAGAGGAGTCTCTCCTAATCTCTAACCCTAGATAAATAAATATATATAACGAATATATATTATTTATCCTAATATTACTTAATTCTTAACGAATAAGAATTACTTACCTAATTACGTAAATTAAGCTTTTATCTTTTGGCGTACAATTAATTATGTCCGAATTATAAAATAATTCTAACATCTCCCACTCGCACAAAAGATCATGTTCCTCCATAACTCAATCTCATACTCGTCGTGTATAGGCCGTGCGACCCAGCAATACTACCTGCATAAAAATCCCATTAGGGACTAGGTCACAACGTTAGTTGAAAAGTATTGCTGCATCCCTAGGATTATATTTCATCGGACTAGTTGACGCACAAAGACGGATCCCTCTCAGTTTGGTTCAACTATAATGGCGATTCACAACAGTACGTAATTGTCGGATCCAGCCAATCCCATTTTCGTCAACAATTACTCATAATACCTTCCTTTCGCAATGGCATTACTTTCATGTAAATGATGACCACTTTCCCAGAAATTCCCCACTTAGACCGCATTACTCATGGCCATCGGAACACAACCAAAGTAGCGCATCACCACCACAAATAGTAACCCAAGCCGTTAGTCACTAAGGGTTGCCTTGTTTACATATATCTTAGCTCACACAGTGATAGAGATGGGATCAATCTATCACCTCATAGGGTCGCCAAGAACACACTAGTAAGACAGTGTGCTACAGGGAGCGCTTCTC
This sequence comes from Persicaria tinctoria, assembly GCA_037127255.1. NCBI lineage: Eukaryota > Viridiplantae > Streptophyta > Magnoliopsida > Caryophyllales > Polygonaceae > Persicaria > Persicaria tinctoria. The sequence continues at coordinate 47,554,801 of JBANSL010000002.1, forward strand.
TAAAGCGTTGTCCACTCAACCTGGAAAGGTGTTCACCTCACAGTCACGCAGACTTGAGAACCATTTTACCCTACAACACCTTGCTTTTCTGAACCAATGGGCGTAGGAGCATAGTTATGAGTCATATGAATGACTAACTTATAAATTACCAATTCAGTCTTTCCCAACCGCAGAGACTTCATCTTGACATCCAAAGATAGTCAAGGCGGTTATCATCTCATTCTGTTCCCATAAGAATAGAGATACCTTACACCTATAGTGACGAACACTTGTAGGAACGTTTGTTCACGTGAGAGAACAAACTACGGTTCAGTGACATGTAATATATTCACCATGTCAATGGCACATAGGGGTGTGCATAACCGGGTACCCGACACGAACTGGTTAATCATGTTGGGTACCCGGAACCGTTAAGCCCAAATACCCCAAACCGTATCCAAACCGCCAAAACCCGGGTACCCGACACGGTTAGGGTATTCGGTTCCGTGTTGAAAACCCGGGTACCCGACACGAACCACTTTTTTTTTTGTCTGTGTGTTCCTTCCCTTGACCCTTCACAAATAGGGTTCCGAGCAGTAGACAATCCGACATCACAAGAGGCTGACTTGAAGCCGAGGTCAAGACTCAAGAGGCCGAAGAGCGGCTGCCGGCGAGCGACGACATAAAGCCGACTAGAGGTTGCGATAAGGGGAAACTTTTTTCATCCAAATCCGTGGAAGAAGAAAATCACACATACACAGAGAGAAGACAACAACAATGGAGTGCGTGTTCGGGCTTGTTGGTAACAGATTTGTGGTGATTGCGACTAATACGTCGACGGTTGAACTCCTGCTTCTTCTTCATCGTTAATCCACCCTTTTCTTCTTGGATTCATGACTGGTTCCAGGAACCCAACACTCGAATTCATGGATTTGAGGAAGAAGGACCAGATCCATGTTGAGATTGCCCATTTCTTCTTCGAATTTCGTTGATCTCGATATTGTTCTTGGCGGCGATTTCGGGGGCTTGGATTAGGGTTTTCGGGGGTCTCTTCGTTTTGTCGTTCTGCTCTCTGTTTTTACTGTTTTTTTTATGCTAATGAAAAAAAAGGGTGAGAAGGGAAGAAATAAAAACGCCAGCAACAAGATTCGATCACGGGTCTGTTGGGTTGAAGGCTTTTTTAACAAAAACCCAACACCAACTGGGCTGGTGGGTCATATTGGTATTAACAGAATTATATATGTACTAGTACTGTGATTCACCATACCTATAAATAAATAAAAAATTAAACGGTTCGTGTCGGGTACCCGACAAGGGAATATGCCCGATCCGAACACGAATCGTTTAATGTCGTGTTTTCTCGGTTCGTGTCGTGTTTTTATGGTTTCGGGTTTTTTGGTGTCGCGTTGTCGTGTTTTCGGTTTTGGGTTTTTCTGCACACCCTTAATGACACAGCATATGAGTTATGACCAAAGTCTCCCACTTGCTAAAAACTCAAATCAGAGAGGTGGCTCACATAACCATCAAGAGTTAAACATATTATGACAACGTTGTTCTTGAACAACGTCTCTCTGACTAGACAGGGTTGATCTGAATATCATTTGATCTCCAACGTCTTTTGGAAATCCTGGTATTGACAAAAATGGTCAGTCACAACCCATAGTCATGACATCCGCTCGCCATATTTCACCACAACCAAATTTTGTGTTTTCATGAGAATCCTTTTTCATAATCTCCTCGAAAGCTACTGATGATGTAAGAACCTCACCTTCCATGGTGGAAGGACAAGCAAGACAGTTTCTTGCTAGACAATGTCTCTTCTCCTTAGAGTTAAGACCTACAAACTGATGTTGATACATACATCAATGTCTCCTCCCTTAGATCACTAAGATCCATATCTTATTTACCGTTTCAGACTAAGATCCATATCTATGTTCCAACATGGACATAGACATCATCCACCATACACACAATACACAGTTTACAAGAGTGCTTCTGCAATCATTTACTGTGTTCAGTGCATAAGACTCGAATCAGTTTGTAAACAAACACATGTTCGTTTGTCTCATCTCAGCATACAACATAATGCGAGATTGCACCCAGTTTCTCAAGTGTTCCTCACTTAATCCACTTCCTATGCAAGTCCATTTACGCATTTCCATATATGAGAATGACATGCCTAAGATTATACGAAATAACCTCATAGACAACTACCCAATTTCTATGTAACAGATTCACCTGACAATTGTATCAAAGTTGTCATGCTAGAACCACAACATAGTTGGCTATCAGTGTGTCATATGCAACATTAGAAAGTTAAGCTTTCCAATATGACATACTTACAATGATCCATATTTTGAACACAAAGTACAAAACATTTTATGATTGTCATCTAGATGTGTGTTTCAATGCTTAAATAGGTGTGAGTACAAGACTAGAGTCTTTCTCAAAACCTTAACAAAAACTTTTCTAGAAAACGAATTTCCAAAAGTACTCCCATTAGGAAAAACATTGCAATCTAGGTTAACTTGTAAACGGATACAAGCTTTTGTAGCCTTTCATCGATATCGGTATGATTGAACAAAATCTAACCAAGTAGCTAGAGAGAAGGTTCCAACCTAACTCTCTTGATCTAGGGTATAACTCTCAATGGATCATTCCGCCTATAAAGCTTTAAGAACCCAATTATCTCATTGCTTTATGTCTAGGCAGGATAGAAACCAGTTCAAAACACGACTTCTTTCATAGACTCATTATCTGTCATCACAATCTTCTTGTTTTGCCTTAGATTTGACAAAAATCACATACTCTAAGTAGTGATTGGTGCTATCTCATTTGGATACTTTTGGAGAAACCACATCTAATGTGTTTCTGAGATACCTCGTGTTCAAAACAACTCCCACTCTAAAGTGGTTTCGATATGCTCACAATTGTTCTAGATAAAAATCATGAACTCAAAACACATTTGTTCAACAAGTTGTGAGCAAAGAACAAAACTTCTTTAGCTTTGAACATTCTCAGGAACACTAGATCACGATTGACCCAAAATATCCTGAATGTTAACATGGCAAGACAGCTTGTATTGCAACTATCATAGGACGATGTAATAACTGAACTACCAGAGGTTATGCTGTGGTTTCATCAATCAAAACTCATCCTAAGTTGTCTTAGCAACTGTCTCACAATCATGATTTAGGATTCCTGACCTACGAAAACTCATTTTCCTTATCAGATTGCTCTCATCAATCTTAGAAGTTCGCATTTCCAAGATGATTTAAGAATGTGATCATGTACCTAGCACCATGCCTAGTACACACATTCTTCATGATACCTTTTATCCAAATGGATTTGGCGCAACTGAACAGATATGGCTAAAATATATACGAACCAACTTCTTAAGCTTATTCTATATCTTAAGGTTCACCAAGTGACCCTCAATCATAAGTACATCTCCAGAGATCCTCTTATGCCTTTAGCCTTTTACATGACACCTCATGTGCCTTTTCCAAGAAGTAACTGACTAAGGATTGTCCAACAAATGAACCACTCCATAAATCAGCATAATGCACATTCAGCAGAAACCAATGCGTGTAACTTCAGTCAACAGAAGAATTTAAGACAGAAAACTTTTTGAATTTCATCTAATTTCTCCATCACCAAATGTGAGAGAAAGCATGGATATATGTTAACCAACAAGCTTACCTTGTAAATCAACTCCAAATCCATGCGATCCTTCGATGAGCGCCGACATGAAAGAAAGAACTGGTGACCAAGTGGCACCGGAATGGCGTAGCGGAAACGTGGTGGGTCCATAACCCATAGACTCCAAGAACGACGTCACCGATGGAAAAAAGGACGGATATGCTTCAAAGGAGGCAGTCGTGAACATGATTCTCCTAGCTGACTTGAGGAAGAGAATTCTTAATTCAAATCGTGGGTCCTTCTATATTAATCACAATTAATGTTCTGCAATAGACCTAGAACTGACATAATTGGATGTGTGATGACGAATATGTTGAACTCGTAGTGAATGATTGTCTAACTGACTATGCATGTGATAGTGTGCCTTGATGCTTTGAAATACTGATGTGCTAATAAGTAAGATGTAGGGTATATGTGGTTGATAGCGTTTCTCTCTCGTGTATGAGCTATGAGGTCCTTCGGTAAGCTAGATCGGAAACTGGCAGGTAGGTTCGGGGTCCTTGGTTCTGGTAGTTGGTTATGTGAGATAGGGTACGGGAAGAACGCATTAGTTTGGGTAGAGCCGCGTGAGTTGGGAATTGTTAGAGATAGTGTTTAGTGGGTACAGTTGAGCTTCTAGGTAGGTCTTAGGTGAGAAGTAGAGCTAGTATGGCGAGATTTCGAGGGAGAGGTCCTAGCTAGAATTGTCGGTAGGTAGTGGATGTGTGGTGCAAGCGTGTGGCATATGAGGGTAGTTGATTGAGGTCTAGACTAGTTCCGTTGGGGTGACCTTGAGAGTGAGTGTGAGTATAGGTAGTTGACGTAGTTCTAGAGGTGGATGAGAGAGCTAAGAGTGGATTGGGAGGATTCTTGAAGAGATGTGTTGATAGACGGGTTAGTATGCCAGGAGAGAGTGTCTAGATACTCTAGGAGCGGATCGTGGGCGGCGTTGAGGATGACCAGCTAAGGAATGTCTAAGGAAATGTAGAATTTGGAACTAGGTTGTATGTGCGGTGATTTGGGAAGAGTTTTGGTAAAGGATGAGATTGAGGAAGGTCTAAGGATGAGTAGCATGAGGTTGTTTGGGAAATTATCGATCTTGAATATTGGGTTGTTCATATCAGGACTGTACGTGTGATGAGTATTTGGGGATTGTTTGGATATAATTGGTAGTGAATCGAGAATTATGAGTGGAGGCCTGTGACTATTGAGGTATTTGAGGGTTTGATCGAGATGAGTCTTCGAGGAAAGGTTGTTAGCTAGGCAAGGATATCGTTGAGATTTCTAGTAAGACAGTGGGCTTGAGGTTGAGATAGGGAGATGAGTCTTCGAGGAAAGGTTGTAAGAATTCTATGCTTTAGACGATAATGATTCCTTGATGTATTGCCATAGGCGATAGTGAGTTGTTTGTACTAACACTAGGTATCCCCTGAACTTGATGAGATGCTAGTGTACGGAAGTACTTGTTTGCCTCTAATGTGATGATGTTTGATAGTTAGCGTAAGTATGATGTGCTTATCTGACTGATATGATGTGCACCTTCTGTGGTATGATATGATGAATTCTACTATGTGTGATGCTATGCTAGATCTTTTAATGCATGTGACTACCTTGACATGAGTATGATCTGTTTATGAATGCGTGATACGACTGCTATGTTATACGATTGGTATATGTTATATGATGTCGTGAACTGAAATTGCTAGGATGCTAGAACTGAATTGATGAAATGTGATTCTAACTTGGAACCTAGGAAGGAAATATGGGATTAGCCCTAAGAGGTGGATAATTCCACCTCCCGAGATTTGAAACTTGCTTGACTAACATCGGGTTTAAGGGATTTGAAAGGCGTTTAAAAAGGACTAACTTGGATTTTGAGACATCAAACGCGATCGATAACTTTAATGATTTTGAGACCAAACCTTTTCAAACTGAGGACCCCCTTGAAATTTTCTGACCGAGCTTGCATTATGACGCCCCACGAAGTGGATACATGCATTTTATAGGGGCTCTTATAGACTACTTGCTAAGACCCAGTGGAGGTGCTGTAATGGTTTTCAAGTTATGATATAACCGAGAAGTCTAGGTAAGAATGTGGTAAGGGTCCATATCACACTCTCGCTACGACCTATCGGGGATATTATGATCATGACAACGATATTGTGATAATCTCATAGGGGCACTTATGAGGCACTTACGGGATCAATGGAATGGTCCTTGGACTCACCTACTTCCAACTTCATCCCCTACCTTGTTTTGGTTTTAGTCTTGGAGACGAGACTTGTTTTTAGAGGTGGATGATATACAGGCTCGGATTTTCAAATCTTGATTTTCGAAAAAAGGGAATTAAAAATGAATTTCATTCGGATATTTGGTAATTCTCGTCCTCGAAAAAAATCATATTTAAAATCCTTCAAGTGGATTCCGTCCCAATTCTTAACCTTGGAGATTATTTCCGTCTTTTCGCCTCAAAATTTGAAAATACCTCCGGATGTCAATATCCTCTTGATTTTGAAACGATAATTTGATTATGTCGGAATAAGATCGAGAGAGCGGATTTCGGGATTAAATCTCGGCTATTTTGAAATTGTGTTGGAGACCACTCTTTTGTCCTCTTCCTTTCTTCCTCTTGCTGTTTGAACAACCCCAAGGTCCCCTCTCAGCTCCTTTGTTCCGTTCCCAAATTTAGCCAAACAATCCCACTATCACCTCTTTCCTTCTTCTTTTGCTTCCTTCATGGGTAGATTCTCATGCATCAACCACGCCAACTGCATAAAGTTGGCAGTCCATTTATCCCGTCCCTTTTCCCGAGCTTCCAAGACCTATCTCCCTTCCTTCCTTTTGATTTCAAAGCAATCCCCTAACCTCAAAAATACACACCCACATCACCTCCTCCAACTCTCATTCTTCATCTCCTACTCTCTTCTCCTTCAAGCCACCATCACTTCCCTGCAGCCACCATAGTCACCACCATCACCGCACCAACCAGCTTCCTCCTCTTCTCTTCAATCCAATCAAGCATCCCCTGTTCTTGATCGAGACCAAGACGACGCTTGCACTACCTTCTTTCCGCTCGGAGCACAAGCACAACCCTTCCTCCTCCACTCTCGAAGAGTAGCAGCGGAAGCAACATCGACCTCTGAAGGATCGATAAAGTATAACAAAGTAATATAAAGATACTCTAGAAGGGGGGTTGAATAGAGTATGCCGGTTTTTCGCAGATAATCTCAAGACTTTTAAAATGCTCGTAAAATCCTTTGAGATTAGACTTAATCTTTTCTCTGGAAACCTGAATCACAAACAAGTTATACAATTCGAAACAAGTGCGGAAATATGGTAAAACAGTAAGTAAAGGACGCAATGAATTGTTTACGAGGTTCGGCACGAACTTGACCTACGTCCCCACCTAGGGTTCTTCCACAACCCTAGGATTCAACTGACTTTTATTGATTCACAAGACTTAGGATCCTAATAGCTCACCGAGAAGCCTCTCTCCTATACAATTGCAATCTAGTCAACTCACGTTCCCTTGGAGTCCTAGACCAATCTAGAAGAGCCCCACCTCTCTCATCTATCTAGTACAATCCTCTTACACTTAGTGAATCAATCGCCTAGTGTCCACTTCATGAGTTACAAAACTCTCGAGTATAACACTCACTCGAAATATATCCTATAAGCTCACTGTGTAACTCTCAAATGCTTTGAAATGAAATAACAGACTCTTAAGAACAAGCAGAGAGCACACAAAGAAGACATGTTTGACTTGAAGGCTTGAGTGTATGAATGCTTGTGTTCCACGAATGTATCTGTCCTCTTTTCTCCATCTCCTTCTTATACAGATCAACTCGGCGCCTAGATATCTTCTTCAACGGCTAGAACTGATTGTGGCTTGGGAAGATATCTCCATGATCTTCTATATGTGGAAACTCGGACGCCATGATCTTCCAATTTGAATCCTCTCGATTTCAAGCTTAAGGAAGGAGATAATATTCGAAAAGCTTCCTGAAATGTTAGTATATAAAATAATATCTGGAAGCATATAATAACATATAATAATATTCGGACATAATATAATAAGGTCCAGGTTTTGTGTTTCATCAACACAGCTGTAGCTTCAAGACCTTTGACACAAACTGTCTGTCAAAGCCTTTGAAACTAATTCCGATTTTCATCAAGGGATGGAGTTATCAACCTCCTCTTTTCCCTCGATGTCGAGGAGCCGTCAGGAGCACCGGAGCCATCACCGCCTCCCTTCCTCCCTTGTTCGGTTCCAAGCTCGGCAAGCCCGTTTTCTTCTACTTCTCTCCTATTTGACTTCGGTTTTCCTCTATTTATGGATTGGGATGGATCGAGGAGAGCGTGAGATTGAGAATGGCTGGTGGGATTGGGTGGCCGGAGGCTGGGATGCCGTCGGCCTACCCTTTCCGTCTATTCCTGAAATGTCAGTATATAAAATAATATCTGGAAGCATATAATAATATTCAGACATAATATAATAAGGTTCAGGGTTTGTGTTTCATCAACACAGTTGTAGCTTCAAGACCTTTGACACAAACTGTCCGTCAAAGCCTTTGAAACTAATTCCGATTTTCATCAAGGGAGGGAGTTATCAATCTCGCCCTTGATGAGAGACAAAACCTGTACATCCCTGTAACTTAGTAAAGTAATTATATCATAAGCAAAATCGGACTAAGTACCTGCATGGGTTAGACAAATGTTGGATCATAATTTTATCATGAAAAAACATCCAACCAAAAACAAAACATGGTCTTCAAAGACCTTTTGTTCACAACAGTTTTAATGTTTTAAAGTCTAAACCACAACAGATCATCTCCCCCTTTTTCTCTTTCAACAAAGGGATGAGGTAAAACAGTCAACAAGAGTTTTAAAACAGTATCCAAAAACCAGTAGTGTTCAAAGAGGGGTTAGGGTAGGGTAGGGTAGGGTTTAAGATTCATCGTCTGGAGCATCATGCTTGAGCAGCGACCTCAGACCGTGCAGCAGCTTGGACACCCCGCTCATCTCCAGCAAAAACTCTTTATGCAGCTCCATGATATCCAGGAGAATTTTCTCCAAGCCCAACTCCAGGTTGTCCATGCGCTCATCAATGGCAGAGGTAGTGGGAAGAGTCTTTGAGGGAGAGGCAAGACTCCAAGTCCCTTGGGGGGACTGAGTGATGCCAATCTTCTTAAAGCTCTTGGAGTCAAACTTACCCATATGACGTTGTTGTTCTTCATTTTTGAAATCGATTTCAGAAGCTTTGAAGATGTGGATCAAAAGGTTGGCAAAGGGGAGGGGAGTTCCTTTTCTGACTTTGCGAGTGTGAGCCATGGATCCTAGGATGGTATTGGCCAGATCAAGATCAAGGTCGTTCAAAATACGGTATAGAAGGACCATATCATTATCGATTAGGAGGGAGCCAGAGTTTAAACGGGGTAAGAGGCAACGCACAATGACGTTGAAAATAATTTTTGCCTCGAGGGTAAGGGATGAGTGGCTAAACTATTTTGAGGTGTTGTTGGATGCTTCGGAGAGTAGATATTTGGATCGGGCAAGGGCAATGCACTGTTCTCTTGTGGGGTTTTCAGGAGAGGGTGGACAAGGTCTAGGTAGGCCAAGGAAATCCACAAAGTCAATGGAGTTGAAAGAGATTCTAACTTCCTTGACGACAGATTCCAAAGAACAACCGTCAGCATTGTGTTTGGCTTTTAGGTTAATGTAGAATATGCGGGTGAGTTGGGGATAGTAAACATATTCAAGGTTGAGAAGGGTCTAGGCAGGGGTTTGTTTGAGGAGAGAGATACAAGGTAGGTTCAAAGCTTCCAAAAACTCAAGATCTAAAAAATCAGAACAACATATCTTATGAGTTCGAAACTCATCTACCCACTTTCCAGCCATCTCAGCATTTTCAAACCAAGAAGAGGACAAGGATTGATTTACCTGGATAAGTGCAGGCGGATCGGCGTTCTTCCTGCGAGCCTTTGTGGGAGCAGTCCTCTTGACAGGCACCTCAAGGCTTCTGAGAGTGCCTTTCCTGGTGCGCTTGGGAGATGGAGGCTTTGCTGCAGGGGCTTTGCGCTTCTTCGGAGACGGGGGAGGAGGAGGAGGAGGAGAAGGAGAGGGAACGAGTTCTGGCTCCTCATCCTCTTCATCCTCAGACCCCGAGTCCTCAGCGGACCCTTCGGCGCCGTGTCCCTCAGCTTCCTAGTCGACTGCAGTCTCGTCCTCCTCCTCTTCTTCTTCCTCTGGTTCCTCTTCAATGGGAACCTCCTTCACAGCAGCTCTTAGGGCCTCCTTTTCGGCCTCCTTTCTGGCTTTCTCAGCCTCCTCCTAGGCTACTTTCCTTGCCTGCTCGGCCTCTTCCTCGACCTCTTTCTTTCTCTGGGCCTCTTCCTCGGTCTCTTTAGCAGCATCTCGTTCCAAAATCGCATCAAGATCCTCCTCTTCCTCCTCTTCGTCAGCGATGATTTTCCTTTTCCCTTTTTGCTTAGCACTGAGAGATTTCTTCGTCGGGCGCTTTAGAGAATGCTTGATTTCTGCAATAGTGCTCTCAGGGACGGTGCTCTGGACAGTAGATGGGATAATGGCTTGAGGAGTAGGTTCGGGTTGAGGGGAAGTAAGAATAGCCTGGCGTCCCTTGGGGGTGGCGCCAAGACGTTTGGGTGTGGAGGTCTTCTTGGATTTGGGTGCCATGGATTCGGCTTAGGATTTCAGAAAAAGTCGAGAGGTTGAAGAAGGAGTATTAGAGAAGGGTTAAGGTAAATCTGAAGTGGTGAAAGAATCGGGTAGGGTTTGTGGTTTATAAAGGGAGAGAGGGTTAAGTTGATGGGACGGGTTTATGGTTCCAATGAGGGTAATCATAACACTGCCAATTTTGAAAAAATATGATTTTCCAAAATAATTCAAATTTCAAACCATCTTGTCACAATTAAATTTAAGAGGGAAAGTCCGAAAATATCTTTTCCAAAAAAAAAAAGTACTCGGATATAAGATCTTTTGGAAAATAAAATGTGTACTATAAAGAAGGTTAAAAATCATAAAAACTATATTTGATCAAATATCTAATGAGATATTAACCAAATATATGATCCGATATATGTGCTCTACCATTCAGCTCACAATCTTAATTCTCAAAGGCCTTAACACTGAGTAGAATTTATCTTTCGTAAAGGGAAATCCCCCCCTACGAAAGTGCATCCCTGTTAAGCATTCCAATCTCACGTCTAATGAAGGTGAACCTTTCCTCTACCAAAAGCTTGGTAAAAATGTCAGCCCATTGATAATCAGTCGAAATAAAAGATATGGACACATCACCTTTTTCGACATGGTCTCTAATGAAATGATGCCTTACATCAATATGTTTGGTCCTTGAATGCTGAACATGATTCTTTGTGATTGATATGGAACTTGTATTGTCACACTTAATGGGAATACCTTTGATATCGATTTCAAGATCTCTCATTTGTTGAGCTATCCAAAGGATTTGAGAGCAATATGCTCCAGCTGCTATGTATTCGGCTTCAGTAGTGGATAGAGCAACTGAGTTTTGTTTCTTTGAATGCCAACTGATCAAGGATGCTCCTAAGAATTGGCAACAACCTGACGTGCTCTTCCTATCCACCTTATAGCCTGCAAAATCTGCATCAGAATACCCGATTAATGTAAAATCTTTTTTCTTTGCGTACCATAAGCCAAGCTCCTTAGTGCCATATTGAGATATCGAAAGATCCTCTTCACAGCTACGAGGTGAGATTCTTTAGGATCAGCTTGAAACCTAGCACACATGCAAACAGTAAACATGATGTCAGGTCTACTAGCCGTAAGATATAGTAAAGATACAATCATCCCTCGATACTCCTTTTGATTGACACTCTTCCCAGTCTTGTCTTGATCTAGAGATAATGTTGAGCTCATGGGTGTCTTGGCTGCTTCGGATTGATCCATCTTGAGCTTCTTCAAGAGATCCTTAGTGTACTTGCTTTGATTGACAAAGATCCCTTTCTTAGATTGATGAACTTGTAATCCCAAAAAGAAGTTGAGTTCACCCATCAAGCTCATCTCAAATTCACTGCACATGATGTCAGAAAATTTCTTGCACAAAGATGTGTTAGTAGCACCAAACAATATATCATCAACATAAATTTGAATAACCAAAATGTCCTTTCCTTTGGTCTTGATAAAAAGAGTCATGTTGATCAATCCCTTTTTAAAATCATTTTCTAAAATATATTTTGACAAGCGCTCGTACCAAGCTCTTGGGGCTTGTTTCAAACCATATAGCGCTTTGTCAACTTTGTAAACATGATTAGGAAATTCCGAACTTTCAAAACCTGGGGGTTGAGCCACATAGACTTCGTCCTCTAAGAAACCATTAAGAAAAGCACACTTGACATCCATTTGATATAACTTTATGCTCATAAAAGATGCAAATGCTAATAAAATGCGAATGGCTTCAAGCCTGGCTACGGGAGCAAAAGTCTCCTCGTAGTCAATATCTTCCTCTTGATTGTAGCATTGAGCAACAAGCCTTGCTTTGTTCCTCACGATCTTACCATTCTCATCTAGCTTGTTCCGAAATACCCATCGTGTGCCAATGACTGATTGATGTTTAGGCCTAGGCTTCATGGTCCAGACTTTGTTCCTTTCAAATTCGTTAAGCTCACTTTGCATAGCAATGATCCAGTCTGGCTCTTGAAGGGCCTCATCTACCTTCTTTGGTTCAATAAGAGAAACAAACGAGTGAAAAGCACAAAGATCTTTAAGTTTAGAACGAGTTTGAACACTAGATGTAGGGTCAGAAATGATATCCTTTAATGAGTGTGATGAGGAGTATTTGAATTTTCTTTTGCTAGTCTCAGCTCCTTGATTCGTCACACCAGCAGGGTTGATTTGTGGTACATCTGACTCCATGGACCTGTTAGGTTCAGTTACATTAGTTTTTGACGTTTCAACACTGTTCGATTGGACACCAAGGGTTTTGGACGAATCTTCAACACCTTGGGCCAATTCTTCGGTGTTGAGAATTCGTTCCAGCATGTTCCTTTTCTCTGTGTTCTTGATAGCAGCATCATCACCATCCTCGTTCTCTATATGGACGTTAAGATCTAAATCTACAACACTTTCACTCAAAGAACCGTCATTGCATTCATCAAATATAACATGTATACTTTCCTCAACTAACTTGGTCCTTTTATTGAAGATTCTATAAGCTTTGCTACTTGTGGAGTAGCCAAGAAATATACCTTCATCACTACGCGCATCGAATTTCCCAAGGTTATCTTTTCCATTGTTATGAACAAAACAAGTACAGCCAAAGGGTTTTAAATAAGATATAAGTGGTTTGCGGCCATTGAAAAGTTCATAAGGATTTTTCTTTAAGATGAAACGTATGAGACAACGATTCAAAATATAGTTAGCTGTGTTAACAACTTCAGCCCAATAGGTTTTAGGTAATGCATTTTCTAAAGCATAGTCCTGGTCATGTCCTCTAGGGTGCGGTTCTTTCGTTCCACAACCCCATTTTGTTGAGGTGTCCTAGGAGCAGAAAAATTATAGGAGATACCATATTTAGCACAAAACAAATCAAACTGAAGTTGATCAAACTCCCTACAATGATCACTTCGAATTGACATTATGGGCTTGTTTCTTAAAGTCTGCAACTCCTTACAAAGTTTTGAAAACTCAAATAAGGCCTCTGATTTTTCTTTAAAAAATGCAACCCAAGTATATCTAGAAAAATCATCAACAACAACAAGCATGTACTTTTTACCATTGGGAGATTTGACTCGCATAGGACCACATAAATCCATATGTAAAAGTTCAAGGGGTCTAGAAGAACTTACAACCTTTTTGGGTTTGAAAGAGCTACGTGTTTGTTTACCTCGTGTGCATGCTTTGCACATATCAATACATTTGAAGTCCATCTCAGGTAGTCCTCTTACAAGCCCTTTGGACACAAGCTTCTGTAGTGTATGTGGACTCACATGACCGAGTCTCCTGTGCCAGAGCTTTGGATCGTCCGTCAAAGCCTTTTGACAGGTTAAGCTTCCTTGTGCCACTTGCTCAGCATTCACAGCATAGATGTTGTTATAGCGATATGCAGTTAGAACTACTTCACTTGTATCTTTTCTGCGCACTAGACATCTTTTCTTGTTAAATCCAGCATCATTACCACTATCACATAGTTGAGAAATACTAAGCAAATTATACTTCAAGCCATTAACAAGATAGACATTTTTAATACTATGGTTAGGATCACTCCCAATACTACCAATACCAACGATGTCACACTTTCCTTTGTCACCAAGAGTGATTGTTCCAATGGATTGCTTCTTTAGATCATGAAAGAGAGAACTCTTCCCACTCATATGCCTTGAGCATCTACTATCAATAATCCATTTTTGCTCCTTCACCTTAGTGATCTCCTACAAAACAAATATCAACCTTTGTGGCTAGACCAATAAGCAAATTTAGATCTATTATTGGGATAAACCATATTTGGTAAAATAGTGTCTTTGGGGACCCAAACTTGCGTTATCCGTTCTTTTCTCAAATGAAAAGGGAATGTATTGCGAATGATATGTGGATCCTTTCTCCTATAGGGACAAGTCTCTTTTACATGTCCCTTTCTCGCACAGTGGTGACATATAGGAGCGATTATGCTTCCTTTTGCCTTTACAAAAGTGGTAATGTGCTGCTTCTTTAAAAACCTTGGATTGTAACCAATACCACTTTTGTTTAGAGAACTTTGTTGCTCACCCAACATCCTATCAAGAGTGCCTTTGGATTTGGTAAAACTTATGAGGGCTGTCTTTTGGTCTTGAATCTTATTATTCAGGGAGATCTTCTCTTTCTCTAAGTCATGATGTTCACTTCTTAGAGTAGAAAGATCTTGCTTGAGTTCAAATTTCTCTAAGTCAAGAGTCTTGACTTTAATGTCAAGACCTGATCACGAAGCTTCAAGACCTTTGACCCTCATAGACAGATCCTCGATAGTTCATTCCTGGTCCACAATTTTCTTAATAAGAGTGTTAGTCTGGGCAATAAGTTTCTCTTCATTGACAATCATATTAGAAAGGAATTCCGATAATACCTCTTTTGGACTTGCCATAAGTTCTCTCACAGTTACCTCAAGCTTCTCATCGTGGGATTCATCTCCTGAAGCCATAAGACAGACATTGACCTTCTCATCATCGGAGTCTGAGTCAGAATCGCTCCAAGTTGCCACCATGGCTTTCTTTTTCCATATATCACCCTTCTTGGACTGGATCTTTGTCTTTTGAGGGCAATCTTTCACAAGATGATCTATTTCACCACATTCAAAATAAGACAAAGGTTTATTCTTCTTTTCATATTTGTTGTATTGAGACTTACCTCGATATTTAGAAGACTCTGATCCATCCTTGTTGTTGAATTGCTTCTTCACTTTGAGAATTCGAGAAAGTCCTCTTGTGATAAGAGCAAAAGGATCATCCTCATCCTCATCCTCATCTTCGGAATCAGACACATCTTTAGACTCATCCTTCTTAGACTTGAGCGTCAAGTTCTTAGTGCTTGCTGGAAGTTCTCCATCGTCTTCATTGAGAATCATCTCATGTGTGATCAGCTTCCCAAGAAATTGATCAAGGGGAAGAGTGGTGAGATCTTGGGCTTCCTCTATGGCTGTTACTTTAGGACCCCATTTCTCTTTTGGGAGGCACCTCAATATCTTCCTCACCTTCTCAACATTCTTAAAGCTCTTGCCGAGAGAGTCAATGTTGTTGGTGATTTCCGTGAACCGTGTGAACATGGCCTTGATGGACTCATCAGGCTTCATTTTGAAGAGTTCATACTTTCGAAGGAAGATAATGATCTTGGTGTCCTTCACTTGGCTAGTTCCTTCATAGGTGACAACCAGCTTGTCCCAAATCTCTTTAGCTGACCTACAAGATGAACTACGGTTAATCTCTATAGACCTGTAGTTTTTGGAGACGAGTTCAAGATCCGCTTGGATGTATTCAGCCTCAGTCTTCGCAATTTTGGTTCTATTTGGTCCGTCTTTCTTTGGAACATTCGGGCCATTCTCTATAATGTTCCAAAGTTCTAGATCTTGATCTATAATGAACATCTTCATCAAGGAACTCCAGTGGACGAAGTTGTTTCCTACAAAAAGTGGTGGTCTACTGGTAGACCTTCCCTGTGCAAATCCTCCGCTTGCTTCACCAGACATGATCAAAAACTCACAAGATTGTTAGATCGAAAGCAATGAGTAAGGCACTGATACCAATTGAAGGATCGATAAAGTATAACAAAGTAATATAAAGATACTCTATAAGGGGGGTTGAATAGAGTATGTCGGTTTTTCGCAGATAATCTCAAGACTTTTGAAATGCTCGTAAAATCTTTGAGATTAGACTTAATCTTTTCTCTAGAAAGCTGAATCACAAACAAGTTATACAATTCGAAACAAGTGCAGAAATATGGTAAAGCAGTAAGTAAAGGACGCAATGAATTGTTTACGAGGTTCGACACGAACTTGGCCTACGTCCCCGCATAGGGTTCTTCCACAACCCTAGGATTCAACCGACTTTTATTGATTCACAAGACTTAGGATCCTAATAGCTCACCGAGAAGCCTCTCTCCTATACAATTGTAACCTAGTCAACTCACGTTCCCTGGAGTCCTAGACCAATCTAGAAGAGCCCCACCTCTCTCAGCTATCTAGTACAATACTCTTACACTTAGTGAATCAATCGCCTAATATCCTATAAGCTCACTATGTAACTCCCAAATGCCTTGAAATGAAAGAACAGACTCTTAAGAACAAGCAGAAAGCACACAAATAAGACAGGTTTGACTTGAAGGCTTGAGTGTATGAATGCTTGTGTTCCACAAATGTATCTGTCCTCTTTTCTCCATCTCCTTCTTATACAGATCAACTCGGCGCCTAGAGATCTTCTTCAACGGCTAGAACTGATTGTGGATTGGGAAGATATCTCCATGATCTTCTATATGTGGAAACTCGGACGCCATGATCTTCTAATTTGAATCCTCTCGATTTCAAGCTTAAGGAAGGAGATAATATTCGAAAAGCTTCCTGAAATGTTAGTATATAAAATAATATATGGAAGCATATAATAACATATAATAATATTCGGACATAATATAATAAGGTCCAGGTTTTGTGTTTCATCAACACAGCTGTAGCTTCAAGACCTTTGACACAAACTGTCTGTCAAAGCCTTTGAAACTAATTTCGATTTTCATCAAGGGAGGGAGTTATCAACCTTATCTTTTCCCTCGATGTCGACGAGCCGTCAGGAGCACCAGAGCCTTCACTGTCTCCCTTCCTCCCCTGTTCAGTTCCAAGCTCGGCAAGCCCGTTTTCTTCTACTTCTCTCCTATTTGGCTTCGATTTTCCTTATTTCTGGATTGGGATGAATCGAGGAAAGCGTGAGCTTGAGAATGGCTGGTGGGATTGGGTGGCCGGAGGCCGGGATGCCCTCGGCCTACCCTTTCCCTCTTCCTCTTCCGGTTTTTCAAACGCATAGCTCCCTCTGTTTTTCTGTCAAGCTACATAAAGAAGAAGACTCATGCGGGCCCCGTTCCACCCTTGCCATCTCAGCTCACCACCTAGGCGTAGGTCCACTTGCCACATAACCCTGAGACCTTCTTCTTTGTTTAAAAACTTGGCCTTCGGATTACAAATGGGAGAAAGAAATGGTTTGGGCCAAATTTCAAGGGCCAGAAATTGTATTTAAATGAAATGAAAGAAATGGGCCTATTTTATTCTTTTGCAGTTCGATTTTTGGGGTTTAAGAAAAAGAGTTGCTCAGTTTTGGTATTTAGTAAAATACAGGGGGTCGGTTTATAATTTTTATAAAATAAGGGCAGTTGTTTGATTAATTCCATAAAGGGATGGTTTTTATAAAATAAAAACGGTTGGGATTTTTAAGGGATTTGGAACTGTTTTATGAAAGTGGTCGATGAATGGTATTTAAAATACTATATAATATTATTCGAGATTTAAGATATAAAATATTATTATTGAGATTAAAGATAATATTAGAGTGATATAAAAGTATAATATTATGAGAGTTGGAGATTTAAAAATGTATTATCGGAATTTAAATCGAAAAAGGAATTTGTCGAGCATTTTCAAAAGGATGGAATTTCTAACTAGTTGACTCGGATTTTGAAGCAGTTTCGGGACTAACTTGGGAATTATTTGATCGATGACTAACTAGCATATTGATATGATTGATTGACTAATAGTGTGATTTGTGTGGATTAATGGCATGAATGGTTAACGGCATGATGAGATGTTAACTTATGTATCGTTTGTCTTATCGCTTATGAGCTATGATGAATATGGTGAACTTGAGATAAATGGCTATGCGGATTATTATTGCGGAAATATGAATGTGGCTGAATGGAATGATGAGAATGATGTGGACTTAATGAATGTGGCAATGAGATGAATGGTTGAACTTGATGAAATGATGATTACGATGTGGTTAATTCTATTTAATGATCTATGCTTTGAGTGCTTGAATGATTAGACGTAGACTTATATATGTTCTAATATGTATCTAGATGATGTTTTGTGATTATGATTTGAAGGTTCGAAAATGTATAACAAAGTAGAATAGAGATACTCTAGAAGGGGGGTTGAATAGAGTATGCCAACTTTTCGCTGATAATCTCAAGACTTTTGAAACGCTTGCAAAACCCTTTGAGAGTAAACTTAATTCTTTCCTTTGGAAAACCTGAATCACAAAAGAGTTATACAATTAGAAACAAGTGCGGAAATATGGTAAAGCAATAAGTAAAGACCACAACGAATTGTTAACGAGGTTCGGCACCTTAAAGGCTTGGTCCCCGTCTAGGGTTCTTCCACAACCCTAGGATTCAACCGGCTTTATTGATTCACAAGACTTAGGATCCTAATAGCTCACTGAGAAGCCTCTCTCCTATACAAGTCCTAGACCAATCTAGAAGAGCCCCACCTTTCTCAATTATCTAGTACAATCCTCTTACAGTTCATGAATCAATCGCCTAGTGCTCACTTCCTGAGTTATAAACTCTGAAGTATAACACTCTCTCAGAATATATCCTATAAGCTCACTGTGTAAATCTCGAATGCTTTGAAACAAAAGATACGACTCTTTACACCTAGCAGAGAGTACACGAAGAAGACAGATTGACTTGAGGGCTTGTGTGCGATGTAGTTCAATGAGGTTTGTGTTCAACACTTGTGTCTGTCCTCCCTTCTTCTACTCCTTTTTATACTTGTTCAAATCGGGGCCTACTTGCAAAGAAGGATCTTTGCCAAATGGCTAATTCAGATTATGGATTTAGAAGCAATCTTCACAATCTTCTATTCTGGGAAACTTCGAAGTCACAATCCACCAGATTTGATCATCACGTCTTTTAGCTTAAGGAAGGAGATTTCTTCGAAATCCTTGTTGTATGGTTAGTACATTATATATATATATATATATATATATATATATATATATATATATATATATATATATATATATATATATATATATATATATATATATATATATATATATATATATATCTTATATATATATATATATCTTATATATATATATATATCTTATATATATATATCTGAAATATATAATAACATCCGGAAAAAATATATGCATATAATACAGGTTTTGTATTTCATCAACACAGTTATAGCTTCAAGACCTTTGACATGAGCTATGTGTCAAAGCCTTTGAAACCATTTCCGATTTTGATCAAGTGAGTGGAGTTATCAATCTCCCCCTTGATGAAAGACAAAACCTGTGCATCCCTGTAATTTAGTCAAGCAGATATATCATAAGGCAAAATCGGACTAAGTACCTGCATGGGTTAGACAAATGTTGGATCATATAAGTTTTAAAACCAATGAAGAACATCCAACATAATAAGGTCTTCCAAGACCCTGGTTCACAACAATTTTAAAGTCTAACAACGTCTAAACCATCAAACCATCTCCCCCTTTTTGTCTTTCAACAAAGGGAGGAGTATAAAAACAGTCACCTAAAGTTTTGAAAAACACGGCCAGCAGTGTTTAGATGATGGGCTAGGATAGGGGTTTAGGTTTCATCGTCTTGAGCACCATCCGTGAACAGCAACTTTAACTCATTCAATAGCTTGGCCATCATGCCCATCTCCAGCAACAACTCTCGTTGCAGCTCCTTGACATCCAGGCAAACTTCCTCCAAACCCAACTCCAGATTCTCCATACGCTCATCGATGGCAGAGGCAGTGAGAAGAGCTTTTGAGGAAGGATATGCAAGACTCCAAGTCCCTTGAGAGGACTGCGTAATGCCAATCTTCTCAAAGCTCTTGGAGACGAATTTACCCATATGATGTTGTTGTTCTTCATTTTCAAAATCAATTTTAGAAGCTTTGAAGACATGGGTCAAAAGGTTTGCGAATGGGAGGGGAGTTCCTTTTCTGGCTTTGCGGGTGTGAGTCATGGATCCTAGAATGGTATTGGCCAGATCAAGATCATGGCCATTCAATATTATGTATAGGAGGACCATAGCGTTGTCAGTGAGGAGGGAACCAGAGTTGATTCGGGGTAAAAGACATCTCACAATGATGTTGAAGATGATTTTGGCTTCAAGTGTGAGGGACGAATGAGTGAGTTGTTTGGTGGTGCTGCTTGATGCTTCGGGGAGCAGGTATTTGGATCGGGCAAGAGCAACACACTGGTCTTTTGTGGGGGTTTCAAGGGAGGGTGGAAAAGGTTTAGGAAGGCCAAGGATTTCAGCGAAGTCAAGGGAGTTGAATTAGGTTTATGTATAATAGACGGGTGAGTTGGTGGTAGTACACAGATTCAAGGTTCAGAAGGGTCCATGCAGAGGTTTGTTTGACAAGAGAGATGTAGGGTAGGTTCAAAGCTTCTGAAAAATCAAGATCAATAAAATCAGACCAACAAATCTTACGAGTTCTAAACTCGCCTACCCATTTGCCAGCCATCTTGGCATTCTCAAACCAGGAAGAGGGTAAGGATTGGTTTACCTGGATAAGTGCAGGGGGATCGGCGTTCTTCCTTCGAGCTTTTGTAGGAGCAGTCGACTTGACAGGCGCGTCAAAGCTTCTGAGAGTGGCTTTCCTCGAGCGCTTGGGAGGTGGAGACTTCTTGGCTTTAGTGGCTTCGCGCTTCTTCGAAGACGGGGGAGGAGGAGGAGGAGGAGGAGAGGGAACTAATTCCGGCTGCTCTTCTTCTTCTTCCTCAGACCCCAAGTCCTTAACACACACTTCAACTTCATCTCCCTCGGCCTCCTCGTCATCATCAGTCTCGTCGTCCTCCTCTTCCTCTGGTTCCTCTACAGCGGGAACCTCCTTATCTGCTTCTCTTTGGGCCTCTTCCTCGGCCTCTTTCCTTGCTTTCTCAGCCTCTTCCTCGACCTTTGAGGAGTATTCGTGGCTATAGCCACGGATGGCACCTTTCCGAACCAGCCACGGAAGTAGCCACGGGCTTGTCAGATCGTGGCTATTAGCCACGGATATTGTGGTGGTGGCTGTTAGCGTCGAGGCATATAGCCTCAAATGGCGACGAACGTCAAATTCATGGCTATGCCCGTGGCTAAACCGTTTAACCACGGAAATTTATGGCCAATTCGTGGCTATTTGACCGTGGCTATTTCCTGTGTTTTTGGAAGTGGAAGTTGTATTTCATATATAGTTTATTTCGAATCCCCAAAGCCTTGTCTTTATTTTAATTAGTTTTAAAGTTTCTGCCTTCCTCGTGGATCGATCCTGACTTCCCACTACTGCATCGGGAGGAAGTCTTGTAATCATTTGCAATGTACGGAATCTGGTTTGCTTTACTTTACTTATATTTTATTTGCAATCTCGATTTCCTCCTACACAAAATTGGCGCCGTTGTCGGGGAAGCTATCATTCGCGCCTTAGGTAGTTAAAATCTCACATCTACTTTGAGTTACTTTACAGGTATTTGCGCCATTCTGGTCAAACACCTGAGTTTGACACCTTAGACGAATCGGAGCGCCTTATACACATCCAAGCTAAATTGAAAAGAGCCATGGCGGCCGCAGAAACACAAGAACAGCTGAGTGAGAGTCTTACAAGGGAACTAGCCGCCAAGGATACTGACTGAGAGTCTTACAAGGGAAGCTGAGAGCGCAAGGCAAGCAGAAGCTGAGCTTTCCCAATACCCAACCACTGCAGAGGATTATAATGCTTTTTATGGAAAATTTAATGAATGCCCTATTGAACATATTACCAATTTTTCTGACATGTGTCGTACTCTTGCTGAAGGTACTACTCTGGAATATGTCAAGATGAAGGCCTTCCGTTGGTCCCTCGCCGGACCTGCATTAAAGTGGCTAGAAGGACTGAAACCAAGATCCCTCACAACATGGGCCTAAGTAGAGGAAGAGTTTATCAACAAATTCTTCCCTTCTGCCAAGACAGCACTCCTCCACCAGAAGATTACAGCTTTCAAACAAAAGCCTAGGGAGCCGCTAGCAAAAGCATGGGAACGATACAAAGAGCTACTGAGATCTTGCCCTACTCATGGATAGCCACCCTACGTCATTCAAGAGATCTTCTTCAACTCTCTTGACCAAGTCACTAAAGACAGGATCAACCAGTATACTCGATATGAGTATCTGATGATGCCACCAGCTCACGCATGGGGTGTACTTGACAAGCTCACCAACTATGACAACAAGTATGGGGCTACCACAAACTAAGAGGAGAACTCCTATGCCAGGCCAGCACCATCTATGCTCCTCTTTGAGCCTTCCAAGGAGATTGACCCAGATGTCAGGGAGCAGTTCTACTGAGACCAAAATCGCAAGCTCTTCAAGCAAGTCAAGTATCTCTCTGTCAACCAGTCTTGCATCGAATGCGGATCACAGAGGCACACCACTACTGAGTGCCCACACACAGAGCAAGTCAGGATGGAAGAGACACACGAAGAGATAGCTTACGCAGGGGGTCCCAATCACTATATGGGGGATCAAAGGTTCTATCAACCACAATGGAACCAGGGTCCTCCTAGGAACCCCACGCCATAGAGAGCTCCAGGACATCCGGAAAAGGATCAAAAGAAGGATGACTTACAACTCGTCCTTGAAGAGATGCGCCGGAATCAAGGCACCATCAACAACCAGTTCCAGAACATTAATACAAAATTTAGAGAGCTAGACATCTGAAAGAGAAGCATTGAGACTCAAATGGGTCAATTCGCGGCGTAGATTCCACGACCATCCGGACAACTCCCTGGGCAAACAGAACCAAATCCTAAGGGGAAGACCGGACACGTCGCAGCTATCAAACTCAGGAGCGGGCACCAATTACACGAGCCAGAGGTCGGAAAGCACCAAGACAAAGCAGAAAAGCAACTCGACAACGAGCAACAGCAACTCGATGTCGACCAGCCCTTGGTCGATATCGACAAAAACCTCCTCGACACAGACCAGAAGCCAAGCTCGGACTTCACTGCGTAGCCCAGCAACTCGAGATCGACAACCCTTGTCGATATCGAGGAACCTTTAGTCGATATCGAGGAAAAGATGGTCGATGTCGACGACTCTGCAACACCTCCGACGTCTGTTCTGGCTCCAAAACAGAAAAAGACACTACCCTTCCCTTCCAAAGCGCTAAAAGATCCCACTACAGGTAAGTTTAAACGTTTTGTTAATATGCTTCGAGAACTGAACGTCTCTATTCCTGTTACAGAAGCTCTGCAAGAGATGCCTGCATATGTCAAATTCCTGAAGGAAATCCTGAGCAAGAAGCAATCCATCTCAGAGATCGTTGGTGAATGCAAAGTGCTCCACTTCCCTGAGAAGAGACCTGACCCTGGTAAGTTTTCTGTTACTTTGGGATTTGGACAATATAAATATGAGTCCTTGTGTGATTTAGGTTAGGAGTAAGCGTGAGCATCATGCCCTTATCAATCTGGCGGAAGGTGAAGATAGGATGTATAGAGCATGTGGATGCCAAGCTATACATGGCAAACAATACAGTGGTCATCCCTACAGGTATGGTTGAGAATGTCCCCGTTCAGGTTGGTAAATTCTTTATTCCAGCTGATTTCCTTATAATAGATTGTGCTGAAGATCCTACTAGCCCTATTATTCTTGGTAGACCATTCTTAGCTACTGCAGATGCCAAGATCAGTGTCAAACAGCGATTGCTCACCTTCACCATAGGCGACGAGGTCTTAGACTTCTCTTTTCGCCCTGGAAATGAGGAAATTTCATGGCTGGAGGTGAAGAGCATCAGCAACCACGAGATCAAGCAAACAACGGAGGAAAGCACCAGAGGCCAACTCAATATCGACAAGCTGTCCTCAATATCGACCAAAGCTGTAATCGATGTCGACCAAACTTCATTGACATCGACTTCCTCTGCTAAGCACCAGACTTGCCCAGAGCCTAAGTATGGGGTCCTTGTACTCGATATCGACCAATCTTGCTCGATATCGACTAACCATAAGCCCAAAGATTTCTGTTTTGGGCATGAAATGGTAAGTTCAGGTATGGATTCTACTCCTCCTCAGTCCATTAAGAAATTTATAAATAATTCAAGGGGAGGTAGGGCCCCGTGGTGAGAGAATCTGCGGAAATTGAGAGCGGGAAAGAGAAAGAAGGGAGAAAAGAAAGATTATGCAAGCAACCACCTGTCAGCTGAGCTTACATATTACAATCAGGACCTAGATGATCCAGGAGAAGGGCCGAGCACAAGCGGGCCTCACATTAATGGTCCTTGAGCACAAATAGAGAAGTCGGCCTAGCGACTCTAAAATCTAGAGCATGTATATAAAACTTTTGAATTTTTGGGACTTTGAAACTTTTGATTTTGGTTTTGGTTTTTGTTTTTGTTTTTTTTAGTTTAGAATACTTCATGTGGAAGGTCTTGTCTTTGTGTGCAATCTAACATTTTTAGGTCGGCAAGCATAAAAGGGTCGCGAAAGGTGGAATAAGAAGTCCATGAAAAACAATCGGAATCAGCTAGGCCAGTCGAGAACGACCAAGAGGAGCAGCCCAGAAGTTCATCGATATCAAGTAGGCCAACTCGATATCGACTAAGCCAGTAGAATCTCCTCGACTTCAGATTCCACTCGACGCAGACAGCCTACTCGATATCGAGTACAGTACTCGATATCGACAAGACCAGTTCCTCGACATGCCCTATTTTGCCTTCCTCGACATATTATTCAGTGAGTTCCTTTCTTTACTCTTGCTTTTATTTGATTTTATACAGTGGGGACACTGTATATTTTAAGTATGGGGTGGGGGAAGAGCTCATTATCATGTTTTTTTCTTGTTCTTGGTTTGACATGGTGAAAGTTTAAGAAAATTTTAAATTTTTGTGCATAAAACTAAAACTCAAAACTCTATAAGACATCTCCCATTGCTTGTAAATTGTTCAAAGAAATAGTGTCATGAAAGTTATATTGAACTCGACGATGCAAAATTGGATTCATTAGAGATATAGCATGAAATTGCCTAGTAAAGGGAAGTCACAATGAAGTGCATATTTTCTTGAAAACCATGAAAAGAGGTAAAATTTGATATTGCTTTTGACATGTTGCATGATAAGAGGATGGAGGACTCTCTTTGTGTTGGAAGAATAATAGAATATACTCCTCACCACGCTTAGTGCGCGTAAACTTTATTGCTTGGTGTTTATAGGCTTGTTTAATCTTTTTAACTCAATCATCTTCTATGTGATGAGTGACTAGAACATGAAGTCTGTGGAAGTTGTTTCCAATTAGCATATCATGAGAAGGTTGGTTAGTGGTCCAGAGTGTAGGAATTACACATTGGACTCCTCCTAACATGATAGGCACATCAGATGCTATTTCATAATGAACCATGATATTATCATCGGCTATATTGACTTGAATTGGTCTACGAGATTTCTGCCATATGCATTCAGGAAATAATGCCTTCTTACCAAAGCATACAGAACATCCACTGCCTACAAAGGCACAAAATTCATAATTATTAAACCCTTCTAAGCAAATACTTATTGGGATATAAATGTTATTAGGGTTGGTAATTCTATAAATTTTCTTTAGTCATCCTCTGCTGACATATTCAAGGATTTCTTCTACCCTCATATTATATCTCCATAGAGATATCTGAGGTCTATTACCTCAATTCCCATACCTATTTCTTCTTCATAAAATGGTTCTATGAGAGTTTCATTGAGACTTCTTGTCCTTGCATCATTTTCGTAGAAAGGTTCACTAATGGTTCTAGTTTGATATCTTACTATTTGTCCTTTTGGCTCGAAACTAGAGGATCCCTCTTTTCCAAAAGAAATTGTTGGCATTGTTGGAGAGTTTACTAGTATTGAACCAGTTTCTCTAAATGGACAAGAACCTAAGTCTAGACTATGCCTTGCTAGTTCTTTTATAATTTTATTTTCTAACCTCTTGTTCAATGCTACTATTATGCTTGCTATATCTTTATCTACCACAAATTAAATGATTTGTCTTTCCTGCCTGCAGTAGTTCCCTGATTCATCAGGGTAATACTAAGATTAGGATTGAATCTAAAGCTGGGATTTATAGCCAGACTTGGACACCTAGAAAGGCTTACTGGTGGTCTAGCATTTGTATGGATTCTACCTTCTTCATTTTTGGTTAAAACCTTATCAATGTTAGTGGTTGTAGATCGAATTTTCAAATGCGTTTACCCAAATGGTTTTGAGCTTTATCTGCTCACATCCTAGCTTAATGGGCACAACTTCTTTACACCTACAACTTCGTGTTTCTCAGCTTCTACTATATGACATCTTCGTGGAGGATTTGTAGTATTTTCCAGTTTATAAACTACCTTCCAATTTAATTGTAGAAGACAAGTTCCCTTATGCATACTAATACCTTCTATTAATAATTTTATAGCCAAGAATTTAGATGCATATATAATAATCTTCCAGACTATAGTTAACACTATAAAAAAAAATTGCTTTAGAAACGGCTCTTTACCGTCGCAAAAAGTAGGGTTGCCGTCGCTAAAATGCATTCGCGACGGTTATGTGACTGCAAATCGTCGATCGCTAGCCCTAGGGTAGCAAAAACTCTTTTGCGACGGTATGTTACCATCACATAAAATTTGGCCAGGTTGTTCTATATACCTTTTAGCGCCATTTTTCCCCGCCTTTTTTTCCCATTGTGGTGTGACATGATTTTTTGCGACGCTAAAAACGCCATTGCTAATGGTTTATCAAATATTTTTTTTTAAAAAAAAGACCTAAATGAGAAACAAATTTTTTATAGTAGCCTATGCGAGATTTGCACCTGCATTTTTGTGAATAAACACATCGCTCTACCATTTGAGCTAATAGGCTTAATAATCCATGAGAGCGACTCTATTCCCTTGTTCTACTATGATTCATTATACACATCACTCTACCCTTTTCCCGTCGTTCATACATGGCTATATTAATGAAAATTTATTCTCGTTAATTAACTTTTCTCAACATAAATACACCTAAAGACATAACACATGCTCATTGTCCACACAAATCACCTAAAACAGTAGCTCAACCAACCAATTGGCAATAGCTTTAACAAGTTCAAGGAAACACTACAAGAATTCCATGTTGAAAGTAAAAGATGCAAGAAAAGTGTAAGAAGAAAAGGACATTAATAAATCTAATGAACCTTCATTATTCCTTTACATGTATAGACTTTTGAACATTTTCCATAGCCCAAGCAAAAGGTAAGGCCATCATATATAGATAAAAAAAATAATAAGTTTGTCACATATGTCAAGAGCAAAACTTCTATTTTTAGATTAAATCAGCTAATTGATGAATCCACTTATGAAACAAAGAGAATAAAAGACGAAATTTCAGAGAAACAAATGAGAAATGGCCATGTTGTAGAAATTACCTCGAATGGTATAATATGCCTTGCAGGCTGTTTAATTTCTGAGCTACAAGAACAGCCAGGAGAGTTCCAGATAGTAACACCTCCCCATATCTACATGTTAAGAAAGAAATTTAGCACGGACCTATGAAAGGAATGTTATAACCAAAATGTATACATACGTCAGAAGATTAGCAATACATATCGGGGATATAAAGCTATTTGTTTTAGAGATCTCTCAAACATAAAACATTATAAAGCTATTCGTTTTAGAGATCTCTCAAACATAAAACATCATGTGGCTTATAGCCTTGCATTTTCAATAGTTGCATTAAAATCTTTCAAAGATGGATGTAATAATTATACTAAAACAAAGACAAGTAAGATAAAGATGATCCTTCAAAGGGAAAATTCCCTTAAATCTGCTACAAGCCTACAATAAATAAAAACACGCATGTTACAAAAGTAGATGATGACCAATAATGGGAAACGATGACATGAAATAAACCAATGAATCCATTTTGATTCGCTATAAATTCAACTAAAAGGAAAGAACAATTGATTGATGACCAGGAAAAACTTTTAACATCCTTAAATACTAAAATAACATCGCCCACGCTATGTATGAAATTCAAAAAAAAAAAAAGATCTTCCAGAAATTAAGTTAAAGATTAAAACTTTGTAATAACCAGCCTTATTTCCCATTCCAGAGCCTGCCCGCCTAATCTAAAAAATGTACCGTTTCCAACTAGTTTTAACTTTTAAGTACCTAACAAAAAGGATTCCTGGATTTTGTGCTCCAGATGACATCCCATTCCCCCTTTCTTTTTTCCAGTTTTATAGATCTGCAAGAGATGCAACAGAGTGCATAGATGTTGGCGTGTAGCCAAACTCTCATATAGAGCAAGTAATTATCATATGCACAGTGTAACAGTGTGTAATCTCCTTATCATATAAGTAAATTCACAAACCAAAGGAAGAAAAATAAAGGTGTAATAAAACTATGTAATACCCTAGCTCACTCCACAGATAAACATCGCCTATCATAACCAAACGGAATATTGTCAAGATTCTGAATGGCATCAGCTCCATCACGGTCATCCTTAAAGTAAACAAAAGCATATCCTGCAAAAGAAACTGTATAAGGAGCATGCAAAATTACTGTAGTTTTTCACTACCTTAAGAAAAAACTTAAGTATCAAACAAATTACTTGCTTTTTTGTTTAAACAAGAACTTGAAAAAAGTCTCAAAACCTGAATATAAGAGCTGAAGTACATAATGATGAAGGGGCGTGGCAGCCAGGAAGAACTAAATCAAGGTAGCATACTAAATTCTAAATCCAATTAATGGCATCTGTCAATGTAATGCATGCTTCAACGTTCACAGGGGAGTGTGTTTCTTTTTTTGTACTTGTTTCTTGAAAATTCATGAATTAAGATTCAATTAGATGGATTATTCCAATGTAAATGCATCATGTAACAAGTATTCAAGAGAAGCAAGAACAGATCGCCCTGAATCTCAACCATATTTAGCAATTCACAAATTAGATTATCATATTTAGCAATCCTACATAACTAAAATCTGATCAAGTGAATAGACAACAACATCAGACTAAATCGAGCAGAGTCCCAATATGCAAATTTTGACACCTTAGTCCCATTAACATATTAAATTCAGCAGAAAAACCAAATTTAAATCTCATACACACAAGCCTACCAACAAGTTATCACCAATTCAATAAATTAGCAGCCTAGAAGGAAAAATGGAGATCACATACTTGCACTAACCTGAGGCGAATTCGAAATCTGAATTAATTCAGATTCTAAATTCACAGAGATGCGCCGAAGAAGGGGCGAGAGACGGGCGGAGATGAGAAATAGAATGATTTTGGCCTGGAAAAGAGACGGGCGAACAAGTGTTGCGAGACAGGTCGAGAGACGCCAAAGAATCACACGAGAGGAGGAGCGAGGCCGTAAGAACTGAGAATGATTAGAGGGCTGTGACTTAGGGTTCCTGCTCCCATAGACCGTCTCTCTTGACTTACTCTCCTGCTTTCACAAGATCTCATCCTCCCTTGAGTTCTTCTTCACTCATAGATTGGATCTCGTGCTCCATAATCGCTCCAAAGATGGCTCACACTCGAGGTATCTCTCATTGAAGCTTTTTCCGTTGAGAACTTGTTCGCCATGGAAGCTTCGAGCTCTCTCAAACACTCCATCTCCAGAGATCGGTCTCCGTCGGCCTCTCAAACCCTAGCTCCTCTCTAAGGCAGCTGAGGGAGTTGGATAAGCGGAGCGGCTGAGTGGGTAGGGTTTTAATTCTTTCATTTCTCCCGTACTTTCGTTTTCTTTTCTTTTTGTTTTTAATTAAAAGCCACGCCTGGCCGTCCTTAAATTGTGCGATAGGGTAAATGTAATCCGTGGCAAAACATCCATTTAGCAACGGCAAAACCATGCCGTTTCTAAACTGGTGTAGCTAAAGGAATTTTTTTTTTTGTAGTGTAGGCCTACAGATCCAAGAAACCACTCCTTGACTTAAATTAAAAACTATTCCACTAATGCATTGATCACTAAATTTTTTATGTCTAATGTCACAAATAAAATTAATGCATTGCACATCTTTTCCATAGTATTGTAATGGAGTAATTATTTCTTGAATGCCACATATAAAGATATATTTTTTAAAAAAAATTTCTTTGTTATATTTTTTAATATTTTCCCAATTAATCAAGTTCACTTCGGTTGCTTGATTTTCATTGTTCTTGACAGTTATGTCTCCAAACATTTTCAGACTCCACAACTTCTTCAAGATTAAACAAGCCTATAAACATATGAAGCGGAAGAGATACGATGATGAGGTATGCGAATTTTCTTTATGTCTTCCTTTATGCAGGCCAGCCGGGGCCCAGGAAGATGAATGGGTGGAGTCATGGAGTATTCACTCGTGGAGATTTAAGCTTCTCCATATGAAGCCCCCGGATGACATTTCACGCTTCCCACCACCTTATGAACCACCAGACCCACCTATACCTCTAGACAAAGATCCATTTAGCAACGGCAAAACCATGCCGTTTCTAAACTGGTGTAGCTAAAGGAATTTTTTTTTGTAGTGTAGGCCTACCGATCCAAGAAACCACTCCTTGACTTAAATTAAAAACTATTCCACTAATGCATTGATCACTAAACTTTTTATGTCTAATGTCACAAATAAAATTAATGCATTGCACATCTTTTCCATAGTATTGTAATGGAGGAATTATTTCTTGAATGCCACATATAAAGATATATTTAAAAAAAAAAAATTCTTTGTTATATTTTTTAATATTTTCCCAATTAATCAAGTTCACTTCGGTTGCTTGATTTTCATTGTTCTTGACAGTTATGTCTCCAAACATTTTCAGACTCCACAACTTCTTCAAGATTAAACAAGCCTATAAACATATGAAGCGGAAGAGATACGATGATGAGGTATGCGAATTTTCTTTATGTCTTCCTTTATGCAGGCCAGGCGGGGCCCAGGAAGATGAATGGGTGGAGCCATGGAGTATTCACTCGTGGAGATTTAAGCTTCTCCATATGAAGCCCCCGGATGACATTCCACGCTTCCCACCACCTTATGAACCACCAGACCCACCTATACCTCTAGACAAAGATGAGCCAGGCTAAAGAAAAAAGGGAAGTAAGCCGAGCTAGAGACTTAAAATTTAGCGCTTTCGGGAGGCAGTCCGCTATTTTATTTCTTTTTACTATTTCTTTTTTATCTTTTTTTATTAGTTAATAATAATTGTGCATAATTCTGGATTTTGAAAGTTTTTTTTGGTTCGCGTTACTAGTTTTCAGGTGCAAAGCATAAAGAAGATGAACGAAGGAAGGATGGAGTTCTATAGAGCCAGTCGACATCGACCTGATTAGTCAACATCGACCAAGGCTAGGCCGAGCCACACCAAGCAGCGGTGGCCGACATCAACCACCCTGGAGTTGCAGGAGAACACAAATTGCAGTCGACATCAACTAAGGCCGATTCGATATCGACTGCCCATGGAGGCCACCCACATCGTCTTCACCTTGGAGCAGAGTTGCAATCGATGTCGACTACCCCTTCGTCGATGTCGACTGCTGGCAATGGACAGAGGCACCTATCTCCGGTTACAAATCAACTCCTACCTATCTTGTAAGTCTTCCTTTACACCCATCTCTTATTTTTGAGCGTATACTTTGAGGAAGAAGTAATTTTTAAGTATGGGGTGGGGGTAACAACTTACTATATGCTTATGGTTTGAGAATTATTTTTGGTGGTCTTATTTTTATTTTATCGAGTCATAAAATTTTTGAAAAAATACAAAAAAAAAATATAGAAAATGTCAAAAATCACAAAAAAAAAATGCATGTTTATTTCTTGTTTTAGTCTTTATTTTTGTTTTTGGACGGATATCACCCTTATGTGTTTCGAATGGAATATGTCACGAAAGCTTAATAAATACTTTATTACGCAAAAGTGGATATTGTTAGATATATTGCAACTTATTTTCCTAGGATAGGAAATGTCATACTTGGTTTGAGAAAGTTGGAGAGTCACCATAAGGAGGTAACTCTGATGTTTTTGATACTTGTAATGGTAATATGATGGTGGACTTTATTTTCCATTTGAGCTTATTTTATACATCCTATCCATACCCATGCTTATTAGCCTCACAATTATCAATATTCCAACCTTACATTATTTTTGCTCCACATATTATACATATTGCCCATTTTCTACCGTATTTTCTATCCGGGGATTATGTTGAGAATGGAAGTAACCTTTGGAGATGTTATATGGTTATTTGTGTTGTTATTAGAGCTGGCAATTCCTGATCCGACACGAGAAACCCGACCGACTCACCCGAACCGAAACCCGACCGAACCCGAAAATTTGGCGTTATGCATAAGCCGAACCCGAAACTGAGCCCGACCGATGTTGACCCGAAATCCGAAGTGATCCGAATACAGACAAACCCGACTCAACCCGGACCCGACCTGAATTCCAACCTGACCCGATTCCCAAAAGAGCCGACTCCCAACCCGACTCGACTCCCAACTTGACCCGAATATCCTTGAATATATATATATATATATGTTAGTAGGAGGAAATCGAGAATACAAATTAAATATGAATAAAGCAAAGCAAACCAGATTCCGTCCGTTGCAAATAATTACAAGACCTCCTCCTGATGTAGCAGCGGGATGTCAGGATCGATCCTCGAGGAAGCACGTCAGCGGATCTCAGGTAGCATCAAATCTCACAGACAAATAATTAGACAGAAAGATAGAGATAACAAAGAAAAGCGGAAAAGAAAGCAAAAGTAACAACAACTTGGTCGATATCGACAACAGTCCTCGATATCGAGTACAGAAATCGACCAACAAAAACTAAAATCGACAAACAGAAACAGAAATCAAAGCAGACAACTCGATGTCGACAACCCTTCCTCAATATCGACAAGACTTGCTCGATATCGACAAAAACTCCTCGGCGTCGAGTAGGGGTGATATACGAGCTCACGAGCTCGAGTACCTTGTGTTCAAGCTCGGCTCGTTTATAAACGAGCCGAGCTCGAGCTCGAGCTCCATATGAAAACGAGCCTAAACAGGTGCTCGTACTCAGTTCGCGAGCTGGGAAGAGTACTCGAGCTCGAGCTCGTGAGCTCGTTTATACTCGAGCCGAGCTCGAGCTCGCTTATACTCGAGCTCGTGAGCTCGTTTGTTTGAATACAATTTTAGAGTTATTTTAGCCTGATTTAAGCTTGTTTTGATTCAATCTTAGCCAATAATACCCAATTTCACCATCAATAACACACTATATATACACAACACAACCAATAATGCCCGATTTAAGCAAGTTTGTTCGGTTACAATATCTGAATATCACAAGCTCGGTTTTGAAATCAAATAATCTGAAATCAGATAACCTAAAATCAAATAACCTAAAGAAATCGAAAAACTTGAAATCAAATAACCTGAACTGGATTTAAAATGTAAAGAGGGAGTCAAATCTGAGGACGAGAAGGCGGAAATCAGCCGGCGAGACCTAGAACGGAGAGAGGAAGCGGGCGACGGAGGTGAGGGTGAGTCAGCAAGAGGAGGCGAGCTCAGATCTGAGGACGAGAAGGTGGAAATCAGTCGGCGAGACCTAGATCCGAGAGAGGATGGGGGCGAGGGTGAGCCGGCGAGAGGAGGCGAGCCCAGATTTGAGGACGAGAAGGCGGAAATCAGCCGGCGAGGGACTAGATCTGAGAGAGGAAGCGGGCGAGGGTGAGCCGGCGAGAGGAGGTGAGCCCAGATCTGAGGACGAGAAGACGGAAATCAGCCGGCCAGACCTAGATCCGAGAGAGGAAGCAGGCGACGGAGGCGAGGGTGAGCCGGCGAGCCTAGATCTGAGGACTAGAGAGGAATCGGGCGATGGAGGCCGGGCGACTGGATCTGGATCTGCAGAAGTGAGTGGGAGCGGGATGAGACTTGAGAGAGTAAGAGAGTGGGAGCGGCTGGGTTAGGTTTAGGTTTAGGGGAATTAGATTTTATATATATCTAGGATTGAGGGGTCTTCGAGCTCACGAGCTACTCGGGCTCGAGCTCGAATCGAGCTCGGGATTAGGCTCGAACTCGGCTCATATATACATTCGAGCGATCCTGAGTCGAGCTTTTACCGAGCCGAGCCCGAGTCGATCCCGAGCTACTCGGCTCATGTATCAGGCCTAGCGTCGAGTAAAGACAGAAACTTAAAATTGCATCCTTTCGAACACAGAACACAGATTTCGATGAAATAAATCAATAAACTAAAGACTTCCAAGATCAGGGTTTCAACACCACAACAATAACCATGCAAAATAATACATAAAGGCATAAAAGATCATGATTTTCATCAAATAACTTTCGTTATTAACAAGTAGGAATATATAGGCTTTCACATAAACCCTAATTGTTACTAACCCTTTTCACATAATTAACCCAAGTTGCATTAAGATCACTTTCGCTTCAATAACACAAACAAGGATCACCTTCAACTCTCGCAAAAGAATCATGCTCATAGGAATAGAAAACGAATTGTAAAAAAAGATCAAACCTTTACCGCATCATCTCACATGGCTACCGTCGGGCTCACCCCGACCCTAGAAGTGGGTGGACTACTCGCTCTTCATTATCAAGAAACTCATCAATAAACAAAAAGGAATAACTTGCATCAAATAAACTAAAGAAAGCTTACAACCAATCGAAGCCAAATCCGCTTTCTCCTTTCCAACTTCTCTCGCCACAAGCTCTCTCCTCTACTCTCTCTATGTAACTAATTGTAACTAAAATTGAATAAATAAAATCCATCCCCTAAGGCTTTATTTATAGGCTTCCAACCCTTGCTAATCAAGGTAAGAAAGTCTATCTATATCTATATCTCTTTATCTACTTACTTAAAGATAAATAAAATAAATAAATCCAAAAAGGAAATATATCTAAAGTAGGTAAATCTTCCATGGAGTTGATAGATCTTGATAAGATTTGATAGATGTGGATAGAATCGGACAACTTCGGATCCAAGCAAGCCCAACTCGACTCGGACAGCTCACCGCGTAACGCGGCCCAGAAAAGATCTCCTCGATATCGAGTAAACTACTCGATATCGAGTAGTTGTGTCATCGACTTCAGCTTCACTGGTCTTGGTCGAGTAACTCCTCCCCAATCTGGCTCGGTCATGTGGTGCTGGGTTTGTCGATATCGAGTTAACTTCTCGATATCGAGTACATGGTGCTCGGCATGTCCAGTCTTCGGCTTCTCGACTTAACATCCTTCCTCGACTCAGGGAATGGCATGTGGAGTTTTGTCGATATCGAGTACATTACTCGATATCGAGTAAGGTCCTGGAGTCGGGTTGGCTTCGTCTCTCAGCTTCTCGATCAAGCTCCTACTCGACCAGGCTTGGGGTGTATAAATCTTGTCGATATCGAGTAAAGGTTCTCGATATCGAGTAATACTTGACCTCAGCTTGATTCGTCCTGGTTTTGTCATTCTTTGACTTTGGACTTCTGTAGTTGACTTCCGAGCTTTTCGTCCTGTCTAAGAACTGGTGTAAATTGCCTCGAATTCTGCGAATTTAAACAGAAACTGGTGTAGATTCCATAATTTGGCAAATAAACATCAACTACATAGATTATGTACTATTCTAGCCCATATGCATGAAATGTATGCAGAAAACGATATAAAAGTTTCTGTAAAACATGGCAGATTCGGCTCACAACAATATATATATATATATATATATATATATATATATATATATATATATATATATATATATATATATATATATATATATATATATAATACATTTACACTATAAAACAAAAAAACTATTGTAATCAATTATCGAGCTATTGATAGTTAATGTTATTTCTAAACAAAATAAAAATGTCATTGAACAAAATGAAAACTTAAAACCATTAGTGCATAAAGTGCATGCCCTCTCAATAAATTTCATTTCTTCTCTCCTCCAATTAGATTCCCTCTCAATAAATTTCATTCCTTCCCTCCTCAAATTTCATTCCTCTTATATTTTTCTCCATTCCCTCCTCAAATTTATAAATTTCATTCATTCTCTCCTCAAATTTCATCCCTCTTATATTTTCTCCCTTCCCTCCTCAAATTTGATTCCCTCTCAATAAATTTCATCCATTCTCTCCTCAAATTTCATTCCCTCTCAATAAATTTCCATTCCCTCTTATTTTCATTTCCTCATAGTTTATTAAATTTCTTTTGTAATGAATAATCTAATTAAAAAAAATAAAATTCGACGAGACAAAAATAAAATTTTACTTATGTAACAATCTATTTAACAAAAATAAAGTGATCAATCAAATCATTTGTAATGAATAAAATATAAAATCATAACTTTATTTAGACGTAAAAGATAATGATTTATAATGAATAAAATATGAAATTATGAATTATGAATATATGATAGTTTATAAGTTGTATTCGTAATTTTATATTACCTTATTTTCCAAAATTTGATGAGGGGTGAAGGGAATACTTCAAATGCATCAAATATTCGAATCCATCGAATATTCTAATTCATCGAATAATCGGAGATGAATTTATATATGAGGATTAAGGTAATCTTGTTTAGTTATTTTCATATAGGCAATAATTTGTTTACTTTATTAGTATTTAAGATTAACTCACAAAAGAGTCGGTTTACTAGATTACCCAAAACTCCAAAAGTCATAAACTCATAGTATATTCATATAGATTGATGTAAATTATTACTAGTTTACTCATTTAATGATGAATGATCGACTTTAATTCAAAGTTCTCATTTCTCAATAATAAAAGATGAGTACAATGAAGATATTATAACTTGAATCATGCACGTAGTGAAATTTCTTTTGAAAACTACTTTTTGAAAGACGCAAATAACAATCACGCAAATAACGTGAATTATCTTTTAGATAGGGAATCAAGTATGATTTTGATAACAATATATTGCCAAATTTTAATGAAATTAATAATGAATAGAATGAGTTTAGTTAGCTTACGAGTCAATGAGTAGATTATATATTGAATCATATTTAATTTTACTAAAAATACTTTTTGAAATATATAAATAACATGAATTACATATTCAATTTAATAAAATTGATTACTCGAAATTCCCGAACGAACATGATTCAACAAATTCAACCCAAAAAATTAAGAGTTTGAAACTGATGCAGTGCAAATGTCGATGACTCCTGGTGACATTGAGGAATTAATTCTTTCTCCACTAAGTTTTATCTTTCCTAGGTTTACTTATCTTTAGGAATTTAATTCAATCTTTTATCACACCAAAGCTCTACCCTTACAAGGTAAAATTGTTTCCAGTTTCTATTTAAACAAACTTATGTACTTTGATAAAATCATATTGAATATAGAATTTAGGGAACCTTTTGGCTAAAAGGTTCCTCGATTATCAATCCCAAAAGCTTATAGTTCTTACATGTTCTTATTCCCTCGGCATCATCACACAACCATCATCCAACTCACTCGATCAAACCTTAATCCAAACACAAACCCTAATTCGGAAACCGTCGCAACAAGGAAGAAGGAGGCACGACGCTTGGACCTCGACACCGGTCTCGTGCTCCTTGGCACCTGGCGCCTGGGAGCTCCCGCGCTCGCGCGCGCTCTCGCTCTCGCACCCGGGCTTCCGCGCTCACGTCTTCGCCTTCGCTTCCAGTGAGCACGACGCGGCTCCACACGCTCCCTTGCCCTCGCTCTCGCTGATCTCGCTTCTCTCTCTCTCTCTTTCCGTCGCTATTATTGTTTCAAGTTGCTGAAAATTATCCTGTCTTTACTGTCGCTATAATCTGAATATTAATTACTTGATTAATTTGTTCCAATCAGGAGATATAGAAGAACATTGCAAGATCGGGCAAATATACGACGTGGTTCTTGATCTTGAGCCCACAGGCGAAGCATCGGGTATCCCCAATGTATCAGAAACAAATGTAGACCCGCTTCTACTTGAAACCTAAATGAGACCAAACCGAGTACTGACCCGAAACCCAAACGAGAGCGACCCGATTCTGACCGAAAACCCGAATGGGTCCAACCCAATTTTGACTGAAACCAGACCAATATGAATTTCATTTTGACCGAATCCGACCCGACCCGACCAAGCCCGACACAAAATTTTTGACCGAGTTGACCCGACCCGAATTTGATCGACCTGAACCCAACCAGATGACCTGAATTGCCAGCTCTAGTTATAAATTTTTATCATTATTATTGGAGTGTGATGGCAGGATGATGATATTAATTGAAAATGTAATGAGTGAAAGAAAATCCGGTCTCCTAGAAGTTAAGGATGACGACCATGCTTGCTTGAGATGTTAGTTCAAGCGAGATGGGACACACGGGTGAGGAGTCCGAAGCACTAAGTATCCGGGGTCATTCATGACACCCATGTTTGGGACTCGCGAGAAGGAAATGCTAAGGTTAGAGAGGTAAAAGCAAATTAGTGAAAAAAGAAAAGAGTGGAGAGTGAAAGGTGAGGAAATCTAAAGAAGAACGAATGTGGTATGAATTTTGGAAAGAACTCCATTTCCTCGATTACCAATCCCAAAAGCTTCAAGTTCTTACATGTTCTTGTTCCCTCGGCATCATCACACAACCATCATCCAAATCACTCGATCAAACCTTAATCCAAATACAAACTCTTATTCGAAAACAGTCGCAACAAGGAAGAAGGAGGCACGTCGCTTGGACCTCGGGACCGGTCTCGCGCTCCTCGGCACCTAGCGCCTGGGAGCTCCCGCGCTCGCGCGCGCTCTTGCTCTTGCACCCGGGCTTCCACGCATTTTCCGCGCTCACATCTTCGCCTTCGCTTCCAGCGAGCACGACGCGGCTCCACGCGCTCCCTTTCCCTTGCTCTCGCTGATCTCACTTCTCTCTCTCTTTCCATCGCTATTAATGTTTCAAGTTGCTGGAAATTATCCTATCGTTACTGTCGCTATAATTTGAATATTAATTACTTGATTAATTTGTTCCAATCTGGAGATATAGAAGAACATTGCAAGATCGGGCAAATATACAGCGTGGTTCTTGATCTTGAGCCCACATGCGAAGGATCGGGTATTCCAAACGTATCAGAAACAAATGTAGACCCGCTTCTACTTGAAACCTGAATGAGACCGAACCGAGTACTGACCCGAAACCATAACGACACCGACCCGATTCTAACCGAAAACCCCAATGGGTCCAACCCGATTTTGACAGAAACCCGACCAATCTGAATTTCATTTTGACCGAATCCGACCCGACCCGACCAAGCCCGACACAGAATTTTTGACCGAGTTGACCTGACTCATCAGTGACCCAACCCGAATTTGATTGACCTGAACCCAACCGGATGACCCGAATTGCCAACTCTAGTTGTTATCAATGTTCTAAAAAACCCTTCATGTCCCGCCTAAACCCTTGAACTCGCCCCACCGCCAAGGCCGCCAAGGTCGTCAAAACCCGCCTAGACAGAAAAGCTCCACCATGAAATCCGCCTAGATCCCGCCTACACCCTGCCTAGACCCTTCACCCTACCCTACCGCCAAGCACTCGTCAAGTGTTTTTTGGAACATTGGTTCTTATCATTATTATTGGAGTTTCATGGTAGGATGATGATATTAATTGAAAATTTAATTAGTGAAAGAAAATCCGGTCTCCTAGAAGTTAAGGATGACGACCATGCTTGCTTGAGATGTTAGTTCAGGCGAGATGGGACACACGAGTGAGGAGTCCGAAACACTAAGTATCCGGGGTCATTCATGACACCCATATTTGCGACTCGCGAGAAGGAAATGCTAAAGTTAGAGAGGTAAAAGAAAATTAGTGAAAAAAGCAAAGAGCGGAGAGTGAAAAGTGAGGAAATCTAAAGAAGAAGGAATGTGGAATGAATTATGGAAAGAACTCCATTTCCTCGATTATCAATCCCAAAAGCTTCAAGATCTTACATGTTCTTGTTCCCTCGACATCATCACACAACCATCATCAAACTCACTCGATCAAACCTTAATCCAAACACAACCCCTAATCCGAAAATCGTCGCACCAAGGAAGAAGGAGGCACGACACTTGGACCTCGGCACCGGTCTCGCACTCCTCGGTGCCTGGCGCTTGGGAGCTCCCGCGCTCGTACGCGCTCTCGCTCTCGCACCCAGGCTTCTGCGCGTCCTCCGCGCTCACGTCTTCGCCTTCGCTTCCAGTGAGCACGATGCGGCTCCACGCGCTCCCTTGCCCTCGCTCTCGCTGATCTTGGTTCTCTCTCTCTCTCTCTCTCTCTCTCTCTCTCTCTCTCTCTCTTTCCGTCGTTATTATAGTTTCAAGTTGCTGGAAATTATCCTAAGTCTTGACAGTCGTTATAATCTGAATATTAATTACTTGATTAATTTGTTCCAATCAGGAGATATCGAAGAACATTGCAAGATCGGGCAAATATACGGCGTTGATCTTGATCTTGAGCCCACAGGCGAAGGATCGGGTATCCCAAACGTATCAGAAAAAAATGTAGACCCGCTTCTACTTGAAACCTGAATGAGACCGAACCGAGTACTGACCTGAAACCCAAACGAGACCAACCCGATTCTGACCCGATTTTGACCGAACCCGACAAATCTGAATTTTATTTTGACCGAATCCGAACCGACCAGACCAAGCCCGACATAGAATTTTTGACCGAGTTGACCCGACTCATCAGTGACCCGACCCGAATTTGATCAACCCGAACCCAACTAGATGACCCGAATTGCCAGCTCTAGTTGTTATCATTATTATTGGAGTTTGATGGCAGGATGATGATATTAATGGCAAATTTAATGAGTGAAAAAATATCTGGTCTCCCAGGAGTTAAGGATGACGACCATGCTTGCTTGAGATGTTAGTTCAGGAGAGATGGGACACACGGGTGAGGAGTCCGAAGCACTAAGTATCCGGGGTCATTCATGACACCTATGTTTGCGACTCGCGAGAAGGAAATGCTATGGTTATAGAAGTAAAACCAAATTAGTGAAAAAAGCAAAGAGCGGAGAGTGAAAGGTGAGGAAATCTAAAGAAGAAGGAATATGGTATGAATTTTGGAAAGAACTCCATTTCCTCGATTATCAATCCCAAAAGCTTCAAGTTCTTACATGTTCTTGTTTCCTCGGCATCATCACTCAACCATCATCCAACTCACTCGTTCAAACCTTAATCCAAACTTATACCCTAAACCGGAAACCGTCGCAACAAGGAAGAAGGAGGCACGACGCTTGGACCTCGGCACCGGTCTCGTGCTCCTCGGCGCCTGGGCCTCCCGCACTCGCGCGCACTCTCGCTCTCGCACCCGGCCTTCCGCCCTCATGTCTTTGCCTTCGCTTCCAACGAGCACGATGCGGCTCCACGTGCTTCCTTGCCCTCGCTCTCGCTGATCTCGCTTCTCTCTCTCTCTCTCTCTCTTTCTGTCGCTATTGTTGTTTCAAGTTGCTGGAAATTATCCTAAGTCTTTACTGTCGCTATAATCTGAATATTAATTACTTGATTAATTTGTTCCAATCAGTAGATATCGAAGAACATTGCAAGATCGGGCAAATATACGGCGTGGTTCTTGATTTTGGGCCCATAGGGGAAGGATCGGGTATCCCACGCGTATCAGAAACAAACGTAGACGTGCTTCTACTTAAACCCTGAATGAGACCGAACCGAGTACTAACCTTAAACCCAAACGAGACCGACCCGATTCTGACCCAAAACCCGAATGGCTCCAACCCGATTTTGACCGAAACCCGACCAATCTGAATTTCATTTTGACCGAATCCGACCCGATCCGACCAAGCCCGACACAGAAATTTTGACCGAGTTGACCCGACTCATCAGTGACCCGACCCGAGTTTGATCTACCCGAACCCGACCGGATGACCCGAATTTCCAGCTCTAGTTGTTATCATTATTATTGGAGTTTGATGGCAGATTGATGATATTAATGGAAAATTTAATGAGTGAAAGAAAATCCGGTCTCCTAGGAGTTAAGGATGACGACCATGCTTGCGTGAGATGTTAGTTCAGGCGAGATGGGACACACGGGTGAGGAGTCAGAAGCACTAAGTATCCGAGGTCATTCATGAAACCTATGTTTGCGACTCGCGAGAAGGAAATGCTAAGGTTAGAGAGGTAAAATCAAATTAGTGAAAAAAGCAAAGAGCGGAGAGTGAAAGGTGAGGAAATCTAAAGAAGAAGGAATGTGGTATGAATTTCGGAAAGAACTCTATTTCCCCGGATTATTAGAACCACTTGGGCAAGCTTATCCCACCTTAAGCCTTTTACCCTCCACTTCTTAATCAGCCTACAAAGTCCGCTTGATTATTGTTGCATTTATCTTTGAAAAGTGTGCTTTTATTTAACCCTCCTTTTGTCTGAAATTTTTGAAGGAAAAGTATTGGTTGATGGCAAAGTACCTTTGCAAGGATGGCATCAAGTTGTTAACGGTAATATGAAAACAAGGTCTATGATGTTGAGAGTATTTTTGCTTTATATATGTGACGAGTTAAAGTTATTGCTTGAGGACAAGCAAGCTTAAGTATGGGGTGATTTGATGTGCTCTTTTTTGGTCTTATTTAAATCATGTTTTTGGTCATATTTAAGTCTTTTATACATATTTTATATTGAGAATGTTAGGAAATTGTGTCGTTGTTGATTTATTGCAAGATATAGAGTCTACACAAAGTTTGGTGTGATTTTCAGGTATTTAGAGTTAATTTGGAGAGGTTTGGACGCACTCTGGAGCTTAAAAGAAAGTAATGAAGACATTGGAGAAGTTAATTAAGGAAGAGCGTAGGATGGTGCAGAGGGAGAAAATCCCACTTTTTTCCATTCATCATTTTGAATCAAGTTCTAATGCGGTCATGAAAGTTGTAGCCCTCGAAAAGAGTTTTCCAACGCATATTCATATGCATCAATGGGACGAACGAGGATTTGAGAAAGTGCGTTTCAAAATGAAGCAGAATGTCGAAAGCCGATGGTGCACTCGATGTCGACTAAAGCTGACTCGCGATCGACTAGGTGCACTCGACGTCAACCACTTTCACTCAACGTCGACTGAAAATCCAAAAGACGCTGTCACGGATTGGGCCGAATCCCTCAAGGATTATTTTGCACAAGATCTTTTATCTATCTTTTCATCTTTTATCTATCTTTCCATTTTTTATCTATCTTTCCTTATAATTTAGATAGACTCCTTAGTTGGAGAGATTTTATATAGAAGATAGATATATTTCTATTTATCTTATTATTTACTTTCCTTAACTAGCAAGGATTAGACTACTATAAATAAAGGCATTAGGCTTGTTTTCATTCATTCAAGCAAATTGGTCTTCGGACGCAGTAGTTAGGAGGGTGAGCGGGGAGGTGATGTGATCACACCTATGATCAATCAAGAAGCAAGACCTACTGAAGCTCCAAATGACACATCAAATGTGCAGCCTCTCGGATCCATAACTCGAGCTCGGGCAAGACGTCTTCAAGCCGACCTTCTTCAAGAACTCTTAACCATTTCCATAAACTATGAAGATCAAGGTCAAGCATTCACAAGCTTACAACAAATTGAAGATCGCAACCCGCAACCCAAGAAGCCCGGAAATGCCTCGGTTCCTGCTATTGATTATGGAGGTAAATCTTATCCAACTTCAAACTTCTCATGCATTTAAAGGCACATTGGGAAGAGAAGACATCAAGGAATACATCCCCCATGCAACTGGTGCTTTTGTGTAGAGAACAAATTCCAAGGTTGCATTTAATGCAAGCCACCTTTTCCCAAGCATGCACAAGTTGTCCACAAACTTCCTCTATATTATTCTGACCTTATAGCCATTAGAGGGCACGAAAATTATCATCATAAACCAGGTTTATATCCTTTGTTTGAAGCTTGAAAACTTCATCTCCTTCGTGAGTCATATCGAAGGTCCGATCTTGTATTTTCGGTGTCTAATATCCGTTTGTACTTGATCTTTGTTCAAGAACTTATGGTAAGTCATATCCACTTGTTTTTGTTCACCTATCCTTTATAAAATTCAGTTTGTTTTCCAGAAAATCTGAGTTTTATCATTATCACAAAAATACCAAAAATATTCCACCGAAAATGATAAGCCACATGACACCGGTCATGAGAGCAAGCCCAATGGGACTCCACAAGGGCGTGGTCAAACAAGAGGCCCTCACAATGAGACATGGCCCCGACGACC
Organism: Persicaria tinctoria; assembly: GCA_037127255.1. Taxonomy (NCBI): domain Eukaryota; kingdom Viridiplantae; phylum Streptophyta; class Magnoliopsida; order Caryophyllales; family Polygonaceae; genus Persicaria; species Persicaria tinctoria. The sequence goes on from JBANSL010000002.1 coordinate 47,599,098, forward strand.
ACATAATTACCAACATGAATTTGATGATAACATAAGTGTTAATGATCGCAGGGAGCATCAACGAGCTCATTATACTCAAGATCCACCACACCCGCAACAACCTCAACTACTTAGGATGCCCCGACGCAATCCACAAGCTCAACGTGCTAGATTTGATGGCATGTTTCATAGGAGGTACCAAAATGAGGAGCGTGAGTATCGCCAAGATATGGGGCGAGATCAACACCATGGTGTAAAGCATACCATCCCTCAATTTGCCGGAACATCTGATGTTGAGGCCTACATGGATTAGGAGTCCAAAGTTGAGTCCATTTTCGATTACTATGGGTATCATGATGCTCAAATGGTAGCTGTTGCTACCATTCATTTTTCAGATTTTGCATACTCATGGTGGCAAGAAGAAAACCAAGAGAGAGCCTATATGGGATACCCTCATATCACCACTTAGGAGGATCTCAAAACAACCCTAAGAGAAAGATTTGTGCCCGAAGATTATGTGGATCGTGTCCAAGTCAAATTGGAACGCATCAAGCAAGGATCCCGCACTCCTGATGAGTTCTACAAGGAAGTAAAGCAGCTTGTATTTAGATCGGGATTCCGCTTTCCGGAGAGGTATGTAATCTCAAAATTTATTGGTGGGCTGAATTTAGATATTGCTTCACATGTTGAAATGCAGCGTTTTGGCGCGGAAACTCAAGTTGAGGAGGTGCTGCATTACACTAACCAAGTGTACCAAAACCTTCAAAGGAGAAATGGAACACATGGCTCTAAACCTTGGAGCTCTAAACCTAGCGCAGGAGCTACCTCAAATCCATGTCACATTGAGCCAAGGAGTGAGCCCTCTAGGCCATCCACACGGCGAGAAACCCAACCACCAGTCCAAGACCCAAGAAGCAACAAGCCTTATGTTTCGAATCCAAGGGGTGAATCTGAACTCCGTACTTGGGACCTCAAGTGCTTCAAGTGCTTGGGTAGGGGTCATTCCTCTAGAGAATGCCCTACTCGAAAACAAGTTCTACTCAATGATCAAGGACGGTATGAATCTGAGGAGGAGGGCCAAGAAGAACCAACCTTAGAAGATAAAGAAGAGGAGATTCATGCTAATGTTGTTGTTGGAGAGTGTTTTGTGGTAAAGAGATCATTGATCTCCAATGATGCTCCTTCTTTGCCCACGCAAAAAGAGACCCTCTTCCATACTCGATGCCTCATCAACGACAAGGTATGTAGTGTGATAGTTGATGGAGGATCTTGTTGCAATCTTATTGATCAAGAAGTTGTAGATAGGGTTAACCTCAAATGTAGCCCACGTCCGCAACCATACACCTTGAATTGGCTGAATTCCAAGGCACCTCTAAGAGTAGACAAGCAAACCATGATTGCATTTGCAATTGGAGGGTATAAATATGAGATCCTTTGTAATGTTCTTCCCATGACAGCGTGTCACCTTCTTTTAGGCAGACCATGACAATATGATCGTGGTGTCATCCACAATGGAGTCACCAATGAGCACACATTCCAAATGGAAAGTAAGAAGATTACACTTCATCTTATGTCCCCTCATGAGATTGTGGCTGACCATGTAGCTAACTTGGAGAGAAGAAAGCAAAAGAAGAAACTAGCTATTGGTACAAATATGGGTAGTTCTCACCAGATTCTCCTAGCCAAGGCGAAAGAAGTGGAGTATGCAATTCAGGGGAGTAAAACATGTTTTCTTGTGCTTTTCAAAGATAATTTGTTAGTTTCTCAAGATTTGAATAATCTACCTCCACTTGTTTCTACTTTGTTGCAGGAATATGAAGATTTGTTTCAAGAAGAAATTCCCAATGGTCTTCCACCATTAAGGGGAATAGAGTATCAAATTGACTTCATTCCTGGAGCAACGCTACCTAATAAGGCTGCATACCGCTGTAATCCAGCTGAGACAAAGGAGCTTCAAAAACAAGTGCAATAACTTATGGAGAAAGGCTATGTGCGTGAGAGCCTAAGTCCATGTGCAGTCCCTGTCATCCTTGTGCCTAAGAAAGATGGAACATGACGCATGGGTGTTGATTGTCGAGCCATCAACAACATCACCATCAAGTATAGGCACCCCATTCCACACTTAGATGATATGCTTGATGAACTTCATGGATCGAACATGTTTTCTATGATTGATTTGAAGAGTGGCTACCACCAGATCCGAATGAAGGAAGGAGATGATATGCTCCTAGTACTTTTATGTGCTTAATGAACCATGTTCTTAGAGGTTTCCTAGGTAAATTTTTGGTGGTTTACTTTGATGACATTCTGATTTATAGCCGCACATTACATGAGCATGTTGAGCATCTTAGGCTGATCTTAGGAGTTTTGAGGGAACAAAAATTTATTGCTAACTTCAAGAAATGTCATTTTTGCTCGAATCATGTTGTTTTCCTTGGCTTTATTGTATGCAAGACAGGATTGAAGGTTGATGAAGAGAAGGTCAAGGTCATCCAACAGTGGCCTACTCGCATGACCATGACTCAAGTGAGGAGTTTTCTAGGGTTAGCGGGGTTCTACCGCAGATTTGTAAGGGATTTCAGCATATTGGCTTCTCCCTTGACCGAGCTCACCAAGAAGAATGTTCCATTTACATGGAATAAACCACAAGAAAAAGCTTTTGAAATTCTCAAGGAGAAACTAACTCATGCCCCTCTATTGGTCTTACCAGATTTCTCGAAGACCTTTGAGATAGAGTGTGATGCATCCGGCATTGGCCTTGGAGGAGTGTTGATGCAAGAAGGGCGCCCCATTGCCTTCTTTAGTGAAAAATTGAGTGGCTCTAAGTTGAACTACCCCACCTATGACAAGGAATTGTATGCTCTTGTTCGTATGCTCAGAACATGGCAACACTACCTCTTGCCTAAGGAGTTTGTCATCCATTTTGATCATGAGGCACTCAAGTTCTTAAGAGGCCAAAGCAAACTAAACAAGAGACATGCTAAGTGGGTTGAATTCATAGAAGCTTTGCCATATGTGATCAAGTATAAGAAGGGGAAAGACAATGTAGTGGCTGATGCACTCTCAAGGAGGTATTCTCTTATCTCTACCCTAGATGCTAAAATGTTGGGCTTTGCTTTCATGCGTGAATTATATGCTGATTTTGGTGAACTCTATCACATTTGCATGGATAAGGGTAGTAATGATCAGTTTTACATGAATGATTGTTATCTCTTTAAGTATGAAAAGCTTTGCATCCCTGGTAGGTCTATTCATAGATTGCTTGTTCATGAGGCTCATGGAGGTGGTTTAATGGGACATTTTGGTGTTACCAAAACCTTGAATACTTTGAAGGAGCACTTCTTTTGGCCTCGCATGCATAGGGATGTAGAAAAGTTTTGTGTTGCATGTACTACTTGTTTAAGTGCTAAGTTGAAAATGAACCCCCATGGATTGTATACTCCCCTGCCTATTCCTCATGCTCCTTGGGAAGACATTTCCATGGACTTTGTATTAGGACTTCCTCGTTCCAAACGGGGGAGAGACTCTATTTTTGTTGTGGTTGATCGGTTTTCCAAAATGGCTCATTTTATTGCATGTAATAAAACCGACAATGCTTCACATGTGGCTGATTTGTTCTTTAAAGAAGTTGTTAGATTGCATGGAATTCCTAAGACAATTGTCTCTGATCGTGATGCTAAGTTTCTTAGTTATTTTTGGAAAACACTTTGGTCTAAACTAGGAACTAAGTTACTTTTCTCTACTTCTTGCCATCCTCAAACGGATGGACAAATTGAAGTTGTGAATAGAACTCTTGGTGCTTTGCTTCGATCTTTGTTGAAAACTAACCTTCGTAGGTGGGGAGAATGTCTTGCTTTTGTTGAATTTGCCTACAATAGGTCAGTCCACTCGGGCACCAAGAAGACACCATTTGAAATTGTGTATGGCAAGAATCCCATCACTCCTCTTGACTTGGTTTCCCACTCCATGAAAGATCAAGAAAGTGTTGAAGGAGCAACCCAAGCTGAGCACATCAAGAGTTTACACGAGTCCACTCGTTTGCAACTTGAAAAGAGGACTGCCCAATATGTCCTTCAAGCTAACAAAGGAAGAAAGGAAATCATCTTTGAACCGGGTGATCTTGTATGGATTCACCTTAGAAAAGATCGATTTCCAACATTGAGAAATTCCAGGCTGAAGCCAAGAGGAGATGGCTCATTTCAAGTGCTTGAAAAGATCAACAACAATGCCTACAAAATTGAGCTTCCCGGTGAGTATGGTGTTCATGATGTGTTCAATGTTGCTGACTTGTCTCATTTTGTTGTATGTGATGATGAACAAGATGACGGGTCTGATTCAAGGTCGAATCCTTTTCAAGGAAGGGAGGATGATGTGATCACACCTATGATCAATCAAGAAGAAAGACCTACTGAAGCTCCAAATGACACATCAAATGTGCAGCCTCTCGGATCCATAACTCGAGCTCGGGCAAGACGTCTTCAAGCCGACCTTCTTCAAGGAATCTTAACCATTTCCATAAACTATGAAGATCAAAGTCAAGCATTCACAAGTTTACAGCAAATTGAAGATCGCAACCCACAGCCCAAGAAGCTAGGAAATGCCTCGGTTCCTACTATTGATTATGGAGGCAAATCTGATCCAAATTCAAACTTCTCATGCATTTGAAGGCACATTGGGAAGAGAAGACATCAAGGAATACATCCCTCATGCAACTGGTACTTTTGTGCAGAGAGGATCATGGCTTAGACTTTAAAACTATTTGGGTCTTGGAAGACCTTGTTTTTGTTTTACTTTGTTGGATGTTTTTCATGTTAATCTTATGATCCAACATTCGTCTAACCCATGCAGGTACTTAGTCCGATTGTGCTTATGATATATCTTTTTGACTAAGTTGCAGGGATGCACAGGTTTTGTCTTTCATCAAGGGGGAGATTGATAACTCCACTCCCTTGATGAGAATCGGAATAAGTTTCAAAGGCCTTGACAGTCTGTTCATGTCAAAGGTCTTGGAGCTTTAACAGTGTTGATGAAATACAAAACCTGCTCTTTATGTTATTATGTCCGAATATTATATTATGTTATTATATGATTCCATATTATTATTATATATTCACTAACCTTTCAGGAAGCTATTTGAATTATATCTCCTTCCATAAGTGTTCAAAGCTGAGAAAGATCAAATCGAGATCATGGCTTCCGAAGTTTCCAAAGATAGAAGATTGCACTCAAGCCATGATCCTCTCTTAGCCGTTGGAGAAGATTCCTTCCTCAAGTGGCACCGATGATCTTCACTATATAAAGGAGATGAAGAAGAGAGAGAGAACTGACGCACTTCAAGAATATCATTGCACAATCAGCCTTCAAGCATACTTCTCTCTTCAACGTGTTCTCTCTGCTTGTTCTTAAGAGTCTTATATTTTGTTTCAAAGCATTTGAGAGATACACAGTGAGCTTATAGGATATATTCAGAGAAAGTGTTATACTCGAGAGTTTATAACTCAAGAAGTGGGCACTAGGCTATTGATTCTCGAGAGTAAGAGGATTGTACTAGATAGTTGAGAGAGGTGGGGCTCTTCTAGATTGGTCTAGGACTCCAAGGGAACGTGAGTTGACTAGATTGCAATTGTATAGGAGAGAGGCTTCTCGGTGAGCTATTAGGATCCTAAGCTTTGTGAATCAATAAAGCCTGTTGAATCCTAGGGTTGTGGAAGAACCCTAGGCGGGGACGTAGGCCAAGTTCGTGCCGAACCTCGTTAAGAATTCGTTGCGTCCTTTACTTATTGCTTTACCATATTTCCGCACTTGGTTCGTGTTGTTTAACTTTGTGATTCAGGTTTTCAGAGAAAAGACTAAGTCTAATCTCAAAGGGTTTGGCAAGAGCTTCAAACGTCTTGAGACTTTCTGCGAAAAACGGACATACTCTATTCAACCCCCCTTCTAGAGTATTTCTTATTACATTGTTTTTATATTATCGAACCTTCAATTGGTATCAGAGCTTTACTCACTGCTATTTGATCTAACAATCTTGTGAGTTTTCGATCATGTCTGGTGAAGCAAGCGGAGGATTTGCACAGGGAAGGTCTACCATTAGACCACCACTATTTGTAGGAAACAACTTTGTCCACTGGAGAGCATTGATGAAGATGTTCATTATAGATCAAGATCTGGAACTTTGGAACATTATAGAGAATGGTCCGAAGTTTCCAAAGAAAGACGGACCAAATGGAACCAAAATTGCGAAGAAGGAGTCTGAATACGTCCAAGCGGATCTTGAACTCGTCTCCAAAAACTACAGGGCCATTAACTTACTATATTGTGGTCTTAGTACTGATGAGTTTAACCGTATTTCATCTTGTAGGTCAGCTAAAGAGATTTGGGACAAGCTGGTCGTCACATTCGAAGGAACCAGTCAAGTGAAGGACACCAAGATCAGCATCTTCCTTCGAAAGTATGAACTCTTCAAAATGAAGCCAGATGAGTCTATTAAGGCTATGTTCACACGGTTCATGGAAATCACAAACAACCTTGAGTCTCTCGGCAAGACCTTTGAGAATGTTGAGAAAGTGAGGAAGATATTGAGGTGCCTCCCAAAAGACAAATGGGGCCCGAAAGTGACAGCCAAAGAGGAAGCCCAAGATCTCACCACTCTACCCCTTGATGACTTGCTTGGGAAGCTGATCACACATGAGATGATTCTCAATGAAGACGATGGAGAACTTCCAGCAAGCACTAAGAACTTGGCGCTCAAGTCTAAGAAGGATGAGCCCAAAGACGTGTCTGATTCTGATGATGAGGACGATGATGAGGATGATCCCTTTGATCTCATTGCAAGGGGTCTTTATCAAATCCTCAAGATGAAGAAGCAATTCAACAACAAAGATGGATCAGAGTCTTCTAAATTTCAAGGTAAGTCTCAATACAACAAATATGACAAGAAGACTAAACCTTTGTCTTGTTTTGAATGTGGTGAAACAGACCATCTAGTGAATGATTGCCCTCAAAAGACGAAGAGTCAGTCCAAGAATGGTGATAGATGGAATGAGAAAGCCATGGTGGCAACTTGGAGTGATTCCGACTCAGGTGACTCAGATGATGAAAAGGCCAACCTTTGTCTCATGGCCTCAGGAGATGAATCCCATGATAAGCAACTTGAGGTAACCGTAAGAGAGCTCATGTCAAGTCCAAAAGAGGTACTATCGGAATTCCTTTCTAATATGATTGCCAATGAAGAGAAACTTATTGCTCAAACTAACACTCTTATCAGGAAAACCGTGGACCAGGAAGGAACTATTGAGAAACTGTCTAGGAGGGTCCAAAGTCTTGAAACTTCTTATTCGGGTCTTGACATTAAAGTCAAGACTCTTGACTCAGAGAAATCTGAACTCAAGCAAGATCTCTCGTCTCTGAGAAGTGAACATCATGACTTAGAGAACGAGAAGATCTCCCTGAATAATAAGATTCAAGACCAACAGACAGCCCTCATAAGTTTTACCAAGTCCAAGGGCACTCTTGATAGGATGTTGGGTGAGCAACAAAGTTCTCTAAACAGAAGTGGTATTGGTTACAACCCGAGGTTTTTAAAGAAGCAACACATTACCACTTTTGTAAAGGCGAAAGAAGCAGAACCTCTCCTATATGTCACCACTGTGCTAGAAAGGGACATGTAAAAGAGACCTGCCCCTATAGAAGAAAGGATCCTCATATTATTCGCAATACATTTCCTATTCACTTGAGAAAAGAACGGATAACGCAAGTTTGGGTCCCCAAAGGCACTATTTTACCAAATATGGTTTATCCCAATAAAGGATCTAAATTTGCTCACTGGTCTAGCCACAAAGGTTGATGTTTGTTTTGCAGGAGATCACCAAGGTGAAGGAGCAAAAATGGATTATATATAGTGGATGCTCGAGGCATATGAGTGGGAAGAGTTCTCTCTTTCATGATCTAAAGGAGCAATCCACATGAACAATCACTCTTGGTGACAAAGGAAAGTGCGACATTGTTGGTATTGATAGTGTTGGGAGTGATCCTAACCACTGTATTAAAAATGTTTATCTTGTTAATTGTTTGAAGTATAATTTGCTTAGTATTTCTCAACTATGTGATTATGGTAATGATGTTGGATTTAACAAAATAAGATGTTTAGTGCGCAGAGAAGATACAGGTGAAATAGTTCTAATTGCCTATCGTTATAACATCTATGCCGTGAATGCTGAGCAAGTGGCACAAGGAAGCTTAATAGTCTAAAGGCTTTGACGGTCGATCCAAAGCTCTGGCACAGGAGACTCGGTCATGTGAGTCCACATACACTACAGAAGCTTATGTCCAAAGGGCTTGTAAGAGGACTACCTGAGATGAACTTCAAAGGTATTGACATGTGCAATGCTTGCACACGAGGTAAACAAACACGTAGCTCTTTCAAACCCAAAAAGGTTGTAAGTACTTCTAGACCCCTTGAACTTTTACATATGGATTTATGTGGTCCTATGCGAGTCAAATCTCCCAATGGTAAAAAGTACATGCTTGTTGTTACATTTGATGAATGCAATGACGGTTCTTTGAGTGAAAGTGTTGCAGATCTAGTTCTTAACATCCATGAAGAGAACGAGGAAGGTGATGATGCTGCTACCAAGAACACAGAGAAGAGAAACACGCAGGAACCGATTCTCAACACTGAAGAATTGGCCCAAGGTGTTGAAGATTCGTCCAAAGCCCTTGGTGTCCAATCCAACAGTGTTGAGACGTCAGAAACTGCTGTAACTGAACCGAACAGATCCACGGAGTCAGATGTACTACAAATCAATCCTACAAGTGTGACGAATCAAGGAGCTGAGACTAGCAAAAGGAAATTCAAATACTCCTCATCACACTCATTAAAGGATATCATTTCTGACCCTACTTCTAGTGTTCAAACTCGTTCTAAACTTAAAGATCTTTGTGCTTTTCACGCGTTTGTTTCGTTTATTGAACCAAAGAAGGTAGATGAGGCACTTCAGGAGCCAGACTGGATCATTGCTATGCAAAGTGAGCTTAACAAATTTGAAAGGAACAAAGTATGGACCTTGAAGCCTAGGCCAAAGCATCAATCAGTCATTGGCACTCGATGGGTATTTCGAAACAAGCTAGATGAGAATGGTAAGATTGTGAGGAACAAGGCAAGGCTTGTTGCTCAAGGCTACAGTCAAGAGGAAGCATTCAAGGACCATACATATTGATGTAAGGCATCATTTCATTGGAGACCATGTCGAAAAAGGTGATGTGTCCATATCATTTATTTCAACTGATTATCAATGGACTGACATTTTTACTAAGCCTTTGGCAGAGGACAGGTTCACCTTCATTAGACATGAGATCGGAATGCTTAACAGGGATGCACTTTCGTAGGGGGAGCTTTCCCTTTACGAAAGATAAACTCTACTCAGTGTCGAGATCCTTGAACCTCATTTCAAAGGTTGTGAGCTGAATGGTAGAGCACATATAACGGATCAGATATGTTTGGTTGATATCTTATTAGGTATTTGATCAAATATATTTTTAATGGATTTTTATCCTTCTTTTTTTGTTACCGATTTTATTTTATCCGAGTATAGTTTATTTGTGGAAATCTTTTTAAAATCGGATAAATCTTTTCTTGCCTTTAAGATTTGAAAGGAAATTTTGAATTTTGAATTATTTTGGTAAGTCTGATTTTGGTAACTGTTTTTACTCTCCTCCCTTTGTTGAAAGACAAAAAGGGGGAGATGATTTGATGATGGTTTAGACTTTAAAACTATTTGGGTCTTGGAAGACCTTGTTTTTGTTTTACTTTGTTGGATGTTTTTCATGTTAATCTTATGATCCAACATTCGTCTAACCCATGCAGGTACTTAGTCCGATTGTGCTTATGATATATCTTTTTGACTAAGTTGCAGGGATGCACAGGTTTTGTCTTTCATCAAGGGGGAGATTGATAACTCCACTCCCTTGATGAGAATCGGAATAAGTTTCAAAGGCCTTGACAGTCTGTTCGTGTCAAAAGTCTTGGAGCTTTAAAAGTGTTGATGAAATACAAAACCTGCTCTTTATGTTTTTATGTCCGAATATTATATTATGTTATTATATGATTCCATATTATTATTATATATTCACTAACCTTTCAGGAAGCTATTTGAATTATATCTCCTTCCATAAGTGTTCAAAGCTGAGAAAGATCAAATCGAGATCATGGCTTCCGAAGTTTCCAAAGATAGAAGATTGAACTCAAGCCATGATCCTCTCTTAGCCGTTGGAGAAGATTCCTTCCTCAAGTGGGACCGATGATCTTCAATATATAAAGGAGATGAAGAAGAGAGAGAGAGGACTGACGCACTTCAAGAATATCATTGCACAATCAGCCTTCAAGCATACTTCTCTCTTCAACGTGTTCTCTCTGCTTGTTCTTAAGAGTCTTATATTTTGTTTCAAAGCATTTGAGAGATACACAGTGAGCTTATAGGATATATTCAGAGAAAGTGTTATACTCGAGAGTTTATAACTCAAGAAGTGGGCACTAGGCTATTGATTCTCGAGAGTAAGAGGATTGTACTAGATAGCTGAGAGAGGTGGGGCTCTTCTAGATTGGTCTAGGACTCCAAGGGAACGTGAGTTGACTAGATTGCAATTGTATAGGAGAGAGGCTTCTCGGTGAGCTATTAGGATCCTAAGCTTTGTGAATCAATAAAGCCTGTTGAATCCTAGGGTTGTGGAAGAACCCTAGGCGGGGACGTAGGCCATGTTCGTGCCGAACCTCGTTAAGAATTCGTTGCGTCCTTTACTTATTGCTTTACCATATTTCCGCACTTGGTTCGTGTTGTTTAACTTTGTGATTCAGGTTTTCAGAGAAAAGACTAAGTCTAATCTCAAAGGGTTTGGCAAGAGCTTCAAACGTCTTGAGACTTTCTGCGAAAAACGGGCATACTCTATTCAACCCCCCTTCTAGAGTATTTCTTATTACATTGTTTTTATATTATCGAACCTTCAATTGGTATCAGAGCTTTACTCACTGCTATTTGATCTAACAATCTTGTGAGTTTTCGATCATGTCTGGTGAAGCAAGCGGAGGATTTGCACAGGGAAGGTCTACCATTAGACCACCACTATTTGTAGGAAACAACTTTGTCCACTGGAGAGCATTGATGAAGATGTTCATTATAGATCAAGATCTGGAACTTTGGAACATTATAGAGAATGGTCCGAAGTTTCCAAAGAAAGACGGACCAAATGGAACCAAAATTGCGAAGAAGGAGTCTGAATACGTCCAAGCGGATCTTGAACTCGTCTCCAAAAACTACAGGGCCATTAACTTACTATATTGTGGTCTTAGTACTGATGAGTTTAACCGTATTTCATCTTGTAGGTCAGCTAAAGAGATTTGGGACAAGCTGGTCGTCACATACGAAGGAACCAGTCAAGTGAAGGACACCAAGATCAGCATCTTCCTTCGAAAGTACGAACTCTTCAAAATGAAGCCAGATGAGTCTATTAAGGCTATGTTCACACGGTTCACGGAAATCACAAACAACCTTGAGTCTCTCGGCAAGACCTTTGAGAATGTTGAGAAAGTGAGGAAGATATTGAGGTGCCTCCCAAAAGACAAATGGGGCCCGAAAGTGACAGCCAAAGAGGAAGCCCAAGATCTCACCACTCTACCCCTTGATGACTTGCTTGGGAAGCTGATCACACATGAGATGATTCTCAATGAAGACGATGGAGAACTTCCAGCAAGCACTAAGAACTTGGCGCTCAAGTCTAAGAAGGATGAGCCCAAAGACGTGTCTGATTCTGATGATGAGGACGATGATGAGGATGATCCCTTTGATCTCATTGCAAGGGGTCTTTCTCAAATCCTCAAGATGAAGAAGCAATTCAACAACAAAGATGGATCAGAGTCTTCTAAATTTCGAGGTAAGTCTCAATACAACAAATATGACAAGAAGACTAAACCTTTGTCTTGTTTTGAATGTGGTGAAACAGACCATCTAGTGAAAGATTGCCCTCAAAAGACGAAGAGTCAGTCCAAGAATGGTGATAGATGGAATGAGAAAGCCATGGTGGCAACTTGGAGTGATTCCGACTCAGGTGACTCAGATGATGAAAAGGCCAACCTTTGTCTCATGGCCTCAGGAGATGAATCCCATGATAAGCAACTTGAGGTAACCGTAAGAGAGCTCATGGCAAGTCCAAAAGAGGTACTATCGGAATTCCTTTCTAATATGATTGCCAATGAAGAGAAACTTATTGCTCAAACTAACACTCTTATCAGGAAAACCGTGGACCGGGAAAGAACTATTGAGGAACCGTCTAGGAGGGTCCAAAGTCTTGAAACTTCTTATTCGGGTCTTGACATTAAAGTCAAGACTCTTGACTCAGAGAAATCTGAACTCAAGCAAGATCTCTCGTCTCTGAGAAGTGAACATCATGACTTAGAGAACGAGAAGATCTCCCTGAATAATAAGATTCAAGACCAACAGACAGCCCTCATAAGTTTTACCAAGTCCAAGGGCACTCTTGATAGGATGTTGGGTGAGCAACAAAGTTCTCTAAACAGAAGTGGTATTGGTTACAACCCGAGGTTTTTAAAGAAGCAACACATTACCACTTTTGTAAAGGCGAAAGGAAGCAGAACATCTCCTATATGTCACCACTGTGCTAGAAAGGGACTTCGAGTGGTCTTATGCTCAGCTCGTGGTCTTATGCTCAGCTCGTGCTCGATCTCGTCCTCTGGAGCAATTTTCGAGTAGAATTTGGTCGACTTCGACCAGTTTGGTCGACTTCGAGTAACTCTGTCGGCTTTCAGCATTCTGCTCCGTTCTTGAAACGCACTTTTCCGAGTCCTCGTTCGTCGGATTGACGCATATGAACATGTGTTGGAAATCTCTTTTCGAGGGCTAAAACTGTCATGAAGACATCAAAACTTGATTCAGAACAATGAATGGTGAAAAGTGGGTTTTTCTCCAGCTGCACCAATCTATGACTTTCCTTTAAGCTCCAAAGTGCGTCCGATTTCTGCGAAATATGACAAAAACTTGTGTAGACCTCCACAATTGGAAAATAAACATAAACTACACATATTATGTACTATTCTATCCCAAATGCATCAAATGTATGCAGAAATCGATATAAAAGTATATATAAAACATGTCGAATTAGGCTCACAACAAACACCCCATACTTAAGCTTGCTTGTCCTCAAGCAATACTTTTAATCGTCATATAGGGGAAGAAATCAAAACTCTCAATATATTAGATTCATTCTCATATAACCCTGCAATCAATTACCATCATCGAAAAGGTACTAGTGTCACAAATCCATGCATGTGCAATTAAAAAGCAACATCTACTCACAAAAGGAGGGTTATGCAAAGCGATTCATAAGTGACAAAGCATTAATAATCAAGAGGACTTTAATTTAAGTTCAATAAGGAGTAGATTGGTAAAAGGCTAAAGGTGGGATATTTTTGGCAATGTGGTGCTAATGATCCGGGGAAATGGAGTATTTCCAAACTTTCATACCACATTCCTTCTTCATAAGATTCATCACCTTTCAATCTTACGCTCGATGCTTTTATCAATATTATGCTTTTACCTCTCTAACCTCAGCATTGCCTTCTCGCGAGTCGCAAACATGGGTGTCATGAATGGCCCCGGATACTTAGTGGTTCGGACTCCTCACCTGTGTGTCATCTCGCCGGACTATTATCTCAGCGAGCAGGGTCGATCTACCTTTATCTCCTGAGGTGATCAGATTTTCTTTCACTCATTAAATTTTTCATAATTTTTCAATTTTTCGCCAAACTCTAATAATGATATATAAGAAAAACACAAACACCATATAATAATCTCCATAATGTAACATCATTCTCAACATAATCCCCGGATAAGGTAAAGAATGGGCAATATTTGGAACATGTGGAGCAAAATATGAAATAAGGCTCAATATGGCTTTTGTGATGCATAAGCATAGGTAAAGCTAGGATATAACAATATGAGCATTATATGGAAATATAAAGTCCTCCATCCTCTTATTATGCAACATGTCAAAAGCAAAATCAAATTTTACCTCCTTTCATGGTTTTCAATAAAAATATGCACCTCATGGTAACTTCCCTTTACTAGGCAATTTCATGCTATATCTCTAATGAATCCAATTTTGCATCGTCGAGTTCAATAAAGCTTCCATGACACTTATCAAAATTTTCAATGGGGTCATTTTTTTCAAACTTTGGAAAACATGCATGTAAGCACATAAATCAATAATGAATTCCAAAATAGTCATGTATAAGCAATTCAAGAATTAAGCTTTAAATATGCACATATAATGCCAAATAAAATCAAATATGCACAAAGTAAGCCCTTCCCCCACCCCAAACGTAAACATTACAGTGTCCCCACTTTATAAAAACAAGGGTAAAGAAAGAAACTCACTAGACAGACGTGTTGAACGTCGGAAATCGAGTGCAATGTTGCTGCAGAGATGGTCAACATCGACAAAAGTTGGTCGATTTCGAGGAAGCTGGTCAATGTCGACAATGGCTACTCGAAATCGAGTGAGGTGATGCCTCCAGGGTGGTTTTCCTCGACCACAGGCTCCTTTCTACTCAGTTTTTTTTTTCGATGTCGAGTAACCTACTCGACGTCGAGTAAGTCTGCAGCTTCTTCTTCCTGCAAGATTCGTTAGACGGAAACTATCCACAATAGAAAAACATAAAAATAATGTCCAAAACCAAAAACCAAGAGCAAAAATGTCCAAAAATCCCAAAAAATAAATGTCTATTTACAAGTTCTAGATTTTATAGTCGCTAGGCCGACTCTCTCCGTTAAGCTTAAGGTGGAATTTGCAGGGCCCATGTAGCTTGGGCTTTAAACATGACTCCATTCTTGTCCATCAGCTGCAGTCCGCCTGAATGGATCTTGTTTACCGTGAAGGACCCCATCTTCTTCTTGTTGAATTTGTTGGGAAACCAATGATCCTTTGATTTGGAAACATAGGCTTTGTCACCAACCTCATACTCATTAGGCTCTTCATTGTAAATCCTACATAATCGAACATACCAAGGCAAACCTCTCTCATGTATAGATAAATCATTAATAGAAATAGGAGAAGAGATGTCCATTCCTTGGCTTACCTTCGAAGAATTGTATTCTGAAACCTCATGTTCTGGTCGATTTCGAGTAAGGGTACTCGACATTGAGGAATTCGTCTCATCTGGTGGACTACTGGTTGAAAAAGGAGAATTCGAGGAAGTAGGGTTTTGGGCCGGTCGACGTCGACCAAGTTGGTCGATGTCGAGTTGTCCTTGACTTCGAGTTGTTTGCTCGACGTTGCTGGTGTAGGTGGAGAGCTCTGAGCCTTGTCGACGTCAACCAAGTTACTCGACGTCGAGTAACTCTGGTCGACTTTGACCTCATACTTGAATCATGTCAAGGCATCCGAAAAGAAGTTAGTCGACGTCGACTTACCTTGGTCGATGTCGAGTAGATCCTCTGTGTCGTCGTTCAGAATGGCCATGATCTCCTCCACCTAGGCTTCCATATCCCTCTTTTCCAGCTCTTTGGGAGTCATATTTCTTATCTTAGGCTCCCTGTAGGTGATGTAACCAGCTGATATAGACTTTACCTCTTCCATATGACCTGTATGCTTTTCAGTTTTATTAAAGGAATACTCAATTACCTCATCGCTGATGTTGAAAGTAAGTACTCCCTTCCTTACGCCTATGTTGGCATCCACCGTCGCGAAGAAGGGCCTTCCTAGAATAATTGGACAAGCAGGGTCCTCCGCCATATCAATAACTAGGAAATCAGCAGGGACGAAGAACTTACCTACTTGTACTGGCACATTGTCCACCATGCCTGTTGGGATGACCACCGTGTTGTTTGCCATGTAAAGCTTAGCATCCACAGGCTCTGGGGCACCTATCTTAATCTTGGATCATATTGATAGAGGCATTATACTTACACTAGATCCCAAGTAACATAAAGCATTAAATCGATATTGACCAAATCCAATGGTTATACGTTCATATGGCTGCACTCCTCTAGGATCTTAACCATTGACCGCTTTTTGCTCAAGATCTCCTTAAGGAACTTTACATAAGATGTCATCTCATTAAGAGCTTCTATGAAGGGTATGGTGACATTGAGCCTCTGAAGAATCTTGATGAAGCGCTGGAACTTCTTTTCTGCTGGATCCTTTGGAGATTTTGTCGGAAAAGGCAGCTTTTTCTTCGTTGGAGGTGCTGAAGGCTGGTCGACGTCGAGTACAGGTTGGTCGAAATCGACTACAGTGGTCGAATTCGACTTGGGTTGCACGTTCTGGTCGACATCGAGTTGATGCTAATCGAAGTCGACTATGTTTTGGTCGATGTCGACTGGCTTGCTCGATGTCGAGTTGTCTCCTGCAGCTTCTCCTTCTGTGTTGGGCTCGGGCATTTGCATCTTTCTCCCACTTCTTAGATTCATTGCAGCTACTTGCCCCGCAGATTTGCCCTTAGGGTTGGGCTTACAAGATCTAGATAGCGTTCCTGACTGTCTGGGGACGCCTGCTGCTAGCTCGCCAATCTGTGTGTCAATCGATTTCCTCCAGATATCGATTTTCCCAAGCCTGGAGTTGACACCATGCATCTGAGTGTGGATGGAATTGATAGACTGCTTGGTGTCTGAATGGTTCCTCCGCATCTCCTCAAGGATGGTCTGCAGGTCATCCTTCTTACCTTCTCTGTCAGGGTGACCAGGTGCTCTGTAGGGAGGGGGATTCTGATGCTGGGGTTGGCGATAGTAGCTCCAATTTTGATTTTGATGTGGCCCTGGGTAGTGTCCCCCCGCGTACCTTACCTCCTCGTGGGTCTCTGCTGCTTGTACTTGATCGACGTGTGGGCACGCAGTGGTGTTGTGCCTCACAGACCCACATTCCAAACAATGCAAGGCTGATTTTTGGAGAGGAATTTAAATTGTTTGGTAAGGCGACGTACCTAATCGTTGTGAAATTGGTCCCTGACGTCTGGATCAACTTCCTTGGCTGGCACATACAACGGCATAGATGGGGCAGGCCTTTCATATCTTTTGTCAGAGGCGGCCGCAGAAGTCCCATAGGTGTGGTCGTAGTTAGCTAATGTCTCAAGTACTTCCCATGCTCGGCGTGGAGTGTATCCAAGATACTCATAGTTGGTCTAGTTGTTGATCCTATCTTTAGTAGGTGCATCTAGGCAGTTGAAGATGATCTCCTGGATGACGTAGGGCGGTTGGCCATGAGTAGGACAGGATTTCAGAAGCCTCTTGTAGCGCTCCCAGACTTGTGCTAGTGGTTCCCCTGGCTTTTGTCTGAAAGCTGTGATTTGTTGTCTAATGGCAGCTATCTTTGCAGGAGGAAAGAACTTGTTGAGGAACAGGTCATGTAGCTCGTTCCACGTGCGAATTGACCGTGCAGGCAATCCTTCTAGCCATTGTTGGGCTATTCCTGCAAGAGACCAACGAAAAGCCTTTAGTTTTAGATATTCCAAATTAGCACCATCAGCTATAGCTTCGCATAAGTCTATAAAAGTGGTGACATGCTCTAAAGGACATTCATTAATTCTTCCCCTAAATTGGCTCCTCTTAATTTCAGTAATAAAAGAAGGACGAATTTCAAAGTTTATAGCAGGAAGAATGATCGCTGATTCTGGAACTTCCAGAGTAGGATGCAGATACTCCTTTGCGTTGGCTGGGATGTGCCCAATCCGCTCCTCAAGTTCCCTTCTCGCGTTGACTTCGCGATCTAACCTTGCCTCCCACCGTTGTTGATTCTGTGCATATTCCGCCTCTCGTCGGGCGTGTTCAGCTTCTCTAGTGGTGAATGCCTCAATCTGTTAACGGAGTTGCTCAAGCTCCTATGCAGGTGTGAGCGGGCCCGCATTCTCGTTGTCGGATGTTGACATGAGTCTCCTCCTAAGCCTTTGCTGAAGATGAAAAAACCGCTCATGCTCGAGAATAGGGTTTATAGGCGTGCGACCAGTTCCTCGCATGCACCTGAAAAGCAAAAAGAAAAAAGCAAGTAAAAAGGAACTAAAAATAAAAACAAATATAAAGAAAAGAAATAGAACTAAAAATGGTGCGATTGATGGCTTCCCCGGCAACGACGACAATTTGTTGTTGCAGGAGGATGGTCAAGTACGAAATATAAATAAATATAAAAGCAAACTGACTCCCTGTCTCAGCAAATAAATACAAGACTTCCTCCCGTTGTAGTAGAAGGCAGTCAGGATCGATCAATGAGGAAGTGTGTCAGCGCCCGCCTTTTAAGTTCCAGAAACAACTCCTCGGAAACGACTTGGGAAGTACTCGATCTCGATCAAGTTACTCGATTTCGACTACTCAGTCGACTAACTGCAAAACAGAAACGAGCAGAAACAAAAACAAAAGCAGAAACTTTGTCGATCTTGACCAACCAACTCGACGTCGACCAAATTTTCCTCAACATCGACCAAGCTTGTCGATTTCGAGTAAACACGGAAACACAAATTTGCAACTTTTCGAACGAAAACGAATGTAAACACGAATTTAACTCAATAAACTAAAGACTTCCAAGATCAGGGTTTCAACACCACAACGATAACCATGTAAAATAACACATAAAGGCATAAAAGATCATGCTTTTCATCAAATAACTTTCGTTATTAACAAATAGGAATATAGAGGCTTTTGCATAAACCCTAATTGTTACTAACCATTTTTCAAATAATTAATCCAAGTTGCATTAAGATCACTTTCGCTTCAATAACACAAACAAGGATCACCTTCAACTTTCGCAAAAGAATCATGTTTGTAGGGATAGAAGACGAAATCGCATCAAAAGATTGTACATTTATCGCATCACCTCACATGGCTACTGTTGGGCTTACCCCGACCCTAGAAGTTGGGTGACTACTCTCTCTTCATCATCAAGAAAGACATCAATAATAAAAAGAAATAACTTTGCATTAAATAAACTAAAAGAAAGCTTACAACCTAATAAACACAACTCCGCTCTAGCAAGACAAACTCCACTCGGCCTTCACCTTCTCTCTCTCCTACTCAACTTCTCTCTCTGTCTCTCTATTGGCTTGTAGCTTGGATTATTGAATGAATAAAATCCAGCCCCCTAATGCCTTATTTATAGTATTCATTCCCTATCTAATCTAGGAAAGAATATTCTATCTATATCTAAACTTTCTATCTAATAAGATTAAGATAAAACTTGGAAATAAAATAATTAAATCTAAAAGGAAACTAGGACCGGTTGTGGATAGATCTTCCTTCTCTTGATAGAATTGACGTGCCTTGGCTTGCAAGTAACTCACATCTCTCGGACTTCTCCTCGATTTTTGAATCGGAAAGCTTCTGGAATCTCTTCGACGTCGACCAACTTCCTCGACGTCGAGTAGAATTCTTCATCTCAAGTGGTCCTACGCTCAGCCCGTGCTCCATCTCGTCCTCTGGAGCAATTGTCGGGTAGAATTTGGTCGACTTCGACCAGTTTGGTCGACTTCGAGTAACTCGATCTGTCGGCTTTCAGCATTCTGCTTCGTTCTTGAAACGCACTTTCCCGAGTCCTCGTTCGTCGGATTGACGCATATGAGCATGCATTGGAAAGCTCTTTTCGAGGGATACAACTCTCATGAAGACATCAAAGCTTGATTCAGAACGATAAATGGTGAAAAGTGTGATTTTCTCTAGCTGCACCATTCTATGACTTTCCTTTAAGCTCCAAAGTGCGTCCGATTTCGGCGAAATATGACAAAAACTTGTGTAGACCTCCATAATTGGCAAATAAACATAAACTGCACATATTCTATACTATTCTATCCCAAATGCATCAAATGTATGCAGAAATCGACATAAAAGTAGATATAAAACATGGCGAATTAGGCTCACAACAATCATCTATCTTCCACCGGCTGGTTCGAGGCTTGTTCCGACTTACTTTGTACTGAGATTTAAGGATGCTCAAGGGTGCTCAAGGGGAAACTCATCAGGAGGGAGAGGGAGAGAGAGAGAGAGAGAGAGAGACGATTGAATGGTTGTAAGTTTGAGTTTTTATTTAATATTAAGTTGTTTTCTTTTAACATGTTTTGTTTCCAATTCCCATCTTCTAGGTTTGGAGTGAGTCCAATGATAGATATGTGGTTTGATTTATGAATTCATAATTATGTGGGTCTTTATCATCGTCTACCTACGTGCTTAATCCTTTGCGAGAGTTGAGGAAATTCCTTGTTTGCGATTATGAAGCGAAAGTGAATTAATTGTGAATTTGGATAGTAATTAGGGTTTATTTGCGAAAGTCAACTAATCCTAATTAAGAAGAAGGTGGAAACAATTAGGGTTTTATGTGAGAGCCTATATTACCTAAATTGTTAGAATTTGCAAAAGTCGGTTCTTTGATATAAAGCATGCTCTTTTATGTTATTCATGATCTACACGTGTTTGTTGTTGTGGTGATCCCTTACCTTAGAAGTTTGTCTTTTTATTACTTTATTTCGTTATTTTACATATTGCACAGTTACCCAACATAGATCACCATTCCCTCTCCATCCCTTGATATCAACTAAATCTCAGTCGACATCATTTTTTATCATCGTTTGGTTAAATGTGGAAATAGACTTCTCATAAAGTAACATCATAGGATATGTATATTCCCATGAATTCTACTTCATGAGAAATGTAAAAATATGTTTGGTTGGAAATAATTTTCCATAAATTCAATTCCTATGTTTTGTTTGGTTAAACATGGAATTTTCATAGTAATTTATTTAAAATTACTCTTGTAACCTTTTTTTTCGTTTAAAATGAAAATCTATATGGGCAAATTGGAGATTTTGTTTATCAAAAAAAATTATAGAAGATTTGGGAAAAAATAATGGATGAAGTAGATCTTACCTACCCTTGCAGGGTAAGTTAAATTCCACCATTTCATTGGAATTCAAATTCCTATGAATTGAAATTCATGGGTTTTTTCATTTTAAAAAAAAATACCAAACGCATATATTGACTCTTACCTCCTGGGATTTTGAACTTTTCGGGAAGTAGAGAGCTAACCAAATGAACCCTTATTAACTAAATCGGAAGAATATATTTTTCCATTTTGAACAACAAATAACAATATAATTTTTTTATTATTTTTATGTAATAGTTAATGTATTATTTCATGTATTATATAGAATTCGAAGAATTAACACTCTACTTCATTTACATTAAGGAAATATTCTATTTTTATTTTAATTTATACTTCCTAATATATAATATACATGTACTTACCCTTAGAATCATCTATACTGCAAGGTTTGGAATCGGGAAGGCTTTAAGAAAATGATGATAAACTAGAACCATTGACTTCTCTCATGAGGACGAACCTGACTCTACTATATTATAGCGGGGTCTTGACTATAAATTTATTTGGTTGGAAAACTCTCAAATCATCTACAATGGTATTCACCACTTGAGGGGGGACATTTGTTTTAAGAGAGGAATATTGCATTGTTTTTTATCATTAAATAAATTGACCACCTTCATCATATTCATAACTTTGATTTAGAGAATTCTCTCTTTATTCTCGGTTGGAGTTAAAAACTATATAAAATATTAACTTTTTTATTAATTTTTTTAATAAAAAATTAATTAAAAAGTTAATATTTTATATAGTTTTTAACTCCTAAAAAAGCGTGCATGAATAGTAAAAGTCCATGTATTTTTGGACGGATGGAGTATGTAATATATATATATATATAGGGTGAGGTTAAAGTGAAAAAAGGGCTTAAGATGAAAATTTCTCTTAAAGTGAAAATGGGTTAAAAAAACATTCATCCCAACAGTAGAAGCAGAAGCAGGTCGATCGCTCTCGGACTGCCGCACCCACACCCGCGTCGAGCCGCACCCACACCCGCGTTGAGCAACCTCCTGCCACCAGCGCCTGGCCGCGCTCGAGCCCACCCCGGTGCGCAACCCCCGAGCACTGGCCTGGCCTGGTTCGAGCCATACGCGCCCATCCTGAGCATTCGACGCCTCACGTCGCAGCTGCGCCCGTCGGCCTCCCACGCCACCCACGAGCCACCTCCGGCCACCAGCCCCCCCAGATCGAACCCCCTCCCTAAGGCGCACCCCCCCGAGCCCGGAACCCCCATGGTCCGAGCCCAGTCGAGCTCACACCGAGCCCATCTCACCCGACTGAACTGTTCGACATTTTTGGCTCGATATACCTTCGAAAACCCGATTTTCTCTTTGTTTCAACTCGAATTTGGTATGATTTCTACCCCTAAAATTATTTATTACAATTATTTAGATTGTTTGAATGATTTAGGTTGAGATTGAAAACCTAGGGTTTGATTTAGGAGCGGAATTTGGGGATTTTTGCCAAAAGCCAAATTGATTGAAATTGATGATATGGTTGTGTTTTTGGATTGATTTTGAGCTAATTTCATGTTCATATCATTGTCAAATTGTTTATAGATCATTAGCTAATTGGATTTTAGAATTTTATATTGCGATATGTTTTATAATTTGGGGCTTTTTGCCAAAAGCCAAATTGATTGAAATTGATGATATGGTTGTGTTGTTGGGTTGATTTTGAGCTAATTTCATGTTCATATCATTGTCAAATTGTTTATGGATCATGAGCTAATTGAATTTTAGAATTTTTTATTGCGATATTTTTAGAATTTGGGGCTTTTTGCCAAAAGCAAAATTGACTGAAATTGATGATATGGTTGTGTTGTTGGGTTGATTTGGAGCTAATTTCATGTTCATAGCATTGTCAAATTGTTTGTGGATCATGATCTAATTGGATTTTAGAATTTTATTGCGATATGCTCGTTTAGGTTATTCTATTTTAGCATGAAAATCATAATTTAGCCTATTAGCTCAATTGGTAGAGCAATGTGCGTTTGCACAAAGATGTGGGTTCAAATCCCACATAGGTTACATAATAGACAAGAGCGCAACAATCGCAAATTGTTAATCATGCACATTATAATCTTAGTTACGCACAATTGTATACTACTTTTGCACAATCCTATCTTACTTTTGCACAATTGTATTATTAGATATGCACAACATAATGTTACATTTGCAAAACATAGTGTTATATTTGCACAACTTAAAGTTATATTTTGCACAATATAATGTTATATTCGCACAACATAATATTATATGTGCACAACGTAACATTATATTATTAGATATACACAACATAATGTTACATTTGCAAAACATAATGTTATATTTGCACAACTTAAAGTTATATTTGCACAATATAATGTTATATTCGCACAAGATAATATTATATGTGCACAACGTAACATTATATTATTAGATATGCACAATATAATGTTACATTTGCAAAACATAGTGTTATATTTGCACAACTTAAAGTTATATTTGCACAATATAATGTTATATATGCATTAAGTGCTTTGATGGTGGCACTGTTATGCTTAGTGATCATTCTGTGCTTAAAATTAAAGGTGTTGGATCTATTGCTTTAAAGATGTTTGATAATGTGGTAAGAGTTATTAAGGATGTTAAATGGGTTCTTGCTTTAAGAAGAAATCTGATGTCTGAAAGTGCTCTTGAAGAATTACATTATGATGTGTTCCGTTCTAAAGGTGTGAGAGTTGTTACTAAGGATGGTAAGCATGTTATTAACTACATTAGAAAAGGTGGCTTATATGAATTGCTTTCTACTCCTGTGATTAGACCCGGGAAAACGCGGGCGCGGGCCGGGCTTGGGACGGGCTTTGCTCGATATTTTATCCCGTTGTTGCGGGCGCGGGCCGGGCTAAGCCCGCTTAACGGGTTGAAAGTCGTGTCCAAGCCTGTCCGCAAATGCGGGTGCGGGTACCCACAAACCTAATCAATATTTATTTATTAAAGTTATACTAAGTTTATTATAATCAATTTTAATATATATATATATATATATATATATATATTAAGCATATAAAGCATATAATATAACATATAATATAACATATATGGCTTATGTATTATCACATCATACATTATACTTATACTTGATAGAGGATCAAGCTCTCATAGCTCAATACAACTCAGTCGAGTATAAGCTAATGTATGCATCCATACATAGTATATATTTTTCCTATATGCAATATGTATGATCATCATATACATGCATGTTACAAGCATACACACAACAATACAAGTAACATAACAAGCATACAAGACATAGGAAAGTATCACATAACATTACAGTTACACCTGAGAATTCATCAAACCCAGTAATAGTCAGATTTAAAAAAAACAGTAATATATAGTCAACCCAGAAACTGTGGCGTTGTCTTGTCCGATGATAGGGCTCGACAACCTGTGACTAAATGCCATCCACACTTGTGAACAGAGGCGGAGAGAGGGGGGCATGAGGTGGCTCGAGCCCCCTCGGTCGGGGGAAAACGTAAAATATATGTGTGTGTGTGTATTTTTTTTTTGTAATTTTTGATAATTTAAGGGTTAAAAATAGTTAAAAAGAATAATGAATCAATAGGTTTGCTTAGTTTAGTTGGTATGGGTTGCGGAATAGAATGATAAGGTCTTGAGTTTGAATCCTTATAGCTTCATTTTATGTATTTTTTCCTTCTTTTAGCTTTTTAAACTTAAAATAATTATTTAAATCATACATTTAGTGTGTTTTCTACTATATTCTTTATAACAAAAAATGTATCTTATTATATATCTTCAAAAAAAAGATCCCAAAAATATAGTTGACCCCCCCCCCCCCCGAATTTTTCCTAGCTCCGCCCCTGCTTGTGAATGATGTGCGGCCAAAGGAGAAGGGGCGACAAAGGAGAGATACATCGATGTCACTAGGGGAGGCTTTCATTTCAAGACTGCTATGGGATATAATCAGAAAAAAGGATAGCCTATGGATCAGATGGATCCATCATCAATACTTACAACAGGGAAGTGTTTGGAATGGCATGTTCATACTAAAAATGATTCCCCACTAATTAAAAGAATATTATCTATAAGGGATGCATTACTAACCTCAACAGGTTCCATAGTAGAAGCCACTCAAACACTCCAAAGCTGGTGCCATGGAGACAAATTCAAAATTGAAGATTCTTACAACTTTTTTAGAAGAAAGGCCCCTAAACCACCCTGGAGCTCGGTTGTATGGGACAGAGCAGTACTTCCAAAGCATTCATTCATACTATGGTTGGCTGCGAAAACAAGACTTGCAACTAATGATCTGATTAGATCAAGGGAAGTTGACCTCACTTGTCACTTTTGTAGTCGAGCTAATGAATCACACGAACACATTTTCTTTGCTTGTGAATTCTCCTCTACTGTGTGGTCTCAGATTAAAAATTGGCTTGGAGTATGGCGTGGGATGAGCACCCTGAAGAGTGGACTAAAGTGGCTAAAGAAGGAAGCTAGAGGAAGAGGATGGCACTCCAAGGCTCGAAGAGTAGCTTTTGCAGCAACTGTATACCAAATTTGGAGAGCAAGAAATGAAAAAGTTTTCGAGAAAAACCAAAAGTGCTGAACATGTCATACATATCAAGTTGCATGTGTACAAGGTCTTGCAACATGAGTTCTCCATCCACTTCTCGACATCAGTGACTTTGCAGCAAGCACCTATTCACCTAAATGATGAACATACATCCGGCTGAAGCGTTTCATGGTGACAGCAATGGGAAGATGTTGAGACCAAGACGCCGAGTTTGTGATCCCTTTCATATTCAAAGGCCGTTTCCTTATGTATTGCCTTTGAACCACATGGTTTGGCATGTAGCAAAACTGTCCTCGGCTTTCCCTTGTAATAGCTACTATGTAAAGGTAGCATTTTGGGTCTTAGGTGTGCTAAGGTTGCGTGAGGGTAATTCTCTTGATGGCCGAGCCGAAGGGAGAATTATCCTTACACAACCTTAGAGTGCGGGTCCGATCTCTGATAGCCTTGGCTTAAAGAAACTGGAGTTGCACCGAACCTTAGTGTTCACCACACCCTTTAGATTGGAACAACCTCAGGTTGTTTCCATGATTTTGGTACGCGGCCTTTATAGCCCACGGGCAAGGCTGCCCCCTCGACTTTGTACATATTCTTTACTTATTTTTTAATATAATTAACCCTTAAAATAAATAAAAAAAACTAGGGGAGGCGCGCGGTCGAGCCCGATGCCTTGTTAAAAATGCCTTCGTTCGCTTCTAGTTCTAGGTATGTGCTCTTTTTTTGGCAAATATCCATCTTAACCTGTTTTTTGATTGATCTTAATCAATTGGACAATGCATAAACAATAGGACTTGCAATACAGAATGGAGCTTCAAATGCTATCAAATTTAGATCTCCAATACCAACTGAAGCAGAACTTAGAACTGAATTATGGAAATGGTAGCATTATATCCTAACCCCCAAATGCCACTCGATCACCATCTCATCAACGAAGCCAACAGAAGCAAATCTCCAACAATTTGTCATCTTATAAATTCAGGGAACTTCATTTGGGTCATTGTGTTCCCCAAATTTTATCTTCTTCCTAACGACAGTCAGTAGTTAGAAATAAAATCGAACCAAAAGTGACCGTTTTGAAGAGAGGAAAAAGAAAAAAAAAAAAAAAAACTGTCCCAATAAAAAGTAGCAAACACAACAACGTTCACAAATCTAATTAAAATTAATCCCAATTAAGATATATAAATTTTAAAAGGGGAAAAACAAATATCAACAAACTAACAAAAGGAATATATGTGCATATATATATAAAAACACAACAAATTAATTAAAATCTGTCAACAAAAATCAGGTGGTTTGAAGAACGTTATCACATTCAAACTCGAGCGAGCGACGATCACAGTATGAAATTGAGGATGAGCAGCAAAATTCCAGCTCCTAGAACTGAAATCCTGCCTTTTCTTCCATTAACAGCGCTGCTGCCAATAGGAGGAGGGGGCACCATGCTTCTGAGGGGCGTCGGGGCTAGTGGGCTCATTTCAGTCCCATTGGTTTTGATGCCAAATCTCATCCCTCCAAGGCAATGTCCAGCGACATTGCATATGAACCAATACGATCTTGATTCTTTCAGCTCAATCATGTCGTCGCCTGAGTCATACTTGGCCAACACTCCTGTGCTTGTGTCGCAGGAGCGGTATGTCTCCTGTGTTACTTCATACACATTGTGCCTGCTAACTTCATATTTGAACTCTGAAAGATGGAATTATGGTCACAAGTCACAACACAACCGATTCATTTGAAGAGCTTAATTATTATTATTATTTATTCTTCTTGGGATGACCAATTAAAGTCAATAAAGAGGAATCAGCAAAATATATAGATTATGCAGCTGCGAGACGATCGATCAATTTGAAGAATGAAAGATGCTAAAGAGGGATCAATATAATTGGGGGATATACATATATAGATTCGTACCAAGAACATCGCCGGCACGAAAAGTGTACTTGTTAGACCATGTATTGTAGTCAAATCCTTCTATCCAGAGGCTATCATCTCCCACAGTGAAGACTTCAGATTTGGAACAACTGATAAACAACAAGGAACTGGTTAAGTAGTAGACAACGTAAATGTCGATAGTCAGGAAGCCATGGAAGCTGGAGAGCTTATGAATGGAAGGTCTGATCATGACTCAATTTTTTGAATGATGAATGGGTAAAGATGCATACAGAGGAGGAGATTAAATTAATTTGGTGTGGTTTCAGGGTTTAATTTTATTGACGAGGTCAGCCTCTTAATATATTACAGTATATTTAATGGGTGTGCAAGTTGACAAATTAAATTTGCATCCAATACAATAATGACTCTGTCCTCCCGGCCTATTGTCAATTGAAATAAGGATGGAATATTTCTATAATCGAATTGTATAGACTTGGTCTGAGTTTCAAATAATAATAATTAATTAATTAATATTTTACAAGCATAGTGCATTGGCATGATGCATGCATGGTGTGTATTTATGCTATTATTATTTATTGAAGAGTTCAAACTTCAAATTACAAAATAAAATATTCAATGAATTATCAAAATAATACAAACTATTAATTATAAATACAAACTTTAAAAAATATTAATTCATATAAAAAAACTAATCCGAATTACACCAACTTTAATTCGGTTCAATTTTCTAATAAAATTTCCAACAATACAATGACATCGCAATTGGAGTTCAGAATAGAATTTTAATGGCATTGGCAATGCCATTAAAATTTTCATGGTGGGTTTACGTTTGCAATGCCGCATTGAATTGACAATTGCATTGGGCAATTAATACTCATCAAATCATATGAGAGTTCAGATAGATTGCAATGCCGCATCTATCTTTATTAAAAGCATAATTGAAATAAATATACAAGATTTTTTTTAAAAAAAAGGGAACAACACAAACTAGAAAAAAAAACGATTAGCAAAAGTGGACCTCCTCTTGAAAATTTGCAAAAGTAAACCCACCATGCAAATTGGGAAAAAAATTCGGTTGATTAGTTGCGATATCCGGTCCTCATTTAGAGAAAGATAAAACGAATTGAATTGACAATTGCATTGGGCAATTAATACTCATCAAATCATATGAGAGTGTTCACTGTGGTACCGTCATCACTTCACCCTCACCTCACACTCTCGGTTACTGCTAGGCTCATCTAAGGGTGAGAATTAGTTACAATCAAGGACACATGTAAGAGGATTAGAGGTTTGAGCTAGTGTGTAGATTCAGTATAAATAAGGCTCCCTCCTTCATTGTAAACTTCAGCTTTCTGTAACAGATTCTTGATTGAACTCTCCCTTTCAATCAACAATGGTGATTTTTCTCATTTTCGTGTGTTGAATCTGAAGCATTTCTACATCACATGGTATCAGAGTGGGAAGATTCATGCGTTATCTGGAGATCTTGATCAGCAAGAGCTCTGGTTGTTTTGATTTGTTGACGTTGGCGATTCATCTGGAAATCGTTCATCATGAGACACTTATGCATCAGTTCTTCGAGGTCAAGAGCAGGAGTTGCAGATCGCATCAAGCGATCCTCTTGCGCTCACAAATTCAGACAGTCCGGGAGCGCAATTGGTAGTTGTGCGGTTCAATGGGAAGAATTTCATGAATTGGAGTCGGAATGTAAACAATATGGCACTAGGAGTGAAGTGAAAGATTGGATTCATCGATGGATCATGTGCAAGATCGGTGAATGACAACAGTATCAGCCAGTGATGGACTTGAGCTGATTACATGGTTCAATGTTGGCTCCTCAATTCCATGGATCCGGCCATAGCAGAGTCGTTCATACACTAGTACAGAATCAACATTTTACGGGACAAAACTCTCAGGGGTTTTAAAAAACACCTGAGAGAGAAATCTCGCAAGGGTTTTTTTTCAAAAACTCTTGTTAGATATACGGTTTTTTTTTTAAAATAACTGACTTTACTCTTACGGGTTTTTTTTGTTTAACTCTCGATAAACACCAAGTTATATCAGGATTTTTGATTAAAAAAAGACCCGAAATATGCCGATACATCGACGTCGTCTCCTCCCTAAACCAATTTCATCTAACCACCTACTCCCTTTTCTCTCTCCCTCTTCCTCTCATCTCGTTGGATTCATCAAAACCCTCCGATATCTCTCCGGTCTCCCTCTTCTCGACGTTTCTCCACCGGAACCCTAATTGGCCAGCCTCTTCTCCCCACTGGATCCAGAGGCGAAGACACCCATCAACAAACACAACCATCGATAACCTTAAACACCATCAGCAAAGACAACAAGATACGGTCTGAGATCTTCAACGACAACCTCCGGTTCATTGACGAGCACAACACCGTCGTCGGTCGCTCCTACAAGCTCGGCCTCAATAAGTTCCGAGCATTAGAGGCTGGTGCTCCGGTCGAAAAACCCTAACTACGCTCTTTTCCGCGCGGCAATAGGCTCCCCAAGGATGTCGATTTGCGGCCTATTGGCGCTGTTAAGGCCGTAACGATCAAGGCCAGTGTGGTGAGTTCTTCAATTTAGTGAGAAATTGGTGTTCGATCTGTCTGATTTGGCTGGAGTCTTGGTTGAAATACGGAATGAAATTGAAATTAGATAAATTAGTTTATTTATTTTTTGAATTTTCTTGGAACAAAGGGAGTAAAGTAGTTATTGAAGTTCCACTAGAAATTTGGTCCTTCTTCGAGAGATCTTGTAGCTCATACCACTCTAAAGCCCAGGTAATAACCTATCACTTTGCATCTAAATTTCTTATAAATTTCTACTATATTTTCTTTAGTTGCTATAAGATTTCTAATAGAATTTCTGAATTTGCTTATAAATTTTATGTTTTTGGATTCTGAAATTGCTTTTCAATTTCTACAACTTTTGAAATTGCTATAAAATTTACTGTGAGAAGATTCTTATTGACAAACCATATGTGACAGTAAGTAGGAGCATGGTGATGAACATGGTTGGCCTTTTTGGACAGTATCTCTATCATATCCCTGCAAATTTATGATATGCCTCTATAATATCTGTCCTTGCTAAGTATATTATTAGTAACAAGAAAGATGAAGTTCAAAGTGTGTACTTTGAATAATCGTCTGCCACTCCTGGATGAAGGTGTAAATTTTAAACAAGAAAAGGTCAAATCCATGGAAAACTATCTATAAGTTAATCTTCTACATTTTATATGATTCTCCACCGTTGTAAATTTGCTCCTAAAAATATTAATATAGGTTCTTCCTTGGTCTTACTCTTAGTCCCCTTGATGTAGCTTAATTATTTTGTTGGTGCATCAACCCACAATGTAGTAGACAATCCAGAAGAGATCCCATCTCAAGCTACACTGGAAGATCTCTGTCGAGCTGACCTAGTAAGATTCCATAGCTTAACCAAAATCCTAAATTTTGTTGCTGCAACATGCTGTCGTGTAAGCATGTGGAAAGATTTTTCTGTAGCTGACTTGGTCGAATATTTGGTCAATCTTCACAGTAGTGTTCTCTTTAATCTGATTTGGTGGACTAATTTATTCTTTATCAATGATAAATAAAACAATCAAGTCATGTTAACTAGATGGTGCTCAACTTTAATGCGTTCTGTTTTTATACATGTTGCAGTAAATTTTTCTGTCTTGAAGCTCAGATTGCTCTCCTAGTACAATTAGGAGTTCTTCGTTCCTGAATAAGGTAAAGAGAAAAAGGATTATGTTTCTGTCCTGCTAACTTGATGATTTTCATCGATTTTCCTTCGTTTGTCACTGGAAAAAAATCATTTTGGGAATTTCGTTTACTTTTTGTGTTGGAGATCCGTGCTTGTTATGTATACATCTATATGATGTAAATTGTTCGTCTATTGTTATTTTGAAATTGGTCTGTTTTGTGATGGTGGTTTGCTTCATATCTAGGTTTAATTGGTCTGTTTTATTATGATTCTGTGTTTGATTATCAAGCTAACACTTGTTTGGTTGTTTGATAATTGTCCCAGGGTTCTTGTGGATTGTGATGGAGTTTCAATGGTACTGGTGCTTTGGAAGGTGCTTACTTTCTTGCTACCGGCAACCTTGTGAGCCCAAGTGAGCAACAACGCATTGACTGTGATCATGAGGTTTGTTTCTTCCTTGTCTTGTAATGAATACATACAGCACTTCGATTAGACAATTCTGTTTGTTGGGAACATTTTCATAGTGACATAGTGCTTGAAACGAACGGTAGGCATTAAGGTTGTGATTCCGATCAAATGTTCGCAGTCCTAATTTTTTTCATATATGATTTGTGTCAATTTGTGAGATTAGTAAGTAATATGGCCTATGTGTATTGACTCTATCTTACGCTCATCTTCGAGTTTTGATGATTGTATGGTTTAACAAAAGCTTGCTTTAGTGGGTAGATTGTTTAATAGATTTTAGTTTTAGCCCTTTCATCAAACTTGTTGGGAAGTATTTCTCTGAATCTCTAACTAAATCTCTAATTGGTGGTAGTTTATGATCTTTATGTTGGGATGTATTTCTATGAATCTCTAACTAAGCTCATTATGAATGAGTCCTAATTGTTTCATATATATGATTTGTGTCAGATTGTGAGACAAGTAATATGGTCTATGTATTGAATATGTCTTCGGCTCATCTCTGGGTTTTGATGATTGTCCAACTTGTTATTACACTCAATTGAATGGTTTCATAAGCTAGTTTTAGCCCCTTCATCAAACCAATATTAGTTTACGATCTTAATGTTGGGAAGTATTAGCCTGAAACTCTAACTAAGCTCATTATGAATCAGTGTGATCCCGATGAGCAAGGTGTTTGTGACTCTGGCTGCATTGGTGAGCTGATGACAATGCCTTTGAGTACATCTTGAAGAATAGTGGGTTGATGCGTGAGGAAGACTTTCCACATACCGGTAAAGATCGCGGAACTTGCAACCTAGAACGTTGCATCAGTTACGAATTTCAGAGCACTGTCTCCCTTGACGAAAATTAGATCGCTGCTAACCTAGGTTGTTAAAAATGACCCTCTAGGTGAGCATTTTGATTTACTTATCACTCATTCTTGTTTCATAGTGCTTGAAACTATAGGCATTTAGGTTTTAAGTTTGAACAAATGTTTGCAGTCCTAATAGTTTCATATAGGATTTGTGTGAATTTGTGAGACTATTAAGTAATTTGGTCTATGTATTGACTTAGGCTTTCTTCATTGAGTTTTGATGACTGTAATACATTGTACTGGATTGTTTCATGTATATGATACAATGATACTTCGTATTTGCTATTCAAATGGGGTTTCTGAAATGGGTTTTCTAATCTGGTTTAGACCGGGTAGAAAATCCCTTTTTTTTTTATATTTTAAAAGTGCATTTCACGGGGGTTTTTTTTAAAAACTCCCGATATAGTATATCCCAGGGACGCCATTTTTAAAAATGCATTCTCTCGGGAGTTTTTATAAAAACTCCTGAGCGAAAATTATTTCTCAGGGGTTTTTATAAAACCGCCGATAAATATCTCTCACCGAGGCGAATAAAAGGGGTTGGAAAACACCCGTACAACTTGTAAAAAAAACCCCGAGAGACGTCTTTTCCTTACTAGTGATATATGCGAACTCTGCGAGGGAACTCTGACAAGATGTTGCCGAGAGATATGGACAGTGCAATGGACCTTTGCTTTATCGTTTAAAGAAGAATTTGTGCGCTGTGAATCAAGGTTCATCTTCTATAGGAGCTTATTACGGAAAGATCAAGAAAGTTTGGGAAGAAATTGCTCAGCTATATAGAGGGAATTCCTCAGTGTAACTGTGGAGTTATGGATCAGTGTAGGTGCTCCATTAAACAGAAGCTTATAGAAATGGACGCCAATAACAAGGTGGTGCAGTTTCTGATGGGACTTGATGTTGAATATGAGGGAGTTCAAAACCAGATTTTAGCTACAGATCCTATGTCATCTATAAACAAAGCGTTCTATATGGTTCAACAGGTTGAACACATAAAGCAAGGCGATTCTTTGATAACGAATTTAGATTCAAAGCAAGTGGTGAGGTGAATGCTTTGAATGCTAGTAGGCAGCAAAACTCCAATTAGAAGTAAGAGGAGTCCAACAAGTATAAGGACGACTCAAGGAAATGTGATCAATGTGGCAACAAGGGGCATCTTAAAGAAAATTGTTTCAAACTTCATGGTTATCCAGATTCTAGGAAATGCGATTATTGTGGAAACAAAGGCCATTAGAGGGACAACTGTTATAAATTGCATGGTTATCCAGATAAGGGGAAGCCATCAGGGAAGTCTAGAAAGTTTGGGAGAAGCAATGCTAATGTTATAGATGCTCAGGAGGCATGTGATAGCCCTCTTGACAATAGGGCAAAGGATGCAAAGGTTGACGGAGCCTTTAGGAATGCTTTCTGTCAGGAATTCATAAAGATGATGAAAGGCAAATAGGTCATGGCAGAATCAAAAGATTGTTATGCAGCTACTGATTTCTCAGGTAATTACAATCCATCTTGAGCTTTTTTATTGAGAAAATGATTGGTAGTCAGTTTTGGATAGTTGATACTGGTGCATCAGATCACATGCTCTATGATCAGTGTATGATGGATTGTGTTAGTAAAGCTAACAGACCAATTCAGGATGCCTTGCCTAATGGTACTGGGATCATGTTCGATACAGTGGGGACAGTTCGTTTTAGTGCCTTATTGACATTGAAGAATGTGTTGCTTGTGCCTTCATTCAAACGCAATTTATTGTCAGTTGGGAAATTGCTTGAAGAGAAGGGATTGATAGCTATCTTCAGTGCTAATTAGTGCGTTTTTCATGACCCTACCACTAAGGAAATAGTGGTCAAAGGAGAACGGATGAATGGATTGTACATCATCAAGGTTGGGCAACATGAAGGGAAAAGTAGCAACAACTCTTGGTTTAGCAAGCCACACAGTGTACATGCTGTAGAGAATTGTAATAAGCCTGTTGGCATGAATAAGTGCAATGAGTTAGAGTTAATTCATGCATATCTAGGACATATTTCTTTGTCCAAGTTACACCATCTTAAACATTTTAGTCATCTAAAGTGTAAAGATTTCTTTTGTGATAGTTGTGTATTGGCTAAACATCATCGATTTCCGTTTGAAAAAAGTTCTTTTCTTGCTGCTAAACCATTTGATCTTGTGCACCTTGATTTGTGGGGGCCGTATAAACATCCTATAGCTGATGGTTTGAAGTATTTCCTAACAGTTCTAGATGATAGAACTAGATACACATGGGTCTACTTGTTGAAGAACAAGTTGCAGGTGCTCAGAAGTCAGAACTCTTCAAAACTTCATTGCTTATGTCAAAACGCAGTTTGGTGTTGATGTCAAGCAATTTAGAAGTGATAATGGTTCAGAATTTGTTCAGTTAAGTTGCAAAAGTATGTTTGAGGATAAAGGGATTGTTCACCAGAGGAGTATCCCAGGGGTTCCTCAGCATAATGGTCGGGTAGAAAGGAAGCACAGACATCTTATAGAAACTGCTCGGGCTATGAGATTACATGCTCAGTTGCCAATCAGATTTTGGGTGATTGTGTAGTTGCAGCAGCTCATGTCATTAACAGCAATCCTAGCTTAGTGTTGCAGTGGAAAGTTTCTTATGAGTTATTATTCAATAAGGAACCAAATTATTCTGAGCTTAGAGTGTTGGGTTGCCTGTGTTTTGCTAAGATCAGACAGTCCACAAGGGACAAATTTGGAGCTCAGACTCATAAGTGCTTATTTCTTGGGTATCCAAGTGGCATGAAGGGGTATAAACTCCTAACACTAGACAGTTACAAGTATGTGTATAGCAGGGATGTCATTTTCAGAGAGGAGACATTTCCTTTTGCAACTGATGTTTTGCCACTATCTGGTATTCCTTAACCATCTCTTCCTCTTGTCAATCATGTGGATGACATTGAGTTCTTGGTTAGTGTTCAACCTGGTGGGTCTATTGATGATCTAAGGGTTGAAGTCACATCTGTTGACAGTAGCACTTTAGTGGCACCAAATTCAACTTCCAATGATTCTCACAGTGCATAAGCTGGCATTGACAGCTCTTCTTCTAATATTGATCATGTTGTTTTTCCAGTTCGTAGATCATCAAGACATATACATCCTCCTCATTTGCTGTCTCACATTTATTGTCCCACTCTTGCTCGAGATAGGGGATATGTGTCTCCTTCATTCATGGCCGCTGTTGTGTTTGCCATGTCTGAGTTCACACATGAGTATGTTGCATCTTTGAATAATGTTTTTTGCTTTCAAAGAGCCTGCA
The DNA here is from genome assembly GCA_037127255.1 of Persicaria tinctoria. Classification (NCBI taxonomy): domain Eukaryota; kingdom Viridiplantae; phylum Streptophyta; class Magnoliopsida; order Caryophyllales; family Polygonaceae; genus Persicaria; species Persicaria tinctoria. The sequence goes on from JBANSL010000002.1 coordinate 47,634,773, forward strand.
TCTTATAAGGAAGTAGCTAATGATCCTAAGTGGATAGAGGTCATGTCTAAGGAGGTTAAGGCATTGGAAGACAATCAAACTTGGTGCATGGCAGACTTGCCTGAAGGAAAGAAGGCAATTGGAAGTAAATGGATCTTGAAAATTAAGTACAAACCTGATGGTAGTGTGGAGAGGTTTAAGGCACGACTGGTGGCCAAAGGATTTACACAAGTGAAGGATAAAGACTACAAGCTTATGTTCTCACCAGTGGCTAAGCTTACTACTGTTAGAGTGGTTTTGGCTTTAGCTACTTCTAGGCATTGGAATGTTCATCAATTGGACATTAACAATGCATTTCTTCATGGGTTTTTGGATGAGGTGGTTTACATGAAGCCACCTGAAGGGTATAGCAAGGGCAAACCTGGCCAAGTGTGCAAGCTATTGAGATCATTGTATGGTCTCAAACAAGCTTCTCGCCAATGGAACATTGAATTGTCAAAGTTTCTGATTCAGATGGGTTTTAAACAATCCAAGTTTGATTATTCCTTGTTTATCAAGGGTACTGGCAGGAATCAAACTGTGGCAGTAGTATATGTTGATGATTCGTTATTGACAGGAGAAGATGAGGAGTTCATTAGTCACACTAAAGCTGAGCTGCATAGAGCCTTCACTATTAAGGATTTGAGGTTTGTGAGATACTTCTTAGGCATTGAAGTAGTAAGGTCTGCTTGGGGTACTATGTTGAACCAGCAAAAGTATATCATAGACATTCTTCATGATACTCAGATGTTAGACTGCAAACCAGCTGTATTTCTTTTGCCTAGAGGGTTGAAAATCTCATTTGATGATGGTGCTCTCCTTCCTGGCCTTGAGATATACAAACACTTAGTTGGCAGGTTACTCTACCTCAATTTGATGCGTCCAGATTTGTCTTACTTAGTGCAGCACTTGAGTCAGTTCATCGGTGAACCTCGTGTTCCCCATTTCCAAGTTGCACTTCATGTTGTTCCCCATTTCCAAACTGCATTCAGTGATGCAAATTGGGGTGCTTGTAAGTTCACTGGAAGGTTATTGAAAGGGTACTGTGTGTTGTTTGGTTCCTTGTTGGTCTCTTGGAAGACCAAGAAGCAGAAAACTGTGTCCAAATCCTCTGCTGAATCCGAATATAGGAGTATGTCTACCACTGCTAGCGAGGTTGTGTGGCTTCACAATTTTCTTGGTGATTTGTCTATTGCAGTTCCATGTCCGATTACTTTGTTTTGTGACAATAAGGTTGCACAACAAATTGCTACTCACCCTGTCTATCATGAGCGCACAAAACACCTTAATATAGATTGTCATTACATCAGGGAACGAATTGAGGAAGGTCTGATCAAGACAGCCTTTGTTCCATCTCATCTACAACTTGCTAATGTGCTTACAAAGCCGCTTGGTGAAGTATAACATCGCACTTTATCTTTCAAGTTGGACATTGTCGATGCTCCTCCATGTCCAACTTGATGGAGGGGTATGAGAGTGTTCACTGTGGTCATCACTTCACCCTCACTTCACACTCTCGGTTACAGCTAGGCTCATCTAAGTTTGAGAATTAGTTACAATCAAGGACACGTGTAAGGTGGAGGATTAGAGGTTTGAGCTAGTGTATAGATTCAGTATAAATAAGGATCCCTCCTTCATTGTAAACTTGAGCTTTCTGTAACATATTCTTGATTGAACTCTCCCTCTCAATCAACAATGGTGATTTCTCTCATTTTCGTGTGTTGAATCTTAAGCATATTTGCTTCATAAATCATTATTGGTAAAGGGGTTAAAAAGGACACAGTGCAGGCCGGGAAAAGAAAGGGAAAGTCGAAAAGGAAATGTGAAAAAGAAAGGGAAAGGGAAAGCGAAAATAAGAAAAGGAAAGTGAAAGACAAAGACTAAGAAGAGGGAAAGACACTAGTGACGTCGGCGACAACACCAATTCTAGGAACAACACCAATTCCGGCTACAACAGCATGATCAAGTAAGTACCTCTTCCCCCATACATTGTGTTGTGCTATCCTCTCCATCCCAATTTAGGGAATAACAGTCATTGGTAATAGAATAAAAACTGGATTCTTTGCATGTAAATCCCTAACTAGTCCATTTTGATGGAGTTGTAAGATTTGATTAATAATTTGTGGTGTAATCGATGTTATTGGAGTGAAAACTGTGAATTTAGAGATGACACGGGAGCTATTAGGTTGGTTAAACGCTCAAAGTGTCGTTTATAGAATGGTTAGTTATGTTGTATTGCTTGATAGCTGACAAGGAGGGGATAATTAGTGAAATGGAGAATTATAGGGGAAACATGAAGGGGTGGGTGACAAGGATGATACATGGGGAATTTCATAGGGTGTGGATACTTGGTTTCTACAATTTTGTATGAAAAATGCAACATGTAATGTGTAACGAGTAATATGGACACCATGTAGTAGAATGTGTCAATCAACCCCCATCGAGGTGTCATGAACAATGAGGTGGGTTAAACGCTTTTTGCCTTCATATCAGATGTCCACAAGCATGTTTCTGAACACCGGGTAGTAAATTGTATCAATCAACCCACCCATCCTCGCGATACCCTTGTCACAACCTCTATCTAAATGCAATTTCCGACTGCAGCTTCCCTGACAAGAAGATGCACCCTCTCCCATGCCAACACATCCGAGGCTTGGGCGGGTTCCCTAATATCGTCTACCAAGATTTCATGTCTTTGCCTACTTTCCCTACTTCATGGAGTGCTTGGACATCTAAATGGTCTTTATCTTAGCTCCCTACACAACTCCATTGAAACATTCATTTCTTTATATCAGGACATCCACTAGTATATGTTTGACACGAGGTCAAAGACCGTGTCATGACAAGGCAGGGACACAAAAATCCAATGTTGAATCAATTATTAATGACATGACTTCGTGTGTTTGAACGCGATCTTAAGTTTATTTGTTTGTAACAAGAGAATTTCACCCTAGTTGGATAAGTCCCATTAGGAGTCTCTTAGGGTGAAATCAAAAGTGATCCTTATTTAAACACTAGATGGCGATAATTTGATGTAAAAGTTGAATTGAACTACTGGAATTGATGGTTATTTGAATGATAGAGACCTACATGAAAATGGGTGATTTGTGGTTGTGTGTTTCACAAGTGTAGATTGATTCGATGGACAATGAATCATCGTAGTGTTAAAAGTCATTTAAGATACTATATATGCTGAATAGATTCGTAATACAATTGACCTGTATCCCAAAATTGATGTCTATATGAGATCGGAGCACAATTATGATTTTGAAATCAGTGAATGATTGTCTAGTTTAGGTGCTTTTGGCAAGGGGGAGACTATCCGCACGGCCAAAATATCGCCAATCACACGGTGACGGTGACGAAATTGAAAACCGTAGAAATAATATTGTGGTTTTAGTTTTGAAAACCGTAGAAAAATTCACGGCCACGGATTTGTAAACCGTGGGATTAGCTACGGTTACAGTTTTACAAACCACAAAAAAAAGCCCAAAAAAATAAAGCCTAAACAAAAGCCCAATAAAAAAACCCTAAAAAGGGGCCCAATTTCCTGCTGCCACAGTTTTGTAAACCGTGAGAACTGTGGCCCACGGATTCCCGATGATCTAGCCTTCTCCCCCCTACTGATGCCTCTACAAGCGGGATTCCCATCAGGCCATCACACCAGCCGGCCACAGTTCCACAAACCGCAGGAACTGTAGCACGCGGTTTGCAATTTCCCGATGACATAGCCCTGCCGTGTAGCCCAGTGTAGCGGTGTCGGGTAGGCCTGCGAGATTCCTCCAACTGGTCGGCGGCCACAATTTTGTAATCTGTGGGAGGGTGACCATACCTTCTATAAAACTCGACCCTTTCATTTTCATTCCGACTTCAAAAATCAAAACCGTAGTACACCTTCCTTCCTTCTCTCCAACGTAGCCTCCGTCCCCCAGTGGTTCTTCATCTCCCAACTATGGGGTGGAAAGGAATCAAAGAATGGAAGAAAGAAGTATTACGCCTGCGAGGTGGAGCCGAAGAGGGCGAGTTGGGCCCGTCGATCGACCCTCGTGTTGAGCATATGAGCGAGGTTAGTTTTAGTTTAATTTGTATGATTTTATGTGAAATTGTATGTGTAATTATATGATTAGTACTTAGGTGAAATCAAATTGCGGAACTAATTAGAACACGATTTGAAAAACAAAAATTTGTCTAAGATAATGGGTTCAACTTTAGTTTTTTGATTCATTGTAGTATACTCCGGAGTATTAGTTTGAACTTTATGTTGTTACCAATTTTAGTATTAGTTTAAGAAAAGAAAATTTTATGTGGTTAAAAATTATAGTATTAGTGTAGAAGAAATGAAAAATTTATTGTTGATGAGCGAGGGTAGTTGAATTGTAGTATTATTGGTTAAGTATTTATGTGGAATTGTATGCAATCTTAGGATTATTAGGTGAAATTAAACTTTAAGAAACGAAAATGTAAATTGTTAGCAATTTTGAAGTATAGGTATGATTTGTGTTTATTTATTGTATATGAATGACAATGATTTGAGGGAAAGTAGTAGTTAAAATAAAATTTAGGAAATGAAGAAGATAATTGTTAAAAATTATGAAGACATGAAACTCAAAATTGTAACTGGAATATAAATTTTAAGTGCAATGTCATGCATATATATTAGTTCAGAGCGAATTGTTTATATGAACTTGCAAATAAATGTGAACGTGATTAGTTATAGGAATATGTGTATAAGTGTATGGGTTGATTAAATTTAAAGCACATTGATAACTCCCTCCCTTGATGAAAATTGGAATAAATGTTTCAAAGGCTTTGACAGGATGTTTTGTGTCAAAGGCCTTGGAGCGTTAACAGTTGATGAAATACAAAACCTATATTATTTGTCCGAATATTATTTTATCTTATTATATACTTCCGTTATATTATATGTATATGTTGGACTAACCATTTCAGGAAGTATATTCGAGATTATCTCTTTCCTTTGGCGCATATGAGGAGATCTTATTCAAAAACGGATCATGGCTTCGAAGTGTCCTTATATAGAAGATTGAAGATCAAGCCTGATTCTAGAGCCGTTGGTGAAGATTCTCAGGCGCTATTCCACTCTTATATAAAGGAAAGAAAGAAGAAGACAGAGACAACAAGTGCTACACGAGTTTTCAATCATCAAGCGATTCTGTCTTCCAAAGTGTCTCTCTGCTAAGCGCTCAAAGAGTTTATTGTTTATTTCAAAGCCTTTGAGAGTCACTGTGAGCTTATAGGATATATTCATTTAAAGTGTTACTCGAGAGTGTATAACTCGGGAAGTTGCACTAGGCTATTGATTTGTGAGAGTAAGAGGATTGTACTAGATAGCTGAGAGAGGTGGGGCTCTTCTAGATTGGTCTAGGACTCCAAGGGAACGTGAGTTGACTAGATTGCAATTGTATAGGAGAGAGGCTTCTCGGTGAGCTATTAGGATCCTAAGCTAAGTGAATCAATAAAGCCTTTGAATCCTAGGGTTGTGGAAGAACCCTAGGCGGGGACGTAGGCCAAGTTGTGCTGAACCTAGTAAACAATTACTCGTGTCCTTTACTTATTGTTTTACCTTATTTCCGCACTTGGTTCGAATTGTTTAACTTTGTGATTCAGGTTTATCTCAAAGGTTTTGGTACAAGCTCCAAAAGTCTTGAGACTTTCTGTGAAAAATGGGCATACTCTATTCAACCCCCCTTCTAGAGAATTTCTTATTACATTGTTTTTACATTATCGAACCTTCACACATAGTTTATATGAAGTTGTGAATTTGAAACAGACACTGAGACGGGCAGTTTCGCAAAGAGAGAGGGTTCGCCCAACTACTTCAGCGCGAAGAGGCGATAGAGATAGACAGGGCGATATTCAGCCCGCTCGAGCCAGTACCTCGGCTTTACAGCCTCCGGGCGGTGTGGAAAGTACAGAGCCCCCTGCTTGGGTTAGTATATCACAAGGCGAGTTTGTTGGGGTCCAGCCTCTTTCCGACTCAAATGCGGAAGCTGACGTTGGATCCATGAGGGGTGCTGGTTTCCAGCCGGCACAAGACATGTACGTTGACGTTAGTGTGCCATTAGATCGCCCGGTTGTGCAACAACCTGTTGTCGAACAACCTGAACAGTGGGGTTGGGCATTACCACAGGATTCGGATTGGACAAGATCAGTGGTTGCAGATTTTTTCCAGACTCCAGTAGTGGCCTACCAACCCCCAGAAGTCCGAGTTCCTAATACTGCACCCGTGGTGGGTCCTAACTTCCAAGTCGGTCAATCTTCAACTCCCCAGATACCCTTAACTGCACCCATGGCGGGTTCAAATTTCCAATTCGGACAATCTTCATCTCAGCAGGAATAAGCTGAAGACCTTGGGCGGGACACTGAAGAGGATGTACACGCAGCTGTTCCTGATCCTGTTGCCCCAGCAGAGGAATTCGGCGACGGCATGCCTCAATATGATGAGCCCTTGAAGTGGTACAAGACACACAGAGCAAGGACGCTATGGCTAGGCCATGTAAGTATTTTATTAGCTAGTAGAACATTTTCAACTAGAAATATATACCATTTCATATGGTGATAATAATAAATGTATACATATAAATACGTGCAGAATGATAAATTGTTGAAGAGTGTACGACACACAGAGAGATTTGAACAACTGAGTTACTGGCATAGGGCCGAAGGCGGTGTAGTAGATTGGTGGCACTTTGTTCAAATGAGCGGGTTGCAAAACTTGCATGATATTAACTTTGGTAACATCGATCATTGCCTCATCCAGTCATTCGTGTACCGCTGGCATCCAGAGACTAACAGCTTTCATCTTCCTTGGGGGGAGATGACGATCACTCTGCATGATGTCCACGTGTTGTTGGGGTTACGCATTGATGGGTGCCTCATGCGGGAATCTTTATCTGCCCAAGACCGGAGGTTATTCCTAGGGCTGGGGAAAATTTCCCACGAAAACCGTACCAACACGTACCAACCGAACCAATTAAATTGATAACCAATTAAATTGACAACCAATTAAATTGGTAACCAATTGTCAGAAGTCGGTATGGTAATGGTAATCGAAACGGGAAAGTTGGGATTACCATTACCAACCGATTTGCAATTGGTTGGTACGGTAATTACCAACCAACTACTACCAATATACATTTAGGTATTTTTTTTAATTATATTTTAATTGTTTTAAGATTACATTAAGTTGGAGTATTTTTTTTTGGGTTATAAGACTTGTTGTTTGTTATTGTTGTTTATTATTCAAGTTAATAAGTACTTCGTATTTCCTATTTCTTTTTTATTTGTTATTTTATTTTTGGTACTAGTATTACCTATTAACTTGATTTCTTTTTATATTTGTTATTTTTATAAAAAAAAATTAATCAATGGAGGAATACTAGCTCGGCTTCGGATCAGACTAAAACCTAAATTTTATTCGGAAGCTAGTGGACATGTTGTTTTGAATATTATCGGGACAATTTAAGTCTTTATATTGCTTTTGTGCTTAAATGTATGAACAATTTACATATTTATGTTGTTGCTACTTATAAATTTTAAATTTTATTTAAGTTGTATTGTCTTTGATTATTTGTGTGCTTTTTTCATCAACACCCAAAACATGGTAAAATACCATTACCAACCCGTACCAAAAGTTGGTACAACCCCTTCGTTGGTTGGTAAAGGTTTGGATTTTAGGATTACCAATTATAATTGGTTGGTACGTGGTAACGACAAAAACTAATTGGTATTGTACCAATTCCACCCCTAGTTATTCCTCAGCTCTCGTCTTCAATTTGTTGCTTCAGACATTTCAACTTCTGGGAAAACTTTCTCCCACACGAAGCTCGATGCGTCGTTGTCAGAGATGAGGGCTCGGCGGAACATCCCCCCTGCAGACATAGCATCTGGTTGGCTTCTCTGTGTGTTAGGCGCATGTTTGTTGAATGATCGGTCAACAAATGGAATTCCCATCTGGGCAGTTGACTTTGTAGTTGATCATCGACGTACCGGCGACTATGCATGGGGAACAGGTGTACTAGCATACTTGTACAGACAACTTGGGGAAGCTTCTCGTGATGGATCTGGGATGATCGGTGGATGTACAGCGTTGTTGCGGGTATGTTCTGAACCCCCTTTAGAAATGCATCTATTTTAAAAGACAATCAATGGCCAAATCCTGTATATGTAAAAATTAACTCGTTGTGTAACTGCATTATAGTACTGGATATACGCTCATTTTCATATGCTGTCACCAGGAGTACCTGAGGATCGTCGCCTACATGGGGACGCCCATTGGGCAAGGAGGTATTCAGTGAGACCCGCCCCATCGTTCAAAAGGGAAAGGGTGGTGAAGTTCGTCCAACAAATAGAAAACATGCGAGCTGAAGATGTGAAGTTCATGCCGTATGAGGACAGGTTTCTTGACTTCACTCGGTTGTTGAAAGTGTCGTTGTACAGGGGCGTTATTCGTATTGGAGATATCGAGGAGCCCTACATGCACGGTCGTGTAATTCGACAGTTTGGCTTCATTCAGAACATCCCAATCCCACGTCTTATGCCGTCTAAGGAAGACCGTCCATCTGGGGCTAGACACTTGAAGCTGAAGTTTCTCTCTGCACAAGAAAAATGGGAAACTAGAAGGCACGACGAAACAGCATTTGTTGATCTTGGTGGACTTCTCTTAGCAACAAAGCCCTACAATGTTGCACTTGATTACATGTTGTGGTTCATGGTGCATGGACATCCGTACGTATTTAGCAACTCTATACAGGAGCCAATACAGGAGGAAGACGCAGCACCAGTTCCACTATATGGAGCCCGGGTTAGTTTAAACTTCTTTTCTTCTACTTGGTCAAATGTTTTAAATCTTAATACCACGTTGCCTTTGCAGCGATTAACTGTGCTAACACGAAGCCTGAGGGAAATTCTTGCACGCGGTGAAGGATTTTATTCTAGGGAGGAGATTGAAAGATATTTGGATGAGGCACTTTCACCTAACGTTCCAGTTGTGCCAACTCAAGTGAGGGCTACTCAGCAGCATTTCGATTACTGGCATCAGCACCATCAGCAGTGATCATAGGGTCATTCTTACTGGTTCGTTTTATATGTTGTGTCCATGACGATGACATAAGGAAACAACCGAAGAAGATGTCGTGAGTCTGGATGTGCCAATATAATGTCGCTAACCTCGTTACCTTCCAGTTGAGGGGACTTTCTCGATACAACGTAGTATCCTTTTTGATCAAGCGAGTGTAATGCTTGTGGTAGATCCCTCCTTCCCTCCGTCTCATCTCTCTTCATATTCGACATGGCATTGTACACTTGTCGGATGTCGGTAACACACTCACTGTCGTCAATCTTCAGACCACGCAAGACATTGCGAGGTCTTGTCCCTATCGTAGCATCACGATAAACCATCTTCTGTTGTGCGACCGGCATAGGCATGCCCAAGCAGGGTTTCCGGGAGGTCGTGATTATGGGAGCCACATATGACACGCATTGTCCACTTATCGTCGTCATGTTGATGACCCTCAAGCTCAAATTCACACCCGCATCTCCTCGACGTCAATACCCTTGTCGATGCCGGGGGAAAATCCATATCGGTATCTGCTCTTTTTATGCGCTCACCGTAGAGCTCACACACTAATATGAAGGTTCCAAATCCAGTCCGGTTGTTCTTCCATGACCGGTGTATCACGAGAACAATGTTCTTTGCACGACCCACAAAACGAGCCTACCCCTTCATATTTTTCTCGTCATGCCACACTCCGGCAAGCTCAAACATCGACGAATAATTGGTGCCCATTTCCATAGGTTGGTGTTGACTCTACATTTAAGTGCATTATCATATTTATTAATTATTATTTCACTACTATTTCAAATGATATATCAAAACTCATTTCACAAGTATATCGAGCTTTCATTTTAGAACTATAAATTATGTTTCATGCTATTCTTCTCGATTATTCTATATTACATTATATATCAAATATCATTTCACAATTATAAACTCTATTTTTCGAATAACACTATATCAAATATCATTTCACAATTATAAACTCTATTTTTCGAATAACACTATATCAAATATCATTTCACAATTTCATACAAAAACATATTTCTTTCGAATATTCTATAAATTATAATGCAATATTGATTATATCGTACCTGGAGGTTCTGAACAAGTTCTTCGGGGTGACTGTAATAGTGGGGTTGAATGGCACCTCATCTTGTGATACTTCTGAATCGGACATGATCAAATAAAAATAATTTAAGTAATAGCCTCACCGTTTAATCGATACCTTAACTTCACCTTGTGTTTCACACTAATTTCTCACTACTGCCGCTTTGTTTGCCTAGAATGAAAAGTGTCTCCCCCATTGCCCCCTTTTATAGTTTTTTTTCTGACGGTGTAACAATTTTCTTACAATTTGAAAAGTTGTGGCAGCGACAATTGCTACGGTTTTCAGATCCGTCGCCATATTATTCCCCACAGTTCAACCAGTTTTTGGAACTGTGACTGTCCAGATTCTCACGGTTTTCGAAACTGTTGCAGCCACCTTATATTTGGCGAGAAATTGGCCATGCGCTCATCAAACCTGTTTGGCAATTGGCACTCTGGTCATCTAGTGTGGTGGTGGTTCTCAAGCTTTACTCCTTTTTCAGTCAATCTTTTCACCTGACTTGTCCAGTTATAAGTTTTAATCTGATCCCTTGATTTTCGTCAATCCATTATGGGGAATCGAATTATTTACCGTTGTAGGAAAACGAAATTTATTCTTCAAATCAGGCCAGGTTAAGATCAAAAACAAAGCAAGCAGGTTAGATAATAAAGGAAAATATTCGAAAATAGACCTAAAATTGTCACACGATATGAGATAATAGCGGCACAGAAGTATACAAGTCACTGCCGAATAAAGTGAGAACACACACAGTAAGAAGAGAAAGACTGAACACTTGTTATGTTTGGTTGAGTAAGAAGAGGACCTCTAAAACAAGGCTCTGACACGAAACCTAAGAAAATACTTCAAGATGGGATGATAAAATCTTGAATGATTATGGCTTCATCCATCGTAGTCGCCCTCAGCAAATCTATCCTCTGCATAATAGACAGCCACCACTTGATTCCCACCGAATTTCCTCCCGTTCATCCCTGATCGTGCTTTGGCAGAACCATCTACATCTGCATACTCCAGAAACACCTAATGGAAGAAATTGGAGAGGATTAATTATGGACTATCCTAGTGTCTGAACCATAATAACCTGCTGCATAAAGCAAGAAAGGGGAAGAGCAGTATAAAGCAATGTCAAAAAGAATACAAACCTTTCCAACACCAGGAGATGGTTCTCCATCCAATCTAGGTCGTGGGATCACTACCTTCACTAAAGCTCCTGCAAAAGAAGAGTATTTAGATTGAATCGGCAGGTACAAGAAGACAATATGAAAAAAAAAAAAAAACATAGAGGAACTAGTCCTATGGAAGAAGGCAGAAACCACTGTAACACTGAGACAAGTCGATTTATACATACCAAACTTTTTACCCTCTTCTTCCATGTCAACCATTATGTCTTCATACTCTCCATCATCATTAAGCTCATCAGCAGTTACAACATTAGTTAAGCACACAACTTTAGTAGGTTGCGCTCCTGGCTGTAACAGGAGCCTCTGCAGAGAGAAGAGGTGAAAGCCATGAGTAAACCTTAAAATGTCACCAAAGTAGATGCAGGTCGTATATGCATGAAAAATATTATCCAGCGAAATTTGCAACAACCATTACTGATGGCTATTATAAAGAGTAGAAACCCATAGATACACATATGCTTCTTACATCAGCTTTGAAGGGATTTCCCGCTGAATCTAAAGAAGAGATATAGCTAACAACAAACACTTGAAAGGGGCCATATTTTATTTTTATTTTGAGGGGGGCCATAATTTGATGTTGAACAGATTACGCAAACAAAAATAATAATAAAGATAGCCATAATTGAAATCTTCCTACCCAAATTCATAACTAGCTTGGGTTATTAGTTTCATCACCAACAATATAAAAATCCTTGTATGCATTATACAGTCGAACAAACAAAGAACCAAAGTCTAACCTGCAATGCTATCTGCTGCTGTGCATGTAACAAAACATTCTCTTGCTCAGGCTTTGGCTGAGTAGTGCCTTGATTTGCACGTCTAACAGTGAGAGTCTTGTCGCCCATTTTGATACCATTCAAAGCTGCACAAGCAATGTCTGTGACAGTGGGGTCTTGGTAAACACAAAAGGCATAACCTTTCGAGTTTCCAGTCTCTCTATCCTTCACAAGGTCAAACCCACGAAGAGATCCAAAAGATTCAAGCAGTTCTCTGATCTGCACCTCGGTGAAGTAGTAGGGAAGCCCACCAACAAAAATCCGGTCAGGACCCTCAAGCCCACCGGCAGAACCAAGGGTTAACCCAACGGCAGCCAAGTTCAGATTAGGATTGGGCTGACTAGGGCCCAGTGTTGCAGCAAGTGAGGGGTTGTAATCACTAGGTCTTCTGACCTTAACTGGTCCACCCTGTAGGTGAGAACAAATTTCAGATGAATCTATAGGAAAGTCATTTTTCTAGTTTCAATCAGATATAAAAATTTGACATTCAAAAGGTTGGAAAAAATAACTTGCTAACTCTCTGAAAAAAGAAACTAAGAAATATTAAACAGCATCCAGAGATTAAGCTATTCCCAAGAGTATCCACATTACGTAAAATCAACATTAAAATACACATCCTCGACTCTAAGGCCTATGAACAATCATGCTCAAACATTTGGACTGTGTAAAATACCATAACAGCAAGAAAAGAGCTATAATAAGTGAATCGAATCAAAGAAAAAGAATATCACAAACCTCAAATATAATACCATCCAATGCCATTGCATTGCTAGCTTCCTCAACAGATCTCATTTCCACAAAAGCGAACTTCTTTTCATGATTGATGTAGACATTCACAACAGCGTCCCCTAAAAATGGGAAGGAAACAAGTAAGCCCGTGAATACTCCCACTATAGGTACAAGTAATCACTTCTTTACAAACCTGGACCGGCAGTGTTTCCTCCTATTGCAGCCATAACATGACTAAAAAAGGTTGCAACAGACTGGAATAAACAAAACATAAAAAAATGTTAAACGAGTCAAAGCTAATTCACCTCATCAATTGAAGGCATGAAATATTAAAAGCTGAAAGAACAAGGGGCATTGTAAGCTAGTAAAAAATCATTACAATTACTTTTTAACACTTCAGGAGCATGTGATGACACAAGCATAAAACTGCAAGTAAAATACACAGGAAAGAAAGCCCAAACAGAATATAGTGTGTACAGACTACTCTCATGGCAGATGCACACACGACAAAGAGTTGCTCTTGTGGAGAGTGCGAGTTTCTCTCGGCTGCACAGAGGACAAAGACTCAACAAAATGGACCAGAAATGCGAATTATATCTCCTGCTTTGACAAATAATATTTGTAATATTACATCCATGTTTCAATGCAAGGCCAAATGGCTAACGCACGATTTACAGAATTCCAAATTCCCTGAAATAATATTTGAAGACTGTAAACACCTTTTAGAGTAACAAAAACAAATGCCTGAAGAGAATTGCCAATGCTAAGAGGGCAAAGCATCAGATGCTTGCCATGTTAGGGAAGGGCCAAACATGCACAAATATCAGCCCATAATAGCAGCTTGCTAAAGATCTGTGTAACAGCAACTTTTCACATGCATCATTTCACATCTCCACAAAATTTTAAGTAATCAATTAATGCATGCACATTCCTAATGCTAATATGCCTCACAAATCACATTGACGTTACACGTTAGGGTATAATAACCTGCTCATTTGCTGAAGGAGGCAACCCGCCAACATAAACTCGCCTCGCATGTCTAGTAGCCTGTCAAGACAAACAACTGTTATGAAGAAAGATAAATAGTGCAAATAATCGTATAAGGGCCAAATTTAAGAGTGATCTAGTTGCCTGTTGAGTCATAGCTTGCACTGGCATAACAGGAAGAGCTCCTAGTGGCTGCCCTTGGACAAACACAGTCGTTGTCAGGATATCGTTGGCTAGGATCATTAAATAAGCAAAATTAGAAAATTGACCTGCCCAGGAGTGATTGCCGTGAACATGTTTGGAAACATTCCAGTAATAGGTGGTGTTGGAGTTGTTCCAGGTATCTGGCCTGCAAGAGCTATTTAAATGTATGGCCTCTTAGAGGGCTGTAGTGAAGTGAAGCAGAAGGGCAAACAAACAACCAAAACAAAAAGAGAAGGAAACCGCCTACCAAGGCTTCAATTACAACATAATGAGAGGCTTCAATACCGTTAATTATCTGGATATTTTGGGAAATTCAACTTAAGAATGATATATTAAAAAGCTTTTGAGATTTGTTGTCTCTTAAAATTCTAGTTATGAAAAAGCACTTAAGGAAATATATCTGATCCAAGTACTGGAGGAAATATTGCAAGACTACCCAAACAGGCAATAGATTCCGGTTGAAGACGAACAGGTGCATTGAATCCTCCTTGTATATATAAGCTACAGAACTCGGCTCACGCCCAATGTCAGCGGAATGGGGCAAAAGGCACAACATTGCCTTCTTATGCAAAAGAAAAAACACAACAGAAACAAACACCACAAACAAACACAAACCAAAATCCTCAGTTCCAGAATTATATTATCAAGTATAACAATTAACAATATTGAATAAACAATTCTGCCATCTTAGGACCAAAGAGTAAAAATGCCATTTTTGTCAAAGGATAAACAACTTACCAAAATAATGCGATGAGATTTATAAGAAATGTCAGACTACAGTAAACAAAAATCTATATGATAAACATCAAATTTCCAACAAATCGATAGTTATGTACCTGCAGCCGTTGTTATCATTGCAGAAGCAGGAGGTGCCATGTCAAAACCGCTTACCCTTCTGCTACATCCATGCACTTTATCAGACCAATTCGATAAATGCTACAGCAGACTCATGCAGCAACTTAAAACAGAATTTAAAGAATACATATATGCGCAAATTTACATGCAAAAGGAGATTGAAATTATAATTAATAACTAGTACCAAATACAATATGCGCAAATGACATTTCTTATTGGGGGGTGATTTGGGAAAAATAACAACCCTTTTTGGTGGGTATTACGAATGTGGCCCTGAGAAGGGACTCCGATATTTGATCAGATGACGTGCTCTGTAACTGTGTGATGGGTAGTAATTAACACAAGATGTGGCAACTGCTTACACAATACTATTAGAAAATATGTATGGGAAACTATATAAACTATACAAACTTATGGTGTCCCTAGTCCTACAAACCCATTTACATATATAGCCCCTTTTTCAACCTTATTCACATATATTTAGCCTTAGTAAATAGATAAAGGCTGAAACCAACCTTTAGCCAAAAGATATGGTTCCCCTACTAACCCACCACAACCTAAAAGATGTCCCCACTAACTCAGCATCACCCAGACCAAAACTATACAAACTTTAACCCTGTATGGCTTTATTTTATATACTATGCAGTGTTCAATGCTTCTCTGTTAGCATAAGGATATCCATTTTCTCCCTGATTTTAAATACAGAAGCAAGGTTGCACTCATCTCTTTGCTTTTTAAATTTTGAAAACTGTTTGAAACTTCATGAGTGAAGCGTCATACTTAAATGAGATCTCCTACTAATGTTAAAAAAAAAAAACAGCATGAGACAGCACAGTATAAGATGATAGGTGAGAATTATGACTTCATCATGGGTATTATGCTCTTCAAAAGTTCAAGGAATTCATTCTTAAGAACTGTTTACACCAAACTCTAGATTATGAAGTCTCCCTTCTCAAGACATAGAGAGACTGCTAATAAAACTCAGTAGAAAATGAACTCTCCCTACTCACGAGCCAAACTTATTTAGTATGTAAAAAGAAATAAAGAAGAAAGCAACCCAGAAAAAAACTGAAATTCTGTAAATAAACTATGCACCTTTTTGACTGTGAAGGGGATCGTGATCTTGACCTGAGCCCGGATCTGCCTTTTGAAGGTGATCGAGATCTATGTCGACGCCTGTCATCCCTATCACGATCATAATCCCTGCGCCTAAAGAATGAAGTTGTCAATCATAAAACCCTTGCTTCTCAAGACAGTTGTATAGAAGAGATTATTATTGTGTATAGTTAGTATTATGTTTTAAAAACATTAAAACTCCAAACTAATCTTTGATAAGTCAGTACTTATGCCTCAAAAACCTAAAAACATTTTTTTCCATTAATATCCACTTCCTTTGATTTTCAAGACTCTTCAATCAAGCAATTCAGATTCAGATAATATATTATATATTAAATAATTATTTTTGTTTCACAGGGCACCAACACAAAAAAGTATCGAGATCATCAAGTTCATTGGTTAAAATAACAAGTTAAAATACTCAACAAAGCGAAAAAAGCATTCAAACTTTCAGATATAACAGTCAGCTAGTCATTCTCAACTACTTGTAAGTTAATGATAACTCAAAAAGAGGCAACCCAAGACAAGACAACTATATGGAAAGATAGGGAACTGAAGTATCAGAAGATCATGTTACTACCTCTCAGATTCTCGACTTCGGTCTTCCTCATCTCTATCCCTGCCTCGTCTATCACTCCGGTCCCTATGTCTGTCTCTATGATGATCACGATCTCTATCTCGATCTCTCTCCCGATGTTTCTCTCTGTCTCGCTCCCTGTCTCTATCTCTTCCTCCATCTTTTGATTTCTCCCTGTCTCTGTCCCTTTCCCTATCTCGGTCCCTCTCCTTGTCCCGGCTCTTCTCTCCATCCCTGCTTTTTGAGGAACCTCGTTCATAATCACGAGAGGACTGCAACCAATCATGTAGCATATCAGTTTAGTTTCTTGAACAATGGATATTAGATCATTGAAAGGATGTCTAAAGAAAGAAGTGGACTGGGTTCTACCAGTAAATGGACATTAAAAAAAACTCCCTAGATAAGCTCTAGGCAAAACCAAATGTTTTGAGCCAAAGTGCAGCACAAATCACATTTTTAAATGAATGGAGCATCCTATTACTTTTCATCAATGAGTACACACAAAAGAAAAGTGCAGTAGGTAACTTGTGTAATTTTTTGTAAGCTCATGTTTGACAAGTTGAGGAAGACAGAGAGAGAGGGAGATCCGTTGTTAACGATAAAGAGTGGATTTGAACTTTTTATGTTACCACTGCTCCATTCCAAACTCCCAAAGATAAAGGCTTTCCATACTATGATTGCAAAGAACATCAATTCTATACCCAAAATACTGAGCCTTACAAACATAACCCTTTCACCCCAGTCCTGCAAGATATATATAATCTACTGAATTCGAATATGGCATTCGTATTAAGAGACCAAACCCTTGATTTCGTGTCGCTGTGATCATCTACGCCGACGCTGCCGTGATTATTTCCCTGGGTCTGGGGGGGCAAGTCACAACCATCCGCATCTTCCTCGTAATCTGGCATCTTCTTCTACACTCAGCTGCGACCCTACAAAACGTACAAGTTTAAAAACACTATCAATAATCAGACAAATAATAACAATTGAATTAGACTACTGTTCTACATAATTATTCCAGTAACAACATGACATTGCAACCTTCATTGAAAAAGCAAAGAAAATGAATATTGAAAAAAAAAATATGGTCACTAGCGCAGAAATAACCATGGTTACATTGCATATTTCAATAAACTATAAAATCAATGAAAATCTTTAGAAATTTCATGAAATTGATCGATAAAATTATCAATAACACTACAAGGAAAAGGGGAAAAAAGACGAATTAGATAAAGAACAAATAAATAATATTCCACAGAGATCGACGGAATGGAGAGGAATGAAATCCGTACCGCGAATCTCCCTCCGGTTGGATGAGAAAAGACAAGAGGGGGATCGAAAGGAAGAAGCACTATTGTATGGAGTTGGAATTGGGGTTCCGCCGCTTAGGGTTTTGGGTTTGGAGGTTCTTCTCTTTTGGTTCGGTACAATCTGCGGTTCGGCTCTGACTTTGGTCTTTCGCTTCTACGAAACCTTTGTTTAATACTACTCCGTAGTCCATTAAAACATAAAAGGGTGTATTGTGTAACTGTACACCGCAAATAAGAGTGGTAAGTCATAACACGCTAGTACGCTACTAATCTTTCCAATTCGAAGTTTTTTTTGTTTTTTTTTTTTTTAAGCAAGATAAGAATTCACTTGACAAGTATAGAAAAATCGAGTCATCGGACAAACTAGTAAATGGACTAATCGAAACAAATGATAGGAAGAAAATTACATAAGCAAATGACATAAATAAAAATATACAAAGAACGTACAAGTCATCCTAAACTCTGGAAATCACAAGTCAAAAAACGAACGAATCGATCGGTTAAAGGGACAACACACCCAGAGATTCGGGGAACTCTAGTGGACACCTCAGATTGTGGACTTAAACGAGTCATCAGATGACGATCACGCATCCACGACATCATCAAACATGAGAAATCAACCACCACTCACAAGAAGCATGAAACACAACAAGAACATCAAAGTACACCAACCCGCAAACTCAACCCATAACCACATCATTGCCCGTTCAAAACCCCTCACGCACTCATCTCAACCCTCAAGGACAATAACTAGATCGTGAACAGACTACTACAAGGATAAGCCAAAATAGGGGCGATAAAAAAAAGAGGCAAAGAAGCAAAAATGAACAATAATGAATCGGAAAAGCGAAAGAATGAGCGGACGAAAAACCAAACCCGTATATTTTTTTAAACTCAAATAAGAGAGAAACGTTAGAGCAACGCTGGGTGGAGACTGTAAAGATCGCGGAAAGTGAAAACCAGTCAACGACGGAGGCCCACGGAGGGACGACGACCCCGACCAAGTAGCAGATCTCGAGGAGCAAAAGTATGGCGAGAGGACGGAGTCGAGGGTGACCCATCAGTGATCGTAACCCAAGGACGAAAACGAGGTCGGCTCGGAGGAGTAGTGGAGGTTGGACACGCCCACCACAACCGCAAGCGGCGGCAGACGATTGAGGAAGAGGTGAACCCAACCGCAATCGGCGAACCGGAGTTGACCAAAGCAGCGACAACGCCACCACGAAGGCAGAGACGAACCAAGGCGGGGAAACCGATGGACCACGGCGAACCAAACTGGTGGAGGCTTGCCAACGGAAGCAAGTATATGGGTGGGTTAGAGGATGCGGTCGAGACCAGAAACGTTCGAGCAACTATATACTTGCTATCCCTAAAGGGGGGTTCAATGTAGAATTGTACTTATTTTCTTACACAATTGATCTTGGACTTGCAAAGACTGATTGTTATCGGGGAAGGTGATAGTGGACTAACGCTAGTACGGAAGTGAGATTGTGGATTGTCGGTGAGCAAAAGGTGGAAGGGTGGCGGCACATCATTCAAAATTTCAAGCCAACGTGCATTTTCCCTTTTTTCTTTAAGATAAACTTTTTGCGTCCAATTCGAAGTTGGTAAATGTTCCATATGAGAACGTCCAATTTGACGTTATAATAGAAGGTCTAAATGTTGTAAAGATGTGAGGTGGGAGAGAGGGCGGGCTCAGATCGAGCCAAAATATAACATCATATTAGATGTTGCATAGTGGACCTGGGTGGGCCAAATAAAACATCTAATTGGACATTCGATCCACTTGTATTTGAAAAGTAATAAGATGTCAACACTATAAGAGATAATATATAATGTTCAAGTAGATGTTGTAATGAGATGACAAAATCTAATTGGACATTCGATCTGTTTGTATTTGAAAAGTAATGATATGACAACAACAATATAAGAGATAATATATATGATGTTCAAGTAGATGTTGTATTTCAGTACTATTTTCACCAAAATATAACATCAGATTCGACGTTCCAAGCTACGTCGTTTGCACAATGCCAGTGCCAAATCACGCTGTCATCCACTCACAGGACCACCAATGCTACTCACCCCACCCCTACGAGAGTGAATCTCACGCACCATCTGTAAAGGCCCGGATTTTTAAATAATAAATTTCAATAAATAGTATAAATGGATTTAAGTTAAAAAAATAATAATAAAAATAATAAGATAAAATAAAATAAAAATTCAGATATTTCAAGAAAAACTCGTCCTTAATTTCCTAAATCGAAATTTAAATCCTTAAAACGAGTTCCGGCATTATTTAACTGGAAATTTAAATTGCGTTATACTATGCTTTTATATACCGAAAATTTGAAAATAATATTTGGAGTCTTATATTAAATTCGGATTTGGAAAATTAAGAAGTATTTTAAACGCGTCGGGATAAGGTCGAGCGAGCGAGTTTTAAGTCTAATTCCGCTATTTTGAATTCTATTGTGAGGGTCATTCCTATTTCATTTTCTTTTTTTTTCTTTTTCTCTCTCCTTTCACCTCTCTCTCTCAGACCTCACGAGATGCCCACCCTCTCTCCTGCAATTTCTCCTTACATTGTACATCCTGCATTTTTGTTGTTTTGTGCCCTTTCACCGTAAAACTCACTCTCCCCTGCAATCCCTCTTCATTCAACCACAAAGAGACAATTCCATTCAATCCTCCCTCTGCTCTCTCGCATCAAACCTCACCAAAAACCCATCTGTGGAAACATTTCACTCCTCTTTTCATTTCTGCAGAACACCCAGATGTCCACCCTCCTTCCTCCCTCATTTCGTCCTCTGTTAACCACCAGGAACCCACCACGCTCGGACGTCATCATCTTCCTGCCCTTGTCGTCGCCGCGAGCCATTCACCCCGCCTGCCTTGCTTCTCATCGAGCAACAGAGGCAGTAACAGAGATCCCAAGCCCCACTGTCGCCTCTATCTTCTTCCTCCTGAGAAAGCCGAGCGCAGCAGCGTCGGCCACCACCTCCTCGACACCAGCTTCTCCCTTGTCCTCGATTCGGCAGCCTCCGAGCCTCCATCCATCGTCGCTTCTCCACGGCAGTAGCAGCAGCACCTTCTCCCACTCTTTCCCGACGCCGACGAGCCAAGGAATTCGCCTGAAAAGTCCCCGACGAGACGGAGCCAGCGCCGGCGCCTCGCCATCTCTTCCTTCCCTGTTTGAATCCGAGAGGTGAGAACTCCGATTCCTCTTGTTCGGCTCGAATCTGCATAAAATTCTCTTCTAATTCCTTTCCCCCGTCGTTCTAAGACTCAGAGCAAGCTTTTACCTCGCCTTTGAAGCCGTCGCAGACCCCCGCCGGAGCCACCTTGGCCGATCGGTAATCCTCTTCTCCTTCCCTCTCTATTGCTCTCGCTTCCTTTCTATTGTGTGGGTAGTGGTCGGAATCGGGGTTCAATCGGATTGGGCAAGGTTCGGGTCGAACGGAGCTCCGGCTCGCCTGGAATCGTTCTTCCTTCTCCCGTCTCTTTTCCGTCAGTGAATACCGCTTGTTTGATTTGGGGAAGGAGGGTTCAGTCGAACCGGGTTTTTCTTTTCCTTTTCATGAACCGGCCGGTCTGGCTTAATTCCACCGGTTCATTAAATCAGACTTGGGTGTTGGGCTGTCCGGGTTGGGCTTGGGCCTTTCGGGTTATGAGAACTGGGTTTGGGCATGTTGGATTGTTTCTCCCATTTCATGGTCTTAGTTGTAACATGTGAGATAATAATATATATGTTATGTTATACGAGAGTATTTACTTATTATTATTATTATGAAAATTCTGATTTATAGAAATAAAATTCTGAAATTATTATATATTATAAATTATTTAAAAGTAATATTATGTGATGTATTTTATGCGATTTTGGAATTTGTAAAATGATTTGTTGATTTTGACTTATGTATAAGGGTTGTGAAAATGGATTTATTTTGGAATCGTTTATCATTGCCTTAAATTACTTGAAATATTAAAGTCAAGGTTTTGAGAATAAAATGTCGGGATTATTTCTATAATAATATGATTTTGAGAGATTGATTTTAAGGATTAAATGTCAGGATTCTCTGTCTTAGTTTGATGATGTTGGTTTGGAGAAGGAAGTTTGGAAATGCGGTTTGTACGATCTTATCAATGGGTTTGACTAGAAGAATGATTTTGTTCGATGTTGATCGTATCGGAAAGGTTTTGGAAAACGGTTTTACTATTGGTTGGTTTTGAGTGTGTTGAAAACTTGGGTTTCGTGAGTAGGAATGTTGGTCCGGTAGCTTACGGAAATGACTTGATGATAGGTGTGTATTGCTGTTGGATTGATTTGGACTTGCATTGGGCCCTTGCTTGTGTTATCTTGCTGTTCTGCATTTTCAGGTAAGTCTCTTCGGAGCTTACTCAGATTGAATAGAGCTATTCCCTACTTTAAGTGCATGATATACTAGGTGTTTGCATTCATGATCAGCATGCCATGTAGTACCATGCTAGGTTGCATCGATCGTTGAGCATTCTATTTCTCTATGTGTATGTAAACAGAACGGCCGTTATCTGTGATAGTCCTAGAGTCTTTGCTAGGGTCATAGGGTAGCCCAGCCTCATCGGGTACCCTGAGTCAATCGAGTACTTCCTTATATTATGATATGCATGCGGGCTTTATTGTGGAGCGGGTTAGGCATGCGTGCCGCCCTATTATGAATGAATGCATTCACGAGCTGGCCAGTCTCCGCCTGTCGGAAGGGGTGGAGGTAGGAGAGGGATATGCCACTTGGCATTGTCTTGGGCCCTTTACAGTATTTCTGCACATTATTATGAACTAGGAGCATGCTAGTGTGTTTGAATTTCGTACTGCTTTAGAGCATCTTTATTAGGTATAGCGTATGTGTGTGCTTATGGTTGGGATGCAGAGTTAAGTGGGCATCGATCTGATCCCGCTCCAAATCAATTTTTTTTAGGAATTATTTATGTTCATCCTATCGGTGCTGTTTGCTTATTGCGCGGGCCATTTTGTCGGCGGAGAGTGAGCGCTGGAGTTATAGACTTCACCAGACTCTGATTATATGGTTTCAGATTTATACTTTTGACTCCGTTTTGACCCGGCTCCGCCGCGGCACTTGTATATGTACTTTACTTCCGCTTTACTTCCGTTGAAATGGTTTCCGCGACATAGCCTTAGGACAGGTTAAGGGTACCCAACGGCCCTTCAAGGTTTTAGGGTTCGAAATCCCTCTTTCTACAAATCTTAAAATGAGTTTGAAACCTCGACCCGTACCTGGATTGCAAGATCCGAACAAGGGGTTTTATCCCTTCAAACGTAACCCAGAAATTATAATTCTGGGCCGTTACACCATCTCTCTGGCGGCATCTCATTGACCCACATATCGCGATGCACACACTAGGCCTTACCGATCTCCCATGCCCTAGCCCTATAAATACCCCACTCGACATCATAATTATGGACTGATTTTCTGGGTGAAAAATGACGAGCTCTACAACTATCTGCTTGAATTAAAGCCCCCCCTGTTGATTGCAGGAGTAAGTCAAGTATAGAATAGAATATGGTTTAGAACGACTCCCCTGTCTCAGCAAATAATTACAAGACTTCCTCCCGTTGTAGTAAGAGAAAGTCAGGATCGAATCCACGAGGAAGCACGTCAGCAGTTCTCAGGTAGCTATCAGATTCTCACAGACACAGCAGAAAAGACAGAAACAAACACAGAAGCAGAAACAAATAATCCCGGCAAGGGCAACTAAAACAAAAGCAAATAAAAGACAGAAAGCAAGAAATAAAGCAAAGCAAGTAAAGAACAAAGCAAGTCGACAACAGTAAGTAACTCGACCAGACAACTCGACCGAATCTTGTCGACACAGAAGTCCTCGATATCGAGAAGTACTCGACACAGAAGGCTTATTGACAAGATGTTCTCGACAAGACACAGATCGACAAAACAGAAAGAACTCGACTTCAGAACTTCTCGACGTCGACAAGTGAACTCGATGTCGAGTAGACTCTTTGAAATCGATAAGAACAGAAACGTAAATTGCAAATGCTTTTCGGACAGAAACGAATGAAAACACGGAATTAATCAATAAACTAAAGACTTCCAAGGCTAGGGTTTCAACACCACAACGATAATCATGCAAAGTAACACATAAAGGCATAAAAGATCATGCTTTCCATCTAAATAACTCTCGTTATTAACAAATAGGAATATAGAGGCTCTCGCATAAACCCTAATTGTTACTAACCCTTTTCACATAATTAATCCAAGTTGCATTAAGATCACTTTCGCTTCAATAACACAAACAAGGATCACCTTGAACTCTCGCAAAAGAATCATGCTTATAGGGATAGAAGATGAATCACACAAAAATCTGACCTTTATTGCATCGCCTCACATGGCCACCGTCGGGCTCACCCCAGCCCCAGAAGTGGGTGGACTACTCACTCTTCATTGCAATAAAAGACATCTTCGTAAAAGAGGAAACTTGCATAAACATAAACCAAAGTTTACAACCGCTCGAAGCCAATTCCGCTCTCGCTTCACAACTCCAACCGGCTGCTCACTCTCTCTCTCTCTCTACTTCTCCTACTTACTTCTCTCTGAAATTGAATCTAACTGAAATTGAATGAATAAAACTGAGCCCCTAGGGCCTTATTTATAGGCTTCTAATCCTTGCTAATCAAGGAAAGAAGATATCTATCTTTATCTAAAACTATATCTAAAACTTAATGATAAATAAATAACATAGTGTAATTAAATAAAATAGATAGACTAGGATTATATCTAATGTGTGGACATCTTATTTGGTCTTGATAGATCTTGATAGATTCGGATAGAATTCGTCGAATCTTGGCTTGCAAGTAATCTTCTTTCTCTTCGGACTTCTCCTCGATCTCGGCTTCTGGAGCTGCTCGACAAATCTTCTCGACATGTCTCCTCGACATCGACAAAAGTTGTCGATGTCTTCGTTTTGAGTTCATCAACTCGACCTCGTCTTCCAGTGCACATGTCGAGTTGATACTTCTCGATGTCGACAAGTCTTGTCGATATCGATAACTTTCCTCAGCTCCCAGCTCTGTTCGTAAAACGCACTTTCCCGATGCCTCGGTTGTCGGATTGACGCATATGACCATGCGTTGGAAAGCTCTTTCCGAGGGCTACAACTCTCATGAAGACATCACAGCCTGATTCAGAATGATGTAAACCGGAAATTGGCCTTCTCTCCAGCTGCACCATTCTTGGCTTCTCCATGACTTTCCATTAAGCTCCAAAATGCGTCCGATTTCTGTGAAATATAACAAAAACTTGTGTAGACCTCCATATATTGCAAATAAGCATAAACTACACATATTCTGTACCATTTAAGCCCAAATGCATGAAATGCATGCAGAAATCGATATAAAAGATAATGTAAAACATGGCTAATTAGGCTCACAACAAACACCCCATACTTAAGCTTGCTTGTCCTCAAGCAATACTTTTAATTGTCATTCAGGGGAAGAAATCAAAACTCTCAACATATCAGATTCATTGCCATATAACCCTGCAATCAATTACCATCCTCGAAAGGGTACTAGTGTCACAGATTCATGCATGTGCAAATATGTAAAAGCAACATCTACTCACAAAAGGAGGGTTATGCAAAAACATTCATAAGTGACTAAGCATTGATAATCAAGAAGACTTTAATTTAAGCTCATGAAGGAGTAGATTGGTAAAAGGCTTAAAAGGTGGGCAATTTCTGGCAATGTGGTGCTTTTAATCCGGGGAAATGGATCACTTTCAAACTTTGAGTTTCATTCCACATTCTTTCTCCATTTGATTCATCACCTTTCATATTGCTTTTTTCAATAATAATGCTTTTACCTCTCTGACCTCAGCACTGCCTTCTCGCGAGTCGCAAACATGGGTGTCATGAATGGCCCCGGATACTTAGTGCTTTGGACTCCTCACAATGTGTCCCATCTCTCCAAACTATTATCTCAGAGAGCAGGGTCAATCTACCTTTATCTCCTGAGGCGATTGGATTTTCTTTCACTCATTAAATTTTCCATATATTTCAAACAATTTCCTTCCAAACTCCAAATATGATAACAATCACAACAACCATATAACGTCTCCATAATGTAACATCATTCTCAACATAATCCCCTGATAAGGTAAAGAATGGCAAATATTTAGATCATGTGGAGCAATATTTGAAATAAGGCATAATATGGCTTTTGTGATGCATAAGCATAGGTAAGGCTAGGAATAAACAATGAGCATTATATGGAAATATAAAGTCCTCCATCATCTTAACATGTCAAAAGCAACTTCAAATTTTACCTCCTTTCATGGTTTTCATCAAAATATGCACTTCATTATGACTTCCCTTTACTAGGCAATTTCATGATATATCTCTAATGAATCCAATTTTGCATCGTCGAGTTCAATAAAGCTTCCATGACGTTATTCAAAAATTTCAATGGGGGTCATTTTTCAAGATTTTTTGGAAAACATGCATATAAGCACATAAATCAATAATGCATTCCGAAATAGCCATGTAGCAATTCTTAAGAAATAATGCACAAGTATGTCAAATATGATCAATATGCATAAAGTAAGCCCTTCCCCCACCCCATACTTAAACATTACAGTGTCCTCACTGTATAAAAAACAAGGGTAAAGAAAGAAACTCACAAGATAGGTGTGCAGATCGTCGGAAAAATCGAGTGAAGTGGCGCTGCAGTGCTTGTCGATGTCGACAACATCTCTTCGACATCGAGTTCTTCCTGTTGCCTCCAGGGTGATCTTCTCGACCACAGGCTTGCTCGATGTAGTTTGTCGATGTCGAGTTCCTTCCCTCATGTCGACAAGACTGTAGCTATTCCTGCAAGATTCGATAGACCAAAAATATCCACAATAGCATAACCCTAAAGACAAAAACCTAAAAACAAACAAAACAACAATGTTTAAAAAGTCCCAAAATAAAAAGTCTATTTACAAGCTCTAGATTTTATAATCGCTAGGCCGACTTTCTCTGTTAAGCTCAAGGTGGCATCTTCAGAGCCCATGTAGCTTGGGCCTCAAATAAGACTCCATTCTTGTCCTTTAGCTGGATCCCTCCTGAATGGATCTTGTTCACCGTGAATGGGCCCATCTTCTTCTTATTGAATTTGTTAGGAAACCAATGATCCTTTGATTTAGAGACATAGACCATGTCTCCTACTTTGTACTCCTTTGGATCGTCATCGGAAATCCTGCATAAGCGCACATACCAAGGCAAACCTCTCCCATGTATAGATAAATCTTTGATTGAAATAGGAGAAGAAAGATTCATACCTTGGCTTACCGTTGTGGATTCGGGAACCACTGGATCTTGTCGATCTCGAGTAATGTTACTCGACATCGATGAAGTTGGTTCATCTGGTGGACTGCAAGTCGAGGAAGGAGAAGTCGAGGAGACCAAGATCTTGTCGACATCGACAAGATTTGTCGACATCGAGTTGTTCTCGACTTCCAGTAGATTTCTCGTCGATGAAGGTGGAGTCGAGGAAGGAGGTGTCGAGGAAACCCGGATCTTGTCGACTTCGACAAGAGTTGTCGATGTCGAGGAGTTACTGTCTTGAGTTGGGTTTCTCGTCGAGGGAGGTGGTGTCGAGGAAGCCTCAATCTTGTCGATATCGACAAGTGTTGTCGATGTCGAGTTGTTCTCTGGTTTCAGTGGCTTACTCGACGATGCTGGTGGAGGTTTCTGATCTTTGTCGATGTCGACTAAACTACTCGATCTCGAGGAGTTTTTGTCGACTACGACCCCATACTTAGTTCCTGTGTTCTCCTTGAGGATTGCCATGATCTCCTCCACCCGGGCCTCCATGTCCCTCTTTTCTAGCTCCTCGGGGGTCATATTCCTGACCTTGGGTTCCCCGCAGGTGATGTAGCCAGCTGAGATAGATTTGACCTCTTCCATCGGACCCGTATGCCTTTCAGTTTTATTAAAAGAATACTCTATTACCTCATCGCTGATGTTGAAGGTGAGCACTCCTTTCCGTACGCTTATGTTGGCATCCACAGTCGCCAAGAATGGTCTCCCTAGAATAATTGGACAAGCAGGATCTTCTTGCATATCAACAATTAAGAAATCAGCAGGGACGAAGAATTTACCTACTTGTACTGGGACATTTTCTACCATGCCTGTTGGAATGACCACTGTGTTGTTGGCCATGTATAGTCTAGCATCCACAGGCTCCAGGGCACCTATCTTAATCTTGGACCATATCGATAAAGGCATAATACTCACACTGGCACCAAGATCACATAAAGCATTTAATTTATATTGACCAAATCCAATGGTTATAGCAAACTTACCTGGATCTGGCCTCTTCTCAAGTATATCCAGATGGCTGCATTCTTCTGTAATTTCAGCCATTGATCGCTTTTTGCTCAGAATCTCCTTCAGGAATTTGACATAAGATGGCATTTCATTGAGAGCTTCTGTGAAGGGTATGGTAACATTGAGCTTCTGAAGCATCTTGATGAAGCGCTGAAACTTTTTCTCCGCTGGGTCCTTTAGAGATTTCGTGGGGAAAGGTAGCTTCTTTTTCTGATTTGGAGCCAGAACAGACGTCGGAGGTGTTGCAGTCTTATCGACATCGTCATGGGACTTCTCGACATCGACAAGCTCCTCGACATCGACAACTTTCCTCGATGTCGAGTTGTTGTTCAGTGCAGAGGTTGGTCGATCAGGGTTGTCCTCGACATCGAGAAGTTTTTTGTCGACATCGACAAGATTCTTGTCGACATCGAGTTGTTCTTCAGTGCTGTCTCGCTGCTTTCCGACCTCTGGCTCGCGTAGTTGATGTCCGCTCCTGAGCTTTACAGCAGCTATATGTCCAGTAGATTTACCTTTAGGATTAGGTTCAGAGGATCCAGGGAGCACACCTGATTGTCTAGGGACACTCGCTGCTAGTTGGCCAATCTGAGTGTCCACTGACTTCCTCCAGACATCAATTTCTCCAAGCTTTGTATTGATGTTCTGGAATTGATGGTTGATAGTGCCCTGATTCCGGCGCATCTCCTCGAGGATTATTTGTAGCTGATCCTTCTGTTGATCCCTCTCTGGATGTCCTGGAGCTCTGTATGGCGGGGGGTTCCTAGGGACACCTTGGTTCCACTGTGGTTGCTGAAACCTTTGGTCCCCCATGTAGCGATTGGGACCCCCTGCGTAAGCTACATCCTCATGATGCTCTGCCATCCTGACTTGTTCTGTGTGTGGGCACTCAGGAGTGGTGTGCCTTTGCGATCCGCATTCTATACAAGGTTGGTTGACAGAGAGATACTTGACTTGCTTGATGAGCTTCTTATTCTGGTCTTTGTAGTATTGCTCCCTAACATCAGGATCAATTTCCTTTGCTGGCTCATAGAGAGGCCTGGATGGGGCTGGCCTAGCGTAGGTATTCTCCTCATAGTTTGCAGGAGCCCCATACTTGTTGTCGTAATTGGTGAGCTTATCCAGGATACCCCATGCTTCAATTGGTGGTATTGTTAGGAACTCATATCGAGTATAATTGTTGATTCTGTCCTTAGTGATTTGATCAAGAGAATTGAAGAAAATCTCCTGAACCACATAAGGTGGTTGTCCATGGGTGGGGCAGGATCGTAGCAGCTCCTTATACCTTTCCCATGCCTTTGCCAGCGGCTCCCCAGGTTTCTGTCTGAAAGCTGTGATCTTTTGGCGTAGGAATGCTGTCTTGGCAGGAGGAAAGAATTTGTCGAGAAATTCCTGCTCTACTTGGGCCCATGTCGTGAGACTTCGCGGTTTAAGCCCTACTAACCATTGCAATGCGGGGCCAGCGAGAGACCATCGGAAAGCCTTCATCTTGATGTACTCCAGAGTGGTACCTTCAGCAAGTGTACGACACATGTCAGAAAAGTTTATAATGTGCTCAAGAGGACACTCATTAAAATTCCCATGAAAAGCATTATTTTTAAGTTCAATTAGAAATTGAGTGCGAATTTCATAGGAGTTTTCAGGGATAAGAATGGCCGATTCAGGCACGACGAGAGTGGGATGCATGTAATCCTCCGCAGTAAGAGGATATTGGGCAATCACGCCCTCTGCTTGCTCCCTTGCTGCTTTCTCAGCGGCGAGAGCAGCATCCCTGGCGGCTAGATCCCTGGTAAGCCTAGCGATCAGCTGCTCCTGTGTTTCAGCGTCCTCCATGGCTCTTTGAAGTCTATTTCTGATGTGTAGAAGGCGCTCTGGTTCGCCTAAACCGTAATATTCAGGTGGGATACCAGAACGGCGCATACACCTGAAAAGTAACTCAAAGAAACAGTGAGAACTGACTACCTAAGGCGCGATTGATAGCATCCCCGGCAACGACGCCAATTTGTTGATTGCAGGAGTAAGTCAAGTATAGAATAGAATATGGTTTAGAACGACTCCCCTATCTCAGCAAATAATTACAAGACTTCCTCCCGTTGTAGTAAGAGAAAGTCAGGATCGAATCCACGAGGAAGCACGTCAGCAGTTCTCAGGTAGCTATCAGATTCTCACAGACAGAGCAGAAAAGACAGAAACAAACACAGAAGCAGAAACAAATAATCCCGGCAAGGGCAACTAAAACAAAAGCAAATAAAAGACAGAAAGCAAGAAATAAAGCAAAGCAAGTAAAGAACAAAGCAAGTCGACAACAGTAAGTAACTCGACCAGACAACTCGACCGAATCTTGTCGACACAGAAGTCCTCGATATCGAGAAGTACTCGACACAGAAGGCTTATCGACAAGATGTTCTCGACAAGACACAGATCGACAAAACAGAAAGAACTCGACTTCAGAACTTCTCGACGTCGACAAGTGAACTCGATGTCGAGTAGACTCTTTGAAATCGATAAGAACAGAAACGTAAATTGCAAATGCTTTTCGGACAGAAACGAATGAAAACACGGAATTAATCAATAAACTAAAGACTTCCAAGGCTAGGGTTTCAACACCACAACGATAATCATGCAAAGTAACACATAAAGGCATAAAAGATCATGCTTTCCATCTAAATAACTCTCGTTATTAACAAATAGGAATATAGAGGCTCTCGCATAAACCCTAATTGTTACTAACCATTTTCACATAATTAATCAAGTTGCATTAAGATCACTTTCGCTTCAATAACACAAACAAGGATCACCTTGAACTCTCGCAAAAGAATCATGCTTATAGGGATAGAAGATGAATCACACAAAAATCTGACCTTTATTGCATCGCCTCACATGGCCACCGTCGGGCTCAGCCCAGCCCCAGAAGTGGGTGGACTACTCACTCTTCATTGCAATAAAAGACATCTTCGTAAAAGAGGAAACTTGCATAAACATAAACCAAAGTTTACAACCGCTCGAAGCCAATTCCGCTCTCGCTTCACAACTCCAACCGGCTGCTCACTCTCTCTCTCTCTACTTCTCCTACTTATTTCTCTCTGAAATTGAATCTAACTGAAATTGAATGAATAAAACTGAGCCCCTAGGGCCTTATTTATAGGCTTCTAATCCTTGCTAATCAAGGAAAGAAGATATCTATCTTTATCTAAAACTATATCTAAAACTTAATGATAAATAAATAACATAGTGTAATTAAATAAAATAGGTAGACTAGGATTATATCTAATGTGTGGACATCTTATTTGGTCTTGATAGATCTTGATAGATTCGGATAGAATTCGTCGAATCTTGGCTTGCAAGTAATCTTCTTTCTCTTCGGACTTCTCCTCGATCTCGGCTTCTGGAGCTGCTCGACAAATCTTCTCGACATGTCTCCTCGACATCGACAAAAGTTGTCGATGTCTTCGTTTTGAGTTCATCAACTCGACCTCGTCTTCCAGTGCACATGTCGAGTTGATACTTCTCGATGTCGACAAGTCTTGTCGATATCGATAACTTTCCTCAGCTCCCAGCTCTGTTCGTAAAACGCACTTTCCCGATGCCTCGGTTGTCGGATTGACGCATATGACCATGCGTTGGAAAGCTCTTTCCGAGGGCTACAACTCTCATGAAGACATCACAGCCTGATTCAGAATGATGTAAACCGGAAATTGGCCTTCTCTCCAGCTGCACCATTCTTGGCTTCTCCATGACTTTCCATTAAGCTCCAAAATGCGTCCGATTTCTGTGAAATATAACAAAAACTTGTGTAGACCTCCATATATTGCAAATAAGCATAAACTACACATATTCTGTACCATTTAAGCCCAAATGCATGAAATGCATGCAGAAATCGATATAAAAGATAATGTAAAACATGGCTAATTAGGCTCGCAACACCCCCCCCGGAGTTTGACTTCTCAAGTCTCTTAAAGAGGAAAGGAATTGTTCCTTTGATAAACCAATCATCTCAAGTTGCTTTCACAACGATGATTGAATAGTAGATTATAATTGAATAGTAGATTATAACTAGACCTGTCAAAACACAACCCGACCTAGTGACCCGACCCGACCGACCGAAATTTTTTGGGTCAAGACCCGGAAATTTTGACCCGGAATTTTTTTTCGACCCGAACCCGAAAACCCGGAAATTTTCCGGGTAATCTGGGTTTTGACCCGGTGACCCGATTGACCCGGTAATTTTGACCCGATTTACCCGATTGACCCGGTGACCCGGTTGACCCGGTTGATTTATTATTAAATATAATTAAATTTTTTTATATTTAATTAAAATTTATCACAAAATTATCAAATTATGATTTTTTTAATTCAAAAAAAGAAAAAATTGACAAACCCGAAATCGACCCGAACCCGTCCGAAACCCGATCAAACCCGGGTTCTAGTCAACCCGAAAAACCCGGAAACCGTTTTACCCGGGACCCGTTTTACCCGAGACCCGGAGTGACCCGACCCGAACCCGACCGGAATGACCCGTTTGACAGGTCTAATTATAACCAATCGCGAAGCAGTCAAGGATCACACCAAGTCAAGGGGAATTAAGTTCTATTCCGGGCTTCCATTTAGGTTATATTCATACAGGTATTATTCGTCCTATTCTTATAAAATGGGGAACACGTCGCCCAAGTTAGGTAATAAGTATTTATGATTTTCTATAAACTCTTCAATATAGATATTTGAAATAAAACAATATGGATATTTTTCACAAATGATAGTACAATTTTATTTTACAGACGTCATACATCATAGTGTAAGACTACTAGACATGTAGGGGACGACCTTAAGACCGGACCTAGGATTTTTAGGGCCCAAGGTGATGTAAAAAACAAGTCTTTGACCAATAAATATATTTCTATTTTTTTTTAAATATCAAACAATGCAAAATTTTTATTTATTTAACATTTTAACTATTATTAAATTCGGATTTTATTTTTATTACTAAAAGGGAAATTTACGGATTTTTAGTAGTATATGAGTATGACTAATGCGACAATCTCACGGTATAGCATAATAAAAGACAACAATTTTTAGATTTACCAATATACTTATTTACTAATTTTATTATATTTCTTTACAAGTCCTATTGAGAAAACGTGAATTTTTATTTATTTAACTATATATATAGGTTAGGTCTAGTGTAAACAACCCTAATGTGTTTTGTGTTAACAAATCACAACCACAGATTGAGGGAAAATGGAAGGTTGAGATTAATTGTGGATTTTTTTTTGCTTAAAAAAATCATGGGTCCCACACTAATATTGCTCCTCACCCTCGTAATGTGGTGTACTGTGTGTATCTTACTGCCCCACAACCCACTTTGAATTTGAAAAATGACGTAAATGGAAATTGGCAGGCCTATCTTGATTTTTTTTTAAAATTAACTAGTTAATACTCCGTTGTAAAATCACATGATCGATTAATAATCCACCTACTCGTTATTTTCAATTAGCAATTAGATTTCGACGAATAATGACGAATAGTTCCTTATTATCAACGAATAATTCCTTATTATTAACCAATAGTGACTCTGAACTTGTCGAATAGTCGATAAATTCATGAACATTTTTACACAGAGTTTGAATTTCAACAAACCTACATCGTACATATGAATAATTCCTAATTATCAACGAACAATGACTCTGAACTTGCCGAATAGTCATAGTCGATAAATTCATGGGATTGAATTTCAAAAAACCTATATCTAATTGCTCCCATATATATGAATAATTCCTTATGTCAACGAATAATGACTCTGAATTTGTCGAATATTCGATAAATTTACGAACAATTTATATCTAAATAATTCCTAATTATCAACGAATAATGACTCTGAATTTGGCGAATATTTGATAAATTAATGAACAATTTTATATAGAGTTTAAATTTCAATAAACTCACATCTAATTACTCACATACATATGAATGCTTTCTTATTATCAACGAATAGTGACTATGAACTTGCCGAATAGTAAATAAATTCATAAAAAAAAATTAGACAGAGTTTAAATTTCAACTATTCGCTAGGTTGGTCAATTTTACAACTATTCACTAGGTTGATAGTAATTATTCGCTAAGTTGATAGTAATTATTCCCTAGGTTGAAAGAGTATGTAAATGTAATTCTTGATCTCCCATCGCTAGGTTTACCCACATACATATGAATAATTCATTATTATCAACGAATATTGACTATAAACTTGCCGAATAGTTTACCCACATACATATGAATAATTCCTTATTATCAACGAATATTGACTCTGAACTTGCCGAATAGTCGATAAATGTATAAACAATTTTAGACAGAGTTTAAATTTCAACAAATTAAACCTACCTCTAATTGCCCATCTAACTACCACGTACATATGAATACGAAGTCAAAAATATCAATGGTCCACTAAGATCAATGGTCAATACGAAATCAATTAATCAAACTGAATGCGAAGTCAAAAATATCAAATCCCTATCATTTTTTTGGGTGCTAATATCAAATCCCTATCTAATTGAGAGGAGAAGAGAAGAGAAACGAAGGGAACAATTAATTAACCTCGCAACCAATGTTGTGAGTGGACAAAATCACAGTGAGAGCCCGAGGGTGTCCTTGCCAATTACAGGATTGTGGCGGCGACTGGAGTAGAGGTTTGCGGTCCATATTCGACGATGAATATGCGCACGAATTCGCTGTCAAGGGAGGCAGAGGTGGCGAAGACGCCGGAGGGGTGGGAGACGACGGAGACAACACCAAGGAAGTGGCCGGTGTTGGTGCGCTGGCGTCGCTAGGCAACTGGACGCCATGGGATTCATCGCCGTCGGAGGGAGAGGCGGCGGTCGAAGACCCCGGTGTTAAGGGGGAAGAAGGAGGTGTCGATCGGGAAGTTTTGGGAGGATCAGTTAGGGTAAGAGTAGAATTTATAGGGGATTGGAAGACACACTCTAACAATTGAGAGTTAAACAAATTTTTTTGTGGACCCAACTTGATTAATTAAGAATTTATTTAAATTTTGAAATAATCTAGACCATCCATTTTCATTCAATCAATGATCCAGATTTGTTAACACAAAACATAATAAGACTTGTAAACATTTGATCAATTCTCTCTCTCTCTCATATATATATATATATATATATATATATATATATGAGAGAGAGAGAGAGAGTAGGTACTTTGTGCACAAGGCTTATGGTGTACCTTGTGCACAAATCTGGATCGTTAAATGAGAATAGGTGAATGGCTTAGATTAATTAGGTGTTTTTAAATTTTTTTAATTTAAAAAAATATGAGATCCATTATAAAAAAAAAAACTCTTCCCACAAGATAGCGCGTGTTCAAACGTCGATCCCATCCTCTTCATCTTCATCATAGAAGACCTCGGGCGATCGGCTGGCGAGGCGGAGCCGCGGAGGTCAGCCCTAGCGAGGCGAAGGTGAAGGTGAAGGCGATTTGGGCGGACCGAAGGCGATTTCGAACAAATTGGGGCTGCATCTGCTGCGACTTTGAACAAACTGGGAGGGGCTCGATAGGTTCACTGATTGTGCAGTTAAGACGGTGGCGGTTGTGGGTGAGATGGTGGCGGAGGAGGAGCCAATTGGCTTGTTGTCGGAGTTGGCTAGGGTCTTGCAGTGGTTGTCCCAATGGCCGCCGAGAGTCTGTGGGAGGCGAAGACATCGCTGACGTCGGATGTGGGGCTCGGATTCGGCTCATCCAATGGCCTCGGCGAAAAGAAGGAAGGTGGCCCAGGAGGCGAGGAGGTCGGCGTGGTGTAAACGATGGCATGGACGGTATCGATCGGTAGAGTATTTGCGACAAGGCAGACGGCCTGGGCGGTACCGGTGCATTTGAGCCAGGGAGAAGGTCGCCAAGAAGGTTCGTTGATAATTCTTTTTTTTTTTTTGGATTTGGAGGAAGGATGCGAGTAATGCGAAGGGGGTTTGAAATTTGTTGCTTAATTAATATAATTTTTACATTATTAGGAGAAAAATGAAAAATTATTCAGACGTACGTGTCGAATTTAGTGTAAGGTTTTATAGAATTTAGTGTCGAATTAATACAATTTTCACATTATTTAGTGTAAGGTTTTTTAGATGTATAATTTAATTATTCATTCGTCTATTATTCAGATGTATGTGTCAATTTTTGGTTGCCAGTGGTAGTGAGTTGATCAATTATTCGGTGAAATATTCCTTATTCGTCAATATATGGAGTCTTCGGTTTGACGAATAACCTAAAAAACATTCATCGCACGAGTATAATTAAACAACTAAACATTATTCGGTAGAATGTAAAACATTATTCGTTGAAATAAGAAACATTATTCGTATAAATCATAACTATTGTTTAGGTATTTTAGGTTTCTTTTATTTGAAATTGATTAACAAAAAAAAACATTATTCGGTAGGATGTGACAAATTATTCAGTAGAATTGGTAAATTTTGATCTGGACTGGATGAAAAAAATAATATACTATTATTAGGTAGAATGTGAAACATTATTCGATAAAATTGTCAAAACTTTAAATCGAACGGAATAAAAAACGTGGCAAGATGGATGATAGGGTGAATCTCCACTAATATGTAAAAAACAACGATTTTATATGGAAAATGCTCAATTTGGTAGATATATTCCACTAACCTTTTTTTATATATAAAAAATTTGAATTGGTATTGGTTTACTCATGCGGGCCCTACTCACTTTGTTGGAATACACTCGCGCATCAGGAGAGTAAGACGTTTACTCATGTGGGCCCACCATATTTCCAGCAAAAATAAAAAAAAACACTTTTAATCCTATCCATCCATTCCAATAAGATCAAGGGTTCATATTTGTGCACAAAATATATCCTAAGGGGTGTGCACAAGGGAACCACTCCCCATATATATTCGTATTGACCTATATTTGAACATAATTTTTTGGGGGGGCTCTCCTCGATAGGGGGCCTAGGCGACCGGACCTTGGGCCTACCCCAAGGGCCGAGTCATTGGATCACCCGGTGGTGTCGTGTTTGACGCCATAAATATATAAAAATATATAAATAAAGATTTATTTATATATTTAAATATACTACCTCCGTTCAGAAGTAAGTGAAGTTTGACTATTTGACACGTTTTTTAAGTGAAGATTTATTTATATATTTAAATATATTTAAGTCTTTAGGATTTAGAGCCTTGGCCCTAAGGCCCTAAACCCTAAAGACTTAACACTAAACCCTAAACCATACTGTGCATCACATGTTGTTTTGGCTTCTCATTAGCCCCTTTAGGGTTTGTGCTACCCTAATAATAGGGTTTTCCTTTTGGTTACAAGTGTCTATGACCTTATTTTAATAGTGGTTACAATGTTTTTGTCCCTTTTTTTACAGTGATTATAGGGTCTATGACCATGTTTTAACAGTGATTACAGCGTCTATGATCCCCTTACCCATATATTTATTAGAGGAGAACTATCACCACATGAATATTAACTTCTGATCATTAGCCCCTATAGGGTTTGTGCTTCCCTTTTCCTAGGGTTTTCCTTTGATTACAGTGTCTATGAACTTTTTTCATAGTGGTGACAGTGTTTATAAAGTTGTTTTTATTTTGGTTAAAGCGTCTATAGAGTTTTCGTTTTGATTACAGTGTCTATGATCCTCTTACCCATTCATGTATTAGAGGAGAACTATCACCACATTTATTTTGGCTTTTCATTGGCCTCTGTAGGGTTTGTGCTTCCCTTATCATATGATTTCCCTTTGATTACAGTGTCTATGACTATGTTTTAATAGTGGTGACAGTATTTATGACTTTAATTTTTTTAAGTGGTTGCAACAATAGTTACATTTTTAATTTTTTTTTTATTGTGGTACACTACTTTAAAAAAATCTTGAAAACTAGAACTTAGAAATTAGAGAAGAACTGTCACCACATGTATTTTTGCTTCTCATTAGCCCCTATAGGGTTTGTGATTCCCTTGTCCTAGGGTTTTCCTTTGGTTATAGTGTCTATGACCCTGTTTTTATTTTGATTACAGTATCTATGACCATGTTTTTATAATGATGACAATGTCTTTTACCCCATTTTTTTATAGTGGTGACACCCTATTTTTATGTCTATAACTCTTTTACCCATTCATATATATTAGAGAAGATTTGTCACTATGTGTATTTTGGCTTCTCATTAGCCCCTATAGGGTTAATTTGTGCTTCTCTTATCCTAGGTTTTCCTATGGTTACAGTGTCTATGACCTTGTTTTTATAGTGGTGACAGTGTTTATAATCATGTTTTTATTTTGATTACAGTTTATATGACCCTCTTATCCATTTATATATTAGATGAGAAATGTCACCACACATATTTTGGCTTCATTTGCATTAACATCCCTAATTTTTTTATTTTTTTTTGTAGAAAAATGTGGGCAAAGGCCCATCATGACTTGGTGACATGTATTTGGGCTTCATTTGTATTAACACCCATCATCGTGACTAATTCAATTCTATGACAGTACTAAGAAAATGGAATGATTTTTCATGGCTTGGTGACATGTATTTTGGCTTCATTTGTATTAACACCAACCATCATGACATGGTGACATGCTTTGAGTAGAATGATTTTTCTACAGCAATAACAAACCCAAAATTGAAGCTGCCAAAATCTTCTGTCAAATTGTGGTTTACCATTTTCTGAATTAATAATCAAGTGACCTAAATAGATTACACACCATACAGTTGTTACGCTTATAGCCTTTCAATTCACAGTGCCTTTCAATTCACAATTGCAAATTAGAGAGAAGAGGAGAGGAGAGGTGAGTGCTGCAGATCTGGGCGAAGAAGAAGAACAAAGCTCCAGATCTGGGGAGGAAGGAAGAGAAAGGAGCTCGACCGGACGGGGGTACCTCGATGGCACCTAGATCTGATAGGGCAAGGATGATACTAGCCAGGTTACCCTTGGGTCACCACAAGATCAGCCCATTGAGAAATATGAAGAATAGCCCATTGAGAAAGGAATGACAGAGCCCAATTCATGAAATTGAATTTGTGTAATACAACTGTAGACAACTTACACTATCAGACAAATAGGGATTTTCTCTTCCCCAAGAAAACCGTTGTATATATTGTATACGATTGCACCTCTGAGATCAATGAGAATCTTCTCAGAAATTTCCATGTTCTAGAATGGTACCAGAGCAGTGAAAAGACCAACGTCTTATTCAATCCTTACCCATCTTTATCCATGGCAGATAATGATTTAATCACCATTCTTACCCAGCAACTACAGACGTCCATAGCATCTTGTTCTAATGGCCCTACAAACACATCCCTCCCAAATTTCTCTCATCTCAACACCATAAAACTCTCCAACACCAATTTTCCGATTTGGCTCCGCCAAATTACTCCCTATCTGCACTCTCAACGCCTCATAGGCTATGCTGATGGAATCCTCCCTCAACCTCCTCTCACCGATGCTAACAGTCGCGCCGTTGAGGATTGGTTAGCAAAAGATCAACTTGTTCTCGCCATTCTCTCATCCTCCTTAACCGAACTTGTCATGTCGCACATACTGGACTGCAACACATCCAAACAAGCTTGGGAGCGTCTTCATTCTCTCTACTCTTCCCAATCAAATGCTCTGGTAGTCCAATTTCGCCAGCAGCTATCTTCGCTCAAAAAGGGGGACGAAACCATCTCCGAGTACTTCGATTGTGCTCAATCTCTCATCCATCAAATCCAGGCTGCTGGACAACCCATAACCAACGACGAGTTCACCTAGTACTTGTTCGCCGGTCTAGGTACCGACTATGACTCCATTGTTGCCACTCTGTCCACTCAAGTCATCTCCCCTGACCCACCCCAAGTTCTCTCCTATCTCCTTCTCCAGGAGTCCAGAATTTCCCGTCAAAATACCCCTCTTATGCCTACTCCTCCTTCCATGAACATGACCACCATAAACACTGAATCCAGGCCCGAAGTTAACTTCACTTCTGCTAGAGGCAGAGGATATGGCTCTTACTGTGGTGGCCGCGGTGATGGCGGCCGAGGATGCGGTCGCGATGATCGGGGAGGACGTTCAGGACGGGGTCGTGGTAGCGATCAGACCTTTACCGGCACTTCTGACACAAGGTCGGTCTGCCAAATATGTGACAAGAAGGGTCACTCGACCCTCCGTTGCTGGAGCCGTTTTGACCATGCCATCCAAGCTCCCCCTCCTCGCAATTTCCAGGCAAATTTCACCAACTCATCCTGGCTTCCAAACAATGTTGCAACGCATCATTACACTCCAGACATTTCCAACCTCTGGCTCGATCGGCTTCCCTACGAAGGGACAGATGCAATTTCCCTTGGTGATGGTTCTACAGTTCCCATTTACAATCACGGTTCCTCCTATCTTTCTTCTTCCTCTCGTCCTCTTCATTTAAAACAATTGATTCATGCTCCTTCTCTAAATAGAAATTTAATCTTCGTAAATCGTCTTTGTTGTGACAACAATGTCTATTTTACTTTTCATGACAAATTTTTCTCTGTGAAGGATGCCGAGACACATCATCTTCTGATCAAGGACCCCGTTAGGAGCAGCTTGTATGTCTGGCCCGATTCGTCACCATCATCATCTGCATCTCCTTTCTCACCTGCTGCTTACACCACTGTTGCTCCTTTCTGTCCTGCCATCTTCTCCTTCAATCTGGCACAGTCGGCTAGGGCATTGTGCTCAAGACATTACCCGTTTTGTTTTAACCCGTGTTTGCCCATTCGGATCCACCAAGTCACTGCAGAACCCTTGTGTCTCTTGTTCTTGTGCTAAATCCCACTCTCTACCTCACAAAGCGAGTCCATCTCGCTCCAAGTTTGTATTGCAACTTTTGTTTATGGATGTTTGGGGTCCGACCCATCATCCTTCAATCAATGGGCACAAGTATTTTATTTCAATTGTGGATGATTTTTCAAAATTTATTTGGATCTTTCCATTCAAGGCCAAAACACAAGTCGTGCCTATAGTCACTCACTTCATTAAACTTGTGATAAATTTCTTTGGTCGGAATGTCATATCTATTCAAACCGACAACGGAACCGGGTTCAAACCTCTATCAACCCTTTTCAACACTCTTGGTATTAACCATCGGTTATCTTGTCCACATTCTCACCAACAAAATGGGAGTGTCGAGTCTCGTCATAGACGTCTCGTTGACATGGGGGTAACACTCTTGAAGCATGCCTCGTTACCCCTCACCTTTTGGTGTTATGCTTTTCAAGCGGTCGCCTACATTCAAAACCGATTACCTACACCCATTCTCAACCATGATTCTCCATATTTCACCCTTTTCCAAACTCAACCCGATTATAAGTTCCTCAAGGTTTTCGGGTGTCTTTGTTTTCAAAACCTCCGACCCTATAACAAACACAAGCTATCTTTCCGATCCACACCAACCCTCTTCTTGGGGTACAATCCTCATCACAAGGGGTATTTGTGTTTTGATTGGGAGTCTCGAAGACTTTACACATCTCGGGATGTTTTGTTTCACGAAACCATTTTTCCTTACCAAATTCCTACAACTCATTCACCCATTTCAACTACAAATCATACAACCCAGCTCCCTTTATGGCCCATTATTGAGGAGACTTCAAATAGCCCAATTACTTTTGCCCAAAGACCAAATCCCTCACCCATGCCTGATGTCGTACCCGCAGAGAGCCAAAATTTGCCTTCTTCAACCTCAAACACACAGCCTCCGCCATCACCAAATTCCCTTGTACCCACTCACCCTATGATCACCAGATCCAGAACAAATTCTCTTCGCCCTATCATTCGACATGATGGTACAATTCCTTGGTCATCTTGCTCCAACACAACAAACATTCCCGAAGAGCCATCCTGTTTCTACGAGGGATCGAGAAATATTGAATGACGTCAGGCCATGTCCAATGAATTCCAAGTCCTGCTTAACACCAAAACATGGTCTCTTGTGCCACCATCTCCTCATCACAATGTAATGTGCTTGGAGTCAAATGGGTGTTTAAGACTAAGAGGCGCTCTGATGGGTCAATCGAAAGACGAAAGGCGAGACTTGTAGAAAAGGGTTTCAATCAACTCCATGGTGTGGATTACCAAGAAACCTTCTCTCCTGTTGCCAAACCTTCCACCATCCGTCTCGTTCTTTCCCTTGCTGCGATGAATCAATGGACGACTCGCCAACTGGACATAAAAAATGCATTCTTACATGGGTCGTTGACAGAGGACGTATACATCTCACAACCTCCAGGTTTTGTCCATCCTAACTTCCCTTCTCACATTTGTAAACTAAATCGATCTCTCTACGGTTTAAAACAAGCGCCTTGCGCTTGGTTTGCCCGACTCAGTGATACTCTTGTATCAATGGGTTTCTCTGCTTCTCCTGTTGATTCGTCTCTATTCTCCTATCACCAAGGGAACATGTGTCTGTTCATTCTAGTGTATGTCGATGACCTGCTGGTTATTGCGTCCCATCCTGTGTTTTCTAACAATTTTTTTGCATCACTATCAAAGAGCTTTCCTGTCAAGGACTTGAGGCCTGCTACCTTCTTCTTGGGGATTGAAATCAGTCGTGATACATCCGGATTTTATCTCGCACAATCTCGCCACATTATGGATATTCTTCACAGAACTGGCATGGCTAATTCAAAGCCAATCTCCACGCCTATGGCTACCAATTTTGACCCTCTTCAGTCATCTCCACCGGTGGAAGATCCATCCCATTATCGAAGTGTCTTCGGAAGCTTGCAATATCTAGGATTCACTCGCCCTGATATTGCCTTTGCTGTTAATCGAGTTTCACAATTTATGCATGACCCTCGCTTAATACATTGGCAGGCTGTCAAAAGAATTCTGCGGTATCTCAATCAGACTTGTCGCTTATAGTTTCATATCTCCTCCACTCCTCGCCATGATATTTCCATCTTCTCGGATGCTGACTGGGGCAGTGATCGAGCTGATCGAAGATCAATCAACACCTATTGTGTTTATCATGGCCCGAACCTCATCTCCTGGATTTCCAAGAAACAGGGAACCGTTGCTCGATCATCGACCGAGGCTGAATACAGAGCTCTTGCTCTCGATCGGCACTTGTGAAACATTATGGATTCAATCCATCTTAGCTTCCATTGGCATTCCCTTGCCCAAAGCTCCGACTCTTTGGTGTGATAATATTGGAGCCACATACCTTGCTATCAATTCTGTTCTCCACCACCGAATCAAACATCTCTCCATGGATTACCATTTTGTTAGGGAACGTGTGGCCAACAAATCTCTTAATGTCGCCTTTATTTCATCCAAGGACCATCTTGCTGATCTGCTCACAAAACCACTCGCCATTGCACCTTTTCAGAGAATTCGATCTCACCTCTGTCTTACACCGTCGAGATCGTCGGGGAGTACTAGCCAGGTTACCCTTGGGTCACCACAAGATCAGCCCATTGAGAAATCTGAAGAACAACCCATTGAGAAAGGAATGACAGAGCCCAATTCATGAAATTGAATTTGTGTAATACAACGGTAGACAGCTTACACTATCAGACGAATAGGGATTTTCTCTTCCCCAAGAAAACTATTGTATATATTGTATACGATTATACCTCTGAAATCAATGAGAATCTTGCCAGAAATTTCCATGTTCTAGAAGAGGAGGCCGGAAGGAAGGACCGGACGGTGGTTGAAGTAGGCGTTGGGGCTGCTGTGGTCGTCGAAGACGCCGGCGACCACACTCTCCTCCTCCACCGCCGCCTCTCTGATGTTCCGATTGAAGTCCTCCACCACTCCTTCTTCGCACTCTTCGTAGCCATGATCGCCACCGACGTCGGCGACCACACTC
Source organism: Persicaria tinctoria (assembly GCA_037127255.1). Taxonomy (NCBI): domain Eukaryota; kingdom Viridiplantae; phylum Streptophyta; class Magnoliopsida; order Caryophyllales; family Polygonaceae; genus Persicaria; species Persicaria tinctoria. The sequence continues at coordinate 47,678,939 of JBANSL010000002.1, forward strand.
TCCTCCTCCTCCGCCTTGGCAGCCATGGCCGCCACTCCTCCGCGCTCTTTGCATCTCCATCTCTCCCATGACAGATCCAATTCAATTTCATCTTCTCCAGCTTCCAGATCTGTTTTAATTTGGGGAAGGGAAAAAAATAAGGGTAGGGGCAAAACTGGAAATTTTGGACACCCTCCTAATTTTTCCCCTTTTTAGTCCTAGGACTTAATTTTTGCCCAAAATATAGACACGTACCAAAAACACCCAAGAAAATATTAGCAAATAAGAGGAATGGGATCCTTGTTCTTGATTGCATGCTTTTGAAACCAGCCCATATATCTAAGTCATTACATTCCCTCTATAGTCTTCGTGCAAGGATCTTCAATCCTAAATGAAGAGCAACGGGGAAATCAAGTCTCCTTGTTGAAGTCCTCGTTCCGTCTGAATACCTCACATGGGTCATCATTAACCAAAATAGAGAAGGAAATCGTCCAATGATCCACATTGGTGAGCCCAACACCTATCTCTGTATTCCAACTCTCACTCACAAATATCCACGTTACCTTGGTGTTTATCAGAGGCCAACATGGTTCATTCGGCCCGAAACATCCATTCGATTCTGTTCCAATTTTTGGCCTGAAATCGAATTTTAAATTTTTGTGAACCGTAGCTCACTTTGAAGGTCGACTCTTTTGAAGCAACCCTATTTTCAAGCATAAAGTTTATTGACAAGATTATATTTTGTCTATTGACAAGATAATTATTTAAAAAAAAAATTGCATATTACATTTTTATCTTGAGATAGTAATTATGAGACGAGCCTCAAATTGATTTCTTCAACCTCCTTTAATATAAGACCAACCGGTTGACTCGCATGCATCAGAACTCTTATCCGCAACCATGACTTTTGCAATCAAGGGAGTTTCGAGCATAACGGTTGCACCACCAACTCAGGATCGCCAAATCGATCAGAATCCTCCACAAAACTATTTTGGAACCCCGGCGTAGGGTAATCAAACACGATGAACCATTGAGACGAATCCGATTGATGGCTTCGGGCACGGATATTTGTTTGTGGAGTGGCTCGATCAAGTATGAGGGGTCGATGATGGGGATGTCCAATCAGTGAATCGGAGCTTGTGGAAAGGGCCTTGGGAGGCGAGACTAGAGGGGATTGGGGACTGAGGGGATGAGGTTGACACCGTGATCGGCTGCTAAGAAACAACCCACTCTAATTTCGAGGAGAGGCGATTTCCGGTGGTGATTAATCAATGGAAGCCCAGAGCAATTAAGGTTGTATTATTACGATAGTCTTCATGGAATGGACATTAAGGTTAGATGATCTTTTGATGTCCAGGGCAATTAGGTTCCATTCAAATGGAAGCAAATTGTTCTTAAAATCCAACTAGTAGTTGAAAATTGAAATCCTCCTTGTATGCGCAGCGTAATTCCACCCCTTTGATTTTTACAAGAATTTAAATGACTAGTTTGTTCAATAGACAAATGTGATCTTGTCAATATAATTTCCCCTTTTCAGGTGAAAAGAGAAGGGATTTACCCCCCAAAATTAAAAAAAATCTTTCTCAAACTGATGAAAAGAAATGGGCCAGAGTGAGTACATGAAGAAAGTCGTGCCAAATGACAAGAGAAACCAATTAAAAGTATGTGGTCAGATAGAGCATCCATCCTAGAAACATTGCAAGGAAGCCATATTCAGCGAAAAACAACACATTAGTGTAAAGGCTTCGGAAATGAACAACACGTGGGGATAGAAGAAGAGACGCATTACGCACCTTAAATATGCTTTCAAATAAACATGCAACAAAAAATGGTTACTAGTATCTTCTCAACGAGGAGAAACCATTATTAACTCAACCAAAACTATAGCATAATTTACCTTACTTGCCATATGCCTTTAAACTTGTCAAAACATACAAACTCATCTTACCACCTTAGCTTGGTTTTGAGAGATTCTGCTAGCATTTGAATGCGAACCCTCTCCACTGAACAATCCCCATTTGCTGGTCTTCCCAGTGGAAGAATCTGCTGGAGGAGAATCTGGATTAACTCGCTCAGTAGCCAGGCTTTGTGCTTTCGCTGAACCAAACGGACTTCCACCATCATAACCTGGCCTCACCTGAGCTTCAAAACTATTCTTCCCAGGGAGAGTTGCATTTGGATTGCTAAATATTCCATAATTTGAGGATGGGGGAATGTAATCCAAGTTTGAAGGATTTTGCTTTGGGGTCTCAATCCGGGATGGGTGACTGAAGCTTTTTGGTTCAGAGTCAGGGCCAGGATGCATGTACAGTCCGGCCCCCGGTGGGGTCCTTCCTGCTGTGCCCTGCCTGCTGTACCTGTTTTCAGATGAGTTAGCACTTGATCCCATAAAATTTGGCCCTTGAGGCATCTGAGTTTGGACAGGACCAGGTTGCATGAATCTGTCAGCCGCATTTACGCCCCTCCTTGTTGGGTCCTGCCTGCTGTACCTGTTCTCAGATGAGTTAGAACTTGGTCCCATAGAATTTGGCACTTGAGGCATCTTAGCTCGGTCGGGACCAGGTTGCATGTATCTGTCAGTCGCATTTACACTGCTTCTTGTTGGATTCTGCTTGCTGTACCTATTCTCAGATGAGTTAGCCCCGGACCCAAAAAAATTTGGCACTTGAGGCATCTGGGGTGGAAAGAAATCGGCATTTGGTGTAACAGATTCCAGGAGAGGTTTCTTTTTGTGATCAGAAACCCCATCAGCATTCACCAAATCAGCGCCGAAATCAAACACCTTTTCATCAGCACCATTTGCTTCATCAGAAAGTAACCAGTTCATTTTGTCTTGTTCGGACGTTGATTGCAAATCCGAAATGGAATCCTCAGAAACCCTTGGGACAATATCTGCAGGGTGCTGAATGGGACCAGAGGATCCCCCAGCTGAACAAGAGGTATTGTCCTTTTGACGCTCTGAGCTCGCTGCGTCAGCAGAGTTAGAAGCCCCTTTAACACCTTTCTTTGATGGGCCAAACTTTATGTGCCTTACTATAATATAAGCCTGACTCTTCTCTACCTTGGGTCCATTTTCGACGAATGCCACATCTTCAATCTGACACGCATTTATAGAAACAGTAAAAATAATGCTTCGCGAGAGGATAATCAGCAGAGTTGATCAAGTAAGGGCATGTAAGGAGTGAGATGGTGAGGGTTGCAATAGCCAACAATACCAGTGTATGTAGACGATCTACCAACGCTCCTAACCCTTCTTCAGAGCCAATGACCATACACTGTATTAAATTTACCCACAGGGGAAAAAATTCAGCATAAGCAACTCTGTTGAAGAAAAGTGGCAGACAACAATAAAATTAAGGGAAATTTAGCCCTTATTTCTCTTCAGGTAAGCACGAGGCCTTTAAAAATTTACTGGAAATTTACACTACTCACCCATTTCTATATTTACACGACTAAATTATTGCATAAAGGGAATGAATAAATTCACAACCACCAATAAATAAGGAATTTACATGAAACCAACCAACTTTGAGGTTTATACTCAAAGAATCGACCATAACCCTTTCAAACCTTAGTTGTGTCATTTAAAAAACTTCCATTAGTTGTCATTTTTAAAACGTTATTTTTTTATGTGCCATAAATTAACAGTTTAAAAAATATGACATTAAAATGATCCACCCAAAAATATATCATCATCAATCAAGAACAACGAACTCTGGTAAAAACACGAAATAAAAGCAAAAGCACCTTCACTCGATATCCACGTTCCATTAATCTCTTAGCCAAATCTGCCTTCATTTGAAGATCCTTCTGTTCCTGAAGTGCAGGTATAAAGATGTTCCATAGTTAAAATTTCGTAGAAAAGACTGCAAGATGTTGCCTTTTCTGACAACAAAATGGATTTAATGGAACATGACCCAAGTTATTTCCTCGCCAAATATCTATATGCTCTATGGCTAATAAACTGCAGGTTTTAGAATGGTCAATCTAATATGTTCGAGAGCACAAGAACTTGCTTTTAATAATATAACATAAGAAGAAAAATATCCGTAGTCATGGTAACAATCCCCTAACCTCCAAGAAACCCAGAAGAGAATAAGATCAGGGTAATTTTCTTCTCAATTCCCACCTTCTGCTCACTTTTCAGTTTGGTCCCTAACTTAAAAAAAGTCCCAAATCTTTTATTTGTTTTATTTCTAAATTTTCTGTTAAAGTAGAAATTAAATTGGGAGTGACACTTGCATATTTGTTTAAAAACAGTACATTCTCTGTTTAAGTTGATCGTCAAACTATTGCCCGCGTTTCATTCTGATAGGGAGTAAAATGAAACACTGTCAAAAGGTTAAAGACTAAAAACAGAATTTACCCATTACAATCAAGAAAATCCACTCCAGACATCAACATCTGCAATGCAATTTGTCACATCTACATATTGCTTGGGGCTGTGGTCAAGGATAAACTATTTTTACTGTGATTGATGTTTGAAAAAAAGCAGGGCGACTCTAAGCAATGCCTAACGCCTAACAATGCCTGAGAGGTGCAGGGTGATTGCCTTTCCATAAATGTTTTCAAAGCATGTTACAAGACAACTATTTCAAGTCTGAGACTATAAAAACATGTTCATGGTGATATAGCCAAATTTACAACATATTGTGATAAAACTAAGTCTAAAATAGCATGCAAGTAAGAAAACCCTCTAGAGCATCACAAAGTAATAAACCCAATTCCCAAGCAAAGATCATGCCAACACAGAACCAACACAGCAGCATTAATCAAAGGGCAACACAGCAGCATTAATCAAAGGGCAACACTGCAGATCACAACAGCAACTGAAGAGCAATACAGCAACAACCCAGCAGAACCTGAAGCGAGGGAGGTAGCCAGATGTCGTAAAGAGGGAGGGTGTCAGGAAAGGAAACAGACATTGCAAAGAGAAGGAAGAAAGAAGTGCATGTGCATACTTTGCAAACAAATAGTTTTAAAAGGGAGAGGAATCGTTTACAGAATAGTATATGCCTGCCTAGGCTGCCTTTTCACACTGGCTGTGATACATCTTCCAAAACCTCATATAGTGCAATAAAAAACCTTTTGGTTAACAATGTAAAACGACTAGGGACTATGAAGGCTACATGGATTGGCTGCCTCAGGATAGACCATAAAATTGTTCAAGGGGAGAGAAAGTGAGAAAAAGGAGGGAAAACGTGTAGAGAACCACTCCATATTTTGCAATATTTGGCCAAAGAGAAAATAGGGAATGGAAAAGGAGAAGAATCAACCATCCCCGCTTTGATACTCCTAAACATTCCTTTCTTTAGCACCAAAATTGGAGAGGGAATGTATAATAGAAAGTTTATTTTACTTTAAAGGGAATTGTAGCAAGATTTTGAGCAATTGCAGAACCAATGTATCTTTCCTCAACCCAAGCGATGCATTCTACTAATGTATTCACCCTCTCTTAGAAAAAGCTTTCCAGTTCATCCTAAAGTAGCGAAGAATGCAGCCATCTGAATTCTGAACTTTTAGAAAAAGCTAATAAATGAAAGAAAGCCCTTACCTAACATCTTCATATCCTAATGAACAGGGTTGGCTGTTTTAACCGATTTTAATGGCTTTAGAACTAGTACTGTATAATTCTTAATTCAATAAGGAAAAAAGTATCAACAAATAATTTTCAATTGCCTGGATTAAATATGAACTAATCATCCTACTGTTTGTCCCACATAGTTAGTAGACTTCCTGCTCTTAATAAATGGTGAATGCATTGGTGCATGTACAATGGTCAATGAGTTGGTGCATTGTACAACTTCACTTACCTATTGCTTCATATTACTGCATAACATTATTAAACATAAGAATCAATTCAACAGGACCCAAGTTGACAATTGATGTGAAATAAAGTGAAGAAGTTAGACAAATAAATAAAACATTCCAAACTGAACAATTTCATTAAGTCATTCATGTTATAGTGACCTTTCCAACGTTTTTCCCACAAGCCACAAGTTCACATCAACATAAAAACAGTTTTATGTTTTTCAAAAATATCAAAAAGCACAACTTACTATTTTTGGAGAAAATCTAACTTCTTTAGCAGGTCCCGGCCTCACAGTAGATTCAGCCTGCATATAGTTACCAAAATATGGGTTATCGGTAATGGGGTACTGGGGGAAAAAAACAGACAACATGACAGTATGGAGTGTGGGACATAAAATCCCCGAGGATGGCAAAACACATAAGCCTTAAAATATGAAATCAAGGGTTGGTTTGGACTTTGGATGGCATGGTATTATGATTATAATGGCATTTTTCTATAATGGGGGTTTAGATGTAAAAATTAGATATTGCATTATAATACACAAAATTGTTAATGTGTCTAAATAAAGCCAAAAACATGTTCTCCCTTCTCATTAACCATTAACATCTTTGTGGGGGGGGGGGGGGGGGGGCACCCCCACTCAAAACCCCTTGTCACTGCCCGTGTTGGCGAGGCAAAAGCTCGCTATGGCGCACTTCGGCACAGCCTGCGCCTGCCTTGACCAAGGCGACTATTGAGTGGAAAGGCACTCCATAGGTGCACGAGGCATGCCATAAGTGACAGGCGGCTATAGCGCAAGGGAGGTTGCTTTTTCATTTTTTCTTTAAAATCCCGACTTCTGTAACGGGTAGATTACAAAAACTTTCATATCCTTTTACTTTGGAAAATATATTTTACGTTTTTTTGAAGATTTTACAGACTTTATCCTCTGCCTTTCTTAACAAACGTGTTCAAATTTCACATCCTTCTTCTCACATGTCTTCCACTCCACTTCATTCCCTCCCTTCTCTATCCTTCTCCCTTCATTGTTGTTGACTTGAGTTTCCTTCATTACGTCTGTTGACAAAGGTGATTGGAACTTCACTCCATGTCTCGACATTGAGGAAGAAGAGGATGCAGATGATGTTGATAATTTTGCTTGATCCACTAAGAATCATCCACCCCATTCAACTTGAAGTCTATCTTTTCTTTAATCGCTTATGCTTTAGACTTGCATTTATTACTCTATGATGTTTGGGGTTTTTACATAGTTTAGATAAAACTTGGTATTTTGGTTATATTTCATCATGAAAATGTTTTATAGTACTAAACTTCAAAGCAAAAAAAGTTTTAAGGTGTTGACATGATTTGTGGAAAGACAATCGCCTTTGCCTCTAAGGCACGCTATAGCGCTAGGCTTGTCCATCACCTTTGGTCGCTTCACCGCTTGTAGCTATTTTAGACATTGTTCATTGTCATTGTTGTCAAGCATAAGCTTCAAGATCAAGGTCATGGTTAGAGAGGGTTCGAGAAGTGAATTTGATTAGGGTAAGACTTTGCTTGATAAATTCAAAGAACTAAAGATACCACATAGGCTTTGTTTCTAGGTTTGCATTCTGACTAGGGGATTTAACCCTTTAGAATGGAGGTTCAACAAATCTTCATAAGAAAAAGGTTTGAAATTGATTATGATTTTGGGGGGTTCAACGCCCTCCTTGTATTTATCTGTGTGTTATGAAAACAAGCATCGCAGAAAAGGGTAACCTAGGGTCAGTTTGGTAAAACAGAGCTGATGAGGTAGCTGATGCAAACTAGCTAATGAGGGAATAAAATTCCGAAAAGCTTGGGGTGAGTAGCCGTTGAAAATCCAATTTCAAAAGCTAATTAAATTAAAATCTTATATTTAACTTATTTAAAACTATAAAATATTAAAACCAAAAGCTCCGAAAAGCTACTTGCATTGCCAAGCGGACCCCTAGTCCAGAAAATTTGTGGCAATTCAGGTGTAAATAAGGGACCAAAGGAGGAGCAGCAATCTGTTTGAAATTTGTGAGGGAATGATAGGATCACTAGTATAAATAAGGGTACTCACATTCTCTTGAGCTATCCAGAAAATATTATAGTGCAAAGGCATTTTATTTTTGCCATTTTGACCAAAGCTCATCCTGTGGCTGGATTGAGAATTATCTTACAGGTGGATTATTGAATTCATTCACTAAGTTGTGTGTGTGTATTCAATCCAAATCTCGTCGTGATTTCCTGATCTACACTCTATCAATGGTTATTCATGATTCTATCATTCCCTCATAATTATCTTAACAGATTGGCATGCCTTCCTTTAATCCCCTCTTCTTCTGATTTACCCTGAATCTTCCACAATCTTCTGGATTGTTTACCTTTCTTCTCTTCTGGATTGGATCCAATGTCATATGGTGGATGGAATCAAAGGAGGAAAACGAATAGACGATTAAGAGTGTTAGTAATCTCTAAATGTTCTAGATGCTTCCCTGAAATCTCATGTCCAGATCAGAGAGATGATGGATAGCCTTATAATGCGCCCAGAGTGTCACAACGGATAAGCACGCATACCATAACAAATAGATTCAAAATACTTCCATGTAACTTGATGCATATGTAAATAATTACTTATCTCATTAATTTCATGCAGTTTACAACTAAATCTCTCTATAAGCCTAATCAATGTTAGCTAATCCCTAGGCCACACAGAAAGTTTTTGACAATACCGCTGGCAAGCATTTTAAATAAAATCCCCCGCCCACCCACCCACACGTAAATGAAGAAGATTTGACAGGTTGTATGATTTAATCTCCCAAGACAATAAGATGGGCTTCTCTACAATACACAAACCCCACAACATTTCCTTCTAATCTATTACTGAACATGGAAATGGACATGATAAAAATTAAGGAAAGTATACGGCCCCACAATTAGGATCATGTGATATAACTGAAGATTTGTGCATCTTAGAGAGAAAAGGAATCACTGAATCCAATCCATCAAATGGCTACTTCAACATCTCATATCCAAACACTCGTTAAAGAAAATAAACTGCATTATATACCTTGCTCTTAGAACGTTCTTTTAACCTCACTTGTTGCTGATATCTCTCCCGATGGTAGTCCATGATTCTGCAGACAATGGGCGTAGCATTATGATCAACCTGCAAAATGTAACAAGACCTTTTGCTTAGATGATAAGTTTGAGCAATAAAAACCAACGAAGGAAAAAACAAGCCAGCTAAAAATAGACAAAAACAAATTTAACATAAAACAACCTCCTTTGTGCAATTGACACGAATCATAGATGCTATTCTGAACTGAAACGTCAAAATTTGAAAAGGCCAAACCATTCACCTCTACTAAATCAAGGTTGAGCCTTTTCGCTCGTTCCAAGGCAACATGCAATGGCACGATTTCATGTCCTGTAGATGCCAAGAAAAATGGATGATAATCGGAAGGAAAACACTCTCCAGAAACTATTAGGCATCACCCCAAATCCTCTCAAATAAAACAAGGAAATCCAATACCTTCATCATCCACAAGTCTAACCACATTTGATTTGATTTTTTCATTCAAACGCCGGCCTTTCTGCGTCTTCGGCTCCTCCTTCTTCTGAAACTGAAAATCCCAATCCCCTCCATTACGAATCACAATCCGTCCCGACTAGAAAAGTCACAGAAACAAAGCAAGGCAACTCACCTGAATCGGGACAGCGAAGAACCGAACATTATCAAATCCCTCATTCGAGCTCCAGGGTAGACCGCGAATCGGCTGACGATTCGAGATGCTCGGGAGCTTGTTCTGAGAAACGTAATCGGACAAACGAGGAGAAGAAACCTGGAAATAGCTCCTCGTGAATTGGGAACACAGATAGATCAGCCTCGTTTGCTTGGTTCGGCAAAGAAACGCCATGTCTCCTTTTCTCTTGTACGTTCAATTATATCATCAACTCCAATCCCTCAGCTGAAGCGCAAAATTTGCCGGCGAGTGGATGTCGCCGGATTTAAAATCGCCAGAGATTTGGTTCCCGGTGGATCGATTAGAGAGAGAAAGAGAGACTAGCCCTAGCCTCGAGACACCTCCAACCAAGTCGGTTACTCGGTTAATGGTTTGATCTTTTGTTTCTACTTTCTAGTAACGACGACCAATGAGTGATTAACGAAGTGGCTTTGGCCCAAATCGAGAAAAGACCTATATGCCATATGGGCTGATAATTTTTAGTCCCCAAATGGGATAAAAGGCCCAAAACGAAAGAAAATGGGTGTGTATGAGACCAATTTTAACCGTTTATAAAATTGGGGGTTGAAAATAAAAATCTTGTATATGGTTGTTTAGTATGGGGTTTTTGATTAAAATTGGAGGTTAAAAAAAAACTTGTTTTTGAAGTTTTTTATTTTTGGGTTTTGGAGGTTTATTTGATTTGAAAAGACAAGTATACCCCTAATAACAACCAAATAAACTGCACTTTTTAAAAATAAACATTTTTTCGTCCCATACGGAATTTATATTTTTTCATAAATTTTTAACTACTTTTTACCAACAGTTTTTAAATTTTACCATGTTTATAATTTTAGTCAATTTATTAACTCCGTCCCATACTAACCCAATATCCCTCTCACTCCCTCCATTCGAAGAACATGTCATAGTATATAGAGGAAATGGTAGTAAATAGATCAATTTATGGGTTTTTTTGCAAAACTAGACAATGGGTCTAAAAATTTGCAAAACTAGATAATGGATCCAAAATTTTGCAAAACTAGACAAGTTGAAACAAGTTACAAGGGGGGATGGGAAGGGCTACAACCAGTCACCAGGAAAGGCTTCACTTTCACTCCGCCTTGCTCACGGTCGTCATCTTCGGTCATCTTCTTCGTCTCCCACTATCCATGGCTGCGAGCTCGGAGCTTCGTTCGCTTTCTCCTCCGACAGGGACACACAGGCGGTGGCACCATCGCCTCTAGAGCTCCGTTGAAGAGTATGTGACGAACAGGTGCCGCCATGCCTTAGATCTCCGACGAGTAGTCCGTCGTTGAGGAGCACGAAGCCCTTCTTTCATCGCAACCTCAAAATTCCGAACAAACCTGTTCAAATTGTATATGAATTTTGTCGATTCTAGGCTAAAATCCTCAAATCCATCCATCTCCATCCCCAAAACCGAGCCAGAAAAGCTCCAATTTTTTTTCCCGGATCTAGGGTTTGAGCTCACGAAGAACACCAACCCACAAAATCAGATATGGGATTCCTCCTTGCTCTTTGCCACTACCAAATGGTTAAATGATAATGGTAAAATACTTTTAAACTATTGGTAAGATAAAAATTCCCTATTGGCAGGATGCTGATGTAATCACCGAAATTCCTAAGTGTAGCCCTAATGGTTGGATGAGAATGGTAGAATCATAGGATGATAATGGTAAAGTGTTTTGAAACTATTGGTCTAAAAAAATACCCTATTGGTAGGATGATTATTTAATCATCGAAATTCACGTGTAGGCCTAATGGTTGCATGATATTGGTAGAATGAAAGTATGATATTGGTAGAATATATTGAACCTAATGGTAAGATAAATATACATACGGTATTGGTAGGATGCAGCTGGAAATACATAATATCTCCGACACTTGAAGACACTTGAGACAAAATATTGTGAGTTCGACTCTTACATAGGCTAATACGGAGTATGCGTAGGTTCATAAATTTGTTGATGTTAGACCAAATGAAAGAAAAAAATAATGTATCTATAAAATTGGCAATCAAAAGCAACTACAAAATTCAATACATCAACCTCATGATCTCTCGAACTAGGGAACCAACTACAAAATTGGCAATCAAAAGCAATTCAATCCCACTTATTTTCTTCCAATTTCTCTTTAACATCAAAGCAATTTCATTTAAATAATTTATTTATAAAATCGACAATTCTAGTACCTTAGTTAGAATTGGAGCAAAACACGTACAAATTCAAAGACAAATGCATCAGAGTAATACTTTACATAAATGGAAGGACAATTTCCAACTGATGGCAAGACAGATTTACACTATCAGTAGGATAGAAACGGTACATTTTCCAAAAATGAACAAGTGACGTTTCCCCTCCTCGGCTTTCCACTCATCTCCTATTATGTCTCTCTATTTAAAGCACAATAAATGAGCCCTTAGATATCCATCACTAATTTTGGATGTGTCACTTAGCCCCAATAATAGCATTAAATGCTTTATATATTAATACTCCATAGTAATCATTAATTACTTTAACCTCAAATCAACTGTTCACCCCCCTCTGCAAAACCTGACAGCTGTACCTCTCTGTTTTACCCACTACCAACCCATCCGGTAACCCCCATTTATTTGCAAAAATAGATATGTGCTACTTTTGCCAATTTTTCAAGTAGTGGTCTAGTTTTGCAAAGTTTTTTTTTTGGTCTAGTTTTGCAAATCGGCCTTTAGTATAATACTAGTTTAATTCTGTGCGACACGGTATATATGTTGAAATTTAATTAGTTGAATATTTTATTATCTATATCTGTCTATATCTATATAAAATACTAAAGTAGGGGCCTGGAGCGGCCCCAAGTGCGATTTTGCATCCATGGAAGTACTAAAGCAGAGGCCTAGAGCGGCCCCTGGTGCGATTTCGCATCCATGGAATTTTCTGAATTAAAACAGGATTATTTTTGCTTATGTGGCATTTTCTGAATTAAAGTGGTATTATATTTTTGACTACACCAATAAATAAACCAATATAGGTAGGTAAAAAACACTTATCTTTTTAGATCAATAATCTATTTAACATAACCTTATATATTTGTCAAATTAAATCTTTGTCAAGTATTATATGTTTTTAGATGAAATTGAATATATTCGTATAAATATCTATATCTTTATATAAAATACTAAAAGCAGCGGCCTGAAGCGGCCTCTGATTGCGATTTCGCACCCCTGAAATTTTTTGGATTATAACGGGATTATTTTTGCTTACGTGTCATATTTTGAATTAAATTGGTATTATATTTTTGGGCCACATCAATTAATAAACCAATAGAGTTAGGTAAAAAAACTTATCTTTCTAGATCACTGAAATTAATTATGACTATATTACAAGAGAAATCTATATAAAATAATATCTATATATTACATTGTTACTGGATCCAAATTTAATTATGGGAAATTCTAGTTGGTACCCCTGAGGTTTTTGCTATTCCAGATGGTGTCCCACAGTTTTAGTTTTTTCGGATGGCAACCCTAACATTTTGCAAAAGTTCGTCTAATGCCCAAAATCAATGTTTTTACTTTTTATAAATGAAAATGAACCTTTATTATTTCAATATTGCAAAAAATCACCCCTTACTTTTAAATTGCACATAATTATCTATATTTTTTTTTGCCAAAAATGCAACCCAAAAGCATACTCATTCTTTTTTTAGTAGGCGAAAAGCCGAAAAGGGGGCGGTTTTTAAGACAGAACACAACCCTGATCATTCTTTCGGATGATGTTATAGAATTCCCTATTCAAAGGGAGAGTATCCATATTACAACTGTCATTAGCTCTAGCTATGAAATCTGCTGCTACATTAGCTTCACGTAAACAATGTTTACACTCTATATGCTCAAATTCCGATTGCATCTTCTTAATAAAGCTCAATTTGCCACCAAATCTCCCATCTGGGCCTTCCATTATCTTTGATAGCCTTAATAACTTCAAGGCAGACTCCTTCTATTATAACTCTGCGTAAGCCTTTTTTCCAATCCATTTTCGTACCTTCACAAAATGCAGCTGCTTTGGTTTGGATAGCGGAGCCACTATCTACCTGCTGCCGAAAAATATCCATCACAGTTCCCTCACAATCCCTAAGGATCCCACCTACCTAGCAGAAACCGGTAGGCTTGGTTGAGCCATCTACATTAATCTTGTAGGTGGCCCTAGACGGTTTTTTCCATTTGATCACAGACCTTCGCCTGTCTTGTTTCGGACTTTTATTGGGATTTGCATTCAACCAATCTCTCATCTGCACATAAGATCGAATCGGGATTTGTGAGATGGAGTCGATTTTTTTTACCTTTGAAGATTATGTTGTTCCTAGTTTCCCATATTGCTTGCCAAATAAAATAGAGGTTCTCAAAATTTGGAATAGATGGTTTAGAATGTAGGATCTCTTTAATGGTTATAATCTGGTTATTATTATAACTTATAGATTTCCCAGTTAGTTGTTCATATATATGCCGCTATGATTCTTTGGGTGACAGTGCAATGATGGAAGAGATGATCACTATCTTCATCTTTGTCATTGCAAAGACAACACTGGGACGAAACTCTATTGAAAAAACGGTCTAGTCTTTCTTTTGTTGCGATTCCATCTTGTGCTATTTTCCGAACAAGGTTCTTGATCCGGGGAGGGAGATTTAAATTCCAGATCCATTTTCCATTTTCCTCATTTTGGTTGCTATTGTTTATAATCTGTTTGACCGATTTGGTCGTGAAGTGACCATCTACATTAAGTTTCCAAATCAGTTTATCACTGGCCTCCCAAGAGGGAATTTTGATTTTTAGGATCTGGGTGACAATATTATTTGGAAAGAGGCTATGTAGGATTTGTACATTCCATTGTTTATTTTGGTTGATCAGCTGATTAACTTTTAGATTAGGGTCATGTGAGAGTTGAAAGTTTTGAAGATTATATCCTATTACCCAAGGATCATTCCAGACATTTATGGTATCCCCATTTCCGACTATCCAATGTAAGCCTTGAAGAAATTGGTCACGAAGTTGTAGTAGGCGGCCAAATTGCCATGAGGGATTTTTCGGAGTTGATGTCATTATATTTTGGTGTTGAAAGTACTTTTCTTTAATAACTTTAACCCAAATATTGTCATTATTAGTGTATAACTTCCAAAGAAGTTTCATTTGAAGGCTAATGTTGAGATCTTCAGCTAATCTTATACCTAGGCCACCTTTGTCTTTTAGTTTACAGATTTTATCCCAGCTAATTAGCGGATTGTAACGTTCTGATTCTAATTTGTTCCGGAAAAAAATCTTATTAACTTGATCTATCTAGTGGAGCACCCATTTTGGGAGTAAGAAGTTCTGCATAAGGTAGTTAGTTTTGGAGCTTAGATTTGCGGTAATGAGGGTTAAACGACCAGCCTGGGTTAAGGACGAAGCTTTCCATTTAGAAAGTTGTTTTTTGAGTTTTTTTATGGCATCTTGGAACATCTCATTCTTGATTCGCCCAAGAAGTAGAGGAATCCCCAGGTATTTTTCCAGAGTTCTAGAGACGGGAATATGCATTTCATTAGCTAGAGAGTTTGCTAGAGCGGGACTAATGTTCCCCGAAACTTGGAGAGAACTCTTGCTGTAATTTATTGTGAGACCAGAAAGGTTGGAGAACTTATTGATCATATTCCGAATAGTATGGATGCTTTTGTGGGAAGCTGGTGCAAAGATTATCGTGTCATCAACAAAGGTCAAGAAGGGAATAGACATTCCATTTTTAGCAATATTGATTCCTATTAATGCATCCTCTAATCTTGCTTCCTCCTCGAGTTCTGCTACTAGGTTCTCCATAACAAGGATGAAAATGTACGGTGCTAGTGGATCCCCTTGTCTAATGCCCCTTTCTGGTTTAAATTGAGGACCCGGTCAGTTGTTAGCAATAATCGAAAAGGTTGTGGTGGTTAAGCAGCTCATTACCCATCTAATCCAACGTGAGTCAAAACCGAACTTGGTGAGTGTGGCTTTAATGTAATCCCAATTTATCTTATCATAAGCCTTTTCCATATCAAGCTTTAGTGCCATCCAACCTTTTGTTCCTTTTTGCTTGTGAAAATTGTGGAATATTTCATGTGCGATTAGCGTGTTATCATGTATGGATCGTCCTTCCACAAAGGCTCCCTGGAAAGGATTGATGAGTCTAGGTAGAATGTTCTTCATTCTGTTTGCTATGAGTTTGGAGATTATTTTATAAATGGTATTGCACAGGCTGATTGGCCTGTAGTGGTTTATATTTGAGGGATTATATGTTTTGGGTATGAGAGTTATGAAGGTTTGATTGATCTTAGAGAGTAAAGTCCCATAATGGAAAAATGATTTGACAGTTATGTATACAGATTGTCCCACAACGTGCCAGTATTTGCTAAAGAATTCCGGTGGGTAGCCATTCGGTCCAGGAGTTTTGTCTGTAGCCATATTAGTAACAATGTTCTCGATTTCCAGATTTGAAGGAGTTTGGAGTAGGATATTGTTTTCGTCCTCAGTAATTTTTTGAAGTTCGTGAGGTAGATGTTCGGTGGTTATGCTCGGGCAATTCAGTTTAATAAATATTTCAGACATTTCTTTAGTAATTTGGTTAGCTATGTCCTGAGGATTAATAAGGTTCTCGCCATCCTTAGAAGTAAAGGATAATGTATAGTTTTTAAATTTCTTAACCTTGACTACTGTCTGGTAGTAATTAGTGTTCAAAAAACATACTCATTCTTAAAATTATACAAAGTCACCAATTATTTTAAAATTTTCAACACAAAACACCCAATATTTTTAAAACCGGATAACATATCAATTACTTGAAAAATTTGCACATAACCACCCATTTTTTGTGAATAAAATGGTTAAATGGATATTTAATTATGGATTTGTTTATGAAAAAGTGAAAATATTAATTTACGTTGAATTATTTTAACTTACTCATAAATATTTTAGTATTAAATAGATATTTAATTATGGATTTTGGATAGAATATTCTAATTTGTATATATTAAAATTATTTTTTAGCCACATGATCAATGATCTTTAATTATTTTATTCAAATGACGACGGTAAAGTTTTTAATTTATGAGGATATCGCAGTTGATTTTGAAATTTATTTGATCAAATAAATAGGAACATTATGAACTCGCACACTTGAAAGTGTTTAAATCAATTAATCACCAATACAACTAGTCGAAAGAAAATGAATGAATTAAAATAATTTTTCAGGAGGAACATTTATATTATCTGTGATTTTTTTTTAAAATTAAGTAAGTCTCGTATGCCCCATAAGGCATAGGATGATTTTGCAACAAGTATTATTTTAATATATATATTTTAACATTTTATAGCTTAACCATTTTGTTCACAAAAAATGGGTGGTAATATATGTGCAAAATTTATTAAGTAATTGATATGTTATGCGGTTTTAAAAATATTGAGTGTTTTGTGTTGAATTTTTTTAAATAATTGGTGATTTTGTTTAATTTTAAAAATGAATATGCTTTTGGGTTGCATTTTTGGCAAAAAAATATAGATAATTATGTGTAATTTAAAAGTAAGGGGTGATTTTGTGCAATATTGAAATAATAAAGGTTCATTTTCGTTTATAAAAAAGTGAAAACATTGGTTTTTGGCATCAGACGAACTTTTGCAAAACCTTAGGGGTACCATCCGGAAAAACTAAAATTGTGGGACATCATTCGAAATAGCAAAAACCTCAGGGGTACCAACCAGAATTTCCCTTTAATTATCTCCCTAGAACTTAAAGCTTTATATCATTTAGAGAGAAGAGAAGATATCTAAGTGGAGCATTCTTCAATTTTTTTCCTTCTTTTCGTTTTTGCCCTTCTCTTCTTCTTTCTTTTTCCCGTTCTCTCTCCCACGATCTAAACTTCTTTCTCTCCTTTTTTCTCGCCTGAGACAGAACCGGACCCATAAGGGAATGCACCGACTTCCATATTTTCCTCCCATAATCCCTTTCGAAGAAAACATGGTGAGGCTTCGTCTCAGGCGACTACTGAATCGGGGTTTGATTTAGCCGATCGAAGCCCTAAGGAGATGGCTGGTGGTATCCCTAATATTGTCGCATTTGAGGTCTTGGAAAATGATAATAAGAAGAAGAAGTGCACGAAGGATGAAATTGAAGGGGAGAAGATTCCGGATGATGAGGTTGAAGGGAAGAAATTAAAGCTTCAGGCTAAGGTTGAAGCGAACCCTAGCGTCGGGGAGGTAGAAGCAATTTCTGATTCAGCGATGGTAATGAGTGATAGGAAGGAGAAGAAGAAGAAGAAGAGGAAGAGAGATGAGGGGGCTTCAGTTGATCTCCAGCACTCGCTTGAGGTTGATTTTCTATCTCCGACGATTCTTCCGCTACATCTCTATGATCATAGGATCCTTCCAATCTTCAGCAATCGAACTAAACCCTAGGTCCGTACTTCTTTGCCTTTGTCTCATCTTTTCTCTAAAGCCTATTAATGTTCCACGAGAAAACTTAGCGCGTGTTTGGTAAAACGGAGGTTTTTTAGGTGTTGAAGTTTTTTTAGGAGGTGGATATTATTTATGGGGTTTATGGAGGTGTGGGAGGTGAAGTTTATTTTTTAAAATAACCTTATAAAAACAAGAATAGTGTTTGGTGGGTATATGAATTGGAAGATGAATTTATCGTTAAAATTACCCAAACGCCCTTACTAATCACCCCATCACCTACCCATCTTTTACATACCCATCTTTTACATTACAGCTTCAATGTCGATCTTGTAAACAAGAAGCTTCTTGCACTCACGACAGCTGATCCGGTAGGCCACCACAACGTGGGCCACGACAAGCGCATACGAGCTGCATAACAGAGCCACCTCGGCCGCCCTGTCTCCGTCGTAACCGCCTCTCCCGAACACGAAAGAAGCCTTGAGAGACACACAAATCAACCAGATCCGGTCCCCGGGACAACCGCGACCCGTCGCACCAGCTATACACGCCTGCAAAAACACACAAATCAACCAGATCCGTCTTAGTAGCCGTGCCAACCGAGATCGATTTCAAGTGAATCGGCGGAAATCGAGGCAATGAAACCTCACAAAATACATTGCCAAACACGCGTTTAATCATGTTTTCTTTTCTGTCAGCTTGATATGCTACAAGAGGAGAGTGAGATGGTTCTTGAAAAGGTTCATACTCAAAGTACATAAACACTTCAACTCTTTATTCCATTTATTACTTGTACCAGAAACTTGAGTTCTTGGAACTTCTGCAACTTTGAATTGAAAAAGAGAGATACAAAGATGCTGAAGGAAGAGTTAAAGATCTTGAAAAGTAGGTAGTTCCGCCATCCCTTGATAGCAAGAAGACCACAATTGAGGTCTTGGACTTTGCTAACATGTCGGCTGTCTCTAAGTTTTTTTTCTCTGTCTATTGTTTTCGTTGAATTGTATATGATATCAAAAGGAGAAAAATCTAGCTTGATGGTTAGACAAACTATATCCTACTTCCATGTTTTAGGTAACTCTCAATTGGAGTTTCAGATCTACTATGCTATCCATAGGAGTTTCATATTTCAGTTTCTTCGGTACAATTTTCATACAAATATTAGATTTCAGTATCATACCATTTTCAGTTTTATATAGATTTGATGTTTACAAATTTTACAGATTTCATACAGGTTTAAAAAAACATCTTAAAAGAATTTTAGTTTCACATATTTTAGCTTAATATAGATTATGTTTTGGAGATTACTGATTTATAGTTTTTCAGATTGACAGATTCAATTTAATATTTTACAGATTTACAAATATCCTACAAATTTTAAAATTCAGTTTTACAAATTTCAACTTAATAAAAATCCAGTTTCATAGATTTCAGCTTAATACAGATTCAGTTCTATAGATTACAGATTATAGTTGTAAAGATTTTATATAGATTACAGATTATACATTACAAATTACAAATTAAAGATAATAGAGTACAAATTACATATTACTAATTATTGATTACAGACTACCTATTATAGATTATAGATTATAGATTACAGATTACAGATTTATAATTATAGTGCAACTATAACTGAAATGTGAAGACACCCCCCAAATGTGAATCTTTTATTTTAGCTAAAGACAACCCATTCGTTTAATTTGTCATAGCTGAAAGAGTTAAGTTGATAAAAACTCACTAAATTACAATTTGAAGCTTGCTGAGGTTTTTTTTTTTTCTTTTCAATTTCACTAAATTTTGACTTACTCATATCCAAATTCCCTCAGGTTTGTAGGCAATTTAAGGAATTTTATCTCAAGACTTGGAGGATGGCGATTATGGCTTGTCGACCACCTCACCTAGGATCATGAGGTAGAGGTTATGTTCTTTGTCAAATTTTATCCTTATATTGGCTTAATTGTGCTACAAACTGCACAATAAGTAAGGATTTGATATGGATTATATTCCCCATTTCATCTATTTCTCAAAAAATATATGAAATGGGGAAGAATCGTGTAAGTTATCCTTGATTCCCCATATTGCCTACAAAACCGAGGGAAATTGGATCCGAGTAAGTCAAAATTTAGTGAAATTGAAAAGGAAAAAAAAACTCAGCAGGCTTCAAATTGTAATTTAGTAAGTTTTTATCTACTTAACTCTTTCAGCTATGACAAATTAAAAAAAAAGGGTTGTCTTTAGCTAAAATGACATATTCACATTTGAGAGTGAAGCTAAGCTTGAATACAAAGGGAATCAGATTGAATTTAACACTTTGTTTGTGCATCCTGGCATTCTTCTCCAATGTTAAGGTAATATTTTCCTATGAAAATTACACTTATCTTGGATTCGATTGCGCAAAGAAGAGATCTTTGGATTAGTTCAATCAATCTTAAAA
The DNA here is from genome assembly GCA_037127255.1 of Persicaria tinctoria. NCBI lineage: Eukaryota > Viridiplantae > Streptophyta > Magnoliopsida > Caryophyllales > Polygonaceae > Persicaria > Persicaria tinctoria. The sequence continues at coordinate 47,699,327 of JBANSL010000002.1, forward strand.
TGGAACTAAGTTGAGGTTGCAATTTTTGATGTTACAAAGGCATGAGATGGAACTAAAGTTGACACGTGCTTATAGCGGGTTGCTAGATGTGCGTAGGCACTTTGCTAGCAACAACAATTTAGCAAGCAACTCCTTAGAAATAAGTTATTGATCATGAAATTTCTTTCTTATTGGAATGTAGATAATTGATCCCTTGCATAATTGTTGTTCACTAATAAAGTTTGATCATGTCTTTTGTCTGCTTGATCTGGTCTAATTTACAAATAACATGAGTTTGTGTTGTTTACTTAGAACAAAGTATCAACAGTTCAACACCCCCGTTTTTACTATTTTATTCCTTTCCTTGCACTATAATAATGATTGTGAGCCACATTTGATAATTTAGTTATGACATTCAACAATATAGAGTTTTTTTCTTTCTATTTTAGCCTTGAGTAATTGACTTTTCTTGCTTTTATTAGTTTGGAGGTGCTTGTAAGAGTTTTAGTTTGACCCCCCTATTACTAAAGATTACTTATTGTTTCTTTGCAGTATGTAAAATGTGAAGCAGATAAGAAATCATCACAGTTGGTTGATCTTCAAGTTAAAAACAAATCAAAAATATTATAATGGGAGATTTTGATGAATAAACTAAGCAATACATACGTATAATGATGACCTTGTGAAGATTTTGTAACGGCCCGGGATTATGATTCCCGGGTTTGCGTTTCGAGGGATGAAACCCCTCGTTAGGATCTTGCGCCCCTAGAATAGGTTGAAGGTTTGAAATCAAAAATTTCGCTTTGAAAGTGGGATAACACCCCATACTTAAGGTTGCTTGTCCTCAAGCAATACTTTTAATTGTCATCCAGGGGAAGAAATCAAAACTCTCAACATCTTAGATTCATTGCCATATAACCCTACAATCAATTACCATCATCGAAAAGGTACTAGTGTTACAAATCCATGCATGTGCAATTAAAAAGCAACATCTACTCGGAAAAGGAGGGTTATGCAAAAACATTCTTAAGTGACAAAGCATTAATAATCAAGAGGACTTCAATTTAAGTTCAATAAGGAATAGATTGGTAAAAGGCTAAAGGTGGGCAATTTTTGGTAATGTGGTGCTAATAATCCGGGGAAATGGAGTACTTTCCAAACTGAATTTCCACATTCCTTCTCCTTGAGATTCATCACCTTTCATATTGCTTTTATCCATAATAATGTTTTTACCTCTCTAACCTCAACACTGCCTTCTCGCGAGTCGCAAACATGACTGTCATGAATGGCCCCGGATACTTAGTGCTTTGGACTCCTCACCTGTGTGTCCCATCTCGCCAAACTATTATCACAGCGAGCAGGGTCGATCTACCTTTATCTCCTGAGGTGATCGAATTTTCTTTCACTCATTAAATTTTTCATATATTTCAAACAATTTCCTACCAAACTCCAATAATGATAACAACAACACAACAACCTTATAACATCTCCATAATGTAACTTCATTCTCTACATAATCTCCGGATAGGAAATAAGGTAAAGAAATGGAAAATATTTAGATCATGTGGAGCAATAATATGAAATAAAGCTCATCATATGGCTTTTTGTGTAATGCATAAGCATAGGTAAGGCTAGGGATTACAACAATATGAGCATTATATAGAAATATAAAGTCCTCAATCCTCTTATCATGCAACATGTCAAAAGCAACATCAAATTTTACCTCCTTTTATGGTTTTCAAGAAAATAATGCACTTCATTGTGACTTCCCTTTACTAGGTAATTTCATGCTATATCTCTAATGAATCCAATTTTGCATCGTCGAGTTCAATAAAGCTTCCATGACACTTATCAAAAATTTCAATAGGGGTCATTTTTATAAACTTTGGAAAACATACATGCAAGCAAATAAATCAATAATGAATTCCAAAATAGCCATGTATAAGCAATTCATGAAATAAACTTTAAACATGCACACAATATGTTAAATAAATATTCACAAAGTAAGCCCTTCCCCCACCCCATACTTAAACATTACAGTGTCCTCACTGTATAAAAAATAAGGGTAAAGAAAAAAACTCACTAGACAGGTGTGCAAGACTTCGAAATCGAATGTAAATGCCTGGGCCGAGTCCGATTTAGCTTGCTTCTATCCCCATGGACCTGAAAAATGTAGAGGAGGAATACCCACAATAGAAAAACTAAAAGAAATAATGTCCAAAACCAAAAACAAAAGCAACAATGTCCAAAAGTCCCAAAAATAAATGTCTATTTACAAGCTCTAGATTTTATAGTCGCTAGGCCGACTTCTTCATTAAGCATTAGCCTGGCTCATCTTTTTCCGGAGGTATAGGTGGATCTGGTGGTTCCTCCGGTGGTGGGAAGCGTGGGATGTCATCCGGGGGCATCATGTGAAGAAGTTTAAACCTCCCCGAGTGAATACTCCATGGCTTCACCCATTCATCTTCCTGGGCTCCAGCTAGCATGTATAAAGGAAGACATGAAGAAAAGATACATACCTCATCATCATACCTCTTCCGCTTCATAGGTTGACTTGGTTGTGTATCTCCACCACAACAGAACGGTGGAGAGGGGAGAGATATTTCCTCCTCATCCTGTGGAGCTTCATGCCACTTTGCTAGGACCCCATACTTGAATATCAACATCGGTTGCTCAAAATCATCGGGGATAGCCTTCACCTTGTAAGGTAAAAGCGATCTTGGAATGCCCTGGTCAACCATGTCCAACTTCTTCTCTTCTAGTGCTATATCGCCTTGGGATCCTTCATATGGTTTTTCAAAGATAGATTGCAAAGGTGGAATCGAGATCGGGGAAGGACATACCTGGGTTTCTGTGATGTGGTCGACGTCGACTATGGGGTAGTCGACATTGATTGGCGTTGTTGCTCTCATGTACCGTGGGAGTACCCATTGTTCGTTCCAATCTTCTTCTTCCTCATCACTTTCCATAGCTTCAATTTCCTCATAAGAAGGAGGCTCTAATCCTTCAGAACGATAGGAAGCCTCAAGTCTTCGGACTAAGTCCTCCACCCGGGCTATTTCCCTTAATCGTGACTCCTCCACTGCGATCCTATTTCTCCGTCTCAAATCTTGATACCATTCTTCCCATGTAGGATTCCCTTCGACAAAGTCTTCCATCTTTGTACCTAAGCTTTGAAATCACAATCAAGAACACAAATTAGTGGCAAAATCTTGGCACCCAGTTGGTACCAGTGAGGTAGGTGGTGGTAGGGTATGGGATATGGTAAGAAAAAAGGATGGGCTTTTCTTAACCTTAAACACAATTAAACTAGGCGCGATTGATATCTCCCCGGCAACGGCGCCAATTTGACGAGAGGGTTTCTCGACCAAATAAATTTGTAGTCAAGACCCCGCTATAGGATAGTGGAGTCAGGTTCGTCCTCAGGAGAGAAGTCAGCGGTTCTAGGTTTAGTGTGTTTTTGGGTTCAGGGATAGCGGGAAAAGGTGAGGAGGTTGTTGTCGACAAAGAATAGAGGGGTCGATGTCGATGGATGGAGAGGGAATGGTGGTTGGTGTCGGGTAGAATATGTGCTGAATAAAAATAATAAAATAAAACAAATGAAGATGCAAACTTCCAAGGTTAGGGATCACCACAACAGTAAACATATGTGTAGATCATAAATCACATAAAGATGCATGCTTTATATCAAAGAATCGACTTTCGCAAATTCCAACAATTTACGTGATAGAGGCTCTCGCATAAAAACCTAATTTGTTTCTACCTTTTCTTAATTAGGATTAGTCGGCTCTCGCAAATAAACCCTAACTACTATCCAATTCATAATAAGATCACTTTCGCTTCAATATCATGAATAAGGAATTTCCTCAACTCTCGCAAAGGATTAAGCACATAGGTAGATGATGATAAAGACATATAAATTCATGGATTTATAAATCAAACACACATATCTATGTTGGGATCACCCCAACCCTAGAAGAAGGAAATTAGAAACAAACCATCATAAAAGAAATTAACTTTAACATAAAATAAACTAAAACTTACAAAACCTTCCAAACGTTCCTCCTCTCTCGCCTCCTCTCTCTCTCTCTCTCTCTCTCTCTCTCTCTCTCTCTCTCTCTCTCTCTCTCTCTCTCTCTCTCTCTCTCTCCCTCCTCCTTGCGCCCTAAGACGACTTGACTTGAATGAATGAAAATCAGCCCCCTAGGTCTTTATTTATAGCCTTCTAATCCTTGCTATCCAAGGATAGAAGATATCTATCTATATCTAAAATTATATCTAAAACTTTAAAAGATAAATAAAAGCAATTTAGGAATTAAATCTAAAAGGGAAAAAATAAATCTAAAATAGGTAAGATGTCTTCCATGTCTTCTCCATAGATAGAACTTGATAGATGTTGATAGATCTCGGCCAAATTGGATAGAATTGGATCCAAGGACTCCCAATCCTAGTAGGACAGCGAAACCGCGTAACGCGCTCCCGGACACGGCTCGTCGATCTCGACTAGGGCTCCTCGAGATCGAGTAGGATTGTCGTCGACGGGTGTGGCTCGGCTTCTCGGGTGTCTGGTGCTCGACAAGGCTCGGACATGGCGCAGGGTGGCTCTTCAATCTCGACAAGGCCTCCTCGAAATCGAGTAGGGTTGGCTCGGCGTCTCCGTCTTCGGCTTCTCGACTTGGCATAACTCGTCGACTCCGGACATGGCTCCTCGATCTCGACAAGGCCTCCTCGAGATCGAGTAGGATTCCGGGAGTTGGGTTGTCTCTGACTCAGTGTCCTCGATCAGCTCTGCTCGACCAGGTCTGCTCGACAAAGTTGGTCGATATCGAGAAGGTGTACTCGATATCGAGTACACTTGGCTTCTGCTTTCTGCTCTGTTCTTGAAACTCACTTTCCCGAGTCCTCGTTTGTCGGATTGACGCATATGACCATGCGTTGGAAAGCTCTTTCCGAGGGCTACAACTCTCATGAAGACATCAAAGCTTGATTCAGAACGAAGAATGATGAAAAATGACCTTTTCTCCAGCTGCACCATTCTTAGCTTCTCCATGAGTTTCCTTTAAGCTCCAAAGTGCGTCCGATTTCTGCGAAATATAACCAAAACTTGTGTAGACCTCCATATATTGCCAAATAAGTGTAAACTACACAAATTATGTATTATTCTAACCCAAATGTATGAAATGCATGCAGAAATCAATATAAAAGTAAGTGTAAAACATGGCAAATTAGGCTCACATCAATTTCACACCCAAAAGCCGAGAGGGATCGTTGGAATCCACGGGGTAAGTTCCATGTACACGCTCTATGACCTAAGTCATGAAATTCGTTGATCATACAACCAAGAAAGTTTCCAAATTCATACATAAGAGTGCCACGACGGAGCCGGGACAAAACAAGATCAAAACATCCAAAACGAAACCGTTAATAAGTTGGTAAAGTCAAAGCCTCGACTCTCTTTTGCCGCCGATCATGGAGCCAAATCAGCAACAATAGTGATAAGCATAATGGATACCTAAAAATGTTAATGGTCTGAAACGGTAAATATATAAATGATGGCAAAGCCAAAGAGTAACAAGTAACAAGACCAAATGGGGGGTCTTGCGTAAAAAGAAACGTGGTATATAACCCTAAAAAAGAATTCAACCCTCCATGTCTATCCCACCTATAGCGCCACTCCCAACCCCTACATGCTTAACAAAACCGAAATGAATCTTTAGGCCACCCACACGTTCAACATAAATACTACACACAATGGCAATATATGTTGAACAAAGGGGCCCAGCATTTCGGTCTTGCAAAACAAAAGGAATGAAAGAGAATAAAGCCCAACAAAAAAGTATACCATCCCACACCCGGATCCACCGGTCCACTAAACCTACTTCTGAGACTCCATGTACAAAAATTTAAAACTGATCCCCCAATCCAAAATGAGACCAGTTCATGACAACACATCATAGCACACATCAAACACATCCCTCTCAACACCGGACGTCCATTCCACCATAGAGGACAACACTCACTCAACCCGTATGATAAGTTTCATCGTCCGAGGAAGAATCACCATCATCCTCAATTTCGGACTCACCAATGAAGCATAAAAATGTTAATGGTGAGTAGGATCAAATGACGCCCACATGCTCTTTCCGCTGCCCCAGGCACACACATACACTATACCTAATAATTATGCTTCTAGATGCAAGACAGAATATTAACACACTAGCATGCCCTTAAGATCAAGTGCATGATAATAATAACGAAGGCCTTATCACAGAATACCAAATAGTATATCCCTCTCCTACCTCCACCCCCTTTTTCGATAGGGCAGAGTGACAGGAGGAAACTGTCGTTGTTCCTATCAAAGTATAACTCAAACCTACAAACTAGTATAGTAAGCAAGTAAGAGGTCGATCCCATAGAGAGTCAAGTATTCCTAAGCAATGTATATTTATCAATTAGTAGAAAAGAGGGGTTTTGGTGATTGAAGATAAGAAAAGAAACTATAAACAAGTTAATAGAGATAATAATTGAGAAAATAGTTCCATCTATAAATATCCACTTTAGTGTGGTTGATTGATCATCGATTCTTCTTCAAGTTCTTTTTTCATCCTATTATTGTTCCTGTCCTGATCTTGTATAAATTACTAGTCCTACGAGTCCTAGTAATCCTTACTAATTAGATGACCCTAACACGATCAAGATTTAACCTAATAGTAGCATTAAGATTAACCAAGATACATGCAACACCAAGCTACGAGTCAGCATTTAACATATAATTGATTCTCTACACACCAATTTAGTCCTAGGAGTCCTAAAAAGGCATGATCGCTACTATGGATTAAGGTTCGCTACAAGGAATCTACAAAATCCTAGAAATAATCTCAACTAGTTGTACGGACTAGAAGAAATCAACAATAAGAATCAATACGAATCAATAGGAATAGAACAAGAATAGAAATCTCACAACTTTATCAAACCAAAGCTTCAATCCATAGACAAAACGGAAGAGTTTAGCACTCCATGACCATGGAGGCTCCCATATAGGGTTCTCTCCATTGATAATCTTCAAGTGCATAAACTAAGGAATTCGATCTTAAAATAAAACCCTAAGACGTCCTTAAAAAGCCTCAAAAGAGTCGGCCAAATAATAATTCTAAAAACTAATTAAAGAGATAAAAAGTCCATTCAGCAGATTCGGCGTTTCTGTAGAGGCCGCGGGGCAGCCAACCCAGGCCGCGGGGCGGCCAGGCGATCAACGAAATCCTTCGTCAGAGCTTCGGACCGTGGGGCGGTTTGCTTGGTCGCGAGGCGGCCTTTACTGTTCACATCAATTTTTCCTCTTCGAATTTGGTTCCGATGTCAACACAAAAGTTGTAGATCTCGGAAAGAGCTTTCCAACACATGCTTATAATAGTCAATCGAACCACCAAGGCCTCCAGAAAGTGCGAAACAAGTTCAACATGTCTGGCGACAACTTCTGCTGACTTGTTCTTCACTTAGGCTCTCTAACTTCGATTCCGCTCCCGGGCTCTTCACTTTCCCTCCTCCTCTTCGCTCTTCCTTCATCCATGAGCTTCCCTCCTCCTGAAATAATCCATAGAAGCGTGTAGATTCCGACTCCACCAACAAAACGAGTACAAATGCAAATCTAGCATAATCTATGTATTATATAAATCTAAAGCATGCTAAATGCAACCTAATATGCCTACCTAAATGCATGCTATCACAGAGACTAGCCAGCTCACCAATGCATTCCATTCCATTATAATCGAATCGGGCCCGCAAGCGCCACCCGTAATCATATATAAAGCCTACAGACAACTCTCGTAATCATGCTCATAATACTCATGCTCGCAATATATGTAAAGGTGATGCCATATTACTCGAATGACTCAGGACGAGACCCAATGAGATTGGATCGTCCTATGACCCTAGCAAAGACTCTAGTTACTTCACATATAACGACCGTTCTATTTACATCCGCATAAAGAAATAGAATGCTCAATGGTCAATGCAACCTAGCATGATACTACATGACATGCCGATTATCAATGAAAACACCTAGTATATCATGCACATAAGACAAGGAAGTCTCTCTGTCGATCTGAGTAAGCTCCGAAGAGACTTACCTGACTATACAGAACAACATAATAGAAGGTCCGTCATATGTCAATTATAATAAAAAAGTATCACCTAGATACATATCAGAACACATATAGAAGTCTACGTCTAATCATTCAAGCACTCAAAGCATACATCATTCAACGAGAATAACAACCATATCACAATCGTCGGTCCATCAAGTTCAACCATTCACCACATTATGTAAGACCACATCATTCTCATCGTTCCATTCAACCACATTCATATTTCCGCAATAATAAATCCGCATAGCTATATATTTATCTCAAAGTTCACCATATTCATCATAGTTCACAAGACATAAATCAAACGATACATAACTCTAACACCTCATCACGTCGTTAGTCATTCATACATGCCATTAGTCCACACAAATCATGATATTAGTCAATCAATCATATCATCATGCTAGTTAGTCATCGATCACATAACTCCCAAGTTAGTCCCGAAAACCCTTTCGAAAACCGAGTCGAATAGTTAGAAATCCCGACCTTGAAAAAAGCTTGACAAATTTCTTTTTCGATTTAAATCCCATAATACCTTTTTAAATCATCATAATATTATATATTTAATCTCAAAAATAATATTTTATATTTTAAATCTCAATTAATACTATATAATTTTTTTAGATACCATTTATTAAACACTTTCATAAACATTTCCAAATGAAATCTGCGGGGTGTGGGAACAAGACAGTAAAAAACGCTCCCATTCGGGAGTCCCAACTACTCTTCTAGGGCTTCCACCCACGTTCGAGACAACCATCGGTCCACCATCTTTCTTTCAATCCGGTGCCGGAGTCGTCCTCCTTTCGTCCTCTTCGGTGGCCCCTCAAACCATCTTCTTTCTCCCTGGATCCGATTTGGGGCTTTTCGCTGCCCTGGTCTTTGATTCCCCTCCTCCCCTTGCTGTGGTCTTCTCTGCCAATTTTGTTTTGGGAATTTCAATTTCTCTGTCTTACTCTTCGAATTAGACTTAGCTCCGTCTTGGTTCGGGTTCGTTGGTAGCGTCGTTCGGTCTTGGTGTGGGTTGGTCATTTTTGCCTTCCTCTTGACTGGATTGTAGATCTGGGCGGTGGTGCTGCGAGGGTTTTGTCTTTGTGCCCTCTTCGCCTTCTCCCTTCCATTGCCTCGCCGATGTCCACTTGTTCGAGGTTGCCCGACGCCTATTTTTCGACTGCCTCTCCTGCTAGATTTGGTGGTTTCTGCCTGCTGTGGGTTCGACTTCGGCCGCCTTCCATTGGTCTTCTCTGGCAAGCTTCATCCCCCCAACCTTCCTCGGTCTAGGGCTCGCTCTCTGGGCCTCGACAACGCCGCCTCCTTGCTGTTGGCCCATAGTTCGGGTTGTGGCACCGGTGTCGCCGCCGCTCTCGGTCTGGCCTACATTGGTGGCTTGCTAATGCTTGGCGTGCAAGGTGTAAGTTTGGCCTTGCACGCTATGCCACACATTTTTTTTAAAAAGTTAATCAGTTAAATATGTATTGATTACTTTTGCAAACCCACCCAAAAAGGTTAAAATAAATCCCAAAAGAGTTTGACCAAACTCCAGCAAGGGTCTTGATAAAATCCTGCAAGGGCCTTGATAAAATCTCGTAAGGGTTTTCAGGTGCGTTTTATTAGGGTGGTTCTCGACGGTGTCTCTGGGTGTTCGCGACGTTTCTATTCTAAGTTGGGGCTCTGGCATCCGTTGTCGGGTCTAGCTGGGGTAGAGGTGGTGTGTATTGAGGCGACTCCGTGTTCCGGAAATTTCCTTGGAGGATCGTCTTCACTGCCCACAGGGACTCCTGATGTACCACTGGCCAGCGGTGTCATTGTTTTGTGGCGCTTGGCGTCGGGTGTAGTCTATGTTGTCCCCAATGTTTTAGGTTTAGGTTCGTTTGTTCGCTTGGATTTGTTTGCTTACTACTTTTTGTATTGCACCTTTCTATTTTAGATTTTATGTTTGACGGTTCGCCGTCTGCTGACTCTGTCGGCCACTCGAGGTGCCAGGTCTGTCTGACCCTCGAGTTCTTACCTTATCAAAAAAAATAAACATTTCCAAATCCCTTACAAAATCTCAACCATTTTATTTTATAAAATCATCCCTTAGTTAAATTACCGAAAACCACCTTTATATTTGCAAATTTACAAAACCGACCCCCTCCCTTTGGAAAACTTCAAACCGACTCATTTTGATAGAAATAGGCCTAAATATTTCTCAGAAAATTAGGCCCAAATTTTGTTCAGAAAAATTAGGCCTAATCCTATAGCCCAACTCATTGCTCTGTCTCTCTTTTTCAATTCCACTTTTGGATTCTAAAGAATAAAAAAAAGTGGAGCCCGGGCTGAGGTGGATGCCAAGGTGGAGCGGGACTCACGACTCCTTCTTCAACCTTTGTCTTCCTCTGCTTGGAAGAAAACCGCCAGCCTACACTCCCTCTCTCGCCGATTCTCCTTCCGACTACTCTCACTCTCACAGTTAGCTTAGAAGGTAAGGGACAAAGCACGCATGAATCGAACAAGAAGGAGGAAGAGAAGAGTGCTCACCTAGGGCCTTCGGCGTCGCTGGAAAATGTTGTCGGGGAGGCATCGTTCGAGCGCGTCGGGCTGGTTCTTCAAGCGACCAAGCCTAGGGAGAATGTGGGAACATTAAAGCCGACGCTTTACATCGAAAGGAGGCGAAAGGAGTAGAGACGATCACTTACCGTTGCAAATTAGAAAACGGGGAAAGCGGCTAGACAAGGGGCTGCGCTGCTGGCTCTGGAGCTCTTTTGGCAGATCTGGTTGCTCGGAGACGCCAAGGAGGGAGGGAAGATGCTCCCTTGGTCGGCTCGCATCAAGAGGATGAAGGGAGAAGGTGAGGTGCTTGGCGCTAGCTCTCGGTAAAATAGGGCTTGGAGGGAGGGAGCTGATAAGGCATATTTTAGTAGGCATTATAGGATGGGTTTAGATGCATTTCGTTTTCATATAATCATGTTTTATAGTTAATTGCATATTATGCTCTTTTAGTGGTAAAGTTTAGAAACTACGCTATTTTATTGGATTTATGTAGGTTCGTAGTGCCGATATGGTGAATAGCTTGGGAAGAGACCAAAGAGGATGTCCAAAGAGCATGTAACAAGTTAAGAAAGGATTAGAAAGCGATTTGGGAAGCAAAGGAGCACAAGAACATGAACGGAAATGAAGAACATGGAGAAACTCATCTTTTGGCCTTTGATCGTTTTGATTCAGCTTCTGAGGCCTTCATTGTAGTCCTTGAAAAGAGCTGTCCACCGCATATTCATATGCGGCAATCGGACGAATGACGACTCCAGAAAGTGCATTACAAGTTCAGTCTGTGAAGCTGTCAAACCGTACGAGCGGTGCCCATCGTGATTCAGGTGACGCCCACCGTCCCTATCAGTTCCGGATCTGTGCAAGCGGCCCAATTCTATCTTTGTGGAAACTCTATTTATCTACTCTAGGGTTTTTGGCCGACAGTTTGAGGCCTTATATTAGACCTATTTTCATTATTCATTCAAAAATCTAACACATTAACATTCAACCGTTTTCTCTCTTTTAATCAATTAGGTTTTTAGGTTTTGATTTCCATTCAAGAGAAGGAATTTAGGTAAGCCATGTGTAACGGCCCAGAATTATGATTTCCGGGTTACGTTTCAAGGGATAAAACCCCTTGTTCGGATCTTGCAATCCAGGTACGGGTTGAGTTTTAAAACAAAATATTTGTACTAAAAGAAGGGATTTCGAACCCTTAAAGATCGCGGATCCATTGGGGATCAAATACCTGCCTTAGTCTAATCGTGAAATCGAGCGAAAGCAAAAATAAGGTTGAGTTTAAATACAATCCGAAAAGGAGTATAAAAGAGAGGAAGTGTGGTGGTCTCTCAACCTCTCGATCTAACGCCAAAAGTCTGAACCCGCCAAGCATCCACCTAAGCAACGATAGCGGCTAACGGTTACCTGAATCTAAAAAAAATGAGGGGGATCTGGGTCAATCATCAGGTCACTCATGCGCGTATGTAAACACACTCTGAGAGGCATATAATAAGCATCTTATTCTTAAGATGAAATGCGTAATGTCATGCGTAAATTAAATCACATATATATACTGACAGTTTAATATAATGCAGAAAGCGATAAATGGATCCACACAGAATGCCAAGTGGCATGTCCCTCTCGTACCTCCACCCCCTTTCAATAGGGCGGAGACTGGCCAGTTCGGTGCTATAGCATATCAATTTCCTCGTGGTGGTGCACAAACCACGAGGAAATTGATATGCTATAGCACCGAACTGGCCAGTCTCCGCCCTATTGAAAGGGGGTGGAGGTACGAGATGTCTTGGTAAATGCATTGTTAACTAAATTAGTAGTTCAATTGCGATAATGCTATTTGACGTGATGTCTTGGTAAATGCATGCCTTATTAAAATGGTTGTTGAGTTGGAATACATACCTTGTATGCTTGTCATATTGCCAGTTGCGTAGGTTTGCATTATGCATTGCTATATTCCTCCCATGCTTCTATATCGACGGGCTATGTTAATATGATTTCTTGCACATGGATGTGTTGGTCATTCAAGCGCATGTATGTATCGAATGTCATGTTGAGCCTTTAGCATTATGTAGAGTCCTTGTTTGTGACTTGTGCGGATTTATACCTTGCTTGCATTATTACTGATTCTCTCTCGAGCTAGGTCCCTCATAGTGTGATCCTTTCCTCTTCCCATCACCTTGAAATATCTTACTCATGTAAATTAGATTGATGTTGAATTCGATGATCAATTGCTTTATGTGGTGGTTTATCCTGGCATGCTTACATGTTATCACTCGGTAGTGTTTCCCCTATTACCTTATGAATTCCTGTAGTGTTGGCATAGATGTATGACTTGGCACCTCGCATGATTACACACCACGTTATATCATTTCGCATATGTATGACGCATAAATGTTACAATGAATTTAGGCGAGTTACCTTGATTGTGGTCATGATTCGATATGTGCTAGTAGTATCCTGTAGGGCTTATGGTTTCCAATATGACTCACTAAATGATTACATGTTGTACCTATTCTATGATGTGATAACCACTGTACCTTTATATGTGTCCCATGATGATTCGTTCCTAGCATGATTATAATCTATTGCCATGATATCCTTCTTGTTACTTTTGATGATGCCTCGTGTTTCGTGAACATCCTATTGAACCCATTTTAATGACTCTTGACTATGCTTGTATCACATTATGTGTCGCTAGTATCATGTAGGACATGCACTTTCTAAATGTACCTCATCATATGATTACGTGCCATGCTTGACCTACTATATGACACTTAATCTAGTTGTTATGTTACACCTCACCATGCCATATTTGACCTCACCTATTGATGCGTACACCATGCTTGTGCATTCTTTCATATACACCATACTCGTCATCGTCGTTAAATCCCACATGACCTCGAATCCTGCATGATCATTCTTGATTCCGCATAACTTGCTTAAGTTGCTAGGCATATCTGCTTTCATGGAATAATAGACTACTATCTTGTCTCGCATGCATGAGTATAGGAATCGATCGTGTCGTTGGAAATGAATACGAATGTTGCTCCCTTGATATAGGTACATGTTAGCGTGAATTAGTGTGATTGATATGCTCCATGGTGAATTCGTGTTTTCTTGTCGCGATTATAACTTAATGGACTTCCATAAGGGCATCGTTTCTATTCTCAGGTCGGAGTTTCGTCTCTAGTTGTCATCTTAGGGTTGGTCTGTGTTTGTTCCGAAAGGAACACTGGGTTGTCCGCTCTTGTCCCTCCCCTATCTTCGCTAACTTGAACTCCTACGCGACACGTTGGACGAGCGACCGCATGAAAGAGGAAATGGGAAGTCGGATAGCAATAGAGCAACGCCGCGAAGGCGTGGGCCCATAACCCACGGGCCTCAGGATCAACGATTTCGGCAGGACAAGCACGTTTTGATGATGACGATTACTGAGTACGCTATGACTTGCGAGCGGGAGTGTCCTCCGTTCTAACTCTTAATCCTTCGAAATTAGTTGATGGCGATATTGCACTGACCTGACGATGAAGTTTACGTGTTGATGTGCTTACTTGGTAATAAATGTGGCCTGAGGGTCTAGTGATTATGATTATATGATTCAATGCCTTGCAGTTCTTACATAATATGATGTCTTGATGTGTTGCTACTCTATATTGCTAAGCATGATCTGAACTCTTGTGCCTATAAAAGTATGAACTGCGAATGCTGAGGAACCTGAATTGTTATCTGATAAGGTTATGTTGAAACTTGCTAGCTTGAATTGACTATGTTCATATGTGGTGTTTTGCAATAATTTTAAGCATAATAGCAAATTGAGACTTGTTGACTTATGATAATTTGGGAATTTTCTTGCTTACATGACTTGTTAATATGTACTGGCATGATGTTAGATAGCGACCATGAGGAACTTGGTATGGAACAATACTACATGTTGATATGCAATATTGAAATCTAGTGAAAGTGACAAATGCTATCATGAGATATTGACGATTTGCTATCCTGTTATGTTGTTATAAAGGAATGTTAGGATGTGTTACGATAAGATATATGAGATAATGATGTGTTATTATACGAAAGCATGATGTTGTATTATATAGTTAAGCATGATTATTGATATGTTAAATGATGAACATGACCTAATGGTGCCTGGTTACTAAATGATCGTCATTCGATATTGTGATGAGTTGAGGTGATGTCTTTCAGAGCATGCTGACATGTTGGTGAATTATATACTACTTGATCTTTCTTTTCTGAATCTTAATAGCATGACCTTGATGTGTTGATATGTTGACATGGTAAATCTGCTATGACTGGTTCTACTTGTAGTGCAATGTTATGCGATTGTGAGAATTGATGTGTACTAACATACTAACCCTGTGATACCTAGCCCATTGATCTCTTGACATGTGTGCTTGCATGATAACTTATGAGAATTCGATCATGGACTTGTGATTCCTTCAGTATGATGTAGATATGCCTTATGGCTCGTGGTATGATGTTGAGATTTTGTTATTGCTTTTGACATGTTCTGAATGGATGGTATGATTTATGTTATGGGTAAAAATGTTATGTGGTTGAGATTATCATGATTGATGTTGAGATTTGCCACACGAGAGGTGGCTGATGATGTTATGAGTTGATGAGTTGGTTTACTTTTGTTCATGCTGAATTGAGAATGATGATTGATTTGATTCGGAAACTAGGAAGAGAATATGAGATTAGTCTTTAGAGGTGGATGATTCCACCTCTCGTGATGTGAAATTGCTTGATTAATGTCGGGTTAGGGAATTTTGAATGGTGTTTAAAAAAGGACGGAGTTGGATGTAGAGAAATCAAACGCGATTGATAACTTCAATGATTTTGAGACCAAACCTTTTCAAACAAAGGACGCTCTTGGAAATTAACCGAGATTGCATTATGATGTCCCACGAAGTGGATACAAACATTTTATAGGGGCCCTTATAGACTTCTTGCTAAGACCTAGTGGAGATGCTGTAATGCTTTTTGAGTTATGGTATGACCGAGAAGTCGAAGTAAGGATGTGATAGGGGCCCATATTACATTCTTACTACGGTCTATTGGGGATATTATGATCACGACAACGGTACTGTGAGGACCTCATAGGGGCACTTATGAGGTGTTCACGGGATCAATGACATGATCCTTGGACTCACCAATTTCAAACTTCATCCCCTGTTTTAAGATTTTTTTTAGTCTCGAGGACGAGACTTGTTTTTAGAGGTGGATGATGTAAAGGCTCGGATGTTCAAATCCTAATTTTCTGGAATAAGAGAATTAAAAATGAAATTAAGTCGGTTTTAAAACTTGTTTAGCGGATTCCGACCGGAGTATAAATTTAACGAACAATTTCCGTTCTTTTACCTCGAAAATTCAAAATAATTATCGGATTACGATATCCTTCTCAATTTTTAAAATCTAATTGACCGAGAAAGCGAGATTCAGAGAGACTAACATTCGAGAACTAATTTTGGGGTTCAAGATTCACGTATTCGAAATTTATTTTCGGGTAATGTTTTAACCAATCCCACACACAATCTCACCATCCCCTTCACCTGCTCCCCATCACCCGTCGACATCCCCGATCTGATGATCAATTCACCATCCCCATTTCCCTTCACCATCCCCATCGTCACAATCTCCATCACCTCACGCCACAATCACTGCATCTCTCCTCCATCACCATCTCCCCCTTCTCAGCTGAGCATCACCATTTCTGCACCACCATCCCAGCACCTCGTCGTCGTCGTCCATCCAGGATCCGCCCAGGAGAGCTCAGAGCCGCCATCGCCTCCATTTCTCCCCTGTTTCGCAACCACAAGTAACCGAGCACCATCACCTCCAATCCTTCTCCTCCTTCTGCGAGACACCAGCAGCAGCGGCTATACTCCACCACCATCGAAGCCCAGTGTCCGCCCAGGAGCCACCAGCGCCGCTGCCGAGCCACCGAATCATCGTTTCCCCTGTTTGAGCACGAGCCACGTTCCGGTAAGCGTTTCTCTTCCGTCTTCGATTGAAACCACCCTCGAGCTTCACCATCACGCTCACCAATATCCCACACAGATCCGACGAGCCATCGCGAGCCTCCGACGATGCCCAGACCTCCGATCGAGAGCTCCGAAGTCGCGAAATCCCTCGGTGAGTTCCATCTTTCCTCCTCTGTTTTAATCCGATTTCTGACTGGGTTTGGGCTAAGGGCTAGTGTCGAGTGTGCGTGAGCTGAGTGCGGGGTGTCGGGTGGCGCGTGTGAACTCAGGCGGAGCTCCGGCAAGAACTCCGGCGAGCAGGAGCAAGCGAGGCGAGGCTGAGTATAGGCGAGCGACCGCGAGCGAGCAGCGAGCAGGAGCGTGGGAGGCGGGATTCCGAGTCCGAGTCCGAGTCCGAGTCCGGGTGAGTCTGGGCACGGAAAAGGCGGCGCCAGCGGCATCGAAGGCTCGAGCAGGGTGCGGGTGCGGGACATCGTCGCTTGAATCCGGAGGAGGAAGGAGACCAGCATGGCTATGTGGGGCCCTCCAACCTTTTAATTTATTTGGGTGGGTTTATTTAACCGGATTGGGATTAGTTAGCGGGTTTGGTTGGGTTCGGTTCGGTTTGGGTTAAAAGCGTTGGTTCGGTTCGGGTTATTCGTTATATATTTATTTATTTAATTTATTAATTAATTGTTTAACCGATTTCCGATAATTGATTATTCAGAAATTGATTTGTGTGTCGGTATTTAAAAAGGGGTCGGTTTTAAAGTATATAAATTGAATTATTTTGTAACGGTTGAAAGTTACTTAAATCCCTAGAATGGTGATTTTAATTAAAGTAAAGTATGTCGGGATTATTTAAATGGATTTTTTTGAAAGTATTTTTAAAGATTAAATATTTTATAAATTAGAAATGGCTAAGTATAAACTTGAAGTAATTGTTTTGGCTAACAACTGGACTAGCGAGTGAGATTTTATGGATTGAAGTATGATTGAGTCAGTTATGGAAATGACAATGGAATAAGATGATATAAGATGTTGCCATAAGTTGAGATAAAGAATGTTGATGATGCTATGATTAATGGATTGGTGGGCATGTTATGTAGTGGTAAATGGATCCCGTTTTGTGCAGTTTACTTATGCATATTTATTAATAATTGCTAGGTGATCTGTAACCTGCTTGCTTATATCTTGCTGCTTTTCATCTTGCTGATCTGCTACTCCAGGTAAGTTCTTTGAACTTACTCATGATGGGCGCTCTATGCACTGGGTGTTATATAGTAGGCTAGTGTCCATGCACCATACGACTTAGAATCATGCTTAGGAGCTAAAATGAAAATCATATGATTGCTATATGTCCTTGCAAGAGAACGGCCGTTATCTGTGATAGTTCTAGAGTCCTTGCTAGGGTCATAGGGTAGCCCAGCCTCATTGGGTACCCTGAGTCAATCGAGTCTATATGAGCATGATATGATAGCCCAGCACCATCGGGCAAGCGATGAGATGATATGATATGATGATGCCGTGGTTTGTGCACCACCACGAGGAAATTGATATGCTATAGCACCGAACTGGCCAGTCTCCGCCCTATTGAAAGGGGGTGGAGGTACGAGAGGGACATGCCACTTGGCATTCTGTGTGGATCCATTTATCGCTTTCTGCATTATATTAAACTGTCAGTATATATATGTGATTTAATTTACGCATGACATTACGCATTTCATCTTAAGAATAAGATGCTTATTATATGCCTCTCAGAGTGTGTTTACATACGCGCATGAGTGACCTGATGATTGACCCAGATCCCCCTCATTTTTTTTAGATTCAGGTAACCGTTAGCCGCTATCGTTGCTTAGGTGGATGCTTGGCGGGTTCAGACTTTTGGCGTTAGATCGAGAGGTTGAGAGACCACCACACTTCCTCTCTTTTATACTCCTTTTCGGATTGTATTTAAACTCAACCTTATTTTTGCTTTCGCTCGATTTCACGATTAGACTAAGGCAGGTATTTGATCCCCAATGGATCCGCGATCTTTAAGGGTTCGAAATCCCTTCTTTTAGTACAAATATTTTGTTTTAAAACTCAACCCGTACCTGGATTGCAAGATCCGAACAAGGGGTTTTATCCCTTGAAACGTAACCCGGAAATCATAATTCTGGGCCGTTACACCATGCTTGGCTAATTCTCCGTTGGTTTCATCTAAACTTTTGAGACTTGGTTGTTTGTTTGTGAGTTTCTAATGAAGTATTGTTTCTCTCTTTAATATCTTTCGATTTCCCTTGCGATTATTGTTGATATTATTGTGATTGATCACCATGATAGTATCTTGCTAGGTGTTTGTTCTTTCATCATTGAATGAATTCCGTAGTAGCATGCTTAGGATTGTGAGAACCTTCGTTTGATCATGACTAAGTAGGAATTTCAACATGTGTCTTAAACATCGGTTACCTTGCATACTTGGTGTTATTCATATGCCTAGATTCTTAGGAATTTGTGCTATCTTTATGTTAAATCTTTGTTCGTGCTTAGGTTGCATAAAAATGTAAGGGATTAATTGTGCTCTTTGTGCTTTAATCTATTCAAACTAAGATGGGAGGAATTCGTAGAGAATAACTTTAATTGGATTCAACGACCAATGATGCCAACCAATGTCGATAATTGTGGATGGAAACATCTCTTTTATCTATCAATTGCATTTGGTTAGATTAGTTTCTTTTATTTACTTTTATTCCCATATTTTTCCTTTCAATCAATAAATATACAATTCTTGGAAATACTTGTTTCTTTATGGGATCGGCCCCTTACTTGCATCCTATACTAGTTTGTTTGTTTGAGAATTATTTTGATAAGAGAAATCAATGACTTTCCCTCCGCCAAGAGCAGAGGAGGATGGTGGCGACGAGGAGGAGTTGGGGAGGTGGTGGTGAGGTTGGATAAAGAAATAGGAATGAAGGCGGGGCTGCGATGGTGTTGTATCGGCTAAAAAAATGAAGGAGGAGAGCTTTTGAGCTCAATGTTCTCGGCAACCAAAGGGGAAAGAAGAGGAAGAAGATAAGGTGTGGAGGTTGTGTTTTTGGGTTTATGTCTTTGGGAGTTTTGTGGTGTGAAGAAAAAAGAAAAAAAAAATCTGATTCTTATGGAGGGGCAATAAGGTTATTGAGTTGCTTTTAGATCCACCCCAAGCGAGTCAAAGAAGTTTGTCATTTTTGTAGGTGAAATTGTGAGGAAGAAAAGGAAATGGGTTATGGGTGTTTAGCTCTAAAGGGAAGTAAGGAAACAGATGGGAGACTTCCCTTGTATTTCAAATTTGATCTCAAAATAAAGAGGGGCCATGGGCTGAATTTTGGATAAGTATGAGAGGAAGAGACAAGAATTCATGGTCCTGGAAGCGGAAGTTTGAATTCCTGATAATTGGTTTTGCGAATCCCGCTCTCTGGGTCAATTAGATTCTAAAACCGAATAGGATATCGCCATCCGAAAGAATTTTCAAATCTCGAGATGAAAAGATGGAATCGATCTTTAAAAGTTGAAAATTGGTCTGGAATCTGCTTTGTGAGTTCTAAAATCCGAGTTAGCGAGTTTTCCATTAAATTTTGCTTTTAAATTCATTTTGATTTTCCTTTTTCCAAAAAAATTTAGAATTTAAAAATCTGAGCATTTACATATTTATTGACTTGAGTTTATTTTCTGTAGCTACTTCATCGCTTGTGCTTGCATTGATTACTAGGGAGTTGTTCTTCCATGCCTATCCGTCCTTGACGAATTTTCACTTATATCTTTAAAGTGCAAGATGAAACAGGTATTTTATTTAATTTTCTTTCTTTTTCTTTATTTGTTTGAACTTTATAACTTTAGATAGCTGAATGGAGGTTTAGATATTATGGTGATACTGTCATAGAAAAAGGCCGCCTTCTAATGATGTTTTGTTTATTAAGAATGCTAGGGAGAAAGCTTTGGCTTCCTTTACATCTCTTGAAAGAGGCGTTCTTCTTTGCACTGATGTGGCTGCTCGTGGATTAGACATAACCGGGGTTGATCATTTAAGTAAGACTACTACTCTCTCCATCAACGATCTCTGTCACATTTTATGGCACATAATTAAGTTAGAGTAAATAGGCATTCACATTTAACATCTTATTGTTAATCGACATTGACACCCAGAAGAAGCAACAAATGATCTTGATCTTCTGCAAGGGCGATGGAGGCTATTATACAACAATGCTTAACCTCCCGTTGGAAGGCTTCCTATCACACTTGGTCAGGTGTGTCCTTCTACATGTAGAATCTGATCGAGTTCATGGAATTAATTGTGTATTGAACTATTGATTTTCTGCAGGTATTTTAACGGATTGATGTAGTAAGCAAGGATTTCGACAACATTGTTGAGCTTCAATTGGGGGTGCATGGCCATTAACACCAGTTGAAGCAATTGCTACCTTATAGCACAAAAATTCGAAATCATAGGTTTGAGACTTTGCTGCAAAATGCAGTTTCATGCTTTCTGGATTGATGGTTTATTGATTTATTGAGTGATTGATTGTTGTAGGAACTTCAACCATTTAGATTGTGTTTGATAAAACGACAGCCAATGGCTAATGTTTGTTGGGTGTTGTCTGCCGTTGTTGGCTGATGTTTGCTATCTGCTCGGTGAAGCATCGGATTATGGAAGCGAGGGAAGTTACTCAATGGGAGGTAAGCTCCATGGAAAACAGAACTTCAATTGTTTTAGGGATTTGCAATTTGTGTTTACAAGTCTTAATTTGATGGTTGAGATTCTTTCAAATCCATCTAGAAAATTTTATCGCAGATCTACCAGATCCAGACCCAATAATTCTTTAAAACATAATGAACTTAGCTATCTTAGTTTAAGCATTTTCGTGCACACATTAATGTGTACTTAAAGCCTGTTATCATCGATGTCATTCAGAAGGGGTTGTCTTCATCTGATTTGGCTGCCCTTATTGATGGTTGTTTTGAGTCTATTGTGCGTGCTGGTGATCGCCTGTATTTTTATTCACAACTTGTCCACCACATGCTGCTACATGAAGTGGATACTAAGAAAGTGAATGAAATGTGGTTTAAAGTTGGACGTCATTTGTTAATGTTTTCACTCGATGAGTTTTGCTGTGTAACTAGGTTGATTTGTGAAGAGAATGGTGTTGATAAGTCTACCTCCCCTCATGTTGATATGGAGGAGTTTTTTAGAGTTTCCGAGTGCACTTTGGATGATCTTATCACCATTTTTTTATCAAGGAACCAAAGCTATCCCAGAAGAAACTATCCCTGGCACACTTATTACTTATTGAGGGTGTTTTACTCCCTTAGAGGACTAAATATCTTGTCCGTCAAAACTATGTTGATCTTGTGTCTGCTTTGGGCAGTTTATCGCTGTATCCTTTTGGGCGTGTTGTCTATTTGAAAACACTATCTTTTTTTAAGAAAGCCATGAGATCAGAATAAGCCAACAAAGGTGAGAGGTTTGACTACAATTTGTTCGGTTATCCCTTGGCATTTCAGGTATTTCCCTTCTAATTACTTTTAAGTTCCAAGTTTTAATTTTATTATTATTTTTATATTATTGTTCTTTTATTCTATTTCTGTCCTTATTGTTGTTTTGATATTAGGTTTGGATTTTAGAGGTAATTCCTCAAATTGCTTCGATGACAAGTTATAACTTTGCATTTCGTGAAGGATTATTTGACTCTATTGTTTGGTATAGTGAAGATGTTGATTTTTGCATTAACTATGACAAGTGCTCTGAAATTTTTTCACAAGATTTGGTAAGCATCCTTTTTCTTCTTGTGTTTTATTGTTTTGATATCAGTTCATTGTTCCACGTCCTAGCTGTCATCGTGTAATTATATTTTTTGTTCTCTTGCTAGGGTACTATTGTCCATCCTATTTACGCTGAGTTTATGAATGGCCCTCAACTCTCGTTTTCTGATGAAGCCTCTGATGACGCCATTAATTCCTATGTTTCTTCTTTCGTTGGATTAGGTATTGATGAAAATGATGTAGTATCTGCTAGGAAGTTACGTATCCAATCTCACGGTGGTAATTAGGTGGTCCTATGTTTCATGGTGGAGTTGAAGCTTGATAATGCATATTTCATATAGGCATTATATGTGTTTTTTTATTGCTATTAGGTATTGGTTTTGCTATGTTTTGAGTCTAGTTACATTTATTACTTGTAAAGTATTCGAGTTCGGAATCTATGCGTTTTCAGTGTTTATTCTGCAGAATTACATTCCGACCTTGGATGGACTATGGAAAGAGCTTAAGAAGCATGTTTTGGAGCACATAGGAGCTAAGAAAGAGCCAAGGAGGAGCAAGGAGGCACGACATTGGAATTCGTTGAAGGAAAATGAGGAACGTCGAGCACTGCAGGAACGGCGCCCGTCGCCCCTTGCACGGTGCCTGCCGCTATCCCCAGATCCCAAATACGCGGTTTTTTATCCGAAGACAATTAATTTATATTATTTGCTATAATTTCTCCTACGGTTTTTGCCGATCCTTGAGGACTCTATTTAAGTTATTTTGAGTTTATTCAGCCGTGGGTGTGGCTATTGTGTGAAACTATGAACACCATTAGAGAGAGAGAGAGAGAGAGAGAGAGAGAGAGAGAGAGAGAGAGAGAATTGGCCTATTAGTTGCTAAACTCACAGTTTCGCCTGTGATTCGAAGACATGGTTGTTTGGATTGTGAGGGTTTGATTTTGTTTGATTATTCATGTTCTTAGTTATCATCTTGTGCTTAATTTATATTTGTGTTCCTTTCTATGCCTAATCAACATGTTAGGAATTGCATCTCTAACTATGAATTCGTTGTTGTTTTCTTGATAGCAAACAAAGGTATTGATGATAGTGATGTCTCTTTGTCTTTGTAGTGGATGATTTCAATTGATCTATGTTGAGGATATTTGATTGGGATTGAGTTCGGTATGCGCCTATCTATCTTGATTGAATAGAGTCAATGTGCCAATTGGTCTTGATTACTTGAGTTCTTAATGTTATTCTTTAGTGATATCGATTAAGATGAATGAATCTCTGCGGATCTCTCAACTTTAGTCAAGTAGACCTAAGAATATGAATAATTGATAAATCAATCCGAGGACTATGAATTCCAACCATTGTCAGAGAATTATAGGTGATATGTTCTTTCTATCTTGATATCAATCTGCTTTGTGATTTGCAATTTAGTTACTTTTATATTTGCTATTTGTCTAAAGGTTATTGCTTTTGCTTTGAAGAGTCTTGTCCAGAGTTATTGAATAGGAAAATGCTTCTCCCCGTGGGTTCGACACCGAACTTTCTTGCTATACTACTAGTTATTTGGTTTATCAATTGATTGATTGCCTAATCTATTGGTTGTGTGTTTAAGTTTAGATTTTTATCACTAGTTTGGGAAGGGAGAAATTGCCAACGACATTCATCCCGCATCAAAGCTACTCTCCCTTCTCTTAAACTTCCTACTCGAAAGAACGACGTAGTAAAAAAGTCAGCTTTGTGGAAAAAGAAGTTAATTGCCACTAATGCCGCATCTGAATTTGAGATTCATGTCCCTCTCAAGAAGGCAGTGGTAAAATGGTCCACGCACACTGATGCCCATTCTGTTCCTCTCAAGAAGGCAGTGGTGACACTGTCCAAGCGCAGTGATGCCAGTCCTGGTCCTGTAGGGAAGAAGAGAGAGTTGAGAAGCTCTTCTGCTGTTGATCAGCCTAAGAAGAAGAAGCAACGAGTGGTGCCATCTCGGCAATCTTCAAAGAGTCAAGCTTCCTCTAAGAATAATGAAGAAGCAAAGAGGGGTGACAAAGTTCCAGCTCATGGTGACAAGCCAAAGAGATCCAAGTTTAAGCTACCTAGACTTGTTCCTCCTACAGATGGTAAGTGTAGTGCCCCTCCGTCTGAGTCTGAACTTGATTTGCCTTCCTCTTCTATTCCTGGAAGTGATGGTCTTCCTGATTGGGCTAAAGATTTGTTTGGAAAAGCTCAATTTCTTGAAGGAATTATCAACTCTTTTAGGTCATCCTCTGATAAAATCGAAGCACATTCGAAAGAGTGTGTTTCTAAGATCCTCGTGCTTGATCAGAGAATTGCCTCACTAGAATCTCATCTTCCTAGTCATAGTGATGATAGTGAAGCTGCTCTAAAAAATCAACATGAAGAATTGGATGCATCTATCAAGAATGATATGGTTGGGATTAGGGACAACTCCTCTCATTTGTCTGAGCATTGGTATCTTTTTGAATGTTTACATGAAAAGGATGTCAACGGTACTTCCACTGAGTCTGACCTTACAGAGTATGTTGTTCGTGCGTCAACTAATGCGTCAACTTCAATAGAGGATGTGATAAGTTGTTATTCCCGATTCTTCGTCTGTGGGATCGGAATCAAGAACAACGACTTGAGTTTGTCCCGAACTTGCAATTATTCTTGATATTCTTGATGTTTATAAGAAATTACAATAAAGGTTTCGGACTAATGCGACAAAAAGCAAAAGCAAACAAATAACAACTAAGGCAAAGGCAACAACGACGGAAGCTGAAGGTGTACAACGACGAACGCACTGGCGGCGACAGATGTTGTGGTAGCAGCAGCTAGGGCAGCAGCCGCCGCCTGGTGAACAGTGACGGTCTCGCTGGTCTTTGCAGCGACGTTCTCCTGCTTCTGTTTAATTTATTATATCTAGGGCAACAACAATATGAATGTCGAAAGGCAAAAGCTTTTGGATTGGAGGATTGAAGAACCTTTTTAGCCAAAAAGGTTTCTTCAATATATTTACCCATCTAATTTTATTCAATGTAGAGAATGTCTTTAAATAGACTCCGAATTCTAAAAACCCTAGATATAATAAATTAAATAAAATCATAGATAAATATTCTTACTTAGTGGTCAAGGAAAATATCTTAAAGAGATAAACTTTTTTTTTCCACTTATATTCACCTAACTAAGTATTACTAAAAATAAGACATTCCACAAATAGCTCCAACTACATAGGAGTTACTAAATATGGAAAGAACCTAAAAACAAATAATAATAATAATAATAATAATAATAATAATAATAATAATAATAATAATAATAATAATAATAATGATGATGATGATAATGATAATGATGATGATGATGATGATGATGATGATGATAATAATAATAATAATAATAATAATAATAATAATAATAATAATATCTTTCTTCAAGCCATGGTGGCACCTTATTCTTCCTGTTGAGGACGACATGCCTTGCCATCAATAGCCCTCGAATCGATCTTGAGAGCTTGCCTGAATCAAGATCATTGTTTAACCCACTGAAGGCTATCTTGATCCACATCAGGATGATGTTGATTGCACTGCTGATAGGACAGATGTTGTGGGTTCACCTGAGAAAGCTGATGACAGTGTTCTACCTTCTGCTGATGTTGTTGTGTCACCTGAATTAAGTCAAGACTCTAGTCCTCCTCCTCCTGGTGTTGTTGTTTCAGTTGAAAAGATTGCTCATGACAATGCTTTTGCTCCTACTGAAGTCCTTGCTTCTAAGGCTTAAGTGAAGTATTTGTTTCAGATGATAAGCTTAATCACAGTGGTGTTCATGCTGATAGTGGTGTCCCTCCAACTGTTGTTGTGTCACATGAGGGAATTTAAACTTCTACTTCTGCTTCTACTGATAACATTAATGCCAATGGCTTTCCTGCTCCTATTGAAGTCATTATTTCACCAGATGGAACCGGTGATTCTAGTGTTGCTCTCACTAAAGTTATTCTAACAGGTTCCACCGATATTGCTATTTCTGTTGCTCCTACATTTGTTCTTTCTTCACAGAGTGCATTAATGACATTAGTGTGCCAAAAGATGTGCCCAGTGGTAGTGTTGAAGCTCCTACTGTTGTTGTTGGTTCAACTGATGCAATTGATGACAGTTCTGCTTCTGGTGACATTGTTGCTCCTACTTTTGTTCTTTTTTTGCTGAGTGCATTAAAGACAGTAGTGTGGCAAAAAAGGTGGTTGGTGACAGTGTTGGAGATGCTACTGCTATTGGTGGTTCAAATGATGCAATTGATGACAGTTCTGGTGCCGGTGTCATTCTTGGTTATTCATCTGATGTGAATTATGCAAGTACTTTTCTTGCTACTGCTACGGGTGAAAGTGTTGGGGTTGGTGACAGTGGTGTTGCTGATGTTGATGTTTCTTCTAAAGAGAGTCTATTTCATAACATCACTGATTTTATGCATCTTGTATCGTCAGATGATGAAGAAGAGGTTCCGTTAAGGCGTTCCCATATGGTTGGGAAATCTGCCCCTACAATACATACTCCTTATACAAATTTGTGTAAACTAAAGAAGCCTCGCCTTCCTAGACATCTGTCAAACTCTTTTCTAGCCAAAGAGGCTCGTATTGATTTTTATATCGACTTTAGATCTCTTGGGTAATTATCTGTTTTTTTATCTATCTTCTCTTTTTCATATTTCTACTTCTTATAATAAGTTTATTTATCTTTGTTTTTTTTTGTTTTGTAGGCGTTATGGGATAATTTATGGGTTTACTGCTGACATGAACAAGTTGTTTTTCACTGAGTTAGTGGGGAAGGGCTCCTGACTTCATGATGTTGTAAGTTCATATTTGTGTTATTTGGTCCTATATACATGTTTTTTTTCTTGTTGATTACATTTGGTGACAATAGTTTGGTGACAATTAGGAATTATTCTTTTTCTTTTCACAACATATTGATGAATCACTTTATCATTTGAGAAAGCGCCTTCACCACTTTCCTAATCAACATTCAAGCAGTCTTATATTAGACACCATTTTTATTACCAAGATTGAGGCGTACGATCCTGATTTAATTAGAAATCACCCTACAATTGATTAGTCTTTCTACAAGTATTTCATTGGTGTCTCTCCTCCTTGTGGGAAGCCTTGGGAAGGTGTCAAGAAGGTCTACACTCCTTTTAATATTGAAAACCAGCACTGGGTTGCACTTGAGATTTAGTTGGATTTGAAGAACATTATTGTGTTCGACTCCCAGTGTTATTAGTACAAAGATGAAGAGTTTAGAAGCTTGCTCAGACTTGCCAAATGCTTCCTATTCTAATGAAGAAGAATGGTCTGTTTCTTGATTTTGATGTCACTCCCTTTGATGTTGAGAGAGTAGCGGATTTGAAACAAAAGGACGAAGGGTACCTTCTGTTTGCCATCTTTTTCTTTTTCTTTTATTTTCTATTTCATCAGATTATAGAATTTTTTACACTGTTTTCATTGTGGTGACACCATTTTCCCCACTTTTTTTTAATGTTTTAAACCACATGTAGCTTTGTGATAGGCTTGAAACCTACTCCCACAAGTGTATGGGATCGGTTGTAGTATATCAAGGTGTCGAACTCAGGGACTATAGGAGTATTAATCGAATCTTTGCAACGAGTTGAATAAGCCAAAATAGTAGAGATCGAAATTGATGTTTTATGATATAACTAATAAAA
Source organism: Persicaria tinctoria (assembly GCA_037127255.1). Taxonomy (NCBI): domain Eukaryota; kingdom Viridiplantae; phylum Streptophyta; class Magnoliopsida; order Caryophyllales; family Polygonaceae; genus Persicaria; species Persicaria tinctoria. The sequence goes on from JBANSL010000002.1 coordinate 47,727,434, forward strand.
AGAAATTAAAACAAGCAAATGGAAGTTTTTGGGCAAATATGGAGAAAACATGGTAGAATTGGGGATTAACCACCATGTGTCGTCGATAGACTTAAGAGATTTTTCTTGCTCGAATAAATTTGATTCTGTATGAAGGTAGGTTGTCTAAGTTCATTACTAATCTCCTCTCGGTCTCATAGTAAATTTTACCTAACCGGTTAACAATCACTCTCGTGCAAAGTTAAACTAAAGTTAGGTCCATTATGCTCTTAGAATATAAGCCAGTTCATTCAAATATCTCCTCTCGGTCTCCATTATAAAAAACAAACCTAGAATATCTATGACAACCTATTGATCCTCAAGAGATCTTGAATCATGCTATTATGTCACTCATAAGCAAACATCAATATCTCAGGTTCAATCCTATAGCTCCAATGACAACAATCACCTCTCAGTCTCATGCAATCATCTATTTTCCTATTAGGGCTATCTTCTCTCGGTCTCAACCACTAATTGGATCTAATCGATTATCGATTAGGCTATACGCTCAATAGGATTAAATCAAACAAAAATCAAACTACATTCAAGCAATAGTAGGGACGGTCTATCTCAACATGACCAAAGAGAACAAATCAAAAGAAAGATAAGAAGACATGGCAAAGAAGAGTAAGAGAAATACTTGATCTTCTATAGCGGAAATCGTCTCAAAGATTCCGATTGCAATCCCTTACCATTCAACTGATCTAGGGTTCTCATAAGTTTCTCCCCCAAAATCTGAGTGTTTCCAGCCATTTGTCCAAAAAAAGGTAATCCCCCAAAACTGACCTCAATTCCCAGTATTTAAATGAGTTTAAATTAAACTAAAATAAATAAAAGAAATATCCAGAAATCCAGAAGGTCTAGCCGGATTTAGCATTGTCACGACTCGTGAAGAGTATGTCACGAGTCGTGACACGTCTCAGTCGCGCACAAAACACATGGGTTCACTCGTCATGACTCGTGAAGGTCTCCCACGAGTCGTGACAACTTGCTGCAGCTGACAATTGCAGAAACTCCTTTGCCCGCGAGTCGTGCTACATTGTCTTGAGCTCCTATGAGTGATTCACTTGATATGCTTGCTTCTTGTCTCATATTTTCGCTCATCTCTCGACCCCTTTAACTCGTCTTTGATGACTTATTTCCACATGAAAGCGCCCCTAATCACTCCTTATCCCTTAGCTCTTGAATTGGCTCCAAAACCGCTCAAAAGTACCCGAAATCACAACAAACTAGCGATAGACACCGATTCCTCGAAATGGGATACTAAGGGCTAACAAATAGGTAGAATACTCTAGTAAAACGACCTAAACTCTACACAAGAGTGCCCAAAGAACAATTCTAGAATATACGCTATCACTTTGCTTAGCATTGTCCCCTTTAGGGTATTTGCCTCCCTTGTCCTAAGGTTATCCATTTGGTGACACCATTACTTTTGGTGACACCATCCATTCTGATGACATAATTTTTGACAATGTTTTCATTGTGGTGACACCATGTTCCCCACTTTTTTTTTTTTATGTTTTAAACCACATGTAGCTTTGCTTAGTATTACCCCCTTTAGGATATTTGCTTCCCTTGTCCTAGGGGTATCCATTTGGTGACAACATCCATTCCAATGACAGAATTTTTGACACTTTTTTCATTGTGGTGAAACCAATTTTCCCACTGTTTTTTTGTTTTTGTTTCGAAGCACATGTAGTTTTGCTTAGCATTAGCCCCTTTAGGATATTTGCTTCCCTTGTCCTAGGGTTTTTCTTTTGGTGACACCATTACTTGTGGTGACATCATTACTTGTGGTGACACCCCTCATCTCTTAACGAAGTACTGTACATAACATTTTAGGGTTTATGATTTAGGGTTTAGGGCCAAGGCCCTAAACCCTAAAGACTCAACCATAACCCATATTGTACACCACATGTCCTTCTGGTGACATAATCATTTACACTGTTTTTAATTTTGGTGACAGAACTTGTGTTTACACCACAAGTTCTTTGCCGACAGATTTGATTGCATTTGTATTTTAATTTTTAGATTATATGTACTAAACAACACATGAATCAATTTGTTTCATTTTTGGACAAAAACTAAAACCTTGTGACAGTTTATAATATATGCAGTGTAAGAAGCTGGTTACAGTTAACATTCTATTCAATATAAGAAGAAAAAAACATAAAATGTACTAAAACTCAATGTAGCATAAACTGTCCAGTTGTTCTGATGACTCTTTGATCCTTTTCCTCTATATTCTCCAGCTGAAGGCTTCCTTTTTTTTTTAGGCCGACCGCTTCTTTTACGCACCAGTGGTGGGTGATATTTCTGTTGTTTGATGTCATCTGGCACAATCCACTCTGCTGCATGTAAAACTGGATATATTGTCTCTTGGTAAGCCAAGGTTCAATCTTCATTTGTGTAATAATTGCTATTATACCTCAAAATATTCATTTTTTTTATCTCTGATGACAGCAAGCGCGTGTACACAAGGTATCTTGTCATAATCAAATACCTTACTTGTACAAGATTCTTGCTTCAGATCAACAAGAACCCGATTCATGCTACCAACAACTTCAAACTGGAAGTCATTCAGTTGTTTGACAATGTACATTCCTGATTAACCGCATCTTATGTACACTGTATCACTTATTTTGTTTGGAAGCTCAAAGTTGTTCTTTTCAGATTCTTTTATGCGGTCATTGAACCATTTTGTTAGTTTCTCTCTGATTGCATTCAGTAGTTCTGTAATTGGGAATGATCTATCTTCACCGAATATACTATTGATTGTCTCTGCATTATTTGAAGTTATCATATTGTACCTGTCAACTTTTGAATAAGCTCTTGTCCATTTCTCAAACTTCAAATCTTCAAGAAATTTCTTCATCTTGCTATTGGCATTAGTAATGCATTCAAAGTAGGTGTTGAATTCTGCTACTGTGTAACTGTTTGCAAAATTTTCAAACTACTAACAGAGATTCTTCTTCTTGAATTTTGACATTATATTCTGCTTCAAGTGGCATCTGCAGTAATAATGCTTAGCATTTGGGTAAACCAACTCTAACCCTCTTGTAATACTTTGATAACGGTCAGAAACAAAAACCAGTTCTTCACTTGATGGGATGACTGTTGTAAGCTTTTTGAAGAACCACTCCTAAGAGTTGTTGTTTTCTGAATCAACCACTGCAAAGCTAATATGGTAAATCTGATGATTTGCATCTTGTGCAGAAGCTGTGAGGAGAGTGCCTTTGTATTTTCCTTTTAGAAATGTAACATCTACCACTAGTACTTGTCATGTTGAGTCTAATTATAGTTAAATTTGCAGATATCAAACTTATCTAAAAAATATTTGGTTACAGTAATCAAACTCACTTTTGATGACATGGATGTAATTTAGCTACTAAGATCAAAATTGATGATAGTATTCACATCTCAAATAACAATTTTACTCGAGATTACATAAAAGGTATGTATTAGTTATGATTAAATCTAAGAAATCCATTGATGACAGGCATACAAATTTAATCAACCCCAACTATCATAATCTAAGAATTTGTACCTTTCGCAGAATTGGGAATGCATTGATACATTGTCCAAATGCAATGAACAAATACTTGAACCTTGATTAGGAGTCAACTTGAATGAAGGTGACAGTTCCAACATTATGTTGCTTTAGGACACAACAATATGCTGGTAATAATTCAAAGCTTTCTTCTAATGACCCTTTTACCATCGTTATTGTTGCATCACGAGCTTTCCATGATTTCCAGTAGGTCACAATTATTTTGGAGTCAGTTCTTACGATGTTTCTAATCTGACTTGGAGTTGGCCCTTTTTTGATGTCTTTATATTTGTTCATATGATGTAAAAGAGTGAATAAAATATCAAATGAGGAGTGATTACGTACAGGAAGGGATTATAGTATATTTCACCTTGGTTTGATCTTTTGAGCTACAAGTTTGTAGTTAGGAACGCGACGTTTTCCAATCCTTACTTCCAAAATGCAACTATGTTCTTGATTGTATTTCTTAATTTGAAATATAGTGGACCCACTTAATATGGCACTATGAATTTTCCAACCGTAGCTCTCATCAACACAAACTGTTCTGTAATAACTTGGTGTTGTCTTTTTCACCCTGTAAGCAAACGTTTCTTGTGCAGCCAACAATGCAATAACCTTGTTGAGATCTTCCTTTGTTCTGAACAGTTGTTCCAAAGCTATAAGAATGCCCCTCCTTTCTTGAACTTATAGGGTCTGCATCTTTTGTGGACATTGTAGTGCTACTAATGCCACTCTCAATCTCGGTATCATCTCCATTATCACATGTATCATTGTCATCATTTATGGAGTCTACATCATCATTTTGCACATAAAAGTTATCTTCCATTACATATGTGTCCTTGAAATAGCTGTCAGCATGCAAAACCAACTGATTTTCATCATTCACAGATTGTGTAACCTGATCTTCAATGATTTCCTTCACAACAGTAGCATATAAAGGCAATGTCTAATTCACTTCCTTCAATTGATTAATTTGAAAGAAAGTTCTCAAATCAGTGTCATTCTCAATAAAAAAGGCTCCATAGTTTTCTTGAAAGGATGCAAGTGACTGAATTGAAGATTATGAGCCAAACTATCACTGTTGATGAATCTATTAATTATATCAGTCTTCATCTCATACATACTCATAGGTTGACTCATGACAATCACTTTTGATGACACATTCCCAACGAAAACTAAATCATCTTCTTCTATTTTCCATTCTCCTCCAAATTTTATTGTTAGCAGATTGACATCCATTATACCTGTTCCCTGGTGACATCTCTTAAATTTAATACATATACTTTTATGGAACAATTTTAATCAAACTCAGCTACTATGATAACATGCACACAATTTTAATCAAACTGAGATCAAAATCAAACTCACTTTTGATGACATGCATGTAATTTCGCTACTGAGATCAAAATTGATGACAACATTCACATCTCAAACAAAAATTGTACTCGAGATTACATAAAAGTCATGTATTAGTTATGATTAAATCTATCAAATCCATTGATGACAGACATCCAATTGTATTCAAACCTAGCTATCATAATGTCGAAAATAGAATTTGGGATTACAGTATAACAATCACCAAGTTATCTACTGAGATGAAAATCATCAACTGAGATCAAAATCGATGACAATATTCACATCTCAAACAACAATTGTACTCGAGATTACATTACTATAACAGAGCATAAATTCGATATTTGCCTCTTTTGAAATCTGAATTCGGGATTACAGTGCTATAACCGAGCACAAATTCGTTCAGGTTTTATGACTGATTGCGAAATCGACGATGCCTGATGCCGAAATTGGCGTTCCTGCTCCAGATCGAGATGGAAATCTTCGAAATCGGGGAGAACGGGGATGCCTGGTGTTTCTTCTTCGTTCTGTGAATTTGAAGAAATGGGGGGAGATCAGTGCAATAGGAAAAAAAAGAAGGATATTGAAGCTAGGGGTAAAAATGTTGTAATGGACATTTTGCAAAATTCCCTTATGAAAAGGGGCACTTACCAAAAAAATCCATGAAAATACATACCTAGTTTTTATAATTTATAACTTGTTGTGAGCCTAATCTGCCATGTTTTACAGTAACTTTTATATCGATTTCTGTATACATTGCATTCATTTGGGCTTAGATAGTACATAATCTATGTAGTTTATGTTTATTTGCCAAATTATGGAATCTACACCAGTTTCTGTTTAATTCGCAGAAATCGAGGCATTTTACAGCAATTCTACAGAAGGTCGAAAAAGCTCGGAAAACCGCTATAGAAGTCCAAGGTCAAAGCATCGGAACCAAGCTGAAAGTCAGGGTAACTTGATCTCGAGTTGACCCTAGTCGACATAGACGAGCATGTCCGAGCAGGCCTTCTCGACGGAGACTGATCGAGAAAGCCAGACCAACCCGGCTCCGGACCCAACTCGATCTCGACAAGCCCTAGTCGAGATCGACGAAGCCAAGACACCATACCCGGAGTCGACAAGGAGAGAAGCCGAGGACGAGGACGCCGAGCAACCCTACTCGATCTTGACAAGTCCTAGTCGAGATCGACAAGACCCACCGTGCCGGTCCGAGTCCTTGCCGAGGAGAAGCCTGCTCGACCAGACGTGCACTACTCTAGTCGATCTCGAGGAGTCCTTGTCGAGATCGACGAGCACCAGGAACCCAGATCCGAGCTTGCCGAGTAGAGCAACCCGAGGAAGCCTAGTCGACAGAGCCATCCTACTCGAGATCTACAAGGCTTTGTCGAGGTCGACGAGCACCGTGAGCCAAGACCGAGCCACATCGAGCAGATCTAGCCGAGGAGTCCAGTCGACGAACCATCCTTGTCGAGGTCGACGAGCCGTGGTCGAGGTCGAGTAGAGCCGATTCCAGAAACTTCTCGACGAAGACCTGTCCGAGTAGACTTGGGATTCCTTGGGCACGAAGGAAGTCGATTCTATCCTAATCCAATCAAGTTCTATCCAAGGAGACAAGATCTATCAACATCATGAAGACTTACCCTATTTAGTTTTATCTTTTCCTTTTAGATTTATTTCCATAAAACAATTTATTTATCTTTTAGCAATTTAGATATAATTTTAGATAGAGATAGATATCTTCTTTCCTAGAATAGCTAGGGAATGAAGGCTATAAATAAGGCCCTAGGGGGCTCAGTTTTATAATTCCAAGTCAGAACACAATTCAATTTCAGAGACAATCAGTTAGTTCCACAGAGAAGTTTAGGAGTTCTAAGGTTTTTAGGGTTTTTGGCTTTCTGCGAAAGTTGATTGCCAGGATTGTAAAGGCTTTTGAATATAGTTTAATGCAAGTTATTTCTTTTCATTCAATGTCTGCCATTGCGATGAGGCGTGAGTAGTCCACCCACTTCTGGGGCTGGGGTGAGCCCGACGGTGGCCATGTGAGGCGATGCGATAAAGGTCAGATCTTTTGTGCGATTCATCTTCTTTCCCTATGAGCATGATTCTTTTGCGAGAGTTGAAGGTGATCCTTGTCTGTGTTATTGAAGCGAAAGTGATCTTAATGCAACTTGGATTAATTATGTGAAAAGGATTAGTAACAATTAGGGTTTATGCGAAAGCCTCTATATGCCTATTTGTTAATGACGAAAGTTGTTTGATGGAAAGCGTGATCTTTTATGCCTTTATGTGTTACTTTGCATGGTTATCGTTGTGGTGTTGATACCCTGGCTTTGGAAGTCTTTTAATATATTGAAGTTAATTTCTGTCGAATTTCTGAGTTCTGTCGAAAATCTGCAATTTTATATTTTCTGTTTCTTGTCGACCTAGACGAAGCTTGGTCGAGATCGAGTAGCTCGTGGTCGATCTCGAGTAGGGGTTTGTCTTAGTCGAGTAAAATTTCTGTCTTTTGTCGATTTCTGGAGTTTCTGTCGATTTACTCTTGTCGATCTCGAGGAGCTGTGGTCGAGATCGAGTACGACTTTTCTTTGCTTTTCGTTTATGCTTTTCTTTGCTTTTATTTCCTGTTTTGCTTTGTTCTTTGCTTTTGTTCTTTATTTTCTGTTTTTTTGTTTCTTGCGTCTTTTCTGTGTTTCTGTCTTTCTGCTGCTTTGTCTGTGAGAATTTACAGCTACCTGAGAACTGCTGACGTGTTTCCTCGTGGATTCGATCCTGACTATTCTCTTACTACAACGGGAGGAAGTCTTGTATTTATTTGCTGAGACAGGGAAGTCAGTCTGATCTTTATTTTATATTTATTTCATACTTGACCATCCTCCTGCAACAACATAACTATATTACGGGTGCCATACTATTGCTAAGTGTTAGGTCAAGCCGGAGAGCATCCTTTCAGATGATGCTACATAAAACTGCATCTGAGAGGTATGTCAAGTCGGAGAAAACAATCCCAAGGTGAGATAAACGGTCAGCGGCTTGATTGCTATCCCTAAAAACATGAGAGATCTCGAGTTCAGAAAATATACTCAGGGCGCATAGAGTGTCGGATAGGAGCATATCTATCTCGCCAAAGCAAGACGCACCTGCCTTGAGGCTTTTGATAATACTAAGGCCATGTTTATCGGTGGATATTAGGGATACTAGGAATACTAATATTTTATTCTCCTCCCTCCGCCACATCATCCTAGCATCTCATATTCAATTTTCCCACTTTATCAATAACATCTCTAATATCCCAAAATCTATCTTTTCATACCCACTCAATTTACAAATATACCCATCTTCAACAATTATTTCCATTCTCGATTATATTATTATATTCATTTATTATTATTAACAATTATTTTTTAAAATAATTATGTATTTCATTTCTTGCATTATTTAATATTTCAAATTATTCCATATTTATAATTCAATTTTTCGGATTATATTTTGCGTATTTATAATCAAAGACAATGTTTTTTTTAAAAAAAATATAGTCAAACATATTCAAATTTGATGTCTACACGTAAATAAAAATGAATCTAGTATTGTGATAATTTTTTTAATTTTTTTTTTACATTTTATTCACCGAAAAACTGATTTTATTGTGTATAATATCCCCCCACAACTTCAAATCCAAGCCCTCCATCTTGTCCCCAGCTGTCCAAATCTGCACACCCTTCCTTCCTCCCAATCAGCTTGCGACATGTGGCACCATTATCTGCAGAAAAATTCAGACGCGCATGCTGCTCCCATCACGTGACCTAGTGTGGCCCACAATACATCCCGTAGCAGTGATACTTTGAAGGTATCCCTCAAGCATCTCATACACAACTGTTGACATTTTTTTATATTAAAAAGGGTAGTATCCCTGCTCAAATTTAGACCGATAAAAGTGCCCTAAGATTGTCACATTCAATGCAGATAAGGGGAATATTTAGTTCTACATCTTTAAGCACACCTTTCCACAGGATGTAGCATTCTGATCCAATAACGGAAGCGAGTGGGAAGGGACCAGATTCTGCATACAGAGTACAACCCAAACTATCTCTAATCAGGAATCCATAAGTGCCTAATTTTGTTGGAGGAAAAAGCTCCATTAAAATTTAATTTATACCAACTATTTCTCGGTTTAATCCATTTTGTTGTACGTTTTCTGGTCTTCCTAGGGTTCGGTTCTTTGTTATGTGTGTCTCTTTTTGAACTTATGTCATCAATTTTTGCTTTTTCCTAGTTAGTTAATTGATCCATTATGAATGATGCTATTGTTTAAGGATTAGATTTGACTGTATCAAAGAGGGCTTTGTTCCTGAAATACCAAGAACACCACCAGATCGTAGCTAGTGATGAAAATTCCTATTTACTTAGGGAGGTGTAAAGAGCGCATAATGATTCATTTATGTTAGTAGTGGTGTCGTAGACACCTCGAAGTGTGTTATAGATTTTAGAAGAGAGATGTTGTATTGTGCGTGTTATTGTTGGGCAATGAAATAATAAATGATCAGTTTCCTCAAATTTCATTCCACAAAGAGGGCAATCAGTAGGAATAGCAACCCCACGAGAGGCTAGTTTGGAAAATGTAGGTAGGCCATTTTTGGAGATGTGCCACAAAAAAACTTTGATTTTTGGGGCCACATCTAATTTCCATATCCAGTGCAATTGCTTTATGGAGTGATTTTTTGCTCTGTTGATGAGATCCATTGCCGGAGCAGTTGAGAACCAACCGTTTTTACCAGGGGACCAGTATAGTCTGTCTTGGTGGATTTGTTTAGGAATTGGTGTTTGTATAATTTTTCTAGAGTTTCCCTGTTAACAAAGTTGCTTAAAGTGTTCTCTAGTTTATTGGTATCCCATAAATGGTCATCTGATATAAAGCTTCCAACCATTAGGTTGTTGTCAATTGAGTTTGGATTTGGAACTTGTGCCAATAAGGGGGAATCCCCAATCCAAAGATCATGCCAGAAATTTATTGATTTCCCATTAGCAATGCCCCATCGCAGACCGTTTTTAAAGAGGGGAATAAGAGAGGTCAGTTTTGACATTGCTAGGATACATTCCCTTTTTTCTCATAATTGAGATTTTGCTTGTCTTTCAAATATTTTTGGGATACTAGTTTTACCCAAGGGTTTTCCGATTCTACTAGTATTTTCCAAAGAAGTTTTAGTTGATGAGCCTTGTTCATGTCTTCAGAAAGGCGAAGGCCTAGCCCCTCATAAGATCGAGATTTGCACACCTCAAACCAGTTAATAAGGGGTTTGTGCTTAGGGCCCTTGTTCCAGATAAAGTTTCTATTGATCTTGTTTAGCTCTTTGTGGATATGTGACGGGAGTAGGAAACCTTGCATTATGTGTAAAGGTTTTGTAGCTAGGTTGGGTTTGATAAGTGTGCATCTTTCAGCTTGTGATAGATTGTTTGTTGTCCATTTTGTTAGTTGTGTTTTACTGGAGTTTGTGATGTCTTCGAAAGTGGAGTTGGAGACTTTGCTGGTAATGACAGAGCATCCTAGAAATTTACCTAGGTTGGTTGTATACGGTATTTGAAGTTCATTTTTAATGGTGTTTATTATAGTGTTTCCAGTGTTCGATGTAGTGTGAAATGCTGATTTATGAAAATTAATACGTTTTCCATAAAATCGGCAAAATTCTGAGTGATTGCATTGATTTGGTCACAGGCTGTTTTCATAGCGGGAGCAAAAATGATGATGTCAGCGAAAGCCAAAAAAGGATCTTGTAGCATGCTCGTTTGATTGATATGCTTAGGTGGCTACCTAGTAAATTAGCTTTAGATTGTAGTCCTCTAGTTAGAACCTCAGAGACAAGGAGGAAGAGATACGGGGATAGTGGGTCTCCTTGCCTCAGACCCTTGGATGGGGTGAACAAGTCGGTGGGTTCATTGTTAACTAGGACCAAGTAGGTTACTGTTGTTATACATTCCTTTATCCAACAACAGAATTTGCTACAAAACCCAAATTTATCCAGGACTTTAAGTAGAAAATCTCAGCGAACCATGTCAAAGGTTTTTGCATATCCAGTTTGACTGTCGTCCATCTAGTTGACCCCTTTTTATGTTGAAAAGAGTGGAATATTTCATTGCGATAAGGATGTTGTCTTGGATGGAGCGTTAAGCTATGAAAGCACTTTGGAGTGGGTGAATTAGTTTGGGGAAAATTTGTCATAATCTATTAGCTAAGATCTTAGAGATTATTTTGTGGATGGTTGAGCAAAGGCTAATGGGTTTGAAGTTATTAGTCGTTTGTGGGTTATCGCATTTGGGTATTAGATCGATAAAGGTGTGATTTGTTTGTTTAAGGATTTTTCCACTGGAGAAAAAACCTTTAGTAGCTTTGATGACGAAGGGGCCAACGATGTGCCAATAAGTGCGGAAAAAGCCCGCATGAAAGTTGTCAGGGCCCAGAGATTTATCTCTTGCTAGCGAAAAGATAGCAGTTCTAACCTCAGAGTTCGAAATTGGTTGAGTTAGCAGTCATTGTCTACTATTGTGAGAGTTGACGTGATGTGATCTAATAGCCAACGATTCCCATGTGTTTGAGATGTAGCAGAATAACGGCCAGAGAAATCCAACTTAATTTCATCACAGATTTGCGATACTGTGTTAAGGGTAATACCTTCCTTGGTGACAAGATTTTTTATTACATTTCGGTGTCTTCTCCCAGTTGCAACACGATGAAAGTATTTGGAGTTAGTGTCCATGTTTTTAATATGGATTCGCTTTGCTCTCTGTCCCCAATAGGTTTTTTGAAAGTTCACAAGATGGTTGTATTTGTTTAGTAGGCGTTTGTGCTTCATATCTGTGTTTTTGTCGCATTTTATGAATAGTTGAGATTGTAGATGTTGCATATCAATTTCAGTGTTAGCAATTTGTGAGAAGATATTCCCAAATGTTTTTTTTACTCCAAATCTTACTTTTCTTTTTGAGCTCATGGAGTCTTTTAACTAGTTTAAACAGATGGGAGCCAGTACGGTTAAGACGCCAAGCCTGCTTAACTAAGTTTTCATAATCCTTGTGTTTTGTCCAAGCTAATTCAAATTTAAAGGGTTGCATTATTGGTAGTTCATTTAGGAAGAGTTCTAAAGTTATTTGAGTGTGATCGGATGTTGTGAAGGCGTGATTTTTCGTGGTTAGATGCGAGAGCATTGCATATATATTTTTATGGACTAGAAAGCGATCTAATTTTTCATAGGTGTTGTTTTCTGCTTGGGAGCTTTTGCGCCACGTAAATTGGTTCCCAATCGTGGGGAGATCTATCAGATCATGTCTTAATATGAATTTGGTGAGTCTCTGGAATCTTGAGAGGGCGGGGTTGGCCCCTCCTAATTTGTCAGAAGAGCATAAAATGTCATTAAGATCTCCGACGATGATGCATGGGTGAGGGTTAGATAGGAGTATTATGGTTATTTCATTACAAAATGTTAATTTTTGGTGCTGGGGTGGTGGTGCATAGACAAATAAGATTGTAAATGTTAGGTTGTTGTTGTTGCAGGAGGATGGTCAAGTATAAATGTAAAGTATAGATTAGAATGACTCCCCTGTCTCAGCAAATGATTACAAGACTTCCTCCCGTTGTAGTAGAAGGTTGTCAGGATCGAATCCACGAGGAAGCACGTCAGCAGATCTCAGGTAGCGGTAGATTCTCACAGCCAGAAAAACAGAAAGAAAAGACACAAATAACAAACAAAAGCAGAAACAAAAGCAAGGACGACAACTTTACTCGATCTCGACAAGCACAACTCGAGATCGACAAGAAATAGTAAAAACAGAAACTTCAGAATCGAAAACAGAAACTCGACCTAGACCAGACTCTACTCGAGATCGACAAGGGTCTATTCTAGATCGACTAACAACTCAGAAAATATAAATTGCAACTTTTGAACACAGATTCGCAGATTTCGGAAGAAATAAATCAATATATATAAAGAACTTCCAAAGCCAGAGTATCAACGCCACAACGATAACCATGCAAAGTAACACATAAAGGCATACAAGATCATGTTTTCCATCAAAATAACTTTCGTTACTAACAAATAGGCATATAGAGGCTTTCGCATAAACCCTAATTGTTACTAACCTTTTTCACATAATTAACCCAAGTTGTATTAAGATCACTTTCGCTTTAATAATACAAACAAGGATCACCTTCAACTCTCGCAAAAGAATCATGCTCGTAGGGATAGAAGATGAATTGCATAACAGGATCTGACCTTTACCGCATCACCTCACATGGCCACCGTTGGGCTCACCCCAGCCCCAGAAGTGGGTGGACTACTCGCTCTTCATCATCAAGAAAGACATCAAATAACAAAAGAAACTAACTTGCATTGAATTAAATAAAGAAAGCTTACAACCAACAAGACAAATCCGCTTTCGCCTTTCCACCTTGCTTGCCACAAACTTTCTCTCTCTATTCCTACTTACTTGAATGGAATTGTTGTGTGATTGAATATCAATGAAAAACTAGCCCCTAAGGCTTTATTTATAGCCTTCTATTCCTTGCTAATCAAGGATAGAATATATCTATCTATATCTAAAAAGCTTAAAAGATAAATAAAAGCACTTAAAGAATTAAATCTATAAGGGAAAAATAAATCTAAAATAGGTAGAATATCTTCCATGTGTTGTAAATCTTATCCATAGATAGAACTTGATAGATAGATGTAGGATAGATCTCGGCTTCCTCGGTCTCCTTCGGCTCCAAGGACTCCTAGCTCGACACGGACAACCAAAGCGCGTAACGCGGTTTCGGACACGGCTCTCGTCGATCTCGACAAAGCCAACTCGACATCGAGTAGGATTCGTTGTCGACCATGGGCTGGCTGGGCTTGGTCGAGTAGCTCTGCTCGATAGGTTCGGATCTTGGCTCCTGGCTCATCGATCTCGACTAGCTCTCCTCGAGATCGAGTTGGGTGTAGTCGAGGATGGCTTGCTGGTGATGTCGAGGACTCCTCCTCGGCCTGGCTTCGGACTGGCGCTTGGTGGTCCTCGATCTCGACTAGCTCTCCTCGAGATCGAGTAAGGTCGTCTCGGCGTCTCCGTCCTCGGCTTCTCGACTGGGCAAAGTTCATCGACTCCGGACATGGTGCTCCTGGTGTTGTCGATCTCGACAAGGGGTACTCGAGATCGAGTTGGCCTCCGGGAGTCGGGTTGTCTCTGACTCAGTTTCTCGATCAGTGCTTTAGTCGACATGGCATGTGCTCGGACACCTTCGTCGAGGTCGAGTAGGCTTTACTCTAGATCGAGTAAACTCGGGCTCTAGCTTGATTCGACTGGTTCCGCTGCTTCTTGACCTTGGACTTCTGTAGTTGATTTCCGAGCTTTTCCGACTTTTCTCAGAACTGCTGTAATTTGCCTCGAATTCTGCGAAATTAAACAGAAACTGGTGTAGATCCTATAATTTGGTAAATAAACATAAACTACGTAGATTCTGCACTATCTTAGCCCAAATGCATGAAATGTATGCAGAAAACGATATAAAAGTTACTGTAAAACATGGTAGATTCAGCTCACAACAATTGCGGTTGTCGCTATGGTATTTTGATAGAATATAACACTCTCCCGAAGAAATGATTGTAAACGAGTCTTTGTTTAAGTGAGAGGATTTCCACATAAGACAAAGGCCACCTGAGAGCCCTACTGAAGGGCAAAACCGAATATTATCAAAGCCCACAAGACGCCACAGAGAGTCTTTTGAAGGTGTTTGGAGTTTGGTTTCTGTTAGCGCTAGTATTTGTATGAGCTCAGTTTTACATGTCGAGTCAATTTGAGTCCATATGTTTTTTCGAGCAAGACCCCGAATATTCCAATAACTTATTTTCATTGTATAACATGTGCTTGAATTAGGGGTGTCATTGGGTATTGCTTTCGCAAGAGAGTTTGTTCAAAGAGAAAGGCATCAATCGTGGCAAAACGGCTAATAAACATGGCTAAATGCTTCTAAGCTTTACATGTTTGCATTGAGCGTGGCAACATATCTTTTTTCCAAGATTCAATTTTGGCAGTATAAGATGGAAATTCAATAGTAATGTGTGTTATTAGTTTATATTTAATATCATCGTAGTATTGTAAGAGTTGTTTCAAGACCAGGGTGACAGTCTTAGAACAAGGGTTAATTAATTTGATTATATTTTCCATCGGTTGGTGTAAGTGCATGATATTAGATAACTTAGTCATCCACCTAATTTCTAGCCAAGCAAAGTAATATAGTTGATCAAGAGACATATAAGTGAGAATGCTGAGAATTAATGGGTTACATGAAGCTTGACCATACACTACTAAAAATGCACGAAATAGCTACGACAAATAGCAATAGCATTGGCCACGAATGACCGTGGCCAACCGGTTTAGCCACGGAAATATCCGCAGGCGGGCCATCTGTAGCCATATGCCTTGCGACTAATGGCGACTGCTGTTTAGCCATGGATTTAGCAACGAATCATCAAAGTCGTGGCTAAGCATGAATGAGCTATGATGTAGCTATGGCAACGAAAACAACAACGAAGACAGCTATGGAATGTGGCATCGCCGAATTCGTGCATGGATTCGTTGCTGCAAATAGGTCATGGATTTAGCTTATTCCGTGGTTGCGCCGTTGCTATGGTTGTTGCTAACTTTGTTGCTCATTTCATTGCTATTTTTGGGTTGATGCTGATTTTCATTTCATTCGTAATTTTGTTGCACATTTTATATCCCTACATTTTGGATACATCCAAAGCAATAACGAATCTAAACATACATAAATGGAGTACAAAAATAAAGAAAATATTCTAAATACAAAAGAAACAAACTACAAAGGAAGAAATCAAGCATCCGATTTCTTGTTGACACTTCATGTTGCAATATCATTCCTTAAACCAACCTGAGAAGACATCAAAATCACTTGTAAGATTATAAATAGTCATAACTTAACTCTCAATTACAAGATTATATCTTGCTAGTATTAGATGATGACATATTATAAATGCAGGTATCAAGGTTTATCAATTCTATTTTAGGCATGAACAAATTAAACAACAAGCAAGCAACTTGATGTTAGGAGTATGAATGCTAATAAAATGAGTGTGAAACTCAAAGTATTAGGTGTTTAAACCAAGTACAAGAAAAAAAAACCAAGCAGTATTACCACCACCTTTTCTCCTTTCAATTATTTCAACATATCTCAAAAGAGGAGCATCAATAATACCACTACCAGATCTAGTTTCCTTTTGTGTACCACTAGCACACAATCGAGAAGTGAGAATTAGAAACACACAGTTTCCCACTAGTGTACCACTAGAACACAATCGATAACTGAGAATAAAAAATACTCACCAACCGTCCAACAGCTCCAAAGCGGCACTTTCGGGGATTCACGGACATAATCTGATAAGCTCAAAATTTTAACAATCTAAGAAGTGAGAATTAAAAACTGTAATGTTGTCGGATCTACAAAAACACACAATTACTTGAGTCAGACTGAGAAGGAGACTAAGAGACTTGAACCTAGGTTGGTGAGTGCGGTGGTGACCGAGCCGACGAGCCCGCAAAGAAGAAGAAGCAGCTCACTTGAGGATAGATCTAAAAATTAGATATGTGAGTGAGACAACAACTTGAACTCGAAGGGAGAATGAAACACGAAAGGAGAGTACATGACCAACATTGGCTCAGGTGGACGGTGGCCGTCTCTGGTGGGCGTCGGCGGTGGGGGTCGTAGACTCGTCGGTGGGCGATTGGGCAGTAGACGAGAGGCGAGCGAAGTGGATTGGAGACTGGAGATAGAGAGAGAGAGAGAGAGAGAGAGAGAGAGAGAGAGAGAGAGAGAGAGAGAGAGAGAGAGAGAGAGAGAGAGAGGACTTAAACCTAGGTTGGTGAGTGTAGTGGTGACCGAGCCGGCGAGTCCACAAAGAAGAAGAAGCAGCTCACTTGAGGAAAGATCTAAAAATTAGATCTGTGAGTGAGACAACAACTTGAACTCGAAGGGAAAATGAAACACGAAAGGAGAGTACATGACCAACCTTGGCTCAGGTGGACGGTGGCCGTCTCTGGTGGGCGTTGGCGGTGAGGGTCGTAGACTCGTCGGTGGGCGATTGGGAAATGGACGAGAGGCGAGCGAAGTGGATTGGAGACTGGAGAGAGAGAGAGAGAGAGAGAGAGAGAGAGAGAGAGAGAGAGAGAGAGAGAGAGAGAGAGAGAGAGAGAGAGAGAGAGAGAGAGAGAGAGGAGCGTTTTTCATATATGAGAAATGGAGAACGTTAGCCATGGGAGGTCAGGAGCTCGAGGATCAGGCGAGGAGCGTTTTTCAGATCTGAGAAATGGAGAGAGATTTGAAATTTTGGGGAGCGGCGAGAGGCCGGGGATGAAGAGAGGTCTGCGAATAAGAGAAAGCCATGGAAGCCAAGGGATGACCTGAGGAATGGTGGCAGCCATGGAAGCGGCTGAAAAAGGGGACGAATCGGCAAAGAGGGAGAGAGGAAAGGGGAATGGATTTCTGTCTTTATGAATCCAAATCTGTAGGGTTTTTTACCGCTTTAAATTTTGGCCAAAGTTTTGGGGGGGAATTTACCGCTCAAAATTATATTGGGCACTTAAAATAATTCCGACAATGTGAATTGCTTTTTTTTTTTCCTTTACAGTTACATCTAGAAAATAGAAATATCAATACAACTATTTATTATTATATATATTTCAAATAATTTTCTTTTTCAAATTTAATTAGATATCTATATGTCTTTATAAGAGTTTACCCAACATCATTAAACTAGCTAGTTCAGTACCCGTATCTTATAAGAATTTTTTAAATATCAATTTTAATATTTATGGGTTTGGTATAAAAAAATCATAAAAAAAGTTTGTAATTGCTTAGTATTCATTCAAAAAAAATTCTGAAATTATGTTTTTCTCAAATATTATTGAATAGCGTTATTTTTTATTAGTCAATATAAGGTTTTATTCAACAATTATCAGTTAATTATATTAGGTTTCTTAAAAACTTGCTCTTACAGTATTCTATCAAGAATTTATTAATTAATATAAGGTTTTATGAAACAATTATTATTTACTTATATGAGTTTTCTTCAAAACATACTCTTCTAGTTGCCTAATAAGAATTTATTAGTTAATATAAGGTCTTATTCAAAATTTATTAGTCACGTATATGAGTTTTACTCAAAACATACTCTTATAGTATTCTAATAAGAATTTATTAGTTAATACAAGGTTTTATTAAACATTTATTAGTCACTTATATGAGTTTTCCTCAAAATATACTCTTTTGGTGTTCTAATAGGTATTTATTATTTAATATAAGGTTTTACTCAAAATTTATTAGTCACTTATATGAGTTTTCCTCAAAACATACTATTATAGTATTCTAATAAGAATTTATTAGCTAATACAATTATTAGTTACTTATTAAACAATTATTAGTTACTTATATGAATTTTCCTCAAAAGATACTCTTATAGTAGTCTAATAATAATTTATTAGTCAATATAAGGTTTTATTAAACAATTATTAGTTACTTATATGAATTTTCCTCAAAAGATACTCTTATAGTAGTCTAATAAGAATTTATTAGTCAATATAAGGTTTTATTAAACATTTATTCATTACTTATATGAGTATTTCTGAAAACATACTATTATGGTATTCTAATAAGAATTTATTAGTTGATATAATGTTTTATTAAATATTTATTCGTTCTTTATATGAGTTTTCTTCAAAACATACACTTATAGTATTTTAATAAGAATTTATTAGTTAATACATGGTTTTATTAAACAATTATTAGTTACGTATATGAGTTTTCCTCAAAACATAATCTTATAGTATTCTAATAAGGATTTATTAGTTAATACAAGGTTTTATTAAACATTTATTAGTTAATTATATGAGTTTTCCTCAAAACATACTCTTATGGTGTTCTAATAGGTATTTATTATTTAATATAAGGTTTTATTCAAAATTTATTAGTCACTTATATGAGTTTTCCTCAAAACATACTCTTATAGTATTCTAATAAGAATTTATTAGTTACTACAAAGTTTTATTAAACAATTATTAGTTATTTGAGTAAATTACACATAACCACCCATAAATTAGACTAGTTTTCACATAACCACCCATAAATTTATAAATTACAGAAGTTAAAACCACCCATAAATTATAGGGGCAGTTACTATACAGGCCATATTTTTTCCCTATATTAGGAAACTGTCCCCGACCCTCTCCATATTAGCAAAATGTCCACCCCTAAAATAAAGTTGCTGAAATTTTTGTTTTCAGCAAAAAAAAAAAAAAAATCCGCGGAATTTTTTTTTTCCGCGTTGCTGAAACTGCTGAAATTGAAGTTGCTGAAAGTGAGTTCTTTTTTTTTCCACGTTGCCGAAATTACCGAAACCGAAATTGCTGAAATTGAGTTTTTTTTTCTCCATGTTACCTTTTTTTTCGCTTTTTTTTCCACGTTTCCTGAGTTGCTGAAACACATGTGGCACCATCTGTTTCAGGAGTTTTTTTTCTATTCACGTTACTACTTTTTTTTCTTTTTTTTTCGCGTTTCCAGAGTTGCTAAAACCCCTGTGTCACCCTCTATTTCATCATATTTTTTTTCGCGTTACTGATTTTTTTTTCGCGTTGTCGAAACCGGAGTTGCTGAAACCCCGATTTCAGCAACTGTTGTTAATGCTGAAACCCTGATTTCAGCAACGTTGTTAATGCTAAACCCCCGGTTTAAGCAACGTTGTTGATGCCGAAACCCCGATTTCAACAACATTGTTGATGTTGAAACCCCGATTTCAGCAACGTTGTTGATGCTAAAATTGTTACTGAATTCGTGTTACGGGATATAAAATTTAGCCTATGCAGGACTCGAACCCACGTATTTGTGCATAGCACATCGCTTTGTCATTGAGCTAAGAGGCTTTTAAAAGAGATTTAAAGCATTTCAGCATTTCAGTATTTATTAGTTATGAAAATAAATATAAAAAATATAAAAGGGGGAAAGCAAGAAATCTAACATTTGTAAAGGCCTACGAATTGATTAAAAGTTTGCTGAAATGAATCAATAAGCAATTAGCATACATATAAGCCTGAATCAATAGGCAATTAGCATACATATATTATTGTACTGAAATGATAGAGGGCGACGATTGAGCATTTTCAGCTTACATTATCAAGGGTAAATTAACAGAACAACGAGGGAGATGTGAACTTACCATACGAGAGTAAAATAGGGCTGACTCCAATTGCGAATTTGCGACCAGAGATGGCTGCGGCAACAGAGGGAGAGAGGTGAGAGATCATAGAGGGCGGCGAGAGACCACAGAGGGAGACGAGAGGCGAACAGAGACCACCGAGGGAGACGAGGGATAACAGAGGGCGGTGAACAGGGACCACAGAGGAAGGCGGAGAGAGAGAGAGAGAGAGAGAGAGAGAGAGAGAGAGAGAGAGAGAGAGAGAGAGAGAGAGAGTCGAGATGGCCGCGGAGATGAGCGATAGACGACGGCGACGAGAGCTGAAAGTTCCGAGATGGCCGGTGAGCGACGAAAGCTGAGAGCTGAGAGTGACGGTGACGAGAGCTGCAAGGACGAGAGCGGATTGAAGTTCGTCGATGGAGGCGATTTAGGATTCAGAGGCGATTTGTGGAAGGAAGCGATCGATTTGGGAGTGTGAGCGAAATCAGTACTGCTGAAGCAAGAATCGGAAACTGAAGTAGTGTGAGCGAAATCAGTACGATGGAGGACGAGGGAGGACGCTCGATCCGGCACCAATCTGAGATCCGGCAAGGGGGAGGCGCGTTGAGGAGGTGCAGTTGCCGGATCTGCACCCGGAGGAGGTGGATCTGAGCGGATTCAAGTTCGGCGACGAAAACGGTGGAGCGAAGAGGTCGGTATCCTCCGCGTCGTCATCTTCAGCATGAGGAACGGTTGCCATGTTGATCGAGAGAGAATGAAGGGCGAGGAAGAGAGCGAGAGAAGGAGGAGCCGCCAAGAATGCCAGATGCTGAAACGCTCCAAATCTCTTAGATTAGGTTAAAATCTCAGGGGCAATTTTGTCCAAAAAATTAGAGGTGGACAAAAACCTAATTTGCCGGGCTTGGGAGACACTCCCTCAATAAGGCCAAAAAAAAAAAGGCTCGTTGGGCAAATTTTCTCTAAATTATATTTATTTTTAAATGACCACCCATCCATTAAACCTCAATTTGTTTTGTTTGAAAAGCTTAAAATGCCCCTAATTCAAACTTTTTTAAATGCAAAGCAATTGTATATATTTTACTTTAATTTGACATTTCACCTTGAAAAAAGTAAGGAAATTAAGCATTGTAAAATATATAAATGCATGAACCAATATATATGCATCAGATTTGCAATGTTGAATAAGATGTGAATAAACTCTAAAATAAATCCAGATTATTACTCCATCTATTCGGAAAAATACTTTATTTAATTACTATTTACACATTTTTTAGGATGATAAAAATTATATAAAGTATCTATTTTTTATAAATATTTTTAAAATTTTCATACTTATTAATAACAATTTCACACTTATGAAAGGGGTGAACCACAAGCCATAATGGGTGATCCATGATGCTTATGAACTAAGTTAAAAATTCAATCGACTGAATAAAGGCACATTGTGTGCCTTTATTGTTGAATATCGAGGCGCAGAGGGGGGGTTGTTAAATAGCCAAAATCCATGAAAAGATGTGATACTTCAATTATTTAACATAAACGATGTTCAACTTAGGTCTTCCATAATTGTTGCTTAAAAATAACATAAAGGATGATAACAATTGTGAGCATGTACAACAATGATAGAGTTAAGAAATGTTTTAAAAGGGATGCTCAATTTTAAAAAAAATGATTTTTCTTTATACCCATATATGAGAAGGAATATTACAAAAACAATTTTAAAAAAACCTTAAATTTATTATTTGAAAATAATTATTATAATTTAATAATATTTTTATATTAAATTCGTGCATAGCACGGGGAATGGACTAGTATAAAATTATTAAAAAAAAATTATTAAAAAATGAATATTTTATGTAGTTTTTATCATCTTAAAAAAATGTGTATAAATAGTAAACGACATGTTTTGCTAAACAAATGGAGTACTTAAAAAACCCTAAATTATTACTTTTAAAAAACTAAAATATGGGGGCATTTTCATCTTTACAAACGAAACAAATGGAAATTTAATAAATGGGTGGTTTGTTGAAAACAAACCAAATTTAAGGGCGGTTTTCTGTAATTTATAATTTTATGGGTGGTTATGTGAAAACCAACCTAATTTTATGGGTGATAATGGCAAAAGCCGAAGAGTAACATAAGGTAAGACCATACCAAGGGTCTTACAAGAAAATGTGATACTACCCGCCGCAACAAACTTCCAACACCAACCTCAAACAACCCGCAAGTGATGTAAGAAGAGTCACTTATAGTATTTTAATAAGAATTTATTAGTTAATAAAAGATTTTATTAAACAATTATTAGTCACTTATATGAGTTTTCCTCAAAACATACTCTTATAGTATTCTAATAAGAATTTATTAGTTACTACAAAGTTTTATTAAACAATTATTAGTTATTTATATGAGTTTTCCTCAAAACATACTCTTATAATAGTCTAATAAGAATTTATTACTCAATGTAAGGTTTTATTAAACATTTATTCATTACTTATATGAGTTTTTCTCAAAACATACTATTATGGTATTCTAATAAGAATTTATTAGTTAATATAATGTTTTGTTAAACATTTATTCATTCCTTATATGAGTTTTCTTCAAAACATACACTTATAGTATTTTAATAAGAATTTATTAGTTAATACAAGATTTTATTAAACAATTATTAGTCACTTATATGAGTTTTCCTCAAAACATACTCGATCTTATAGTATTCTAATAAGAATTTATTTGCTAGTGCAAGGTTTTATTAAACAATTATTAGTTACTTATATGAGTTTTCCTCAAAACATACTCTTATAGTAGTCTAATAAGAATTTATTAGTCAATATAAGGTTTTATTAAACATTTATTCATTACTTATATGAGTATTTCTGAAAACATACTATTATGGTATTCTAATAAGAATTTATTAGTTAATATAATGTTTTATTAAACATTTATTCGTTCTTTATATGAGTTTTCTTCAAAACATACACTTATAGTATTTTAATAAGAATTTATTAGTTAATACAAAGTTTTATTAAACAATTATTAGTTACTTATATGAGTTTTCCTCAAAACATAATCTTATAGAATTCTAATAAGAATTTATTAGTTAACACAAGGTTTTATTAAACATTTATTAGTCACTTATATGCGTTTTCCTCAAAACATACTCTTATGGTGTTCTAATAGGTATTTATTATTTAATATAAGGTTTTATTCAAAATTTATTAGTCACTTATATGAGTTTTCCTCAAAACATACTCTTATAGTATTCTAATAAGAATTTATTAGTTACTACAAAGTTTTATTAAACAATTATTAGTTATTTATATGAGTTTTTCTCAAAACATACTCTTATAATAGTCTAATAAGAATTTATTAGTCAATATAAGGTTTTATTAAACATTTATTCATTACTTATATGAGTTTTTCTCAAAACATACTATTATGGTATTCTAATAAGAATTTATTGATTAATATAATGTTTTATTAAACATTTATTCATTTCTTATATGAGTTTTCTTCAAAACATACACTTATAGTATTTTAAAAAGAATTTATTAGTTAATACAAGATTTTATTAAACAATTATTAGTTACTTATATGTGTTTTCCTCAAAACATGCTCTTATAGTATTCTAATAAGAATTTATTACTTAATATTAGGTTTTATTCAATACTTATTAGTTACTTAATTATATGAGTTTTCCTCAAAACATACTTTTATAGTATTCTAACGAGAATTGATTACTTAATGTAAGGTTTTATTAAAAATTTATTCGTTACTTATATGAATTTTCATCAAAACATACCCTCATAGTATTCTAATAAGAATTTATTACTTAATACAAGGTTTTATTCAACACTTATTAATTATTTTTATGAGTTTTCCTAAAAACATGCATACCCTTATAATATTCTTATAATAATTTATTAGTTAGTATAAGGTCTTATTAAACATTTATTTATTACTTATATGAATTTCCTCAAAACATATACTTATAGTATTCTAATAAGAATTTATTACTGAATATAATGTTTTATTAAATATTTATGAGATACTTATATGAGTTTTCCTCAAAACATAACCTTATAATATCCTAATAAGAATTTATTAGTTAATATAAGGTTTTGTTAAAAATTTATTATTCACTCATATCAGTTTTCCTCAAAACTTACCCTTATAGTATTCTAATAAGAATTTATTACTTAATATAAGATTTTATTAAACATTTATTAGTCACTTATATGAGTTTTTCTCAAAACATACCTTTATAATATTTTCATAAGAATTTATTAATTAGTTAATATATGTGTTTTTCAACACTTGTTAATTTATATAAAAAAAATTATAGTAATATTTGGGCCCTTCAATGGGCTAATTGGGAAAAACGTAGTCATATTTGAGCCCATAATAAATTAAAGCTCATTTCAGCTCAACTGTAAATAACCACGGATTTAGCCACGGATATGGTTGTAGCTAAAATCGTGGCTACTATGAATGGGCTCATTAATACGACGTACGAGGGATCTATTGGGCTTGCATTCATTGGGTTTTGACTATTTATAACAGGCTTGACCGCCTAAAGGGTTTAAACATTGATGGACTTATATTTATTTGGATATTTGATTTAAAATTAGTATTGGTCCCATCCGTGACTATTTAGTATTATCATGGACCGTCATATTTCCGGTACTGAATTGCCACGGTTGCAGCTACGGATAGTGTATTGTGACCATATCGGCTTCGAATATAGCCACGAATATTCCATTCGTAGCTACTTTTGTGGCTATTTACCAACACCAACCACCTATCGAGCCACGGAATCAGCTATGGATATTAGGTCCGTTGCTATAAGCCACGAATTTGATGACGTGACATTCCAAGATGAGTATCAGCCACGAATACAGCCACGGTCAGGAAAAGTCGTGACCAATGTCATCACTAGTTGCCATGAATATAGGGTCGGCTATAACCCGTGTCTAAAAATCTGTAGCTATTTCGTGTTTTTTTAGTAGTGATAGCAGTAATAGAGTTGTGAGGAATAGTACAGGGTGTGTGATCGTTGCAGCTCCGGGAGAGCAAAGGATGGATCTTCCTCAACGTGGAAGCGAGACAAGTAGGTGAGTTCTTGTTGAGCGAAGTCCCAAGAATGAAGCACGAAATCTCTTAGAATCCTGGGTGGCATGATAATAACAGTATGGATAGCTTTGTTGTCCAGTAGTTCCTGCAGGTAGCATATATTAGGAGTCTTTGAAAGACTTGATGTTTTGGTTAGTATCAATGGTAATATTTTAAGCATATATAAAACCTTAGTATTGGAATCACTCAGAGCATTACGAGTGAGGAGTAAAGAAGGCAGTTCACAAGATGCAACACATGGATTTTGTAATTTTAACGATGGATTGTGCAAACTGAAATAGATAAAGGATGGAAATAATTTAAGGCCTTGATAGGCCAAATTCCCATAGCATTACATAGATCAGGTCACTTGATGTAGACAGAATGTATATTGGGTTGACCTGCAAATGTAACTGAAATATCCAGATTACCATTAAAGAAAGTTGCAATATTGTTCCCCCAACAGGTTGACCTGCAACACATGGATTCTCATAATATCTCATGTTCCCACTATCCACAAGCCATATGTGGTTGTTTCACTTCGAGAATGTTGCTGCACATCCAAAGGTTGTGGGTTTTCTTTTTTCTTTTTAGTCTTTTTTCTTTAACTTTTTTTATTTGTTATAGCAGTTAGTCCATTTAACGATCTTTCATCATCTCCTGAATTGGTAAATATATATAAATCTTCAAAAGGAGGAAATGAACCTCTATGCACCTCCAAGTTACAAAAAAAAAAGGTGATCCAAAACAGGGAATCACTTGTAAAATACAAAAACGAGCTATTTCATCCGAATTCGTATCACCATATCCACCCCTATTTGTGAAGCAAGTCCGAACAAACCCCCAAAGACCACCTTTATTTAACATAAATTCCTATAAGCAAATAGCAATTTATGCAAAATAAAAGATGGCCTAAAGCTATTCAGACAACCAAAACAAATAGGGGAGGCAATTAAGCAGGCCCAACAACATAGATTCCAACTCACACGACAGATCCGACCCATCAAAAATAGATCCTGTTTAAATCAGCATCCCCTCTTTTTCCTAATTACATGACAACAACCACGAGGAAAACTGCATCAGCTCTTACGAGCAGAAGAATCCAGTCAACTAGGATGATACGACTCATCATCGGTTGTCCCCTCCTCTCATCCTCATTTTCCGAAATCTGGGCAAAGTACTTTGCCACCTTATCGCCCGACGAAGGATCCTTGATAGTGGATAGAGCGTTGTATAGTTCATCCATGGTCAAGGAGACACTAATATCTCCGGGAAGATGATTCGAGGTCCCTCGTACAACATAACTGCACTTTCTTATGCCCCCCACTTCCTGCCAACATTTCGGAGACGATATGCTATATTTACTTACCCTCATTCGGCCGCCCTTCGTCGCAGACAAGCCTGAATCCTTCGCCCGGACAGTGGCAACGATCGTTGCGCATACCTTAGAGGATTCAGGATCCGCCTTTAGTACATCATCTGCCTCATCCACGGTATCCTGGGACTGCACTGCACCCTTTGGGAGGGAGGAGACTTAGGCGTCTCTTTTCCCTATGGTATGACACATCCATCGTCCTTTGCCTCGGAGAAGACCAAATTCTCCGTCCGAACCCCTTTATATAGAGGAGGTAGCAGCTGAGACGGAAGGCATGGGATCAAGGTGATTCAAATTCGGTTGGACAGGGCCATTGTCGTTGGTGCCCGAGCAACCAGCAGCATCACCTATATCATGCTCTATTTCAGCATTCCCACCTTTCCCCGATACCGACATCTCATGACTAGAACTACCAGCCTCCTTACCTCATTTCACCGAGTCCACCCCCACAGTAAACGGGCCCTTCACCGTGGTTGTCATCGGACAGGAAGACTCCTTGTGCCCAAAACAACAACAATTGTTGCATCTCCAAAGAAGCCATTCGTAGATGACCTTTAGAGTATAGACAACTCCCTTTTCATTCCTTAGCGTTACCTATTTTCGACTTGCCTGATCCACGTTTATTTCTACCAGCATACGAGCAAAGGAGATCATCTCATGGGTAGAAGTAAACTCATCAATTCAAAGTGGTTGCCCGATCCTACTACCTATCATACTCAACATTGAATTCGAGCAGAAAATCGGAGGTATGTCCAAGATACGAGCCCATACAGGAACAGTCTTGAAAAACCCCCAATCCATTGACGCCCCAACCAACCATTGTTTCAACAGCAAAGGAGAAGAACCAATTGACCAAAGACCATGTTCCATTACCCAATTCAAGTCGTTTTCACATTCAAATCGAAAGATAAGGAAACCAGAAGGCTTTACGAAAAACTTTGGAGTCTTTACCTTTCAATTGCTTCGAATGAAGTTGAAAATTGCCTTACGTTTCAAGGGATAAAACCCCTTGTTCGGATCTTGCAATCCAGGTACGGGTCGAGGTTTCAAACTCATTTAAAGATTAGTAAAAAGAGGGATTTCAAACCCTAAAAACATCGAAGGGCCGTTGAGTACCCTTAACCTGTCCTAAGACTATGTCGCGGAATCCATTTCAAACGAAAGTAAGGCGAAAGCAAAGTAAAGATACAAGTGTCACGGCAGAACCGGTCAAAACCAAATCATGAGTGTGTAATTACCATTTTACTAAATTAGGATATTAGCCAGATTCTTCGATTCGCCAAAAGGGAACCCCGTCATATAGACGTCGAGCACTCAAATCTGCAGAGAATACCTTTAAAAGAAGAACGGGGAAAGGAGTCAGATCGAGCCACTCATGCGGGACCGGCATTCCTCGCTGAGGCCACATAGTATGTGCTATACCTAATAAAGATGCTCTAATGCAGTACGAAAGTAAAACACACTAGCATGCTCCTAGTTCATAATAATGTGCAGAAATACTGTAAAGGGCCCAAGACAATGCCAAATGGCATATCCCTCTCCTACCTCCACCCCCTTCCGATAGGGCGGAGACTGGCCAGCTCGTGAATGCATTCCATCATAATCGGGCGGCACGCATGCCTAACCCGCTCCACAATAAAGCCCGCATGCATCTCATAATATAAGGAAGTTCATGACTCGATTGACTCAGGGTACCCGATGAGGTTGGGCTACCCTATGACCCTAGCAAAGACTCTAGGACTATCACAGATAACGGCCGTTCTGTTTCAAACGCATAAAGTAAGCAGATGCTCATTCAATTAGTGCAACCTAAATAGGATACTACATGGCATGCTTTTATGCATATGCAACACCTAACATAAAATGCAACAACAGGCATGAATGTCCAACCTGAGTAAGCCCCCTAGGGAACTTACCTGAAGATGCAGAACAGCAAAATAACGCAAGCAAGGGCCCAAGTGGAAGTCCAAAGCGATCCAAAAGCAATACACACCTAACATCAAGCCATTTCCATAAGCTACCGGACCAACATTCATACACACGATACCCAAGTTCTCAACATCCTCTAAACCAATCGATTGTAAAACCATTTTCCAAAACCTTTTCGCTACGCTCAACATGAACCAAAATCATTTATTTCCAATCAAACTCATTGATAAAGTCATACAAACAATAACGTTCAAACTTCCTTCCCAAAATTAACATTACCAAACCAAAACAAGGAATCCCGACATTAAACATTTAACCTTAAAATCAATACCTCAAAATCATATTATAGAATTAATTCCCGCATTTTGGTTTTCCCAAACACAAATCCTTAAAAGACATTCCTGAAAGCTCGAAACCCCCCTTTTTGAATATATATATATATATATATTCAAGGCAAGTAAGTCAACTTCCCAATGTTTCCCAAAACTCTTTTAAAATCTTAAGTTAGATAAATCTTTATTCAAAATATTTTCCCACTTACTTGACACAAAAATCCATCTAAAAAACATTATCCTTCATATCAACTTATTTTATTATTTTATCGGACAAGTCTGACAAGGTTAGATCATTTCCAAATTCGTTTCCAAATCCATGTCCAAATAATATATTTTAAATCCCTTTATATTTTAAGATCCATAATTTAATAATATATTTAATCCAATTAGTTAATAATTAACATAGTCAAACGGAAAATTCCCCAAAATGAGTCTTATAACCACTATTCAATTCATATAAGTATATTCACCAAATTAGGCCCATGCCAAAAGCCCAACCCATTTTAAATCTGGATCCCATTCAAAACCACAGTCCAACTCCCCTAAAATGGTGGACCGGTTATATATATATATATATATATATAAGGTGAACCGGGCCCTCTTTATGACAGAAAACCGAACCCAACAAAAACATTGTTCACCCGTCCCTAACATTTTCTCTGATCGAAAACTGGAAATGTGGTAGGAGGAAAAGGAAGCTTATCGAGTTCGATTCGTCGGAAAACGCTCGTCAGACTCGATAAGGCCTCGTTGGAGATGGATAGACGCCCGGGATGGCCTAGGAAGAAGAAAAGGATCATAAAGGCGGACCTTTACGGGATTTTAGGTTGAAAAGCAAAGGAAAACGAGTTTACCGACCTCCTCACGCGGAAGCATGGGAAGGAGGCTGAGGGCGGCGTTCGGGGCGGCGGTGGCTGCTCCTAGGCGCCACCGCCGCCCCGAACGCTTAGAAATCGGAATGATTATAATTCACTATTTTAATAATTTAATATTCTAAAATTTCTCGGTCTTTACATCATCCACCTCTAAAAACAAGTCTCGTCCCCGAGACTAAAATCACTCTAAAACATGGGGATGAAGTTTTAAATTGGTGAGTCCAAGGATCATGCCATTGATAC
The DNA here is from genome assembly GCA_037127255.1 of Persicaria tinctoria. Lineage (NCBI taxonomy): Eukaryota > Viridiplantae > Streptophyta > Magnoliopsida > Caryophyllales > Polygonaceae > Persicaria > Persicaria tinctoria. The sequence goes on from JBANSL010000002.1 coordinate 47,757,442, forward strand.
TGTAAGCATCTCATAGGGCCCGTATGAGATCCCTACAGTACCCTTGACGTGATCATAATATTCCCAATTGGCCGTAGCAAGTATGCGATATGGGCCCTTATCACATTCTTACTCCGACTTTTCGGTTATATCATAACTCGAAAAGCAATCATAACGTGTCTACTAGGTCTTAGCAAGCATTCTATATGCGCCCCTATAAAATGCTTGTATCAACTTCGCGAGTCGTTATAATATAAACCGAGTTTGAAAAGTTTCAAAAGGAATTCCGCAATTGAAAAAGATTAGCCTCGAAATCATTGAAACCCTCGATAGCGTTTATTCTTTAAAAACCAGTTATTTTCTTTCTATATCGTTCAAAATCTTCAAATCCGACGTTTAACCAAGAACTTTGCACCAAACAAGTCAAATCCCTTCAACTCAAGATTTCGTCAAAATCTCCCAGAACCAAATCAGTTTCCCGCATATCAATCAATCAAATTCAGAAATCGGGAGGTGGAATCATCCACCTCTAAGGGCTAATCCAGTATTCTCTTCCTAGTTTCCAAATCATGCAACATCATTCACAACTCAACAAGTACCATAACCAAAAGTTTCATCAACTCTTATATAAGCATAATACCATAAGCCATCTCACACATGGCAAGTCCCACATCATATCATAGTCACAAACCATCACATAACCGTTTAACGTAAACATAAACATGCCAACAAGTCTCAAGTAACAAAGAAACAACAAACCTCAACATACTACAAATCATAAGGTATATCTACATCATACTGAAGGCATCACAAGTGCATCATACCCTGCTAACCACATGGATCCCTCTCTCGCGTCTTACCTCGTAATACCATCGATCATCCTAACCGCCTAGAATTCTTTTATCGCTCATCAACCACTCCACAAGAGAACCCTCACCCACAAGTTCAAAGAAGAAGAAATCACGGACATTATTACACATAAAGACTACATCTTATCAACAAGCGTTTATGACAATAGCATCATTAGTTCATCATCAAACATTGCAACTGCATCAATAAGTCTCGATTCCTATCACGCTCAATAGTAATTGCAATTCATCATGTATGCACGTAATCAAGTTAAGCTAGCAAGTTTCATCATAACCTTATCTAATAGACAATTCAGGTTTCTCAGCATTTGCACTTTACATTTTATAGGCAAGCAATTTAGATCATGCTTAGCAACTCAGAGTATCAACACATCAAGGCATAAGGCACATTAGAACTATAAAGCATCAAATCATATCATCATAGACAATAGACAATCAGACAACAATCATCACCAAGTCAGCACATCAACACGTAATTCTCATCGCCAGGTCGGTGCAATATCATCAACAAATTCAGAAGGGTTAGTAATTCGAACGGAGGACACTCCTGCCTTCAAGTCATATCGTACACAGTAACCGTAATTCTCGATGCGTGCCCATTTCGCCGACATCATAGATCCTGAGGCCCGTGGGTTATGGGCCCACCACGCTTCCGATGCGCTATCGCTATCTAACTTCCGTTCTCTTTCCCATGCGGTCGCTCGTCCAAGTATCGCAGAGGAGTTTAAGTTAGCAGAGATAGGGGAGTGACAAGAGAAGACAGCCCAAATTCCTTTCGGGGACAAACACGGACCACAACTAAAGACGACAACTAGAGATGAAACTCCGACCCGAGAATAGTAACGATGCCCCTACGGGAGTCTATTAGGTTATAATCGCGACTAGCAAACACGAATTCACCATGGAACACATCCTTCACATTAATCCACACTAACACATACCTATCTAAAGGAGAACAGCATGCGTATTCATTCCAAAAGACACAATCAAGTCCTAGACTGATACACGTGAGACGAGCTAGCAGTTTATTACTCCATGAAAGCAGATATGCCAAGTAATTTCAAGCAAATTATGCGGAGCTAGTAATGGTCATGCGGGGTTTAACGAGGATGGCAAGTATCATGTATATGAACAATGAACGAGCATGGTATACACGTCAACAAATGAGGTCAAATATAGCATGACAAGGCACATTATAACAATCAAACCAAATGTCATACGATGATACATAAGAGCAGCATGGCAATTATCACATCTAACAACAATGATCATATAATAAGTTGCGATCGGCGTGTAATCACATGACGCGATACGTTTAAAAAGCGTAAGTAATACATGGTACTAGCGATACATGATAAGGCATGATCATAGTCAGGAGTCATTTAAAGAAGTTCATCATAAGGTCCATGAAAACAAGAGGGATCATCACAGAGTAATGAATAGACATCACAGTGGTAGATTATAATCATGCTACGAATGAACCGTCATAGAGCACATAAATGGTTCAATAGCTATCATATTATAGAATAAGTACGACATGTAATCATTTAGCAAATCATATTGGGAAGCATAAAGCCCTACAGGATACTACTAGCACATATCAAACATGACTACAACCAAGGTAATTCGAATAGATTCGTTCCAACATTTAGGTGTCATGCGTATACGAAATCATGATATAGCGTGGTGTGTGATCAGGCGAGGTGTCAAGTCATACGTTCATGCAACCACGAGATGATATCATAGAGTAATTGGGGAAATACTACCGAACGATAACATGTAAGCATGCTAGGATCAACCATCACATAAATTAAGCAAGGCAACCATCGAATTCAATATTAATCCAACCAGGATGAGTAAAACATTTTGTGAGGACAACAAGAGTAAGGAACCACACTATCAGGGACCTAGCTCAAGAGAAGACCAGCAATATTGTATACAAGGTATAATTCGTACAAGTCACAATCAAGGGTCCTACATGTTACTAGTGTCTCAACATAACATACGATACATGCATGCACCTAATCACGACGATACGCAAGAAATCAATTCAATCCTATTTCAATGATATAGAAGCATGAGGAAGGTTTTACGATGTATACTACGAGTTTAAGCAACAGGGCAATATAGCTGGAACACGGGAACATGAGTTCAAACCAACACATACTGGGATAAAACATGCATTTATCAAGACTCATTTACACCAACATAATCCCAATTCCGTGCAAGTATCACACAACAGTATAAATTGCAGAGTAAGCAACAATAATTAACCTAATGTATATATAACAAACGGGCATGCTATTGATTCTTGTCACAAAAGGGATAATAGGCATTGACACGTCATCGTCCAACATACTAAGATGATCATCTATCAACATTCATACAAAGAGGAATTGATCACACTATCATAAACCTAATTCAGGAGAAGATAACGATCAGGTTGGTTCATATCATATGGTTCATACTTCAAATCAATCATACATGCAATACAATGAGCCAAGTAGGCATGTTATGACAACATATAATCATGATGAAAAGCAAGGCATAACATGAGTAGCTTTATACTAATGATCATTTGCGAGGCACACGCGGAAGATTACATAATCATGTCATGCAGTTCAAAGAGAGTCACCATTATAACTGGACAAAGATCCCTAAGGGCAACCATTGACTTTCCCAACCGACTTATCACCCCTCTTTCCCATGGGACTCCGGTACGACTCTTCATGGCAAGAATGCATTGGTTGGTCATCATAAGAATAAGGAAAGACAGCCCTAGAAACACCTTACTTCTGACTCAAAGTGACATCAAGAAGTTCCAACACTCACTCAGACAACCTTAATATCCAACCATGATTCCCGACACAATGTGTTTACCACCCCAATCCCCGTGGAAGACTCTGACATCCGGGAGAAAGGCTCGATAGAACCGTCAAGGGATTAACATTGTGGAAAGAGCTGTTCTACACAAGCTGAGTTTGACCACACGGAAATAAAGGTACTCCCACTATCCCGTTGGCACAGATCAGTTAATACACATTTAATTGTTAGGCATACCAATCAGATATCTAGCATAGCAAGCACTCAACATAGAATCCGTTAGTGACACTCATAATGACCTCATTGGAGTCTTCCAGACCCATCTGTAAAGAACAAGCTAATATTTGCCTACCCATTCCCAACTACATCCAATAGGGATGGTCTAACGCCTTTCTACCCACTCGGTCCCTCTTTAGTCGGTTTTCCTCTTTTATAACAAGCCAAGTTCGTTACTTAATCCGATTTGGGTTAGGCATCTTAAGTTCATTTTGCCCCTTTAAATCCTTTTCAAAAGTCCTTGAACTTTGTGGGCAATTTTCAAAACATACACTCGACCCTTGTGTACCCGAATTGCACAACCTCAGCTCTGATAGCATCTTTGTAACGGCCCAGAATTATGATTTCCGGGTTACGTTTCAAGGGATAAAACCCCTTGTTCGGATCTTGCAATCCAGGTGCGGGTCAAGGTTTCAAACTCATTTTAAGATTAGTAAAAAGAGGGATTTCAAACCCTAAAAACATCGAAGGGCCGTTGAGTACCCTTAACCTGTCCTAAGACTATGTCGCGGAATCCATTTCAAACGAAAGTAAGGCGAAAGCAAAGTAAAGATACAAGTGTCACGGCAGAACCGGTCAAAACCAAATCATGAGTGTGTAATTACCATTTTACTAAATTAGGATATTAGCCAGATTCTTCGATTCGCCAAAAGGGAACCCCGTCATATAGACGTCGAGCACTCAAATCTGCAGAGAATACCTTTAAAAGAAGAACGGGGAAAGGAGTCAGATCGAGCCACTCATGCGGGACCGGCATTCCTCGCTGAGGCCACATAGTATGTGCTATACCTAATAAAGATGCTCTAATGCAGTACGAAAGTAAAACACACTAGCATGCTCCTAGTTCATAATAATGTGCAGAAATACTGTAAAGGGCCCAAGACAATGCCAAATGGCATATCCCTCTCCTACCTCCACCCCCTTCCGATAGGGCGGAGACTGGCCAGCTCGTGAATGCATTCCATCATAATCGGGCGGCACGCATGCCTAACCCGCTCCACAATAAAGCCCGCATGCATCTCATAATATAAGGAAGTTCATGACTCGATTGACTCAGGGTACCCGATGAGGTTGGGCTACCCTATGACCCTAGCAAAGACTCTAGGACTATCACAGATAACGGCCGTTCTGTTTCAAACGCATAAAGTAAGCAGATGCTCATTCAATTAGTGCAACCTAAACAGGATACTACATGGCATGCTTTTATGCATATGCAACACCTAACATAAAATGCAACAACAGGCATGAATGTCCAACCTGAGTAAGCCCCCTAGGGAACTTACCTGAAGATGCAGAACAGCAAAATAACGCAAGCAAGGGCCCAAGTGGAAGTCCAAAGCGATCCAAAAGCAATACACACCTAACATCAAGCCATTTCCATAAGCTACCGGACCAACATTCATACACACGATACCCAAGTTCTCAACATCCTCTAAACCAATCGATTGTAAAACCATTTTCCAAAACCTTTTCGCTACGCTCAACATGAACCAAAATCATTTATTTCCAATCAAACTCATTGATAAAGTCATACAAACAATAACGTTCAAACTTCCTTCCCAAAATTAACATTACCAAACCAAAACAAGGAATCCCGACATTAAACATTTAACCTTAAAATCAATACCTCAAAATCATATTATATATATATATATATATATATATATATATATATATATATATATATATATATATATATATTTTCAAGGCAAGTAAGTCAACTTCCCAATGTTTCCCAAAACTCTTTTAAAATCTTAAGTTAGATAAATCTTTATTCAAAATATTTTCCCACTTACTTGACACAAAAATCCATCTAAAAAACATTATCCTTCATATCAACTTATTTTGTTATTTTATCGGACAAGTCTGACAAGGTTAGATCATTTCCAAATTCGTTTCCAAATCCATGTCCAAATAATATATTTTAAATCCCTTTATATTTTAAGATCCATAATTTAATAATATATTTAATCCAATTAGTTAATAATTAACATAGTCAAACGGAAAATTCCCCAAAATGAGTCTTATAACCACTATTCAATTAATATAAGTATATTCACCAAATTAGGCCCATGCAAAAAGCCCAACCCATTTTAAATCCGGATCCCATTCAAAACCACAGCCCAACTCCCCTAAAATGGTGGACCGGTTTTATATATATATATATATATATATATATATATATATATATATATATAAAAGGTGAACCGGGCCCTCTTTATGATAGAAAACCGAACCCAACAAAAACACTGTTCACCCGTTCCTAACATTTTCTCTGATCGAAAACTGGAAATGTGGTAGGAGGAAAAGGAAGCTTTTCCGGCGACAAACTAGCTCCGACTACTCAAACCGACACCAAGGAAATGAATCGACAAGAGGGGGGAGAGAGAGGGGTTCTCACCGAGGTGTTATTCGATTCGCCGGAAAACGCTCGTCGGACTCGATAAGGCCTCGTTGGAGATGGATAGACGCCCGGGATGGCCTAGGAAGAAGAAAAGGGTCATAAAGGCGGACCTTTACGGGATTTTAGGTTGAAAAGAAAAGGAAAATGAGTTTACCGACCTCCTCACGCGGAAGCAAGGGAAGGAGGCCGAGGGCGGCGTTCGGGGCGGCGGTGGCTGCTCCTAGGCGCGTTCGGGCATCTCTGGGCGTCGGAGGGGCTGTTGTGGGGCTCGGAACAGCGCCCGCGAGTGCTCGCAAGGGCTGCTCGGCAACTGGCGCTCGGAAGGCTCGAGTGGTGCTCCGGTTTGGAGGCTGAACAGAAGCGGCAGAATGAAGGAATGGAGGTGGTGAGGAGCTGCTGGTCGCCGGAAAACAGTAGAGGGAGAGGCACTTGTGTGGGTTTGGAAATGAAAATGAAAGGTGAAGAGGAAACCTATGGATTTTGAAGCAAAAAGGCAGAGGGGAGGCTATGAAATGACAAAGCTAAGGGTCTTTGGGCACAGCTACAGAGGCGTGAGAGATGCAGGCAAGGGGACAACCGGACAAAAGGGTGAGTTTTACTTTTGTAGAAATTGAAGGTATGAAGGGAAAAGAATACAACTTAAGATTGTCCCAAAACTCCAAACGTCAAATACCCGGAATATAAATTTGAAACCGGCTCACTCGACCTTATCCCGACGCATTTAAAATACTATTTAATTTTCCAAATCCGAATTTAATAAATGAAATCCGAACATTATTTTCCAATTTTCGGTATGTAAAACCAGAGTATAACATATTTTAAAATTTCAATTAATTAATGCCGGAATTTATTTCGAAAGATTTAAAATAAACCCAATAGCTCACGGACAGAAATTTCAATTCTCCTGAATCTTAGAAATCGGAATGATTATAATTCACTATTTTAATAATTTAATATTCTAAAATTTCTCGGTCTTTACAATTTGGCCGCCCTTCGTCGCAGACAAGCCTGAATCCTTCGCTTGGACAGTGGCAACGATCGCTGCGCCTACCTTAGAGGATTCAGGATCCGCCTTTAGTACATCATCTGCCTCATCCACGGTATCCTGGGAATGCACTGCACCCTTTGGGAGGGAGGAGACTTAGGCGTCTCTTTACCCTATGGTATGACACATCCATCGTCCTCTGCCTCGGAGAAGACCAAATTCTCCGTCTGAACCCCTATAGAGGAGGTAGCAGCTGAGACGGAAGGCATGGGATCAAGGTGATTCAAATCCGGTTGGACATGGCCATTGCCGTTGGTGCCCGAGCAACCAGCAGCATCACCTATATCATGCTCTATTTCAGCATTCCCACCTTTCCCCGATACCGACATCTCATGACTAGAACTACCAGCCTCCTTACCTTTTTTCACCGAGTCCACCCCCACAGTAAACGGGCCCTTCACCGTCGTAGTCATCGGACAGGAAGACTCCTTGTGCCCAAAACAACAACAATTGTTGCATCTCCAAGGAAGCCATTCGTAGATGACCTTTAGAGTGCAGACAACTCCCTTTTCATTCCTTAGCGTTACCTATTTTCGACTTGCCTGATCCACGTTTATTTCTACCAGCATACGAGCAAAGGAGATCATCTCATGGGTAGAAGTAAACTCATCAATTCAAAGTGGTTGCCCGATCCTACTGCCTATCATACTCAACATTGAATTCGAGCAGAAAATCGGAGGTATGTCCAAGATACGAGCCCATACAGGAACAGTCTAGAAAAACCCCCAATCCATTGACGCCCCAACCAACCATTGTTTCAACCGCAAAGGAGAAGAACCAATTGACCAAAGACCATGTTCCATTACCCAATTCAAGTCGTTTTCACATTCAAATCGAAAGATAAGGAAACCAGAAGGCTTTACGAAAAACTTTGGAGTCTTTACCTTTCAATTGCTTCGAATGAAGTTGAAAATTGCCTTAGATGGGATTCTCGGCCCCATTACAACCCCTACCAAGGTAGGGGCCCATGATTCGCCTGCTTTGGCAACATCTGCATTTGTATAGTTGATGCAATCTCCATTAACGTTTGGCATGAATTGGAGACGGTCGGCAATTGTAGCCCGCCGGCCACCCCTAGCAACCTGGGCGAAAGAGAGAGGACGACCCAACGGCGCAGCAAGTGTGTCTCTCGCACCCCCACCCACCCGAGTGTGCGGGTCCTCCTTGACCAAGGCTGATGTATCCGAATCCTCCTCTACCGGAATCTCGTTCTGGCTTGACGGATTTGAAGACAAAGATGAAGGACTACGCCCTTTCTTATCCCCCAGACTCGAGCCGCTTCTGTTCGTCCCTTCATCCCCCAGATTCAACCCCGCTTTAGTAGAATCGTTCTTCCTCGACCAAGAGGACAAAGATCCTAGTTTCCGGCCCTCGTTTTCCAAATTCGGATCTGGGACATTCGTTGCACTTTCTCCCGACTGGAACAACGCCGAATGAAGTTCATTCTCCAACTGAGATTTTTCATTGAATCCCAAGCCCCCATAATAGACCTTGGACTTCCCTTTCTTTTTTTGCCATGCCCAAGAAGAGGGACGGCCACCGGAGACCGACGTCGCCACCTGAAGAAGCTCGGTGATGTCATCCTCAAACTGAAGAAGAAGGCTCCACCTTGGGAGTCGTTAAAGAAACGGCGTTAATTATTTTATTATTTATATTTCTTATTTTTTATATATATTCTATTTTTAGTAACTTCTATGTTAGTTGGAATCTAATTATAGAATTGCTTATTTTAGTATTTCTTAGTTAGGTCAAATAAGATGGTTAGGAGAGTCTATCTTTAGGCTTTCTTAATTATCATATTTTATTATTTTCTATATTAGGATTTTAGATTAAGTTTTATCTTCTAGGTTTACTTTATCTTTAGGATTAAAATTCTATGTTTAAGAAACCAAAACTCTATCTTGCATGGTAGAATTGGTTCTTAGGTTTTTCTATTTAAACGTTGTAGTTCTATTAAATTAAATCAGATTGAATTAGAATTGAGAAACCCCTTTATGGATTAAAGGGTTCTCGATTATCAATCCCAAAGCCTTTGCTTCCATACCTTCCTACGTTCTCTTTTCTCAAATCTGATATTCCCTGCCTCCGTATTTCATTATTGGAATTGGGAAAAAAAAGTCAAACCGCGTGGAGGATGCTACTGATCGGCAACATGGCTATACTAATTAACACTTGCTAATTAATCAACTTTGAAAGTCGCAGCCATCGTTCTTCAATTGAGAGTCGAAGTCCACCTTGGCACTTGAAAACCGAAGTCAAAGGAATTCACTTGGTTTTGTTACAACTTGATTAGCGCCAGACTACGGAGTCTCACTTAATTAATTTTCAATTAAGTCGGAGCCGATTTACAAGCACGGGAATAGCTATACATCACTCGGGCTTGAAAGCCTCACACAATTGCCCTTGTCGCCCTAAAAAAAAATTATCTTTCATCATCTCTATTTACCAAATACTAGATCCGTTTCGCAAGACTTATTGTTTTGCTACGTTTTTTAAAAACGGTAAAAACTATATAAAATATCGATTTTTTTTTCGAAATATTCACTAAAAATTAAATATTTACAACTTTATTCACAACTTCAAACAATTTACACAAATATTCAACCCGCGTTTCATTCATAATCTGAAACCAAAAGGAACTTGGGAAAAAAAATAAACAAAGAAACGCGGTTTAAAAACCATCTTCAAGCACTTGCAGCCCACCGTCGACCATCCGAGCTCCTTAGCCTCGTCCGGCTCCTCCTCCTCTGCATCCCTCTCCTCCTCCCCCTCGAGCTCCTCGCCATCGACCTCAAGCCCGACCCAGTCATTCTCGCAGTGGATCTTCCTCGAATGATAGGACAGAATCGGAAATGGCAGAGGCCGCCATTGATGGGGATCGTTCGATCCATGGGCTACGAGATACGGATGGAGATCGATAAAACTCCATGGATCTGGCGGCCTCTTTTAGTAATTGAGTTAAATTACAAAGTAGAAATCATGCCTCGAAGGTGTTTAATGAACGTTTTTATCTATAGATTATCTATTAGATGCATAATGGATTGACGATTCAGAGTTGATTTGCTTTGATCTTGTTTTGCTTTTTTAACAAAATCAAATTTAAAACTCTGAAATAAAATTACAAAGTAGAAATCATGCCTTCCCCGATTTGTTAGGGGATATTTGGTAGCTGATAAACACAATGGGTAAATTAGTAGGCGGTGGGAAATCTATGCTCTCGACTACATGGTGAGAAATCAAAGCAATGTTGAATTTGATGTGCTAAAGTGCTTTCAAAATGTTGGGGAGTCGGTGGTGGACTGCAACGACGATGTCGACTGTTGGGCTGCAAGTGGTTGAAGATGGGGATGCACATGAAACGCGGTTTCAAGCCGCGCTTCGTCCTTTTTTTTAAGTTTAAAAAATAAATTGATATAAATGCGGTTTAAGACCGCGTTTTACCTAAATTTAATTATAAAACGCAGTTAAAAAATGTACCACCTTTCTTGAAAAAAAACCCTCAAGGGGATGTGAAGAACGCGCTGGGCGTTGTCCCACGCGCCCCCAACCTTGGATATGCAAATCAGTCTCTTCAAAACAAATTTCCTAAAAATCTTGTTCTCTTCCCCAAATTTCACACTCAATCTTAATCTCTGGCTGCTCGTCTTGTCTGCCGCCCTGGTTCCCGTGGCGTTGGTGGCCGTTCGTTTTCGTAGTGGCGGCTTCCTTTCAAGCGTCCGATCTTTTGCCTTGTAATCCGCTTAGCCGCCGCTAGTGGTGGCGGTTCTAGCGCTCGCTCTCAGTATTCGCCCAATTGGACAGCCTCTCCAACTAGTGCTCGTCGGTGAGCTCGGCCGCTTCTCGACTACTGGTGTCCGCCTCCCTCTCCGTCGCCTTCCTGTCGGGTTCCGGGTTCATCGATGTACTCAAAGATGTCTGGTCCTTGTCTAGAAAGGAGTAGATAGAAAGAAAAAAACCAGTGTTGTGCATCCCCAAATCTCACTGGATATTTCGATCTCTTTCAAAACGCTCATTCGGAGCCCTAAATCTCCTTCGGGAGCCCTAAACCTCCTCCGGGAGCCTCAAATCTGCCAAAATCTCCTTAATTTGCTCAATCTGCTGGCCGCCTTGGCTTGGTGGTCCGTTCGCTAGCCTCGTGTCGCTGTCGGTCCCCAAAAATCTTCGACCTTGTCGCCTCCGGCCTGCTTTCAGCGTAGTTCGTCGGGCGGTGCTTGTTCGGGTTGCTGGTTCGTGGCTTTCTGCGTTGTGTTGCCATTTTCCTGCCTCCTTCGGTTATGGGCTTGCCTTGGGCCCGAAGGTGGCCTGGGCTTCAACCCATTTTGGTTTCTTTGGGCCCAAGGCTCTTCCTTTGGGCCCAAAGCCAACCCGAAAAATAATAATTAATCCGGATTCTTCCCGCGCTCTTCGTCCTCCTTGCGGTTGTGCTTCATTTGCTCGTGTGGTTTGGTGTTCGTCTGTTGGTTCGTGGTTAGTTTCGATTGAGGAGCAGTTCTGCGGCCCTGATTGATCGACGTGAACGTGTTGGTTGTGTTTGTGGTCTCCGAAGATCCCTCATCCAGGTGGGGGGAACGTCGTGTGATCCACACTTCCCCAGGTGTCGCCTTTGCCTTACGAGGATTTCTGCTTTCCGTCTTTCCGGCGGCGAGACATCGTGTCAGCTAGAGCTGTCCCATGCGCTCGCTATCCACTTCTCCGCGACGACTTCCTTCCTCTCGATGTTGTGTCCGCTAGTTTGCTTAGGTCTTGGGTTTTTTTCCGGGTTTACTTTGGGTGCTCTTTTGATGTATTTTATGTTATATTTTCTATTTCGTTGTTGTATGTTTAGACGGCTTGCCGTCTGCCGACTTTGTCGACCTCTCGAGGTCCGGGCCTGTCCGGTCTCGAATTATTTCCTTATCAAAAATAAAATAAAATTATAAAACGCGGTTTTAAACCGCGTTTCTTTGTTTATTTTTTTCCCAAGTTCCTTTCGGTTTCAGATTATGAATGAAACTCGGTTTCAACCTGCGTTTCTCTGACTACCCTGCAAAAAATGAATATTTGTGTAAATTGTTTAAAGTTGTGAATAAAGTTGTAAATATTTAATTTTTAGTGAATATTTCGAAACAAAATTCTAAAATATCAATGATTTTATATTAATTTAAAAAATTAATTTCATACCTAATACAATTAGAGAAAATTTGATAGAATATCACCTTTTTAATGTTCTAGTTAAGTAATTAACACCTCTTGAAAATTTATCAGCCGCTTTAACATCCCCTAAATTTTTTTTAGCCCTCTAGCATCTGCTCTCTCTGTCTCTTCACGGCTCTTCAATGGCGCTCCTTCCCGCGGATCCCGATCTCCATTGATTCTCCCCACCACGTTCGTTCGTTCGTTCTCCCATGTCCTCGTCGGTACCAAGGCGTCCCGACCACCGGTGAGGGGGCGAGCGAGAGAGATGGACGGATCAAATGGAACCCTCGATGTCGATTTCGCTCCCAGGTTTCTCGCTTTTTCTCATCTTCTTCCACCGGATCGATCAAGGAGGAGTAAGGTATTTCTTATGCTGGTTATTGTTTAAGCTTTTGTGTGAGTTGAATTGTGAGCATGTGGTTGGAATGTCGGCAGGTTGGAATTTCAGCAGATTTGAGCCTGTGGTTGGAATATCAGCCCCAACTCGAGTATTCCAAGGTAATTCCTACTCCATTTGTTGTAATTGTTAAATTTGAATCAAAGAAAATAATGGAGATTTTAGATCTCCTTCCACTATTGAGAAATTTGAAGGTGTTGGATAGCTTTGAATTGGGTGAGGTAAGAGTTGCATCCAAGGTGTTCGATGAAATGCCTAGATGAGGTAAGAGCTTTGAATTCGAAGAATTGGGTGAGGTAAGAGCTTTGAATTGAGAAATTTTAGATCTCTTTCCTTGGTCTGCAGTGTTTCTCTAATCTCAGAGACAACAACTTTAGAATTTCTCTAATCTCTGAAATATCTGACAAGTTACTATGGAATCAGTTATCAAAGATTTTCAGGTTATCTTGGTATATTTCTTAGTGCTTTTTGTTTACCGGAAATTGAGTTATTATATATGATTGTTTGGTGTTTTTTGTCATTTTAGATGGTGATGTATAAAAACTTATCTTAGGCCTGCATATATGTCAAAGGGGAATGAATAAGTATGAAAAAACCCACCCAGAAACAGCCAAGCTTTGTTATAAACCAAACACTTGGGAGCTGATAAAAATATTCAGCAAATTTGTCTTGTGCTTGTAATTGCAACTACAATTTGCTGAACTCTTGCCATTAGGTGAAGGACTAGTGGCATTAACTTAATGACTTGATTAGATCATCTTTTGTGTCGCGCAACTGTGCAGACGGGCTTATATATGCTTGTTTTTAGCATGTTATTGTTGTTCACCTAATTGAGCTTTGTTTCCTTTATAAATTGATTAATCCTCATTCCTCATATGTTTATGCTCCTGATAATTTAGTTTAATTGATAATCATGGTGATGAAGGCCTGTCGATTAAACTAACCGAATAGGGTGGTCCGGACTGGGCTCCGGGTACAGTTCTTCTGAAATTGCTTGTTAAACTTGTTTCTTGTTACTAGATTTTTATTTTTATCCAGAAATGCATTACTCATGTGTAAATCAATGCTAGTTTTGCATGTGTCTATTGGAATCAAAGATTGTTTCTACTGGAATTGTGCTCGATTTTTAGGGGTTGTGTTGCTTGATTTTTTTTTCCCCGGATTATGGTGCTTTTTCTCATGGTTTGTGGGCTGTTTTTGAGCTGTGACGGGGTTGTTTTTTAGGCTGCTGTTGCTTCTATTTTCATGCTGTTTTGTGACTATTTTGGGGCTGCTGCTACTGTTGCAGTTTGGGGTTGTTTATGGGTTATTATTAGGCCTTTTACTGGTAACTAAGGGCTGCTCTGAAACAAGGGAGATGAGGAAATATTGTTGATTTCCCAAGGCATATAAAAACTTGGTAAGGTTGATTGCTTGGCCTGCGTTTATGGTTGGGTCTCTTGCTTTTGGGGAGCTGTTTGAGGTTGCGTTTATAGTAGCCTTCTTCCATCATTTCTGTTGCTGATTTTTATGTTGTAAAGTGCATTAATTGGCCTTAGTGCATTATGCAAAAATGCATAGGTGTCCTCTGTTGATGCCTTATGCCTTGTTCAGGTTCTTCGAGCACTGATTTTTATCCTGTTATTATTTTCTCTTGCAAACTGCATTAAGAAAAAATGCATAGGTGTACGTCCTCATCTATCGGTGGCTTATGTCTTGTTCAGGTTCTTGGAGGTTATGATTGCAGGTCCCTTATGGCTTATGCTCTGTTTCTTTAAGCTTTGCATTGGATTTTTACCTATTTACTCTTCATTTGAATCTAAATTAAATTTCTTCAGTTTATTTCTGGTCGTGTTTAGCTTATAAGAAGACTATATGCACCATGGTGTTGTCGAATAGTCAAGGCGTAGTTATGTCTTGCAAATTGCATTATACAAAATAGTTTAGCTTTGTGCTAGTTGGCTTTTTTAGCAGTGTCCCCAAACGCAGGCTGATGATCTTCAAAGTTCAAAGGGGCCACAACAATAATGTTATTTTTTGTGATTTGCATTCTCAGTTTGCATTGAAATGTTATTTTTTCTAGTTCATATTGTTGGCAATAGGATAATACTTCTCTAAACATGTCAATCATAGACTTTGTAGTAATGTATCGTCTTCTCGTGCACGTGCAGGCGCAGATGCAGACGAGCTGTATGGCATCTGCGACATGATAAGGCTTAAATTTGCTCGAATTCTATTGCCTTGTATCTTCAGCTTAGATTGTTCTTTGAGCACTTTATCCCAAACCTTAAATCAACTACTTTCATTCTACAATTGATTCCGTTCTTGTAATCCTTATTTGAGACACTATTTTATTCTGTCATGGATTTGATGTGGTACGTCTCTCTCACAATAGAGGTAGTCATGTAATCTCTACCTCTTAGTGCCTTGTGATTTATATGCTACTACCTTCTTTTTTTCTTTAAATCTTCTTTTAACTTACAAAACAAAAATGAGTAGGATGGAGGAATGGTTATGTTACATTTTGTTTCTTTTAGAATATCTCTCTTTATTTGGATATGTGATTTGGCAGGTGTGGAAAACGGCATCGATAGAAAATGGCATCACAAAATGATTGATATCAAATAAGTGTAATCACATATGTAATCAATGAATAAAAGTCATCAATAAAAGACGTCATCAACAAAGTTTAATCACATTTCATGCTCTTGTGTCATCAAATGTATAAAAATGTAATAAACATGTCACCATAAGTGATTGCATCAATAAAGTGTAATCACAAACGTGTCATCAGTGAATAAAAGTATAATTGATGAAAATATATCGATATACAAATGATTAAATTAAAAAAAATTCGCATCACACGATTAGATTAAAAAAGTGACATCAAATAATTACATTAGAAAAATGGCATCAAAATACTATTTTGAAAAAGTTGCATCAATGAAGTGTAATCACAAACGTGTCATCAGTGAATAAAAGTAGAATCGATGAAAATATATCGATATACAATTGATTAAATTAAAAAAAGTGGCATCAAACGATTTGATTAAAAAACATGGCATCAAATAACTACATCAGAAAAGTGACATCAAAACACTACTTTAAAAAAGTTGCATTGCATTAAAGAAAAAAATGTCATCAAACCATTATCCTATTTACGTAAAAAAAAGGCATAAAAAAGTGTCATCATGGTAAATAAAATATTATAAAAAATGGCATCAAAGCGGCAAAAAATGACATCATGGTAAAAAAAATGGTATCAAAAAAAGTGGCATCGTTGGTAAAAAAAAAAAAAATCGAGTGAGCCGGTCAACGTTGACCGGTCAACGGTCAAACAGGTTGACCATTGACTTTTATAGTCAATTTGGGAAGGGTGCTAGGTTAGTTAATTAATTTTGTTTGGGTGCTAGTTAGCTAATTAGATATTCATAATGTGCTAATTGTCAAAATAACCCATACAATTATTTATGAAATTATTAAAAAATTAATATTTTATGAAGTTTTTATTTCTTTCAAAAATATAAAAAAAATAAAAATAAAACTACAAGTTTTACAAGATGGGAGGATAACCTGACATTTGGAATCCCTCGTCCATATTTAAAAAATACTCCGTAAAATTTCGTAAGTCATTGTACACTTTTCCCTCTCTTTTTTTCTCGAGCCCCTGCCACACCCTGGCCTTCTCCCATCTCTCTCTCTCTCTCTCTCTGGCAGCGTCCCTCTCAAATAGCCTTTTCCTGGGTCCTCGCGCTTTCTCTTCCTACTTCCTAACCAAACCAACACAACATCAACAAGAGAGACACTAAGAGAGGTTTATTTTTTTAGCATATTCACCACCAGAGAGATCTACAGACCCTCTCTCCCCTCCCCTCCCCTCCCCTCCCCCCATTTCTGAGTTTCCACAGCTCTCTACTTTCCGGATGTTAACAAGGGCGATAAGCAGAGAGCTCTGCTCCCGTCTAATGCATTTGGGTCGTTCTCGTCAACAATGAAATGGGGTTTTCCCAAAAACATTGCCTTAAATTAGTTCTAGTATTCTTCTCCTCCTTCTTACTCACCCAGTTGCAAGTGTAAAGTTGGCATTTCAAACAGAGAACAAAATCTCCATGCCTGTCAGGTGAAACCCAAACCTTGAAGCACCTTTTCATGAAAGTTGCAGGTTGGGTTTGGGGGGAAATTGAATAAAAATACCACCTTTCTCTCACATTCCCTAGTTTAAGGCCACGCCTCAAAGCAGAAACAAACCCAAGAAAAAAGTACTAACCCGTGAAATCTTTGCCTTTTGCTAAACCCCAAAACAAACAAACAAAAGAAGCGAGAAGATAACTTGTTAGAGAGAGAGGGAGAGAGATGGGAGGGTGTGCTGCCTCAAAGCTACAAGGAGGAGAAGAAGAAGTGGTTTCAATATGCAGAGAGAGGAAGAGGATGATGAAGTTGGCTGTGGAGAGAAGGTATGCACTTGCTGCTTCCCACTGCAACTACTCTCACTCTCTCTATGTTGTTTCTGCTGCTCTCAAGCTCTTTGTTGCCAGGCATTCTTCCCCCTCTTCCCCATTCCTCATCACCTTCCCTCCCCCATCCTATCAAGATCCCAATCTCAACATCTCAAACCCTATTCTCCTCCACCAGAAGCCCTCTGACTCTGACTTTGACCCCACCCCCACCCAGGAAGTCCTCCCCTCTTGTCACCACTCAACAACTTCTTCTTCTTCTTCTGGCTCTGATGCTGATGAAGAACAAGTAGGTGAAAGAGAAGAGCAAGTGCATCAGCAGCAACACCTAGAACAAGGGTTTAGGAGGGCCCAAACTCCTCCTCCTGCTATAGAGGTAGCCTCATGTGGTGGGTACTTGTACATGGGGATGGGGATGCCCTCCCCCCAGAGGGACTTTGGTTGGGACTTCTTCAACCCATTCCTTGGTGTAAGGCCAGAGGTTGTTGGAGGCTTTCCAGCTCGCAACAACCCAAACCCCAACCCTGAAGAAGACGATTTTAAGGTTGTGAGGGAGCAAGAAGGAATACATGAGCTTGAAGAGGAGGAGGGAACCAAACAGGCAGAGGAAGAAAAACTTGTGGTGGTTGGACCTGTTGTCATAGACAACCGGAAAAATGCAGCGGTGGCACCTCCGCATCAAGTTGTGGTTTCAGGTCCAGTAGCAGACGCTGGACCTGATATGGGTCAAGGGGACAAGGGTTTAACTGTCATTGACACACCAGCTAGAGGGAGGGAGCTCTTGGATGCTCTCAAGGATATAGAGGATCACTTTCTCAGGGCTTATGACTCTGCCAAACATGTTTCCAGGATGCTTGAGGCTAAAAAGGTTCAGTTATCTTCAGGCCTTGATGAGATCAAAGGTAGTTTTGATTGTTTGTGTTCTTCTGATTCATTTCATACTACTGGCTTCTAGATTTCTTGTATGGAGTGATGAGCACTAGGATGGTCTCGTGCACTAGAATCTTTTGATTGGTTCTCATGTGTTAGTTATCTGGTATGTCGACTTCATATGATGATATGAATACCTTTCTTGTAATGAACTCTTGACTCTGTAGGCTGAATACTCGAGCGACGAATCAATTGACCTCTTCTAAATTCTAATTGCAGAAAATTCGAGAAAGCTCATCCAAGCTATCACATGGCACAGGTCCCACACATTAGGGTCTTCCTCCTGTAAGAGTCTGGTTGCATCTAGCTCCAAGAATTCTTCCTCATGGACGGAATGTAAAAATGAACTCTTTGATGGAGATGCTGGAATGGCAGCTGGAAGCCACTCGCTAACTCTAGGAAGACTCTATGCTTGGGAAAAGAAGTTATATGAAGAGGTCAAGGTAAGCAAGAGATGATTTGTAAAGTTTTTCATCCCACGAGCATTATGCTTAGATTTGGCTGCTTCCTCAATAAAGGTAACATACTGGTTAGCATGGAATAAGACTACAAACAAGTATTGTTCAATGTTGGATAGTGTTATTCAATGCATTTTATCGCGTGGAACTTCCAAACGCGAGGAAGCTCAGTTTACAATCAAACTAAGTTATTGCATTCACTTCATGTTTTATACGAAGGAGTTGTAATCTAGTGGCCAGACATTTTTCATTTTTGTAATGCTTTTATATTGCAGGAAGGAGACAACATATGGAAGCTCTATGAGAAAAAATGCTCACAGTTGAGGAACAAACATGTTAGAGGGGATGACACTTTGTCCTTTGGACAAAAGTCGAGCAGGAATTAAAGACTTGTACTCTCGAATACTAGTTGCAATACGAAGAGCTGAGTCTATCTCCGAAAAGATCCACAAGCTCACAACTGAAGAATTGGAACCGCATATTTTGGAGTTACTACATGGGTGAGAGAATGATGCAACACATAAATTGAGCATTCAGAAAATTGTTGCATTTCTAGTTATTGGTTTCTTGTTTTGTGTTTCACTTGATAGATTTGCACAATCATGGAAGATAATGTTGGAATCCCATCAAACCCAGAACATGATTATCTTTCAAGTGAAGACTTATGAGTGCCCCACGTATGGGAAATTCTGCAGCGACTCTCACCGGCTAGCCACTCTATAGCTTGAAGCTGAGATTCGGAACTGGAGGGAATGTTTCCACGAGTACATTGCAGCTCAGAGATCGTATGCTGAGGCTCTTCATGGGTGGCTATCCAAGTTCATAGTCCCGGAAGCGGAATTCTGCTCTCGATGCAGGAGCTCGATCCCGCCTTTTCGAGCAAATGGTCCTCTGCTATATACGGTTTGTCATGATTGGTTGTCTGCCATGGAGAACATGCCTGATAAGATGGTTTCTATTTCGATGAGAAGTTTTGTGAAAGATGTAAGAGCATTATGGGTTCAACAAGGAGAGGAACAAGAGCAGAAGAGGAAAGTCGAAAAATTAGCCAAAGAGCTGGACAAGAAGATGTTGTCGTATCAGAAGGCGGAGAGCAGGATTCATGAGCCCAAACTGTTAGGGTACAACATGGATACAGATGTGAAGAATGAAGACAGTCCTCAGCGTCAAGCTGACCACTTGATGGAGAAGAAAGAATCACTGGAAAGTTTGAGGAGGCGGCTTGACGCAGAGAGGGAAAGACATAACAACTGCATCCAGGAAACACAAAGAATGACGCTAAATGGATTCCAAACTGGGTTTGGTTCCATCTTCGACTCATTGGTGCAGTTTGCAAAGAGTTGTCTCAACATGTACAATAACTTGGCAATTGCAACTCAAAGTTTGGGCAAGGATGGGAATCGATCATGCTTGCAAGGTTCTCATGGTAAAGAAGACGATGGAAGCTGAATAGCCAGATTTGTACATTGAACCATGTTGAAGCAGCTCGCTGAGGCATGGGTTGTTCTTTAGTAGGGTTGGATTTGTTTAGTCTTGTGGGTTTCTATTAGAAGATAGTACTGTAGTAGTAAAGTGTGATGTTTAGTTGGCTACAAGAGACTCGCTGACTCTTTGTTGTATAACGTGTTGCTATGTGGGTTAAAAGACCCCTTAAATCGTGCTTACATTGGAGAGGGTTAAAAGACTCGTTGAAGATGTTGAAAATACTCCATACTCCATAGTTAATGTCTCCTTTGTGTATGGTACAGCTGGTGTACTAATTAATACTAAGGAGAACATCTACTCTAGTGCTTTTTCTGAGGAAGCCCTGAAGCACTGCTCCTTTCTCTGTGACTGGCTACACAAAAGCTTGGCCGTGATTTCATTTTTATTATTTTCCCCATATGCTTCCCAAATCAAACAGACCATTTTTCTTGGATGTAAACAAGAAAATAAGCGTGTGATGATTTCGAGTAAGAAAACAGGTTAGCTAGTAGCAGATTCATTAAAGCATACAAACAAGCAAGGAGCTGGCGAGACGAGCGAGCTCTGACTCGCCCAGCACCAACCAAACAACCATACATACATACAAGTGATAACTGAATTGGAAGCACTTGCTCATTTTAGGGGATGTTAAACCATACAAGCAAGGAGGGGCTATGGGTTTTGCCCATGGACGGGTTGCATTTTCAAAGAGAGTCAGATGTGTCAAGGTTTTCAAATTGTTAGGAAACTGACTCGGGCCAAACCAATGTCATTTTGTCCCCACAGCGACATCATTTCAGCCAAAATGAGATCATATCAAAAACAAATGACAGATGACTGTACCCAACAAAAACAAAAAAAAAAAGGCTAGGAGTATTCCGTATTTGATATATGCAATGTAAGTAGGTTAAATGGTGCTGCTGCTTAGTTCTTTTGTACAAAATATGATGCTACACATCCTTGAAAGAGAGGATATGACCACACAAAAGAATAACTACAAGCTTAGGTTTGGGAGAGTTGCCAAGTTTTAATTGCACATGTATAAGGTTCTATCTAAGATACAAGGATGACAAGAACTGGGAAAGGATTATGAATTCACTCACCACTGCAGCAGGGGAGTGTAACCCAAGAAACGAGACGATATCCACCTGAAGCCAGTTCTCAACTACTGACCCGACAACTGCACCAGCCACAAGCCCACCTATCGTAATCAAACTTGCTTTCCCTGCAACCAAACAAATAAAAGAATATTCATGTGAACCACCTGTTAGGGATCAAAACCAAGAAAAAACATTGCATATGGAGGCATCTTATTTTAGAAAAGTATGGCTTACTTTACTTACAAGGTTTTTAAGAAAACAAAGAGAAAAATGTTAAATGTTTTTCAGCCACAGAAAGCAAAAACTCCCACCATATGGAAACATGACTAAATATTATTTATTACATGATGTTCTAGCATGAGGAAAAATAGCAGGATAAAAATTTATAGAGTGAATGTTCTCTTACCTAATTTGACATTCTTCTTGGTCATGAAGTATAAAGACGCACCAAAACTTGTGGCAAGGACTAATCCAGGAACATCTGCCCCGCCATAAAAAGCTGCAGAAGAGGCGGTGGTTCCATTGATGTAAGTTATGGCCATCATTGCTCCATAAACCCCAGCCTGCACACCCAAACTTGTCGTGGATGGCGTATCAATCATAACAGGTGGATTTTTAACTGTTTCCTGTAGCCATTGAGGCATAGACCCCATCTGAGGAGCACCAACAGGTTTGACATCAGCATATCGGATGCCACTATCTACAACCTTTCCAGCTCGGCGCTGTGTTAGCCTCTGCATGAGCAACATGTCATATGCAGCTTCAACCTGAAAACACAAATAGTTACCTAAATGACAAGAGCAGGAAGTTTTATTGAACCTATATGAGTCTGACCAGCTTTATGACCTGTAATGCCAATGGAAACATCAATACAATCATTAATTGAACCCGCACAGCTAATTTCGTGCACATTATACCCATGATCAACCTAGTCAATGATCAAATCATTTTACAAAACCAGCTGAGCCTTAAAGCAGTTGATGGTCGTACCAAGACAGAAGGTTAACACAATATCCTAATCACCCATTTAAAAAAAGCCACCAGCAGAACACAATTCAATTAGTTTATGATTAGGGTGTGTTTGGATTCCCATGCATTTTAATTATAAAGCACAAATACTTGAATAGTGTTTATTTAACATGTTTAACAATGTAATTACGTAAATCTTAAATAAAATAGCTTGTAAAGTGCGTCAATCAAACGCTAACTATATTGCGTAAAATTATAACTATATTATAACCTTAATGTAATTGAGTGTTACAATTTACTAGGTATTTTATTTAAAGTTTACATTATTTTAAACACATTGTAAAAGTGCTAACCAAACACTAAGTAAGTGTTTATACATTATAGTTAAAATGCATTAGAATCCAAACACACCCTTAATACAACACATCAACAATTATCCTATAAATTCTATCTCTTACCGCTAAGCATTCCCTTTTTTTTAGTGGAAAATCTCACTTAGGTGCTATGAGGTTTTACTATTGTCTCACTCGAGTGACTAAACCTATTCAACCGAGTTTTAAGGCCAGATTGTCATTTTTGTCATATAAAGTAAATTTCATGCTAAAAATGCTACTCTGTATTAAACTAAAACGATAAGTATTGCAGATAACTTGTACAACTTTATCATTCAGTTTTTTAACTGTAAAATCATGTTGTCAGTTTTTTTAACTTTCAAACTTACTAATAACTTATGCAATGGACTGTCATCCAAGTAAGACAACATTAAAACTTCATGTCACCTAAATGAGATTTGCTCAACCCTCTGTGTCACATAATTAGGTTGGAGGATCTCTGAAGTTGAAGTGGAAAAATCTCACTCTCAACTTAATTGAAGGATAATTCAATAAATATGTTTTTGATTGATTGGCAAAAAAAATTCTTACAAACTCTAGAACCTCCTAGTAATTATAAAGACCTACTTTGTAGGAAAGACTTCTAACAATTATACAAAAGAGCTAATTTAGGAGAATATTCAAGAAACCACTAACAAGCTTCAAGCTTGATAATGAAAGGACAATTGTCAAGGAAATTCTAGAAAATATACAAAATAGATATTTCATGGGATTTTTTTAGAAAGTAGGACTTGGTTTTGCATCATGACATAAGTGAGATTTGTGCAAACCTAATGCCACCTGAAATTTTTCATTTTTATACCACTAAATCATCTTTCAACGAAGAGCATTACAATTCATTTTAAGTTAAGAATTAAGATCAAGAATAGAGACCAGTAAGGCAGTGAGTTATTCACTGGACATTACAATAATAAGATGGTTAAGAAAACCAGGGCACAACATAAACAAGGCACCCAAAGATACAATCTTCAAAAATGGATATAGCCAGTAATTGAAGTAAGACATTTTCCCTTATTTCAACTCTTTTAGGTATGTAGCCCAAAAGCTGGATAACCCCGATAAAAATAAAATCGTCAACAACATCACTTTCCTCTTTTAACATGTTTATGAATCGTCGACAACATCACTTTCCTCTCTAATGTAATATATTAGGTTTTCGTCTGAAAGTCCATAGTTCACAAAAGTGGATCAAGTAGCCAAATTAATGAAAGAAAGATCTTTGATTGACATTCCCCAAAGAGGAAAGTAACTCCAATCTTTTTTCTAACGCAATTCCCCACATGCTCCTACAGTTAACCTAGAGGACAGGGAATCAGTCGAACCACTATATACCTCCAAGTTCTTAGGGAGCTAACCAAGAAGCAACCAATTACCAAAAGCAAATTCCAAATCATGGTTATGATGAAGTACCACCTAGAGTAAAATCTGAAGAACCCAAGCAGATCTCCCAAAAATAGCCCAGATTTTGGGAACTGAGAACAAACCTGGGCAATCGCTTGCTGGTCATCTTTGCAAGAGGCCACTATCGAATTCTTAGCGCGGAGGATGGCATCGAAAGAGGCCCCCTCCGAGACGCCGAGAAGCTTTAAAGCGTTCTCCACGGACATCTCGAACGGCGCGGAGTCATCAGCACGGGACCCGGCGAGGGCAACTACTCTGTTGCCGGGGGCTGGCTTGCGCCGGCTGATCTTGACCGTCCAGACGGTGCGTCGGGGGGCGGCAGGAGGCGCCGGAAAGCGGCGGAGGAGTCGGGTGGTCGCCGGAGTAGTTGGGTTTTGATTGCAAACGGGATAGATTGAGGTGGACATGGTTGCAAATCCCAATTGGAATCGGCTTTCTTTCTTTCTCTCTGTTTGTGGATGCTATTAAAATGAGAGGCTTCGGTTTTGGTTGCAAAGCTTTTGTATTTTAGCTCCACATGGGATTTATTTTTCCATTTTATTTTGTTTTGGTTAGAGTGTTGGCCTGCTGTCATCTCTGATTTGTTTCATAAAATGTCTAAAAAATCAAAACTGAAAGCAAATATCGATAAGTTGGGAGGACATCTTGACTTCCAAGCAATTTATTGATTGCTCATTTGCTTGTACCATGGAACTTCTTTTCTTCATAAACAACTCCGTTTCAGGTTTAGGTTGTGTTTGGCGCTAGATGAAGATTATGGGGATTTCAGTAGATTTTATGAGATGGAGATTATTTTGATAGATTAATGGGATTTTGGGGATTGATATTATTTAGGACAGAAATCTCCGAAAGGTGTTTAGTAGATAGAGAATTGTGGTGGATTTCAAAAGATGAAAATGACTATAGTACCCCTAAAAAAACTATACCCTCGTGGCCTCGTCCCTCCTCACAACTGCAAATAGATGCATAATACATATCATCATTTTCATGACTCCAAACAGATGCATCAAAAGGAGACTCCACCATTTTATACCAATTAGATCAGACCTCAAAAGAACAGCAACCCAATTTTACTAAATGTCAAATTTCCATCACACCAAGATACCGTATATAAAAAATTAGCTTGACCCACGACGCCAAAACCCCAATTTCAGCTCGAATTGGAAAGAGAATGTAGAAAAGAAAGAATCAAGAAAGTGCATATAAAAATGTGACCTTTGGGGGCAGCCATATGGAAGTGATAGTCCAACTAAAGAGGTATTTCGCAGGGACGGAAGAAAAGGGTTTGGGCTTCAAATTGGCGCCCAATTGTGGACAAAACGAAGTGCCAAACGCCGATGTGCCAAGATAGCTCAAGCTTGATTCCGAAGCGGTGAAGGCTGCCATTGGAAGCGACTTGTGGTGATTTGTCAAAATGGGATTCACTTTGACAAAAGCCATGGCGATTGCTTGGCTATCTTGGTTCAACTGCGTCCGATACTCTGAGGAGTCTGAGCAATGGCGTTGGAAACTGCCAACTGTAGATGGGATCAGCAGAGAGTGAAGAAACGTCGGCCCTCATGCCCCACCCCGCCCTCGACGAAACGAGACGACACCGGAGGAGAGGAGAGGAAAGAATCGAAGCTTGGTGGCGGAAATGGCGATGACGCTCATTGCTCTCTTCTCCTTCCCTCGAGCTCCTCCCCAGATCTGAAAGTGTTGTGGTAGGCAGGGGCAATTTTGGGGTTGGTAAATGAAAATCTCCACACAATCTCCTGAATCTTGGGGTGGGGAGCTTTCAAAATAATCTGATAAAATCCTCAAAATCTCCATCCCCAAATCTCCTTCTAGCCGCTGCCGAACACCATTTGGAATGATGAAATCTGATTTGGTTTTGGGCAAAAACTCCAGAATCCCCCAACATCTCCTGCCGAACACAACCTTAGTTGGGGTTATTGTCTGAAATGCCTTTGGGTTACACAATTAATAAATAAAGGGTTACACAATTAATAAATAAAAATTAATGATAGAGTAAAACAAAGTTGGGGTTATTGTCTGAAATGCCTTTGGGTTACACAATTAATAAATAAAGAGAAATTAAAATTAATGAAAAAGTTAAGGAAGTTAGATTTGAACCCAACCCCTTTTGATTATGCTTACTTTCTCGCTTCCTTCCTTTACTACTTGAGCTAGATAACACTTTTGTCTCAAATATCATTTAAATGTATTATATTACCTTAAAAATACTAAATATATGAAAAAATATTTTTTTTTTTAATTTTTTTTTCCGAGCCACTGACTACTACCTCCATCTTAAAAAAACCTTAATAATATAAAGAATCAATATATTTATTTAAATAAAGTGTTAATAAAAATTAGTCAAAACAAAAAATGGAGAGTTGAAAAAGTCGGTAAAAAAATGTCAATACATTATAAATGTTTATAATAAAGCATCTCAATTTTTTTTATAAAAATCATTAAAAATATTAAAATCCGATTCCCAATTTCCCATATATATATATGGTCTAAAATTTTTAAAAGATACAAAAATAAGTAAAAAAAAAAGATAGATAAATGTGTAGTATCAATCAATTATTTGTGTAAAATTAAAGATATTATAATTATGGGAGATCAAACAATAATAATAATAATAATAACAACAACAAATCACCGCCTGTTGGTGGTTGAAAAACTTGGTGTTAGAGGTCTTTTCCTCTGCACTCCTTACCCCTCGATTTTAGAGTCTTGAACAAATTGTGGACTTTGGGGCTTTTACAGCTCCTGTCTTCAGACGAAGTGTTTCTCATAAAATCTGCGACTGAAATATTGTGCCCTGCTTCGGTTGTGGATATCCTGAGAATTTTCTACTTTACCTCCATTGGGTACTTAGTCAGATCACATTCTTACGAGGTGTACATCCCTTATGATGCATTTCTGGGGGCTACGAGGGTTAATTTCCTGATTATCAATCTTTGCAATTCCAGAGCGGATGGAAATAAGATTGAGTATGATGTTGGACAGTAGCTTTGTTAAGCTATTAGGTAAAATCGTTTGTGGAAAATTAAAGAGTTGTGTGCAAACTAGTCTCGTTAATTCATTTTATACTCCTTCTGTTGCTCCTCATACTTCTTTTAATAAGTTTTATGGGTTCGAGTAGCTAGTTGTATATGACCTACGTCCTTTCGCTCCAGGGTATTCCCTTGAATGGAGTACACCGCCCCTACTGAAGGGTATGTGCAAAAAAAGTAAAACTAGAGACTCATTCTACATCCTTAAAGAAATTAACTGTATTTTATTAATAGCCATTGCAGTCTTGATCGAGTTCTCTTGGGATATGCTATTGTAAGCTCTTTATTTACAGCTTCATGTCTTCCCCTAGTGACAATTTATGTCATTGGTTTGGTTATGCTCAACCTTATGTGTGGTTCAATTTACATGAAAAGTGTCCTTTATTGTCAAATGGAGCCAATGCACTTGTGTGGTATGTGACAACGCTTTTCATCCTTGGTAACATTTTTATCCGAGCAATTCGGTTCGCTCGAATGATTTATAGAACTATGAATTTAATACTGAAACAAAGACATTGCATGTTTCTAATCCCCTGTTCTCTGGTGTGCATTTCCCATTACGGCTATGCATAACCGGGTATCCGACACGACACGACATGATATGTCGGATACACGAAACCGATAACCCAAAAAAGGCCGATCCGAACACGACACGATAAGTACCGGGTATCCGATACAAAAATACGTAACAGTTTCGTGTTGGATACCCGTATAACACGACATGAACCATTTTTTTAAAAAAAAACTTTTTTTTTCTAAATGTGTCATATAACATGATAATAGGGCCTTCTTCTTTACTTACCGTGAGAACAAATTAAGCATAAGAACAACAAATTAAACCAAAGAACAACAAATTAAGAGAGCTTACAAACATCAAGCTCAACATCAATTACAAGTATATCAAGCGAAAGAAGTTCATTGACTCAAGTTGACAGTCACTAATCCATTGTAGTCACGGCCTCACGGGATAAGCCGAAGATGGAGAACAATCCGTTGATACTGGAAATGTTTCGAAAAGTCGAAGATGGAGACAAAGTCATGGAGACTCTTGAACAACCCGTTGCGATGGAGAAGTCGAAGACGGATCTGGAGATTGGAGAAGATGGGATGGAGAAGTCGGAGAAGGATCTGGAGATTGGAGAGCGACGGAGAAGCCGGAGATGGGAGAACCTTGAGTTTGAGGAAGATGGAAAGAGGAAAGTGGGTCAAAGGGCTTCAATTTCTTGTGTGCCTTGTGACATAGATGAATCTGTAGAAGTTCATCTTTGTTAAAGAGAGAACGAACAGAAGAGAGACGACGCAAGTATAGATGTTGGAACTTTCAAGTTTAGGGTTTTTGATGTATAATTTTATACTCCGTATAAAGGAAAAAATAGGAGATGAAAAACCTTTTTTAAAAAAAAGAAAAAAAAAACAGAAGGTTGGAAAAACAAAAAAATTGCTGATTTCGGCATTCAAACTCGAGACCAAGAGCCCATTCCCACACACGAAATGAAGACCTGACCATCTAGGCAAGCCGCGTTATGTGATACTTAGTACTCCAAGATGGTGAAGCGTGCTCTGCACGCGGTATTTGTATAAAGAAAAATCATGGCACTGCAAGATTTGAAGGCGAAAGGAATCCATACAATGCAAATATTATTGTTACCACAATCAATGGAAATATTTGGACCCCTATCCCAACATAAACATAACAAGCCTGAGTTTAACGGAGGCATAAAAACATCCATGTGAACCAACTTCCTTCATTACTCAATTTTTTTATTCGTCCATGTAATTGCATTCTGATGGCTACAAATTGTTGTGTAATTCCTCTTCCCTGACTCCTAGGTAATTTTTACAAAATCTGCAGTCAACTACCTTCGTGGACACCGACTTTCTCTTGTTCTCTTAGTTCCTCTCCATTCTCTGCCCTTCTTCCATCTTTTACTTTCAATTCGATTGTCGAGTCGTCCTAAATGTGGAACTTCTTTGCCATTATGATCCTAATAAGACCATGAAAAAACAGAGCATTGGATATCAATTTCATAAGAATATCAGATTTAATCTCTAATTTAAGAATCAAGCAAATAGCTAGAAGGTTGTTCATACACAAATTTAGAACCCCTTTTTTTTGTCAAATTGCATGAGAACTGAAAATAACTATATTCATATTTTGTGAAAAAAACAATTGAGCTCACCTGAAAGATGCAGGTCTTGCCATTATATAGGTAGCTTGCCTACACACATGAAGCAAAATTAGAACCTCAAAAGTAGTACATGAGAGTTCAGTACAAATCATAATTCCTTTTGGTATGAGTCATCAGAGATCCATGTATATTAGAGTGAATCTATTGAGCTGGATCCTGATTGATTAAAGCTACCAACTACATGAATACAAATCAAATAAAAAATTAGGATAACATATGAGTATGTGTAAATAGTAGAGATATGTTTCCAAAGGGGGGGAAAGGAGAAAAAAAAATCCTAAATATTAATCAAGCCCAGGTGTGGTGAAACAATTCAAGAATACATCATCAAAAGCTTCAAATTAAAGATAGGCAAATCACCAAACAGAATAACAAAAACTGAAAAACTTGATAAAATTAAATGAAGATAATAGTGCTAACTTGTTCGAGATACAGAGCAAATGAAAACTAACTAATAACCATATATTCTTTGAAGTGCAAGAGCCAAGGAAGTAGTGTAATTATTGATAACTTGAACGAAGATGGAAACTGGTTTGTTCTAGAGTTACTTGTACAATGATCAGGAAAATGAAAGCTACTTAGCAAGAATTAGAGGCAAGGCATCAAATTGATCAGCTCGAAACATTGTAGCTTCCATAGCATGGAATGCCACTATGCGGTTGCTCAAACGAAGTGGAAACCTATATAAATAAACTATTTTTGTGAGATTGCTGGAGGGTGAGTGTCAATCAGGCCAAATAAGGATTTTTTTTCCAAAGAAGTAAGAGATACTAAAAGGAATGGAATAGACACCACACTGCACTTTTCTAAAGTTCAAAGAGTGGATAATACTTGGGAGTGCAAATCATTCATGGTAGGAAGAAAATCAATGATTATGAGTTTTTGTTGGATAAGTTCAGCCAAAGACTAATGAGCCGACAGGCAAAAGCTCTCGCAGTGGCTGGGAGGATAGCGCTGATCAAAAGTGTGGTGGGAGCTATGCCAAACAATAAAATGTAGGCTCAGGAAATTCCCAAGGCAGTAAGCATACAAAACACTTTTATATGCATAAGTTTACCAAGTATCTTCCAATTGAAGCATTACAAAAAATAGATTAAGCCCAATAACGAACTGAAATAGCAGTGGAACTTAAAAAACAATTCTAATATCTAAATCAAAACTGAAACAAACAAAAAACCGAAAAATTAAATCATGTCAGAACAACAAAAATCTGAATGAATATAATGAAATTCCTAATTCATCCGAATGCAGAAATTATAAGGAGGGAAAAGAGGCTTTAGGGTTAGATTTGTTAACCTACTGACCGCCTTTAAACGATCCATGAAATTGAAGCCGAATAAAAACCTAAAAGAATGAAACAAATAACAAAAATTAGGTCAGAACAAATAATTGAGGGAAACAAAAGCAAACTAAACCTTAATATGCAAATTTCTGAATGCAATGTCATTTGAAACTAAATTATACGAGCAATCAATCAAAGAAAAAGCAGCAATGTTTCAGAACATGTTTCTTTGAGTCAAATATAAGAGAAACCAACCTGCAAAGATGATATTCCACCCCATGCTTTCAAGAAATCACCTTGCTGAAACAGCTTAAGTTCAGGAGTTGTTGGTGAGTGATCTGAACTCAGCATGTCAATGTCGTCTCCCTAGAATGACACCGAAGTTAGTGAAAACCAATTGAGAACACATAGATAAGTAAAAAGGACGTTTATGTCATGGAATTCCAATACCATCAAAGCCTCCTATAGTTTGTTCTTATTTTCCGCACTGCGGAGAGGTGGAGCACATTTGGAAGCAGTTGCGTTTGAAATCTAAATTGACTGTTATTGAAAATTAACCCTATCAAACAGCAGAAAAAGACAGAAAATTGAACCACAAACCTCCTAATTCTAACTAAACTGAGCAGGAAAGACGGCAAATTGAACCACAGACCTCCTAATTCAACTAAACTGAGTCGAATCAAGCACATGAATCGAGTTCTCCTTAATCGAAAAAGATGAACCTCAAATCCCCTAAATCGAAATCAAAACAACAATAGAAAACAAGAATCCTAAAGGGATTAGATATAAGAAGAAACCCTAATTTAGAAATAAACAAGCCTGAGTACCCAAAAACAATGAGAAATTGGATAACTGTACCTCTTCGACACTGAAGTCGGTGAACGAAATAACAAGGCGAATAAGGAGTTCTGGAGAAGAAGAAAGCGGAGGTCTGTAGGGCGAAGGAGCTCGAAAGGGGGAAAAGTGGCGAAGAGATGCGCGGAGAGAGCAGAGATGCAGACACCTCCCATGGATTCACTACTTGCTCGTCGTCATCGTTCCCGTTCCGACTCTTGGACATCTCTCTCCGTCGCTGAGCTCTTCGTCACCGGCCTTGGGGGTTTTCAGGAAGACGTTTGTAAAAGCAAAAAGCAGGCTTATTATTAAGGAAAAGACAGAAAAGGATATTGAAAAGAAAAAATAAACAATTTCAAATTCAAGGTTTGAGGGGTAAACATGACAATTTACATGGGAGTCATATGAGTCATTGATCTCCGGCCTCTATCTAAAACAGACGCTTATGATTGACCCAAATCTGAAAGTGCATAACACTAATTTCTCACCCTATTTCAGACCGTTGATCATCCTATAGAATCCCTAATCTACCGGTCAATGTAACTTTGATTTTATGAACAGTAAAATCATATTGCCTCCTTTATAGTAGTAGGGATATGTGTTTTACATAAAACTAATATTATAAAAATAAAAATATTACCGTGTCGTGTCGGATACCCGACAAGGGGAAAATCTCGATCCGAACACGACACGATTATTGTTTTGTTTTACCGTTTCGTGTCATAATCGTGTCGTATCTATATCGTTTCGTGTTTTTTCGTATCGTATCGGTGCGGTTTCGTATCGTGTCAGCCATGTCGGATTTTTCTGCACAACCCTATTTCTCATGGCATGGACCCCACTTCGGTGGAAGCAACGATCAGAATCTCCCGGTGGTGGGGTATGTGCCTCTAATAAACGTTCCCTGAAAGGTAAGAAACAACTGGGGTATCTCAACCAGGCTGAGGAGAATCTTCTTTCTTGTGATACGAAAGGCAAAGCTGAGTTTCTAGTGGCAACTTCCATGGTGATGCCCTATCTTAAAAAATCCCCCCCGGATGGAGTGCCTTCAGGTGGTTTATCACGGATCATCTATTACCTTGTGTATAAGATTAATTCGTCTAGGAAATATATATGCCATACAATTACTAGAAAATGTTCATGTAAAACAAGTTGGATGGAATGTGCTTTGACTTGCTCTAATTCTATAATTCCCTTTGCTAGGTGTAATCTTATGAATGATATAACTTATCATTGTGTACTAAAAATATCTTTAAGACACCCAGAGTATTCACAAAAAAGGCTCTCTTGGTCGAAGTCCACATGTTCTCTTCCTTGTACTCAAATTTTGTTATAGAGGATCTCATTAAACTTGTCAGTGAATCTGTAAATTATAAATTGAAATTGTTTAAGGTTGCTTTCGCTCTTAATGTTGTTGTTAAGCCTTTTTATGATCTCTCTCTCTCTCTCTCTCTCTCTCTCTCTCTCTCTCTCTCTCTCTCTCTCTCTCTCTCGTGTGTTATTACTTTGTGGATATTTCCATACTGAAATGTCTATAGATAAGATTTCACTACCTAGTAAGTTTATTTGCTATGTAATTACTTGGATAAGATGTGCTCGTAAGAAAAATAAAAACAATATTTGGCACCACTTGTTTGGGGTCAGCAAATTTTCGCCCCAATACTACCATAAAATTTTTTATAAGTGAGACTAAGCTAATGGAATTATAGAGGTGTGAAAAAGAAAATATTTTGGATAGAAGTTGATGTTTTGTGCAAAAACGAACATATTAAAATGCTAGCACTTAGCGGAAACAAAAACAGAAACCATTCCGGATGATAAGCTTTGGAGGCACATTGGTTTTGACGAGGCTATCTGGTCGCCTAGTATTGGGCGTTCAGGTGGTCTCGGAATACTATGGAAAATCCACCAATTGACAAACGAAATCACTCTATAGAAATCCATTTACCACGTATTATTGGGTTGAGATATGAAAACATAAATGATCGGATCTTGATTCTCATCCTCTTTGTTTACGCACCTCCGGATCTTCGGGAGAAAGATTCGTTTTGGGAAACATTAACAAATATAGTAAATAATTCAACTATTCCTTGTATTGTGATGGGGGGTTTAAACGAAATTGCGTTTTGTGATGACAAGCTGGGTGGGGCTTATACTCGTCCTTCTCGGTTCTCACGTCTTCTTCAATTCAAAAATAACTGTTCAGTCATGGATATTCCAATTTTCGGGAATCCATTCACTTGGAGAAAGAGTCCTGAGGATGAAAGCAACATCCTTGAAAACTTGATCGGGTGCTGGTTCATCACCAGATCCTCAACGAATCCCCAACCTCATTTCTAAAAATGGGGCTTTCTCAACTTCGGATCATTGTCCCATCTCAATTACTCTTGAGAGTAGTGTCACCTTCAAAGCCCCCCCTTTCATGTCTGAAAATGACTGGCTTCAACGGAAGAATTTTCGTAATATCGTTAAACAATCTTGGAGAGTTTCCTGCCCAGGATCGACTATGTTCCAATTAATGTTCAAACAAAAAAATCTTAAGAAAAAAGCAAAAGTCTGGAACAAGTTTACTTTTGGGAACATATTTCGTAAACTAAATGAGGTGGAAAACGAATCGCTTAAGATTCAATCATCCGGGTCTGGGGTAATTCCGACTAGGACCAAGAGAAAAGAATATTGCCTTCTCAAAAAGAGGAAAATCTTCTCCTATTCTAGAAAACGTTCTGGAATCAAAGAGCAAAAACAAAGCACCTCAAGTTGTCTGATTCCAACACATCTTATTTTCACCGTGTGGCATCGGGGAGAAGACACATGAAACAAATCCATAACATTCTCATTGCTGAAGGAACTTTGATAGTTGGAGAAGAAAATGTCATAAACGAATTTTAAAATGATTTTGAAAAACGTTTTAAAAAAGAGCCAGCTGATGAAAGACTACTTAATGAAATGCTTAATTTAATCCAACCCTTTATTACTACAGCTGAAAATGAATTCCCCATTCAACATCCTTCTAATAATGAAATTAAGTCTGCAATATTTAGCTTGGGTAATAATAAATCCCCGGGTCCTGATGGAATTACAACCGAGCTTTATAAAAAATATATTGGGATATTGTAGGTACCTCTATCATTAGAGCAGTTAAGGGATTTTTTCATTCTGGAAAAATTCTTTAAAAAATATTGGGATATTATAGGTCCTGATGGTATGTGTTGGGATCAAGAATGGAGAACTAGCCAAGTATAGCAGAGATTATAGTTTATGCATTCTTGATTGGGCCATCTCGTTCCTGCCTGAGAGATTCCCTGTCTGCTGGCGTTGATCATAGGTTTTACAAAAAGCATAGGCATCACGAAAGATGTGTAGCCAAAAGAAAACCTGCATCGAGTACCTTTTGACAGTCTTTTGTGGTTCAAAGTGCCTCCCACAAGCTTGTGAATGAAAAAAATCAAGAACAGAAGCTACCTCGTCATCATGAAGACATCGAAGAATAACCTAGTGAACACAGTGTTTCTAGAGAAATGGGTCATCCCACATATAGTATTGTGCATCGTGGTGAATCTTGTCCTTCTTCGCCTTTGGGAAGTTTGCTGGGAATGCTCATGTGACTATAAAAGTGACCATGTCTGCAAACCATGGTCGGGGAGTGTTGGCCACTATTAATGCCTTTATTAGCGAGCTTTTGGGGCCTTCATTGTGTGACTCTACGGTGATTCTTGGTGTTGCAGATGTTATAGAAGCATTCATTAAGCTCTCATATGGGAATATGGCCAGATTTCTAGGTTGTTCTCCCCCACCATCTGTCCTCGGGATCTATCTGAGGTGGTCAGTAACATGATTTAAATTCTCTCCCACCATCAGTCCTCAGGATCAACCTTGGCATGGAGTCCTTCTTATCCATGAGGTATTGAAAGGCTACATTGTCAATGAAAACTATTACCTTTTCGCCGAGTAGATATGACCGAAATTTCTCTAGGGAGAACACCACTACGAGCAATTCCTTTTCAGTGGTAGTGTAGTTTCGCTGAAAATGTTTAGCATCATGGATGCATAATAGATGACATGAGAAACTCTCTTCATTCTTTGCCCTAGAACTGCTCTAACGACATAGTCATTGGCGTCACACATTAGCTCAAAAGGTTGAGACCAATTTGGGGCCTGGATGATTGGTGTAGTAGTAAGGCGTTTCCTCAACTCGTGGAACACCTCCTTGTATTTTTCATCGAACTCAAACACGGCCTCCTTCTTCAGTAGATCACACAATGGTGCTGTGATTTTTTAATTTAGAAGTTCTTGATAAAGCTACGATAGAAACATGCATGGCCTAAAAAAGAACGAATTTCACGCACAAAATTAATGAGTTCAAACATTGCCTTATCAAACCTACGATAGGGAAAAGATTTAATGAGTTCAAACATTGCCTTATCAACTTCAATCCCCTTCTTGGAGACAATGTGACCTAAAACAATGCCCTATTCTACCATGAAATAACATTGTTCTGAATTTAGCACAAAATTATAGTCTGAACACATCTTTTTAGCACAAGTGACAAATGATGCAAGAAAGAATCAAAATCGTCACCATGCATAGCGAAATCATCCATGAACACTTCTATGAAATCCTCCACATAATATGAGAAGATGCTCGTCATGCACCATTGGAATGTTCTTGACACATTATACAATTCGAATGACATTTTATTGGTCGCAAATGTGCCAAATGGACTTGTAAAGGTTGTTTCCTCCTGCTCCTCTGGTGCTATAGGCCGGGATCTGGAAGTAACATGAATATCCATATAGAAAACAAAAGAACGAGCGGCCAGCAAGGTGCTCATGCATTTGATCAATAAAAGATAGTGGCAAATGGTCCTTGCGAGTGTTTGTACTCGAGTAGGTACTCTTTCCCCATCTTGATTCTTGACCACGAAGATTCCTCCTTTCTTCGAGACCAACTGTTTTGGGCTAACCCATTGGCTATCGGATATGGGTAAGATCACTCCATCTTAAAGGAGTTTTAGCACCTCCTTGACTACCTCCATCATTGATGGATTTAATCGCCGTTGGGGTTGCCTTGATGGTTTTGCATTATTCTCCATCATAATCCGATGCATACATAGAGTTGGACTTATCTTTTTTATGTCTGCAATGGTCCATCGTAGAGCAGTCTTGTGTTTTTTAGGGGAGTAAAGTAGATATAGATATAAATCCCAAACAAATCCAATCATAGTCCTAGCAAAGATAAATTACAAGACTGCCCTGATGTAGTGGAAGAGAATCAAGATCGATCCTCGAGGAAGCGTGATAGATTCCACTGAGTACGATGGACTCGTACATAGGACACCACTCAAGCAACTGATTTGCAAGAGGAAAACCACTATAGGCAAATACCAAGAGGACAATTTGCGCAGGAGAATATCCCACTTTTGTAACTCAATTGATTAATAAACTTCCATGTTTACAAATAACCCTAACTAAGACTTAAATAGGATACTACAGAAACTGCCCCATAACTACCCACTAAACCCACTAACTACTAATGCACTACAAATTAAGGAAACTACTTTGACTCTGTCCCCTTAAGAAAACTACCCTAAAAATAGAAGAATGAACACTGGAATTAAATACTGAAATAATATAAATTAAGCTAAGCGAATTGGATTGCTGATTTTAGGCCTAACATAAGTCATCCACAACTTCTCTTTGGCTGGGATCGTATCATTGCATGCCCCTCAAAAATCGCCTTGTCCACAAGGCGAAATTTTAGGCACCCCTATTGGCCTTCTATGTAACCGCACCCATGTAGCTTCCCCATGGTTCCTCTATGCCTTGACTAGCTCGTGACATTTTTGGCCCTTCTTCGAGAAAGAGGATGGTGATGGAGAACTTTTGATTTTGTGAGATATCATGGTTCAGGCCCTTGAGGGGGAGACTGGTGATAAGTGGTAGGATATGAGAGGGCTGAAATGTGGGGGTATTAAGAGCTTTGGGACGCTCTTCTTCATCAGATTTTGCTTCAATCTCCTCTTCTTTTCTCACCTGAGAAACCTTCACATCCTTCTCTGTTGCCACTGCAACCTCCATTTCCTCTTCTGCATCAGCCTTCAGAGGCTCCTCCTTTGCTGTCACTGTAGCAACCTTCATCTCCTCTTCTGCTGCAGTTTTCTTTTCCTCCAAGAACACTGTAGCCGCTTTCATTGGCTCCACTGTTTCAGGGATGTTGATGGGTTGTTGAGGGCCATAGTGCGCCTGCAGCCTTGAAACTTCAGCACTCAAAAGAGGCATAATTTTCTTCAATTGAGAGATAACCGAAGCTAGTTTGTTAGTATAGGTGTAGTAGGTTGATGGATATGGTGGAAAGTTGTGGTGGAACGAAGGAGAACGGGCTGACACCATCATCATGTGGAATTGATGAGGCTCTGATACCAAATTGATAGATTCCACTGAGTACGATGGACTCGTACATAGGACACCACTTAAGCAATTGATTTGCAAGAGGAAAACCACTCTAGGCAAATACCAAGAGGACAATTTGCGCAGGAGAATATCCCACTTTTGTGACTCAATTGATTAATAAACTTCCATGTTTACAAATAACCCTAACTAAGACTTAAATAGGATACTACAGAAACTACCCCATAACTACCCACTGAACCCACTAACTACTAATGCACTACAAATTAAGGAAACTACTTTGACTCTTTCCCCTTCAGAAAACTACCCTAAAAATAGAAGAATGAACACTGGAATTAAATACTGAAATAATATAAATTAAGCTAAGCTAATTGGATTGCTGATTTTAGGCCTAACATAAGTCATCCACAACTTCTCTTTGGCTGGGATCGTATCAAAGCGTGTCAGCGCTCCCCTAAATAGTCTCGAAATCAGCTCTCTATGTCTACCAGAAGTCACTCAACGTCGATTGGAGTTCAATCGATGTCTACGGTGGCTGTCGATTTCTACTCAGCATCCTGCAAAAACAAAACAAAACCATCGATGTCAACTAAAGGGGGAATCGATGTCGAGTCAATCCACTCGATGTCAACTCAGATGCGTTGATCTCGAGTACACAAACAGAAAAACAAAAACTAATGTCGCCGAAGAACGGTCGAAGAATGTAAGAATGGTAAAGATGTAGTGATTAGAAATATTCAAAGGGGTCGTTTCAACAATATATAAAAAGCTTTCCAAGGAAAGGGATTACCATGAAAATAACCATGTATGCATCATACTCAAATCATCGAAAGATATATGCGTTTCATCAAATAGACAACTCTCGTTATCATCAAATAGGAATATAGAGGCTCTCGCTTAAAACCCTATTTGTTTCTATTCTTTTCATAAGGTTAACCGACTTTCACAAGAAAAACCTAATTACTATCCATATTCATAATAAATTGACTTTCGCTTCAAAATCACAAATAATGAATTGTCCACTACTTTCGTAGCGGATTAAGCATGAGATAGAAGATAAAAATCACTTAAGAATCATAAACTCAAGCTTACTTACATGACTATTGTCGGGCTCACCCCGACCCTAGAAGTGAGATGACTACTCACACCTCATCATCATGGACATTATCATCATGAAAAAATAACTTTGAATTGAACTAACAAAATAGTACAATCGAACGAACCAATCTCTCTCTCTCTCTCTCAATACTCTATAACTTGATTGCTCAAGTGCGGGATTGAATGAATAAAACCTAGGCCTAATGTCTTTATCTATAGTAAACTAATCTTTCCTAACAAAGGAAAGTAATTCTAATCCTACTAAAAATTGAAATAATAAAATATTGTCTAAATAAGAAAATCCATAGGGTAAATAAACATTAACCCATAAGGATATAAGTTTATAAGAAAAATAAAAGATCTTCTCTTCATGCATAAGAAACCCTTTTTCAATTTGGATTCTTCAAATCTCGTCCGCGGCCCACTAGGGTTTAACTCGACATCGAGTAATTTTCAGCCGACGTCGAGTCAACTTCACTCGATCCCGAGTGGCTTTCCTTCTCCAGCTGCTAAGTGTTGATTTCTTCACTAGACATCGAGTGACTCTCACTTAGACAATTTTCTTCTCCTCTTTAGTCGATGTCAAGTGCTTCTACTAGAAATCGAGTGCTTCTTTAGCCCGGTTCTAAATTGCTCCGAAACGCTTCCAATTCCTGTGAAATCCAGAAAAAACATGTGTAGACCTCTATATCTTGCAAATAAACACAAATTACAAAAATTTCATACTTTCCTAACCCAAAAGTATAAAATATAAACAAAAATCGGAATACAAGTAAGCGCAAAACATGGTAAAATAGGTGCACATCAGTGTTCCTTCAGCATCTCCGCTAACTTCCCTTCCCACTACAAATTCGTAACAATGGTTGGTATACTGATCCTTGAATTCTCTCTAGTTACCTTAGTTCTATCTATTATTCTAGTTATTAGTTTATCTAAGCATGATAAGAGATCAATCCCCTTACTCTAGCATGGGGGTCGAGTAGCATTAAGTCCCAATCAACTAGCACCTAAACAATACCAATCCCGTCTTAACAACTTGTCACCTAGTTGTCAACCTAGCGATTGCCTCCACTAAAAATGATATCCCTTAGTTTTCGTTCTCCCTACACTATCCAGATTCTTGAACCGTTCCTGTATGATGTGTTTGCTACTCTAGGTTAAAGCCCACAATAGTG
Source organism: Persicaria tinctoria (assembly GCA_037127255.1). Classification (NCBI taxonomy): domain Eukaryota; kingdom Viridiplantae; phylum Streptophyta; class Magnoliopsida; order Caryophyllales; family Polygonaceae; genus Persicaria; species Persicaria tinctoria. The sequence continues at coordinate 47,797,589 of JBANSL010000002.1, forward strand.
GAATGAAGCTATAACCTTAGCGTGATGCAATTCTATCTAGGTCGTGAGTCAAGATACAATCACAACACCAACAATTCAAAGCAAAGGAGATGGAGATAATAATACATAAATAACTTAAAGTATAATCCTCACAAACCAACCATGTCTAGAACTTTGTAGGAAAACCAAAAGGATGTTTAGGTACTCGTAACATACCTAAATCTCAAACAAAGCATAAAACCTTATGAAAGTGGATGAATGTATGGAGGGATTGATGGATGAGTAATGGATGATTGACTGCCTGAGAACATATTGACTCTTAAAACCTACTACCTAGAGTGTATATACAAAATATGCATTATCAAGGGGTCCGATCTTGTCTTAGTAGCTTTATCCTTCCCCCTTGGCATCTTCGTTTGGGGAGACAAACTTTGCTTGTGCGGTTGGCAGTCAATGTCCTCCATCTTCTACAAGAACAAGAAAGAACGAATTAACGGGATTCAATGCTAGGGAATGGACTCGTGTCCCACCACTCTAGCCCTTCTACCTGACCTTCGAACAAAGGTATGTTCAACAAATACCCATCTCCTTAATATTAAACTTATTGCACATCGGGACTTTAATTAATAGCCCATTTTTCAACCTATGCAGAGACAGTGGCCTTTATAAAAATTGTACTCTGTGTTATTATCTACTCAAACCCCTTACATGCATATGTTTCGTCTGTTGATTATTGCACTAGAGATCCTATGCACTAGAGATCCTATTGTGGCTTATTGTTCTGACCAATCTGAGTGAAAAACAAATTGGAGGATTAAAAATGACTCTTTTTTTCTAATGATAAAAGGAATAAAGCGATCATGAAGGATCAAAACATACGATGAAATTTTTGAACCCACGATAAACAAATATTTCGACCCTATTAACCAAAAACAAATTGACTCTTATTTCATGTGTATTGGGGATTTGTTGACCCATGTTCCGTTTAACCCTTTCATGGGTTATTACTACTGGTTAACTAGTGAGGATGTCCTCATCAGTTTGTACATGAATTCAAAGAGATTTGTTTGAGAGTTCCATTTTCAAAGAAACTTGATTTCTGGAATTTTGATCTCCTTGACTTTCAATGTGATAATAGAAATTGAGATTATAGACTATGTAATCTAGAGGTCATTTATGATGTGTTACCTACTGAATTAATTCAACCATCTTACTATGAAATAGATTTACGAGACCTAAGAATTAAGTATACCCAAGTTTGTATCCTTGAATGTGATTGTAACATCAAGAAACAAAGGCTACTTTGGATCCTTGCTGATGTGTTTTGGCTCTCTTGCTACAAGACCCCTTATCTATGCTCATTGAATACCCTTCTTAATAAGTTATATATCTGTTTGGTTGTTGTGAGTCTTTTGAATTTTTGTGATACTTGTTGCGTGTGATGTGTTCACTTTAGGTGGTATGGGTTAATGCACCATGCCTTTTTGTGGGGAACAACTGACCCTGACAGCTCCTTGTGATCCCTTAAATAAAGACATCGCCAAAGGCAGCCTAACAAAAGAATACCAAATCAAGACCCTCTGAATCCACGCGAAGTCCCATGACTCTATTTTGTGATATTTTGTTCTATTTTTAGTTGTGCTTTCATTTGGTGGATCCTATTGGCATCTTGAAAAACATTCATACAACACCCAAGAAATTATGAACTCCAAATCTCAAACTACATTCGCTCCTATTGAAATCACGACTTTTAATCTATTGTGGGTAAATTTTTTTTCCTTTTTCTTTGCCCATACTAAGACAAAAGACTCGGAAGACCAAATATGAATACTCAAACACAAACAAAACAAAGGAGGACCGAACCAAAAAAAAAACAATGGAATCAAAACAAGGCAAAATTATCTCATGCTAGCCTTGATCAAATGACTATGTTGTTAGGAAAATACCCGATTAAACAAAAGACAACGGACAAAAGGGATCAAAAAACTATCGAAGGATAGGTAAAAATGAATCATTACCAAGATTTAACCTCGAACATCAAAGACATGACCTAAAACAAGGTAAGATTAGGAATGAAGATTAGCACATGGAACTCATGCGGCATAGGAATAAAGAACATGTGGACTAAAATAGACGCATTTTGCAAACTACAAAAAAAAAATCCAAATTATTGCGCTAGTGGAAACTAGAACGGAACGACCTTTAGATGAGAGAATCTGGAAGAAATCGGGTTTCGACAACATAGAATTAATTCTTGCAGTGGAGATCTGGTGGGATCTATGTGCTCTGGAAAAACTATCAACTACAAAACGAACAAATAGATATCCTCCATAAAGAATAACGATTTATATTTTTCAAATTAACAATCCCGACTAAAAACATCGAGCTGGGAATATGCTTCGTATATGCACCACTAACTGAAATAGAAAAAGATGAGTTTTGAAGAGAATTGACAAGTTACATTAAGAGCCAATGACCTTAGCGGAATTATCATGGGTGATCTTAACGAAATTATCTCCATAAATGAGAAAGTAGGTGGATGCGCTCCCAGGACATGCATATTCAAAAGATCACAGGAGTTTAAAGACGTAAATGAACTCCTTGATATCCCAACAATTGAGAATGACTTCACTTGGTAGAAAAACAAAACTGAATCCAATAACATATATCAGAAATTGGATAGAGTATTAGTACAGGTGGAAATCCTCCAATGGTTCCCACAATTGCTCACAACAAACCATGCCTTCTCATCTTCGGACCACTTCCCGATCTCAATTAAGCTTAAAAAAGACAGCACACATAAAGCGAAACCATTCAAATTTGAAAAAATATGGATGACTCGGCGTGTAATTAAGCTTCAAAAAGACAGCACCCATAAAGCAAAACCGTTCAAATTTGAAAAAATATGGATGACTCGGCATAACTACACGAGCATTGTAAAACAATCATGGAGGACAACTGCAACAGGATTCCACATGTACCTCATTGCCCAAAAAAAGAAACATTTAAGCACATTTCTAAAGAGAGGAAGAAAAAGACATTTGGAAATATTTTTAAACTAATGAAACAAGTAGACGATCAACTACTCCAAGTCCAAGAACAAAACATGAGCACCCAAGATGATCGAGGGAGGGCACTCCAGCTAAGGCTTCTAAGGAAAAAGGTGAAACTATTAGAATACCATAAGATCTGCTGGTATCAAATAGCAAAGATAAAACACCTAAGACTTATGGATACAAACGCAGGATATTTCCATAAAACGACAACAACAACAACAAGAAACAAGAAAATTATTAAGGAAATACGGATAACTAAAGGCACAAATGTAGTGGAGGAGAAAAACATAGCAAAAGAAATAAAAAATAATTTTGAAGAAAGATTCAAAAAAGAGACCATCAACGTGAATCGACTAAATGAATACCTTGATCTAATTACAACGGAAATCAGGAATGCAGATAATGAGGAACTAACTAGAGCTATGTCTAATAGCGAAATCAAATATACCACATTCTCAATTGGGAAAAACAAGTCACTCGGTCCCGATGGAATGATAGCTGAGTTATACCAAAGATATTGGGACATTGTCGGTCATGACATAATCAGAGAATTAGTTAAAGGATTTTTTGCATCAAGGAAAATACTAAAATAGAGCAATCACACATTTATATCACTTGTTCCAAAATGCAAGAACTCAAATACTGTGACCAGTATAGACCAATTAGTGTATGCTCAACAATCTATAAGATAATATTTAAGATCATTGCTAAGAGGCTAAAAGGAGTCCTAGGAAAAACATTACACTCACTAAAAGGGGCCTTTGTGACCGATATAGCCATCCAGGACAATGTGTTAATTGCACACGAGATCTTCCATTCATTTAAACTTGATATGGAAAAAGCATGTGACGGGGTGGATGAGAATTAAACTTAATATGGAAAAAGCATGTGACGGGGTGGATTGAAAATTCTTGTTCCGTGCCCTAACTAAATTCGATTTTTATACAAGATTAATTACATGGATTGAAGAATTTGTGAAAATGGTTTCCTTCTCGATCCTTGGCCAATGATGAACCAACAGAAATACTCAAACCAAGTCACGGACTTAGACAAGTGGATCCTATCTCACCACACCTCTTTATAATAGGAGCAAAAATTCTTGCTCGGAAACTACAACAAACCTGCGATGAATCGAAAAAAAAAATGGCTTTGACATCATTAGATCAGGTACTAGAATTCCATTTATCTCATTTGTTGATGATATTATGATTTTTGTCAAAGCAAACACAAAATAATGCAATAAGGTGAAACAAATTATTGACAACCATTGCAGCACTTCAGGACAAAAGGTGATCGAACTTCAGTAAATCAGCATTCCAAGTGACGATAGGAGTACCAAAACAGCATAAACAACAAATAGTACAAAGCATTTTGCATATCACAAACAATAGTCCCCTTGACAAATACCTAGGTTGTCCAATTATAAATAGGAGAGTAAATAGGAACACATTTGATGACATAATCCAGAAAACAAGAAGCCAACTGACAAAATGGAAGGCAAACTCTTTGTCCCAACAAGGACGAAAGTTCCTTATCAAATCCAACCTAGATATGAAGCAAAGCTATGTGATGCATAATTTTATGCTATACCAACATATATTCACAAAGAATTAGACTAATTAAATAAATCATTCTTTTGGAACAAAGACAATGAGTACAAACCATTGATTGAATGGGACAAAATTTGTAAAACTAAGAAAAACAAATAACATTTAGGTTAAAATTATTAGAGAAAATACATAATAGATCAAACCCTCTGGGAATAGGAAAAGAAACCGCAAACGTCATGATAATGGACAAAACTTATAGAAATTAAAGATGAGTTAATTGATGTGCTATTTTGGCAAGTTGGAAATGGGAAAAAAAATACGATTGTGGAAATATGAATGGTTGAAAGGAGGGAAACTCATTGATCAACTACAACCGATTAGCACAATTGACGAGAATGAAAGAGTTCATTCCTATTTATGACCGAACAAGGAGTGGAAATTTGACAGACTTAATCAGGCATTGCGTTCTAATAACATACAAATGATAATGATAGATATTGATTATTGAAGACCGACTCTACTGGCAAACTAGTTGACAAAGTTGGTTCACAAAAGCAACAACTCTTGACAAAATTGCAAGAAACCAAAGGAACCGAGAAAGCGATATTGCTTGGATTTGGGAAATTAATAGTCTTCCGAAGATCAGAAACCTTCTTTGAAAACTTGTCATGAATGAAACTCCAACGAAATTGAGACTAGCATAAAAGGGAATCGTGATTCCCCTACCATGCACATTTTGTAACCAATCTGACGAAGACACCACTCACATATTCAAAAAGTGCACTCACTCACTACAATTGCTCTCTAAGATCAATAGCATGATAACTAACATTGTAAGGACCACAAACAAAAATGACCGAACAATTAGACAACTCACAGAAGATATTTTGGCCGGATTAAACAAAACAGAGAAATCGACTCGGGCTACTCTGTGGTGGGGAATATGAACCATCAAAAACAAATTAACTTTCAACAATGACAACTCCTAAAATAGCTCTAAGACTCAAAGACCATATTTTAGAAAGATATCACCACAATACACTACTAGAATTGTGTTCATAGACATCGGGTGATTAACATCAGTCAATAAAACGCATGATGTTAAATAGACTTTTAACATCGTTTTGTAAATTTTTGACGTTGAAAACAAAATAGACACCGCCCTATATTGTCAACTGATGTGAGAAGTGATTTCGAAAAAAATTCGAAAAAAAAATGGTAAGGCATGTGATTGAAATCTAAAGTAAGTTAAATCCCGCTCATTTCAAATTTCCCAAAACTTGCAAAAATATTGAAAACCCGCTCAGAGTCAAAGTATATTGAAATACTTTTGGTAAACATAACGCCTTCCTCTCTCAAGAAAACGCGTCCCCTCTCGTCTCTAACCCTCCCTCTCTCCAGGCCCTCGCCGCCATGCCAGAACACTTGCTCCTCCTCCTTCTCCATCGCTGGGATCTTCGCCACCACCAGATCTACCCACCCTCTTCTAAATCCCCCCCTCCCACTCTCTAGATCTGACTGAAACGGTGCCTCGCGCCGGAGACAACAGCAACCACACCGTCGTCGTCGTCATCGCCACCGCCTGTCGTCTGCCACCCTCTCCGATTCCAAATCTGTTTCACAGATCATCTGTACACCTCAAAGACCACAAAGATCTGTCGCCGCCATGGCCGGTTGGGATGAAGAGGCTCTTCTTCTCACTAGCCTCATCGTCGAGGACTCTCCGGATAGAGGATCCAAGAAGAAGAAACAGTCTGAACTGCAATTCATCATCCCTCCTACGAATTCAAGAAGGTATAGATCTTCTCTGTCTGAAATTTCACCAATTTCAATTTCGATTATCCGGTTGAGATTAACCCTAATTTTTCAGGAAGCGAAGGTTGCAGAGGCGCAGACCCATTTTGATTCAATCTACAATGCTCAATCTTTACGGCGAGGACACTCCTACTAACGAAGCCATCTTGACAACGAAGATGTCGTCAACAACAAAGGTTAGAATTTTCATCTTCTCTCACTCTCTCTCCACATAGACGAATATAAATCTTGAAGATTGTTCTAATTTCTGATGATTTTTTGATGATAAGACGATAAGAAGAAAGAGAAAGATTTGGTAGTGTCTTTTTTATTTATCTAGGTTGATCAAGGAGGACACAGATTTCATATAGTTTTTGTGTTCTTATTTATGTTCAGATTTGCCTTGAGATATGCTTTTAACCAAGTACCACCACCTGTGGGCACATGTAAATTTGGCCTGCAATATTATAGGGCTGGTTCTCTTAAGAAATTTGATTCCCTATGAACTTGTAAGAATGGTCAATTAAATAGTCTTGTTCAAGTGCAGTTTTTGCAAGAAGTGTTTGAGATCAGTAGCTGATAAGTGCAGTAAAAACATCCCAAAATGCAGACAACTTATGAGGTAATACTCAATCCTTGACTATAAAGCTTAATCTTCTTTACCATATATGTGAGACTTTAAGGAAACTCATCAACAAACACGCAATCAGTAGTCAGTACCATTCTATGAACATTTTACAAATTAAAAAACAGTGAAACTAGAAGGTGGAAACGTCTTCAATCCTACGAACATAGTTTGTATACTCCTTAATTTGTATATATCAACATTGAGTGGTAGCAATGCATTGTTGTAAATCGACCCATGAATATCTCTTTTTCTGCTGCTAATATATCCCCTTAATCTGTATATATCCCCTTAATCTGTTTACTCCTTAATCTGTATATATCCCCTTTTCTGCTACTAATATGTTTACTAACCATTGCTCTTGCTTCCATCAATCATAAGTATACAGAAACCTGTATGAAAATAATATGCTAGTTGGTACTTGGTAACCACTCCAAGAAGATGAAATTCTAACCAGCATGGACACGTTTAATGGCTCATCTTGTCTATGTCCAATACTTGCAATACATGTTGGAAATAGGCGCATGAATAAAATCATATAGAATTCCGTTAGTTCATCTGAATGTTTTGATCAGTTTTGCTGTTTTGTGCCGTGGAGCTTAATTCTATTCCATGATGTTTTTATCTAGTTAATAGCTGATCATCTGAATGTTTTGATGTTTTTATCCCGTTTTAGGATATGGAGCTTATTCCGTTTTTATTTAATTAAAATAAAAGCATATAGAAATCCGTTAGTTTGACTCATGTATTAAGAATTCGTCATTTTCAGCCCTCTTAGATGCCAGAACATTTTCAAGGATAACCATATATGGAACCGTTCTTGACTTACTTCACAACACCTAGCTTTGACAACCTTGGAGTTTTTGGGCTCTCTGCTAGTTGTGTTGGCTGTTCAGGTGAGTTGCTCTTCTTTTTCCTACAAATTGTGCTGATGCGCTTGGACCTCTTGGCTGCAACTTAAGTTGTATTTTCTTGCCCAAATCTTTTATCTCAATGTTCTATTCTGGAAATATCAATTTTTCGTAACCACATTGTCATGGTGACAAGCAAATTAAACAACCTTTTTTGATAGCAACCAATTACATTATGGTTAATAGTATTTATGAATCCTTGCATCTTCCCTTGCTGCTCTTCTTTGATAGCCTTCTAAAATGGTTTTTCTCTTGCGTGAGTTTACAGGGTCCTAAAATGCACCACATGTATCATTGGAAATATGTTATTTCTTGTGCTCTCATTTGATGCCCTCACAGTGGGATTGATTGGCTCTTCCTTTTCACCCTTAATTATGAAGTTGACCAAAAAAGAAATGAACAATTGATGAACATGATTAATTTGGGGCCCTTTTTTTTCTCTTCAGTGTGTCCTACTGTGTGTGTTGTTTCTTGTTTCTCTCACAGGACTCTTGGGAATCAAAGACCAAAAAGCAATCGAAGACAAGCTCAATACCAAAGTCGTCCTATTTTTTCTCCCTACTCCTAGCGGCACTTTTATTGGACAAAAGGATGCAAGGACTTTGAGCTCTCCAATGAAAGAGGCATGCCACTAATAGTTAAGAGAAGTGTTTTTCATGAACAAGATGTACACGAATTATTGCAATCAAGAATAATGTTTAATTTTTATTATTTAATCCATGTGTTGGTATTTCATAATGTTTAATTTTCTATTAGCCAAAACCAGGGTCACAATATAGATCAATAGATCGATGAAAAACATCGAACTCGGGAGAAAAAAAAACGATGTATATCTTTATAAATACATCAATCATAAAGATACAAATTGATTTCTAAAATTTAGTATATATCAAAACTGTAATATAAAACGATGTTATAAAATACTAAAACATCGATTTTAATATAAAAAATGATTTTAAAATGTGTAAATAACATTGATTTTTAAAATATTCAATATGGTTTGTTATATTTATATAAAATAATATAAAAAATTAAACATGAAAAAAGTGTATGCACAAATTAAATAATTTAGAACTGATGTGTGTACTTTTAGAACCAAAAATACTAAAATACTAAAACATCAGGTTTATAAAAAATAGCGATGTTAATGTGAACTTTTGGATTATCCTACGGACCTTCATATGACTAGAAATGCAAAAAAATAATGGTTTAACATTAAGTGAATACATCAAAACGTAATTATATTCATGTATTCAAGTCATTATAAAAAAGAAAAACGATGTTATAAATTATTAAAGACATCGGGTATAAACCGATGTGATAATGTTGGGATCTTTAACACCTCCCACTAACACGTCGAATTTTTTTTTGATTAACATCGGTCTATACCCAATGTCTATTAACATTATTCTAGTAGTGATAAACACTCGACCACATAACCCACCCCGGAAAAAGGAAAAATATGAGATGGAACAAGCCTGTGTTAGACAACTTTAAAATAAATTTCGATGATCCAAGCTCCAAACAGGTTCTGCTACAATGGGGTTCCTTATCCAGGATTCTTACAGATCGATATTTGAGTCATTCATAGACCTTCACATGCCAAGATTCACATAAAAACACACTTAATCCATTAAGAAAAATGAACAATAACAAGGCTTAAGACACAACACAAGAGTCATTCATAAACCTTCACACACAACCAAGAGAAGAGGAATTCACCTATCTCAAAACTTACAACTACAACTTTTCAAGGGACTTCTAGATCTGGGCTCACCAAAAGCTGAAACAACTCCAACCTAGGTTGATATTCCTTCTTCTTCGGTTCTTCTAGGCTTTCCAAGGCTAAGTTGTTGCTTCTTCAAGGGACGAGATGTGTAGAGGTGACGTGTGTTTGGTGCTTTGAAAAATGAAGGAGAAAGGATATAGTTTGACAGACAATAATGGGCAAAAAAAGGCTAGGTGATATGTGGAAGATAGGATTTTTGTTTGGTGTCTAGGGAGGCGGCCTTAGTCCTTTTGAGGGGGGAATTGGTGCTTTTGGGCATCCTAAACGGAAAGGCTATATGCATCGAGTACAGATGCTATATGCACTCAACACGAACAAAACCTAGATCCTTTTGACCCTCAACTTTATACATGTCCAGCATTAAATGCATATGACATTAAAAAAGTAACGAACAGATCTTAAATCCATTCAATATAACTAACAGATCACAGATCCGTGCTTCTAAAATACAAGTTGAATTTTTTTTTTAAAAAAAAAACAAAAAGGATCATTGATTTGTTTTTTTTTTTTAAAGTTTCAAACCTTTTTGTAAAAAAAATTAACACGGACGGATCATTGGTTCCTTATATTGAGATCCGTTCGTTTCCTTTTTAATGTCATGCGTATTTAATGCTATACATGTGTCAAGATGAGTTTCAAACGAATCTAGGATCCGTTTGTATTGAGTGCATATAGTACCTGTGCTCGGTGCATATAGAAACTTCCCAGCTCCCATCCTAAATCACATAGTCAAAGTTCTCCTTAATTGGACAGTTTGAATTCCCATTATTATAATGAGTTTATGATTTATCAGAGTTTTTTTTAAGTTATCATTTATGACCTGTAATATATTTTTTTAATTTTTAAAAACCTCTCATCTACCCCACCCTAAAAGTTGTAGAGAAATCTTCCTCCTTCTCTATCTCTCTTCTTCTTCTTCCTACCCAAAAATTGCAGAGTAATTTAGTTAGAACTTCACATCAAACGGATAAGAGCTTCGATTATCGACGAAAATTACTATTTGAGGGTTATAGAGAAGTTAGGGTTTCTTTGCAAGAGTTGTCACACTTCTCTCTCTTCTCTTTTACTCACCCTACCCTAAAATTGATTACATGGCAACTTAATTAGGCTACCAATTGAAACGAATTCGAGATATATTGAGTTCTATATTCAAATCAACCCTCTCTTTCCCTCCCAACACCTTCATCACCAAATTCGATTGAAGGAGAAGGATTCGAGGAATTGGCGGGCTATCGAAGTCGATCAAAAGCCTAGAGTTTGGATTCGATGGCGTCGGTGGTGTGGATGAGGCACAATGGCGCTGTTATAGATGCTGGTGAACAAGGCCGGCATGGATTGAGAGAGATCAGACATACGACGAACTGGGAATAGGGGTGTTATGTGAGACAAGCTACTCGTGATCGGCTCAGGTTCGGCTCTTATAAAACTCGACTCGAGCTCGTTCATTTTCTAAACAAGCCAAGTATGAGCACATTTTTAAGCTCGTTCCAAAGCTCAGCTCGTTCGAATTAAACTCGAATAGCTCGAATTTTATGAAATTTCTAAAATTTTCTTAAAGTTATTGTATAATGAGCAAGTAGAATTGCCTAAAGCTCGAAAAAAGCTCGGCTTGAACTCGCTCATTTCCTAAACGAGCCGAATATGAGCACATTTTTAAGCTCGAGTCAAAATTTGGGCTCGGCTCGAGCTCGTTCATATTCTAAATGAACTAAATATGAACAAGTAATACTCGGCTCGTTCGACTCGAATAACAACCCTAACTGGGAAGGGACCTTTGTCATTGGATAATGAATGTTTTATTTTTGCCACCCAAACATTACTTAAAAATAGTGCTACTCATAAAGCATAAGAGATGATTTATAAATCATACATCTAGAATGCAAGTTACTCAATATACTTCTTGCATTTCAAGTTTAAATTTGAATCTCGAGCCTAAATTTTTCATTTTTCATTCGGTTTTATAACGTTTCAAGAAATTTTCCATGAAAATCATTGAAAATTTCTTACTACTCATTTTTTCAAAATTTCCAACCCTTGTAACTTTTGTAAGTAAAGCACAGACTCGTTGCTGGAAAATGGCAATGTCTTGCTATTGGCCTGTCCTATAAGAAAATCTTATCTACAAGACTACAAGTAAGCAACACAGCTAAAATGGTAAAATGAGGCAAAACCCATTTGACAAGAGTAGGAAGAACACTCGCGGTTGTGCGGCTTGTGCCCCTGGTCGCTAAAACTAGAGGCATCATTCAATCATTCAGGTTAAAATATCCATGAGATACTAAGACGGTAAGACCTAACAGCTCTCATATAAGAAACAGTCAATTAAAGCTATCTCACTTCCTCTTCCTATGCTTCTTCCCCTCCCTCTCTGACCTGTCTCTATCCCGACTGTGATAACTACTACCAGGGGAATCTTCTTGTGGCCGCTTGTGTGATGACGAATTCTTTCTTCTATGGCTCCTATCATCAGATCTTTTCCTGCTATCTGGGCTGTTACTTCTGTGATGGCGTCGCCTGGATTTCTTCTTACTCTTTTCTTCGGATGATGACCTGTCACTATCATCATAGTAATGTCTGCCTGAAGACCTTCTAGCCTTCTTATCTACTACCTCCCGTTTATCAAATTTGACATCACCCGTCTCTTGATTCCTATCAACTTCCTTCCACATGCCTTCCACGTTTTTGGGTGAGCTGTTGACAGCAGCAGGGGGTGAAATGTCTTCAAGAGGAGTTGCACTAGTACCACCGGCATTTTCGAGAGCATTTGCTCTCTGAGAAGCTGAAGGCTTTGTTTTGCCTGTTGGAAGGGGCAAATCAGGAGGTACCTCCAGCCCGAGCTCTTTACCCAGAGATTCTAAGAAATCTCCTGCTACCAATCGACTGAAAGTTGCAGTAGCTGCTTCATTCTTCTTTTGTGGGTCATCCACTTGATTAAGATTGGAGATTTCCTCTTCGGTGTCAGACTCATCAGAGAATATAGCCTGCACAGAAGGCCAGCAGAAGGCATGAACTTGTGAACTTTATAGCAAATTTGTGTAGATGATTTTGCAACATAAAAATGCGTTTGAACAGTTGATTGGCATCTAAAGAAGTGAGCTACACTTCAGGCTTTACACAGAGATTGGGAAAGAAGAAAAAATGGCCAAAATAGAAAGAAGACCCCTCCAACAGGTAAAATGGCCATACTAGTAACTAGTACACACTCTAATATAGCTTGCTGTTCTTTGAATACCAAAGTAGAGACTGGAGCTTCTAAATCCGAGTAATTCAACAATTATGTGCATATTAGAAAAAACTTGCCTTGTATAAATCAACAGGTCGTTCAACATTCTCAACCTCTACAGGAACATCATTCTCAGCATTGATGGTCTTCTCCATAGACACTTTACTGGAATTAAATTGAGATAAGCTTGATTGGCCGTTCACCCCTGTGTCTTCTGTTTTTGTACTCTTCGCAGATTCTGATGTGAATATGAGAGAATCCATCTTGCTCCTGCTCCTAGGAGGAGGAGGTGGCTGCAAAAAGATGTAGTGTGCATGTAGCTTAATACAATACTTCAAAAGAAATTATATTCTGAGAAAGAGAAAACCCTTTAATACAACTGTTTTGCAGAAATACAACATCAAATCATAGACCACTTCACACATTTAAACTTTTCTATATACATCTACACGTACGTATGCATATGAAAGATCAAAGGAAAACTTAAGATCATGTGCAATTCTAAAACCACCTCCAGCTCCCCAAAAGAGAGATAAGTAATGATCAGAGAATGTCCCTCAAAACAAGTGTGAATGGGTAACCTAGATAACTTTCAATCAGGAATTAAAATCACTGGTTAGAAGTTGTTTCTATTTCATTGTTGTTTAATATATAATGACCGCAAAATAAATAGACATTAGTACAATACCTTCCCCATGTAAGGATCCATAATGTCAAAGCGTTTACAAAGCAGAGGTGCTGGCCTCCACTGGAACTCTTCTCTTTTTGGATACAACTTCCTCAGAGACAATTCTTCAGCTGGGCTACTTTTCTCCTGTTATCACACAACTTATAATTATCCTAGAACTATAGCATCTTTTTGGAAGAAACAATGAATCTAAAAGCTTACATCCACTCCTGCAGACGTAAATTGCAACCTTGAGCTCGTAAAATCCATCAATTGTTGTGCAGAAAGCTTGCTCTTGTCAGCTCGTTTCGACTTCTCCATTGATTCTGCTGCAGCCTCAAAGTCCAATCTTTCACGAGCTCGAGCTGCTTCTGACATATTGCTTGATCCACTAGAATAAGTAGACCTAAGCCCACCCTGGTATTTTTCCCTGAGAAACTGCTCAAATCTCTCCTGCTTTGCTGGATCATCTTTAAAAGGCTTTGTTGTCTCCACAAGCTGGTTCTGAACTCTCAAAATATGGACAACATAAACAAGATAGAAAAATATATCCTATAAAGTTACCCATACCAAATTAATAGTTCTAAGGGCACTGTTTCCTGCAATCAAGGTAGAATGCAAAAACTACCATTATGCTAAAATAACTTGTTAGACTTAATCGATTATTTTCATTCATAGCATATATGCTACATTTTCTGTGTATTTAGAATACAAAGCAGAGGTTGGTTTCTTCATGACTAAAGCAGTTAAAGTAAATGCAACCAACACTTACCAAAGATTCAGGAGTAGTAAAAGTATCTGAGAGGTTAAACTGACTATTGTCTGCTGAACTAAAACCAGAAGTTAATTCTTTGCAGCTCCTCTCCAAGGGCTTCTCTCCTAGAGTTCTACCGCGTTCCTCTGCTGTCAATTTCTGCTTGCCAGATGATGGTTTTTCATCTGAAAGTAATTGCGGTTGACCATGACGCTTCTGTTGTTCCTCCCACAGCTTTCTTGTGTAATACTCAGAGCCACTTCCTCCAGAGAGAAAACTGAACAATGGATTTGACAGGTTCCTCTCTCTTGAAAGATCCTCAAATAATTTACCACAACGAGCCACCAAAGATGCAACCCCTTCAATGGCTACTTTAAGATTGTTATCTTCTGGAGGAGGAACCTCTGGTGGTGGAGAACAGGGAGGCTGACTGTAAACATCAAGTGGAGCTAGGAACTTGTGATGAGGCACAAAATCCTCAGGAATAATTGGAGGATTAAATCTGCAAAGTTGATACCACAAATAAATAACAGGCCAACCAAGTAAGCAGAGACATAAAACTAATATACAGAGTTGATTAAAGGAATACACAATCATCGCCATGAGATTCCAAAAATAGAGCATTCCCTAGGAATTATTTCTTCCCACAGCATAGTTTCATATCACAGGGACAAATTATGTACGGTTTAGTATAAGTTAAATCCAATCAACATGGATCGTGAGGAGAGAGGAATATAAAGAGATAAGCAAGAATAAAATTGCAAATTATTCCATCATAGAAAATTTTAAAGCTTTTAAGCTAGCCTATCATATTTCATAAACACTAATAGCTTAAATGCAGCTCAAAACAAACTTATACAAGACAGCACCCTCTGACCTATTGTTAGCACCTTTTTTTGATAAGGATTCCAATTTGCTTCGGACAAAAATCACCAAAGTAAAGACAAGGCATATTCATTACTATATTCTGTAGAATAATACCTCTCCAACATGTAATCAGAATTTGATGCAGTTCTGAATCTAGGGAAACCACCTTGCTCCTTATGAACAGACATTTCCTTATTTTCAATGGTCAATCCGGAAAGCTCTTCAACCTCTTGAACATAAGTCTCTTCAAAGTTATATCCTGAGAATATAACAAAATCCACATGATGGGTATCAACTTTGTGTACGAACCCCTGGAAAGTGTTTCCAACAATACTAATGACCATTTATATTTATATGCTAATTATAAGTAACATACAAGATTAAAAAATTTCATGGTTAAACAACCACTATAAGAAAAGAGATAAACACAAAATTGTTGCTAATGTTCCCTTCTTTCTATCCTTTATCTTTGATTTATACTGATTCTGGATCTTTTCGAAATCATCCCCTCGACTTGCTTGGGTAATGGGTGTGTACACCTCAACCCTCATATCCTGATCCAGTAGGATATGCTAGGTTGATGATGTTGTTGTTTTCCACAGTTATCCCTCATCCTTCAAATGATTTGTCTTGTAGCAGACTGTTACTTGAGAGGAAGAGCATTGTCCCAGAAACAAATAAATGGACAACAAAGCTATCACCGGCTAATTTCAGAATCGATTGTTACAACTTACCAGACGAATAAACATCATCATCTTCAACATCATGTTCCTCCAAAGCCCCGATACCGAACCCAGGTGCAAGCCTTCCTGCTGGTAACCCAAAAGTTAATTAGTTTACTACTCCCTCTGTTCGGCAAAACTTGTCATTTTAGGGTGTTAGTTTTGTTCAAAAAAACTTGTCATTTTAGGTATTTTGTCCTTCACTTTACAAAAACGCCCTTGATGTGATTGATGGTTTGTTAGTTGTAGTTTTCGATAAAGTAAAAAAGAAGGGTAATAATTGAGGGTAAATTAGTACATTTGTTAATTGCCTTAAAACTTGTGAAATAAGCTAAAATGACAAGTTTTGCCGAACGGAGGGAGTAATTCATAGAGAAAAGGAGTACAACACAATAATACTGTTTTCAGCAATGTGTTTTTACATCTAGAAGAGAGAAGATCATCCTTTACAGAGAAAGGTCTTCTGTTTCCCAGTCCTCTGCTTCCTGACATGCCAGAGTTTTTCTTTTCTGCAAGTAGATAAGAACGGTCAAGACAAAATAACATACTACACCTATGATTGTATACTACTACTTTCTTGATAAATAAACTATTTACTAGAAGAGTAGAAGGACAGCACACCTCTGAATTCAGGAGCATGCTTGTATGGATCATAACCTAACCCATGCAAATCCTGCTTTGGTTGACGCACATGCACCTGATAAAAAAACATGTTCAAAACTCAGAACAATTCACAAAAAATCCAACACTCTGCAGAAAATTGAAGTATAAATAACATAACAATAATAATCCTACTTAAATTTAACTCAAACTTCTTTGTGATAGTATATAGAACATGAAAACATATAAATAAGTTTGAAAATATATACAAGAAGAGAGACATAAATACACGGACTAGGCTTCTAATAAATGGTGTATCAGTAAACTGACTGACAAAAGCAACTGAAGTCTATGTTAAGCAGCTTAAGGACGTCATAACAACTAGGTCACAGACTATTCATAAGTTCACAGCTAAAGCATTGACACGGCAGATACAAACCCATATTATTAGCTTTAATATCATATTATTAGTTTTAGTTTTTCAGCTTCCAACTTCCTAGTTTTTTGGGAGTTTCCCCATGTTCCCCACTTCTTCCATGTTGTTTCCCATCTCCAGCATTTTAATTATTAAGTAATTTCAATATTAGGAGTTAATGATTTTAATTTCTCTATCATAAAAAGAGAACCTGCAGCTTTTAGTCAGATTGGAGTATGAATTGAATTACAGATTGAGGATTCCTCAAAAACTGGCTGATTTGTGAGATACATGCATCTCAAATGTCCTAGGAGTGAGATGCTTGCTTCTAGTGAACTGATAGGAAGATTATTGCTATCAGAATTCTGTGTTTATTCATTTTCATGGGCTGGGGTTCTAACATTTGTAACCAGAGCCATTTCGATCCGAGAGCGATGACTACTCAATCTACAAACCCTTCAGGCCCTCCTATCCAACCTGTTTCTACCATATTATCATGTGCCTTTACCATCCAAAAAAGAAAACAAACAACAAAACCAGATTTCCACTTCTTGCCCGAAGAAACACAATTACCAATTGTTGCATGGCCATTGACAACACCAACTGATGCAACAAAGGGTTGTGCTATCGACAGAGTGAACCACAGTCACCCACTGATGCAGCACCAATCGGTAGATACGGGAAGGCTGAACCGCAGCGCAGATGCATTAAGGGGCTGTGCTCTCACTACAGTGCTGATTTTAAGGTGTTGACACATAATTGTGTAATGATGCTTGACCTTTTGCCTTGAGGACAAGGGTGGTGCATTGGCACAAACCCATATTATTAATTTTACAGTTTTTCTAAACTATGCCCCAAGGGCATAGGTTAAGAGAATTAGTTTCGAAATATTTCCAAATATTTAATAAATTTTAGCTTTAAAAAAAATTGATTTTCCAAGGTTCACTATTTCTTTGTTAGGGAATCTTTCCCAAGTAAGATTATTAATCTATGCCCTTAGGGCATATAGATTAGAAAGACCATTAGTTTTAATATCATTATTAGTTTTAGTTTTTCAAATTCCAACTTCCTAGTTTTGAGGCAGCTTCCCCGGTTTCCCCACTTCTTCCATGTTGTTACCCATTTCCAGCATTTTAATTATTAAGTTAGTATTAGGAGTTAGTTATTTTGCTTCCTCTATTATAAAAGGAGGAGAACCTGCAGCTTGTAATCAGACTGGAATATGAACTGAATTAAGATTGAGGATTCCTCAAGACTGGTTGGTTTGCAAGATACTTGCATCTCAAATGTCTATCAAATCCTTGGAGCGAGATGCTTGCTTCTAGTGGGCTGTTAGTGAGATTCTTGCTTTCGGATTCTATCTTCTTCTTCTTCTTTCATGGTTTGGGGTTCTAACAACGGCTGAGGAAGATGTTTTAGGTGGGACGTGTTACAATACTTCATGTGTAGGTTCCATGCAAAAATAGCCTGGTAAGGATGTCCCACAAAGCAGCAACAAGAAGGTCTACTTTTTTGCTAGATGGAACCCTTTTCAAATTCGGTGGCTCTTTTCAGATTTAGAGAGAATCAAAACTCAATCTATCAGGATATGAGCAGGGGAGCAAGGAAGGCGACTAAAGAGTTCAAGATTTGGCAAACAACTCATGTCCTATGATGAAGAGAGAAGAGCTGCCGATTTTTAATGATATATATATATATATATATATATATATATATATATATATATATATGGCAAACAGCAGCATTATTTATTACGAAATAGAATGAATAATAAACTGTTTAAAAGGGAGAATATTACAACTGGACAAAGTTGAACAGATATAACTTTTACAATCAAAAGATAAGCAAAAATTGAACACGTAAAAGACATGCAAGGCAGTGTATAGGGAACAATCAATCTGGTAGGTGTGAAAGGGAAGAGAATGGAGAAAGAGAAGAAGATCAAGGTGCAGGGGAAAGCAGACTGCATATAATTACATTTCATGACTGATCCTAAGATGAGAGACCATACATATATTTTAACCCCAAGATTACAAAGGAGAAACAGAATAACCAGTTTAGCAACTCAGCTACAGTAGAGATGAACTCACAGTTGTGGAGTCGGAAGACTTAATGAATTCATTAACAGGATGCTCCGTGGAATCAAAGTCATTCATAACAACCTCAGTGCTGTCACCTTGCGCGGCCATGTCGTGAGAAGAAAGAGAAAGAAATGCTCTTCGGCCTTCCCTTCTAGCATCTGTGATCAGCATAAACAGATGAGAACACGAATAATATGAAAAAGACATGATATGCTCAATCTTTTTTCAAATGACGATTCACATATGTTGATGTTAACCTACAAATTTCTTATTATATCTTTCATTTGCTTTAGTTCTACAAGTAATTCTCAAAATATTGCTCTTTTATCAACAATTAGGGTGCCTAAGAGGGTCCGTTTGGCATGAGGAGCTTCTACATAATACTTATCAGCACAGATAAGTAGATTATCAGCACATATATGCTCCTTGTAAGCAATTACCACATTACACCAAATGGGCCCTATTCAATATTGAATCAAGAAACTCATATGCAGTAGTGTAGTGCTGATGTGAGAAGTATCTACCAGAATTTCCATTGATCAATGAAAACAGTTTCCTAAGCAATATTAATGTAAATAGGACAAACCAAAATTAGTTAGTGATATGTCTTTATTCTTACTCATAATTGGATATTCTTCTTAATCACCGCATACAATTTATATTGGGTGGGGGAATCAAATGTAGAGAGAAGATAGCGAAGTAGTTGAAATGCAAGTCTTACTAAAGGAGTATCAAAATTGCATACCATGTTTGCAACAAAAATATGAAGTGCATACCATGTAGTGAAGTAGAATGTGATTCTTTGATCGAACGACCACGTCGCCATCCCATCTTAAGTAGCAGATTTACACCTAACAACAAAAAATTAAGTCAGATAAACTCTTAAAATAAAGATGAATAACCGAGATTTCCAGCTAAAATAACAAACCAATGGAATCAGCAGCAGGAAGGATTATTTCATCTGGAACAAGACCAGGAATGGGTGCTGGCCTGCAATGTTCGTAGAAGATGGGTTATGTGTATGTTAATTTGTTGTTTATGTGATAAGAAAAACATATATTAGCTTTAAGAACTTAAGTTATTGTGTTAGTAATAATTACGCATACATCTGTTTACATAAAACATAAAACAGAAGAAAATGTCCTGAAAACAAAAGACTAAAGAAAACACAATTAAAAACCTATCAGGAGTCTCTCAATTGAATTCATAACACATTGTTTCAAAGATAAGAACGCTTTAACTTCATTTCAAACTTCGCCCATAAAATTGAAAAATGAAAGAATGTTTTGTTTATTTTTGGAAAAATGACTTTAAATAATTCAAAGTATCACCTTTGAATAAAAAGAATAATTTTATCTTCAGACATTGTAAATTCATACAAAATATACTCATATTAACCAAAATAATATAGTTTCAAAATCTGGCCAAATGCTAACATGATAACCATAACATTATTTTGGGCTCAAAATGTAATTAAAAAGAAAGTTAAGTAGAAAAATGTAAAATAAGGGAATTAGGTTTCTTCACATTTGAGGCCTAATAAGCTTCGGTTCGAGGTCAGACATCAGATATGTCAGCTCATGGACGCATGAAAAGTAATCAATGATCTATCTATGGCCAACTAATTTGGTGATTCAACATAGTTTACTCCTTTCCAACCTCATGCATAGGGTTTCATCTACTTTGAGAGCTCTTTGTGATGAAATGAAGGATCCGCATTTACCTTAATATCAACTTTCATGTGTTAAGGAAGCTCAACTTAGACTCAGCCCATGTGTCTTGGTGGCAGCATGGTTCAAACCTTTGGCAGTGATAAATAGAGAAGAGTGTGTCGCTATCTACACGTCTTCACATGACCTGCTTGGCTACTTCAGGGAGGAAGATGATACAATTTCCCTTAGTTATACATTTCTACTTAACATTCTTGTTAATTACATTTTGAGCCCAATTAGAGTGTGTTTGGATTTCCACGTGTATTAATTATAATGCAATTATTTTACCTCGGTTTACGTGAGTGTTTGGTTACCTAACTAAAAAATTCATAAAAACCGAGATAAAATAGTAATAGAACCAAACACGCACATAAACCGAGGAAAAGTCATTGCATTATAATTAATGTAATTAGGAATCCAAATCCAAAGTCCAAACACATCCTTATTTTCTGTTTTCCAAAATACTGATTTTTGGACTGATTTTTAAAACCAAATTATTTTTGGTTGATATGAGCATATTTTGCAAACCTTGTATATGAATTACAAGTTGTAATGTCCATATTATTTTTGGTTAAAAGGTGATACTTTGTATGATTTAAAGTCATTTTTCAATTATTTTTTTTCTAATCAAAGTAAAGCAAATATAGGAAATAGAATTGAAAGGGCTAAACAGCTTGGAATAACCAAAGAGATTCCAGGTGAGAAACTCTGTTATTAATGGAATCATTGAAATTATCATGATTGCTACACTTTTGGACCTTCAACACTTTACCAATATTCAAATCAAGCATATTTTTAGGGAAGTTAATAGTGGGGCAAAATTGTAACCTTAGGACATATGTGCATTGCCGCTTACTATGACCTCACTTGGAAGGTCCCCATTCGCAAGGATGACCTGGTTGGACTACCGATAGATAGTAATCCCATCCCTTCCTAATTATTTTCCTTGTTGAAAAAGACTATACATAGGAAAAGTCTTGGATTATGCATCTAACTGGGGTGTCTATAGTCTCCCGGATCTCAAAATCGTGGACAACTCTTTCTAGAAACTGTAGCCCAAGGCAAGGACACAACAATACAAGGACATAAATTTAGGTAAACAAATTTATTTCAACCACTAAATGTTTCAAATGTAAAAACATAAACAATTAACTTTTGAACTTCACTTAAAAGATTATTTGCTATCATGTATTGAGTTTGATGGTTAAAATAAACAAGTTGCAACTCAGATTAAGAATGGTGAGTGTGGATATTTTGATGAAAGAAAGATAACACCTCAACTGATATAACCATAACAAGTAACAAGACAACTGAAATATAGTCACTATTTAGCACAAGAAAAGAAGAAAAATGGCGTTTAGTCTTAGGGAAAAACCTCTGTTTTTGTTCTTTCTCTGCTTGTTTGCGAGCATGCTCAGCTGCTGTAAATCCAAATGTATCAAACTTTGAAGATGTCCCCAAAAGATTGCCTTCCATTTCCTAAAACATGGAACCATTTTATACAATGAATAACACAAACAGATAAAAACAGCAGATTTTGTTCGATCGCAAGATCAAAAGGAATGCCAATTAGAATAGAATAAGCTTAAAGCATCTTTTGACAGAAGATACAAAGCCAAAGGATTACCAGAGGATTAGAAATGCAAAGACATTTATTTCTGTACCATAACCTTAACTAGCAGATTTTGGTGCAAAACTATTAAAGGAAAAAGCAACAATTAATTAAGGTTGAAATGATATATCATACTGCTTTCTCGTCATCATCTAAGAAATTCAAAATATTTTGTTGTGTTATCTCTGCTCTGTTCTTCCTGGATGATGAAAATGACTGTGGAGTCCACCCTAAAAGACATTGACTATGTTAGTTTGAAAAATTAGCCCTTAAAAAAACAAGAGAGATCAATAAGAGTCAATGTTATCGAAACCCACCCTCTTTAGATCCCACGGTATTATAGAATCCAGCAGAATATCCCCCAGTGAAAGCTCCATGAAACCTTCTCCTTCCTTCCTCATCTCTAACCTGAAAACAGGGAAATAAGTTGTCAACAAACGTGAACAACAGCCTGCACTATACATACCGTAGTGATAAAGTAGCTAAGATAAGCATCCTAACAATTGCCACCTTGCATAGGCAGGAGAAAATAAATTAAAAGAATTGTAATGATTGGAGATTTGGTGAATTAGGAGAAGCTTCTTCTTCCTAGCTGTTTTTATCTCCTTTCGTATTTTCTTTAGGGCTTGGCAACTCGAGGTCCACACAAAGTGAGTTTTGTAACATGCCTGTAACAAAGCTATAGAACTGGAACAGATGTTGAAGAGAGAAATAATCAAGAACCATGAATAAAAAATATAAATAATCTAATGATAAAATATGAAAGCTCTCCTCATTCCATACTAGCTGAGCTACAAGTTAAGAGCTTGAAACTCCTACAAACTAGCAAAGTTATTACTCCATATTCGAAACTGATAATCCTTTCAAACTGATTATTTATTTCCTCTGCTGTCCTGTAGTGTGTGCATCTTCAAAGAGGGCAAGGAAGAAAGGAAACTTAGTCACTTTCCCTTTAAAAATCCTTTCAAGTATGATCACCATTTACCAAAATCATAAGTCCTCATCCTAGAGGTTTAGCATTCTGAAGGGCAAAAAAAAAAAAACTATTAAAACAACAAATCCAACTCAAATATGAGCATGTAGACCAGTTGACAAAATATTCATACGTTCACACTGATATGGCATCAACCTACACAAGGTTTCCGGGGTTCTAGCAGCCCATGTTGAACATACAAACAATCATGAAAACTTGCTACCCTCTCCTCTATACCCTATTCAAAAGAAGATAATAGTGTTTCCTCCATCTCTAACCCACCACAGCAGGACAACAAACAAAAAATTATTTCGCGTGTCTAATAATCAAAAGTGGAAATACCAAACCACTTTCAACTCGTTAATTTATGAGCAGGAGCAAGTACGATGTATGATAAAAGAAAATTCAAAGAAAGGGGATTAAAAACCTCTTGTTTCCAAGGAACTAGGGTTCGGAGCTGGCCAGAAGCTTGTGCAACAGACTTCTTCTTACGACTGATGTTGTCCTCCTCCGTCTCAATAGGAGTTCCAACAAACACAAAATCTTCTCCGTCGGAATCCATCCCTCTCGATTCGGAGCTCAATTGAGTTTGCTAGTCACGCAATCGAAACTGAAAACTCGAGTTTCTTTTTAATTTGAGTATCTGAAATCAGAGGAAAAACAATTACCGATTGAATTAAGACCTAGAAGCAAACGTCTAATGAGAGGGGAAAGTGTAGACTGCAGAGAGAGTGGTTCTGCTTTGTCTTTAAACTTCCATACCTCTCATTCTTTACCTCGAAAGCTGCAGATGACAATCTCCTTCCTGGATCGTTCGTCTTTTGTGGCGTCGTTGGATCTTTCCCGTGAGAAAGACAACCAAAGAAAATGGGAAAGTTAAGGGGAGGAGGATGGTTGTATCGGCGGTATTAACGCGGTGGCGGATACGACCGATGAAGAAAGATGGGTGCTCTGCACAGAAATCAGAAATCAGAAATCAGGATACAGCCATACAGGAACGGCGGGGTGAGGGATACTACTACTACGATTTTTTGGTAAAAATTCGAAGTCATTCATCGGCAGCAGAAGAGTCGAGGGAGATTCACGACGAGCCGACATCGAGAAGACGGAGAACTATAATATACTATCGAAAAGTGCGAAACTTGGGGAAGTGCGAATCACCGAAGTTGCCCCAACTAGACGAGAGATCTTCGAAGACCACGAATACAACCACGATCATCTCGATAAGCCCAATCTTGCAACCCAACTCGAAATTAAATGTCATCACACCATAGCAATGACCCGACGCTAAAAGAAACGAACACAAACGGGCCAAAAGGGGAAGATCAAACATCCAACGAAAATTTGTGTGCGGAGCTCCCGAGAACGTAGAACGTCTAAAGAGGTCAAATTATTACACTTTTTAGATTTCTGAAGACCTAGCACGATTTATTCAACCCTTTTGAGATTTTACTCAGAGCCCGAATAGGATTTTGTTCAAATATATATAAATACAAAATAGTAAAATACATATATAAATATATTTATATATTCATTCCTTTTTTTTTCATTTTTTCCCAACCCGGGCAGCTTTGGACCCAAGGACTTGCCTTGAGCCCAAAGAACAATTAATGGGCCTACTTTTGCAACACTGCCCAGGGAGAGTCGGTGACCAAAAAATCCAGACAGATGAGGACGGTGACGAAGAACAACTCCATTGGTCAGCGACAACCACTCATGAAGGGAGACCAACCACCAAACACAAGAAAGGACAATCGGTGTAAAGTAAAATACAAAGAGGAGAGACATCCCCTAAGTTGAAGTCTAGGGTCAAACGGCAACACCAGTCGGAAGAAGGATGCGAATACGCAGACCGAGAGATTTTGCAGTGATTTTCGCCATGGCGCAAAAGGCCAAGATGGAAGGGAGTCGAGATTTTACTAGGGTTGGGAGCCAACCTCGATGGTTTCAACCAAAGCCCTAGACCAGGAATCGAGGGATGTTCCAACTGAATTGGAGGAGAACGACACTGGAAACGAGAAAGCCCCAATGAAAGGGGATTCGGGAAAGGACAGGAGAACCTGTAGTTAGTCCAACCGGTAGAGCCATCGACGGCGACAGAGACGCCAGAGACAACCGCAAAGGTGGCAGTCGGAGGAGAGGCCAACAATGAATTTGGGGAAGAGGACTTCAGGGTCGAGTGCTATAACCAGAAGGAGAAGAAGACTACGGCGAGAGATCGGGCTCCCGAAGGAGGACTACGGGATAGGAAGGAGATGTTCGGAACAACAGACTACCACCCCGGAGACTAGAGGAGAAGTGGACTGCGGGTTCATACTCCCGGATGAGGTTTGGACTCTCTCTATATATATTCTAGAGAGAAGGGAGAGGTTTTTAAGTTTTTTTTTGTCGGTACAACTTACATTTATCGCGAGAGGAGAATTGTACTACTACTTACATCTATTATCTTTTATACTGTATCTTTTATATATAATAAAGGAGAAGTCAGTTGAGACACATGGAGACTTCTCCTTAATCGTAGTTGTATGAACCAATCACAAAAGTTTTAAATAATCAATGTATGCATATAGAGATAGCAATGGGCCGGGTGATGGGTGGATGATCTACTTCTGTCACCCGACCCACCACCCAAAACCCCTCACCCTACCCGACCCATCACCCACCAAATATTTCACCCGCCCCATCCACCCGTCACCCACCGGGTGATCGGGTGGATCGGGTGATAATTCGGGTGAAATACAAGATATCAAATTCATCAAAAAAATTTATTGAAAAACATATGTCGAACACATCGACGAATAAACATTAATTAGGAGCCCATTGTTATGTTTTCAAACAAGTACCTATTCCTTGTAGAGACGCCACTTTACGCATCATTAGAAATCACGAGAGACAAACTGGAGCAACACTCTCCGATATGACAATGCTCTTGACGACAACCCCCACCCTAAACGACACCGCATAGGCACTCCTAAAAAACATACAACGGAGTGTAAGATTAAGTGGAGAAAACCACCTAAAGGAGCTTTCAAACTGAACTTTGACGGATCTACAATCGCAAATAACGTTAGCATTGCCGGCGTGATAGTCAGGGACTGGAATAGACAACCGATACACATAAGATACCAAAAACTAGGTAAGAAAAGTGCTTTAATCGTTGAAGCTTTAGCACTCAAACTTGGGGTTCAACAAGTTCTTGATCTTCACATTGATAAAGTTCAAATTGAACAAGATTCCAGCATAATAATAAATCACCTCAATAACAAGTCTAGATGTCCGTGGGAAATTGAACTCATTCTATCAGACATCCAACTTTTATTATCAACTTTGAAAGAAGTCTCCTTCTTTCATGTACCCCGTTTGGGCAATAGAGTGACCGACAAGGTTGCACACCTTTGCTACTCTACCTAGGGTGCCGATATTTACAACAACACCTGTCTCACAGACCTCATCCGCAAGGATGCTTTCGGATAGAGCTTGCTCGTCCGAATTTTTTCCTAATTAATAAAAAAAAATTAATTAGGAGCCCATTGCATTCACATTTCTATTTTAGTTAGGAGCCAATTGCATTGCATATCTTCAAATAAAAATTGCATAACTTACTTTATGACAAGATATTTCCGCCTAGACCCATTTTAGAACCGAATAGGAAATTCCAGTGAGCAAAACCCCTTTGGAGATCTTCCGCCTGCAGCACAGACAACCACCTTTACGAGGGTATATTGGTAATTTCACATATAACATATAATTATATAATATAAGTCGGGTGATGGGTCAGGTGACGAGTGGGGAATGTCTTCACCCGAATCTGACCCGATCCGTCACCCGTTCACCCATCACCCTTTTAATATCCACTTTATTTCGGATTTTCATTCACTTTTTCGGGTCTGGTGAAACGGATATCCATCGGGTGCGGATGAAATTGTCATCCCTATATGCATAAGATAAGATTTTGCCTATTTTTGCTATATATGAACATATTTTTAGAAGATAATAACTTTATCAATATATTACATGGTCATACTAGTTATAGTAAATAACTTTATGAATAACTTCATTAATATGAACATATTTTTAGAAGATAAAAAGTTTTGACGAAATTGAAATAATACTTAGCATGGTCATATACTAATTAAATAACGTTATCAATAACTCTTTAAATATGAAGAAGATAAAATATTTTGGGTAAATTGAAATAATACTTAGCCGTGTAAAGGTTATTAATTCACGGAATTCAATTTTTGTTAATATATTTTCCCCATTTATTTTAGATATGGATATAATTTTGGAAGAGTTTAATCATAATTTTTTTATGGAAGATCTATCGCTTTTGCGAATAAAGAAATAAAATTTTCCTATCTTGAAGGTATTGATATATTTTTGAGATATATTTTTGGATTTTATACATATATAATTATTGATAGATTTTTAGATTTTTTTTTTAATAGATAAAGTTTCGGTTGGAGAAAATCCTAACCGATTGCATCCCGACGGATGAGATCAATAGATTTTTAGATTTTGACCTATATATAGTTGGGGTTTTTTGTTAAGTGGCCATTTTGGAAACAAATATTAAGTCATAAGACATAAGGGTTACAATATTAGGTAAATGTCCACAATTTCCAATTATACCCCTGCCCCTATTTCCCCCAAATTTCACGCTCGACAGTTTCTCTAAAATCAATCGAGCAACCATCTTCGTCTCCGGTGACTGTCGGTCGGTCCTTGGTCGTCGCTCGAGGCTCCACCATTCCCACTCCGTCGGCCCCAACCAGTGCTCCGACCAATCGCCGACGTTCCTCCTCCGGCATCCGCCACCGTCGCTTGACCTCCTCTCCGTTCGACCCTAAATCCAAGCCTTCTACCCGCTCAATCACGTTCTACATCTCTCAAGGATGGTTTTCGTGCAAAAACCCCTCTCAAATTTATACAAAATCGCTAACCACCATTGTCGGACACCTTGGAGCTTCGTGAAACAACTGCTTAGCAGCCCCTGTTCAAGCACTCGTCTCGGTGTGTCAGATCATCCTTCGACAAAATAAACACAACGATGCTGAAGTAAAGATTGCACTCGTCAGTTTGATAGGTCATACGCGTCAAACGGAGCTCTGTGTAAGGAGAACGAGCCGTCGGAAGATCGCCAAAAATCACTGTTAAGGCTGCGTGAGATGCTGTCGAGATGGGGAAGAAGAAGACTAATTACGCAAAACCTCCTAGACTTTCTGTTTTTTATAAAATATGTCCTTGTGTTAATTTCTAAAATTTCAGAAATTATCCCGCAACTATAGAAGTTGTTCTAACTCGCATAATCTCCGTTAAAAAATTAAAAATGTAACTATTATTGTCACCATGATAAAAACTAAGTCATAGATACCGTCACCACTATAAAAACGTGGTCGTAGACACTGTAATCAAAAGAAAATCTTATAGGGGCTAATAAGAAACCAAAATGCATGTGGTGACAGTTCTCCTATAACATATGAATGGTTAAGAGGGTCATAGATGCTGTAAGCAAAATAAAAAGAGGATCATAGACACTGTAACCACTATAAAAACACGGTCAAATACACTGCAATAAAAAGGAAAACCCTATAGGCGATGTAACCAAAATAAAAACAGCTTTATAGACATTGTCTCCACTATGAAAAAATGTTCATAAACACTGTAATCAAAAGAAAATCCTAGGAAAAGGGAAGCACAAACCCTATAAGGGCTAATGAGAAGCCAAAATACATGTGGTGACAGTTGTTCTCTAATTTCTAATTTCTAGTTTTTTAGATTTTTTTAAATTAGTGTCACCAAAATAAAAATAAATAAAAATGTAACTACTATTGTAACCACTATAAAAAAACAGTGTCATAGCCATTGTCACCACTATAAAAACCAAGTCATAGACACTGTAATCAAAAGAATAAACATAGGAAAACGGAAGCACAAACCCTATAGGGGCTAATGAGAAACCAAAATACACGTGGTGACAGTTCTCCTATAACATATGAATGGTTAAGAGGGTCATAGATGTTGTAAGCAAAATAAAAATAGGATCATAGACACTGTAAGCACTATAAAAACATGATCATAGACACTGTAATGAAAAGGAAAACCCTATAGACGCTGTAACCAAAATAAAAACAGCTTTATAGACATTGTCTCCACTATGAAAAAAGGTTTATAGACACTCTAATCAAAAGAAAATCCTAGGAAAAGGGAAGCACAAACCATATAGGGGCTAATGAGAAGCCAAAATACACGTGGTGACAGTTCTCCTCTAATATATGAATGGGTAAGAGAGCCATAGACGTTGTAATCAAAATCAAAACAGAGTCATAGACACTGTAACCAAAGGAAAACCCTAGGACAAGGGAGCACAAACCCTATAGAGGCTAATAAGAAGCCACAATATAAGTGGTGACAGTTTGTAACACCCCGTCCCACATCGGATATCATAAGGATGTTGGGAGTGATTTATAAGTGATTCAAGCCCTACCTATGTCATAAGAGCTCTTCCTTTTCAGGCTCCAAGTGAGGACAACTGACCTGAGAGGGCTAGGTGGCATGGGCTGGCGCCTCTGTAAGACCCCGGGTTTTACAGATGGTATCAGAGCCGACTCCGGGCTCGGAGGTGCGCCGACAGTATGCTCGGGTACGCTTCTCCCGGAGGGCAGTCCCTTGGGCCTGACGGGGTCATCAGTGCTTTAAGTGGGGGAGATTGTAACACCCCGTCCCACATCGGATATCATAAGGATGTTGGGAGTGATTTATAAGTGATTCAAGCCCAACCTATGTCACAAGAGCTCTTCCTTTTCAGGCTCCAAGTGAGGACAACGGACCTGAGAGGGCTAGGTGGCATGGGCTGACGCCTCTTAAGACCCCGGGTCTTACAGACACTGTAATCAAAGGAAAACCATAATAAAGATAAATTAGCAAATGATTTGATAGTAGAGATAAATTAAACTCACCAAACTAAAGTACCAAGTCTTGAAATTAGCAAATGATTTGACAGGAAAGAGTAATTAAACTCAACAAACAAAAAGTATGAAATAAATTATACATGGAGTATACTGTAACTCAAATGATTTGACCAAAAAAATTTATAGCTTTCTATAACAAAGCTTTCTACTCCATTTTTTTAAAGAGGCTTCTCTTTACATAACTGCCTTGGCCTTAAGCTTTCTAGAGCAACAGGAATACGTCCTTGAAATCGAAGACAAATTTGGCGGCAATCATGGCTAATCTAATCAAGGATGGAGGTATCGACAAATCTGATGGGAAGAGGCAATGCGGCGACAGAGTGACCAATCACCGGCGAAATAAACAGCGGTCTCCGAGCATGACTTTCCGCCGGCGAATTCAGAAGATTGTCGTTGGTCGAGGATAGGGAGGATCAACGGTGAAGGACCGGGCCACCATTTGGCTGAGCAGGGGAAACTGTCATCACATAAACCATTCCACTTGATTACAATTTCTAATTCTCATCCTCAATTTCAAATATGAAACCATTCCGCTTTGTCCATCTAGAAACAAGAGCAGATATTACGCAATTTCACAGAAAATGAAGCAATCGACGAAGCAGCTAGCTAGGGATTTCTTTTTCTTTCTCAAATTAAGGAATTGGAGCATTAAATTGATCATTCAATTGAACCATTTAGCAACAGATGACCGAGAATTTAGCATAGGATTCCAAGTGACCTAACCTTGGTGATGTTGGGACGACATATCGGATATCGAAGAGCCTGTCATTGAGCATCTTCCGGCGGCTCCTCTCGGAGACGATGTTCTTCGCCGCCGTGGAAGACGACGCTAACGCTCCACCGTCCGGAGAACTCGAATCGTAGTACGCCGACATGGATCGCTGCACCGGAATCGCTCCAGATTCAGCAATCAACGAGCGATTATCCGAACGGTTCTTCGTGAGTAATCAAATCTTCACGGCGGCGGATCTCTTAACCGCCACCGACGGCGACGGGAGGCCATCGACCCAGATCTTTATCGTCAGTTGGAGATCTTCGTGAGGGGTTGATGGGGAAAGCAGAGAGCGAGAGGTTCAGACGGGGGAAGAGGGGTTTTAATTAAAACAAGGGTAATGTTGGTATTATGAAAATATAATGGACATTTACTAGCAAAGAAAAGCCTTTAGGACATTTAGTAATTGGTCCAAAGGTCGAAGGCCTTTGGACCAATTACTAAATGTTATTTCACGAACGTTGAAGTCTTCTCTTCTTTTTGGTGTTGTTATTGCAGGTTATTTAGAACTTTGTTTACGACTTCCTTGGTAAGCTTTTTGAAATAATGTGTTGATTGGTTTCAAGGTATGTTATTTTGTTGTTTCCACTAACATATACTAGCTTTTCATATGTTGTCAATAAAGTATAAATTCATTCAGATTTGAGAAATTAAATTTTCATATGTTGATTCCACTAATACAGTATATACTAGCAAGAAGTAAGGAATAAGGACAAATTAGCTTTTATACTAATAAAGTATAAATTCATTCAGATTTGAGAAATCAGAAGTATGGAAGAAATTAACTAATTCAATAAATGGGTTTTAGTATCAAATTTATTTATATTAAAAAAAACCGTACACAATGCAGGTACTGAACTAGTAGATATAATACGGAGATACTACTACTTACATAGATAGTGTTATTTTGTTTTATGATAAAATGTCATTTTTTCTCATTATAAATATAAATAAATCAACCAATTAAAATAAACGAAGAAAAAACTAACAAAATAAAGATAAGAAATCAAAATAGGTTGCTCAATGGTAAAGATTGAGGAGTTAATAGGATCCCGGATTCGATCCCTTCCATGCCTCTTCCCTTTCTCTTGGATGAAAATCAAGGTACATGGCTCTCACAAGTTGGGTTGCATGTTCGAGGTTTACCAGTTACGTCCCTTATGGCGGTGTCGGAGCTTCGTCTGGCTGAGGGCAAGGATGAGGAGTGAAGTCGAGCTTGATTGAAAATGGAAGGGGAAGGTTGTGTGTTTGGGTTCTTGCCGCAAGAATAGAGGAAAGAAATAGGGGAGAAATAAAACAGGGATGTGTTTGTGGGTGTGAAGGGATGAGCTGGAATTAAAAGAAAGGGGAGGGTTTGGTTTGGGTTTTTCTTTCCTACAAAGAACAGAACTGGGAAATAGAACAGGGGAGATAGAGAGGCGAGGAGTGTGTATAAGGGGATCTGATGAGGGTGAAATTAGTAGTCAATTTTTATCCCTAATTGTGCCAATACAAATTCAACCTTATCACTAACATACCCCAATTAACATTTGATTTAATTTTTGAATGTTAGGAGATATTTTATGGATGGTTAAAATTTTGTATTGTAAAAATGATATACTTTGATCATAACATAAAAGGAATGGGGATATAATCATATAAATTTAATCCAAATAGGATTTAAATCCTTGAAATAATTTTTATAAAATTCGGACATTTACATTATCTACCTCTAAAAACAAGTCTCGTCATCAAGACTAAAATTCTTAAAATCGAGTAAAACGTATAACCTTGATTCACTTTATTTTGAAAACACAAAAATGTTCGAATAACTCGGGTTAGTCCCTCATGTGTCAGTCCGATCATATCCTTAAAAACTCAAGAGGTGGATCATCCATCTCTAAGTGTTAATCTCATATTCCAAGTGCACAGATCATTCCAAAATCCTAGCATCTCAGTTCTCATCATCAAGATGAAATAACATGATCACATATAATTCTATCATCAAATAGCAATCGAAACAGATCATAACAAATCTCATATCAAGATCATCATCACATATCATCATCAATAGCACTCATAAATGACCACAAATCTACGCATCGCTACCAATCAAGAGTGTGCAATCTATCACCAAGATAAACACATAATCATTCATTAGGATATAATCAGATCCCCTTCGAGGGGGATCACCCTCGGGCACAGCCGTATAGTTTATATAGCACACACGCTATCATAGAAGCTATCCTTCGAGGGGTAACTAATATGTCGGTCTCTATATCCTACCCCACATTTCCAACCACCATATTGCAAACTCCTTTGAGTCTTCCAGGCCCTCCTGTAAAGTATAAAGTTATGGTTAATGTATCAAACCTCTTTCTACATCCATAAGGGATGGTCTATCCCCTTACTACCCGCACGATTTCCCCATCATATTCCTCTCACTTAGGGGTTAGCTTATTTGTCTCATTAAATCCATTTTGCCCCTTTATAAAACCATTCAAAAATCCTTTGAAATCATTGGGAGAACGAGAGAGAAGGGACAAAATGGATGACGTTGAAGCTGAGGGCGGTCCATGGCCAGAGCAAGTGGGTGAGTGAGCGAAAACGCGAATGGAGGAGGAGGATTAGGGATAAGAAGATTGCATAAGAAAAGGAAAAGAAAAATGCAGAAGAAACGCGAAGGAGAAGAAGGAGGGCCAGGAGGAAGGAGAAGAAGAAGGATGTGGGCCCATCTCCCTTCCTTTTATTTATTTATTTAGTTCATCAGTAAGTGGGGATTGGGACGTGTTCTCTTCCTTTAAATGTTGGATCCGGGTTTGGGCAATTCGAGTTTCCTCTTCTTTGGTATGTTAGGCCGATTATTTTTATTAAGTAAGAATTCGAGATGATTCTCGAGAGGCCGACGAAAACATACAATAAAAACAAAAAGCGGTGCTATGAAACAAGAAAAAATAACTCTACAACAAGAACGATCTAAGAAGAACTCATCCCAGTAGTCGCAGAATGATGGCGAAAAACGAAGCCACGCACCACCGAACAATAGCACCCGGGCTAGCGGTACAGTAGGAATCTATCTCCTGTGGGAAATGCATACAAAACTCCAAGGAAGCTCCTTCCCAGATACAAAGTCGCCATGAACGCACCACCATGACCCTAGCCAGTCCCGACCCCAAACTTCACGCCCCCAACTAAGCAAAAGACCTCCTAGAAACATCGAAAGTAGAGCCACACACTGCTCGTGCAAAAATACCAAAAGATTTATCCAACCGAAATTTAGTCAAGCCCTTACCGAATTTAGTCACGCCCTTTCAAGATTTAGTCAAGCTATTTCGGAATTTAGTAAAGCCCTTACGAGATTTAGTTTAAACCTTGCGGGATTTAGTCAGGCCTTTTCATGCTTTTTCCTTTCTGGTGGATGTATATATGTGTGTGTGTATTCAAATAAATAAATAAATAAATTGTTTTATTTTGGATTGACTGATTGCGAAAACTTGTCATGTAAATGTGACAAAAGAAATGAAGAGTCATGTGCTTGCCAATTCCTACACTCAACAAAAATCATTATTATACTCAATTTCTTTTTCATTTTTTTAAAGGGGTTTTCGCACCTTGCAAGGAACGCTTCTTTGGAGCATTCAAAGGCAAAGCCGGAGGCGACGGTGGAGGCAATCGCGATGGTGAGAAGGGACCCGACGGCAAGACGCATGCGAAAAGAGCACCAACATAGTCGACGACGTGCAGGATGAAGGCGGCGACAACCGGATGGACTAAAGAGATAAACAATAGAGAGACGGGTGAGAAATCAGGCAAGGGCGGGAAGAAAGAGGCAAGCTCAATCTTGATAGCCTTGTAGGTATGTGGTCTAAGAGGCTTCAAAGGATGGAATCGAAACTGGTTCCTGAAATATGTAACGGCCCAAATATAAATATTCAGGTTACGTTTCGAAGGTTGGATAACTTCGTTCGGATCTTGCAATCCAAGTGTGGTTCGAGGTTTCAAACCTCAAGGATTAGTGTTGAAAGCGGGGATTTCAAACCCTAAAAAAAGTGGGGAACCCATAACCTGTCCTATAGGCTATAGACTAAGTCGCTCAAATTAGCTTTTCAGGCAAAGTTACGTAATACAAAAGGCAGATACACCTTGCCACGGTGGAGTCGGCTCAAAACCAAAACATATAAACACATGATTGGAAATCCTTCAAATTAGTCCGACAGGAGTCAATCTCTCAGTCGATATTCGCCCAAAACATATCCCTCGTCAAAGAAGCATAGATCACATATAATCTGTATACAAACCTAAAAACAATATGCGGGGCAAGGATCAGACCAAGGCCTGATTGCATTATGGGTCCCACAAGCAAGCATACACATACACTATTCCTATAATAAAGATGCTTCTAATGCATAATGGAATTTAAAACATGCAAGTCATGCTTATCAAGATATAATATGCAGAAATATGATAAATGGCCCAAAGAATGTCAAGTGTCATATCCCTCTTCTACTTCCACCCCCCTTTCCGTTAGAGCAGAGCCTGGCCAGCACAGTGCTATAGCATGGCAATTTCCATCCGCATATGGTATATGTGTGCATTTCATAATAATCAGACATCATGCTCATATGGTGAATCAAACCCACAAGCTCAACTCGATACAGACTCGATTGAGGACAAACCCGATGAGACTAGGCTGTCCTATGACCCTAGCTACGACTCTAGGACTCACAAACGATCGTTCTCTTTTCCAAATACATAGAGTAACCAAATCCTCATTCAAGTATGAAAGTCCTAGCATGGTACTACATGACATGCTTCAATGCTGATGTAACACCTAGTATATCATATGACCACATGTAGGAAGGTTTATCTCATCAGTCTGAGTAAAGAACTTACCTGGAAAGCCGAACAACAAGGTATAGTGGAAAGTAGAATCCAAACAATCAAAAAGCACCTATTATAATTATAAAGAGTACAATAAGCTACAATGCTACTAATCACACACACAGAAACCATGTTCCCAAAACGTTTCCAAAACTAACCGGAAGTTAAACCATTTCAAACCATTTTCCGATACGAGAAAACATCCAAAAACCAAGCCATTCTGAGATTCCCAATTGCCATAAAGTTTCCATAATTTATCATTACTCATGCCAAATCCTATTTTCAAAACCATGCATAACACCATCAACGATATTTGGTTACAAAAGCTCAAAATCCGACAAGTTAGGTTAAGAAAATCTATTAAACGAGGTTCGTTAAACATCAAGCCATCAAACCATTTAATTAATCAAGTTGTGATGTTTAAGAAATTCTAGCATTTGGATCAAAATAAAAGTTCTTCAAAACATTTCTGCTGCATTCAACTCAATAAATCGATACTTACAATATCCGTTAAAATCTTAGTTAATTCATTAAATAAATCTTTAAATAATATTTTCAAAACTCATATTTCGAAATTATCAAGAAACCCGACTCAAGGTGGTTCAAACCAAATCAAACCAAGGACCCAAGAGACAAGGGAATCGACCTTGTCCGAGGCAATTTGGGCTAGTTTCGCAGCGGCGAGAGGGCCATTTGCCACGACGAAACTAGCTTCCAGGGCTCCTGCGAGAAAGACACTCGCTGACACCCTATCTTCTTCCTCAAGAGTTGTGTTCTAACTCGCCGCAACGACCATGGTTTCACCGCAGCGAGATTCGAAACTCTTGGTCCATTTTTTTTTCAAATCATATCCGTTTTAAACCAAACCAATTTCAAAACAAGGCTAGCCTATTCTGACATCAAAGGAACAGAAAAGACTCCAACGAGGACTAGAGGGGTTAGCGGAAGAGGGATTACTGAAGGTTTTTTGAAGAAAGTCTTCAAGATGCTCCAATGCAGTCCTTCGAGCTCTAAATCAACGAGGAAATGAGAGATAGAGCCTAGGAAAGGTAGAGAATGAGTAAAAGAGCTCCTTAACAAAATTTGAGACCAAAACGAGCAAAAACGAGAGAGATCTAGCTCACCTTCGAAAAACAGGGGTTGTTCTAAATTGTCACTTCTGTAACCAAGGAACTGAATCTCATGAGCACCTATTTTTTTCTTGTAACTTTTCCTCAAATGTCTGGTCTCAGGTTAAGAGTTGGGTTGGCATTTGGAGAAGGATGAACTCCCTGAGCAGTGGCCTAAAGTGGATGAAGAAAGAAGCTCGAGGTAGAGGTTCGCAATCCAAAGCTAAAAGGATCTCTCTAGCAGCAACAATATATTACTTATGGAAATCACGCAATGAGAAGGTGTTTGAAGGAATCGCTAAAAGCCCCGAAGAGGTCACCAAATTGATCAAAATTCATGTATACAAAGTGCTTAGCCACAACCACTCCCTGCACTTCAATGCTGCTGATACTTTACAAAAAGGACTAATACCAAGTCTCGTTGAACCATCTACAAACTCAAGTGAGCAAAGACAAGATGGAGCATAACACCCAAATCACAAAAGCCTGAAGATTGAAGACCTCTAATGATATATGCATGCTGTTTTTGCTTATAGGCCCGAATAGAATATGTTTACCTAATTTTTGTAAACCAAATCATCGATTTATTGGGTTTATTTAATGATTCTAAGTGTGCTAAGGTTGTGCTAGGATAAGACCCTTGATGGCCGAGCCGAAGGGGGTCTTAGTCTTTCACAGCCTTAAGGTGCGGGTCCGACTTCTGATAGTCGTGGCTTGAAGAGATAGGAGTCGCACCGAACCTAGTGTTCAATACACCTTATTGACTGGGATCCCTTACAAACGGATCTCATGATTTTGATGCTCCTTACTAGCGGCTCTAGTCCACCACTAGACCACTAGGAACTCACATGTAAATATTCATTTAAAGTTTAATATATTAACCCTTAAAATAAAAAAAACATGGGAAGGGAGAAAGAAGGGCTCGATTTCACGTTTTCCAGGGGTTGGATCCACTCCAATTCGACCTTAGAAGGTAGGGAACTTAGTAAAGAAACACCTATACAAGATTTGGAAGGAAAAGGAATCAAGAGGAGGGAGAATGAATCGAATCGCCACGAGAAACCGACGAATAGGGGATGCTGGGCTCGGTTTCACGGCCACGACCAAGAACTCACAGCGATGAATGTGTTCTGGGCTCCAACTCATGGCTGCAAGTTAGGACTCGCGACAGCGAAAATCCTCCAGAATATGTTATTTTGCTTGAAACGACGTCTGACCTTCGTCTTCTTAGCTAGATCTTCAAGGAGTAGGTAATGGAAGTGTGTTTAAGGGTTTTATGATGGGGAGAAACACAAAAGATGAGATTTGGAAGAGGGTTTGGAAGATTGAAGAGGAGAGAGAATGAGTGAATTGGGACTTTTCCTTTGGATCTCAAATGAGAGGGGGGGGGGGGGGGGGGGGGGGGAGGCTAGGGTTTTGGGAGAGTGGCTTAGAATTTTAGGGTAATATTGTCTCCTTGAGATTGTGGCTTTCTTTATATAGGGGAACAAATGGGCACTCTAGGGTTTTAATGAGGAAAATGGCGAAAACCATAAAGAGAGTGCGTGAGAAGGAAGAGAGAGAGAGAGATAAAATATCTAGCTCTCTGAATGGGCTCCCAAAAAACCCTAATATGAACTGTCAGGTACGCGCGGGCCCGCGCCCCCTTCTTCTTCTTCATCCAGCCGCCAAGCCTAGTCACACCACCCATGTTGCACCCCGTCATGCTCACCGGTTACAACCGAAGGTCGGCCCCTCCGAAACCCCCACTTGCCTTGTCTTCTCTCCACTCATACCTACTCTATTGAATCGGGAACTCACTTCTCGCCCCCTCTATGCGCCTGCTGTCCCTCGCCTGCGAAAGGCTCAATTCGGGGAGGTGGTAGCTCTTGATTCGTGCTATTACTGGCGAGATCCGCCTTTTGAGTGGTTAATTAGGCTCCAAAAGGGGGCATTTATGTGGGATGGGATCGGTTGGAGGTGTCTGGGCGGTTGTCGTCGCTTCTGCTGATGGTGTGGGTGGCTCGGCCTGCCTTGCTCGCCTCTGTGGTTTTCTCTCTCCAATCAGCCTTCAATGCTCTCTGTAAGTCCCCTCTCTCTCCCTAATCTCCACTTAAGTACCAATTTTGCCTCTAAGCAATCGTCTATATAACGTCTTCCCCAGGCATTAGAGCACACAACTCTTCTAATCTCTCTTTTAATTCCTTTTGCTGGTTTCTTTCAATAAAAATTTTTCCTTTCCTTGTTTCTATTTTCATGGCGTCCAACGACTTTCTTAATGCGCTAGCCAACACTCAAGCTGCTCCTAGTGAGAGTTCGGGTCCCCTCTCGCCAACTCCTGTTGTGGTGGCGCCTGTAGTCCCAGTGGCTCAGGTCGCTGCTTCAAATGTCGCACCTTTGCCATCCTCTGAAAAGGGGAAGTCGAAGGTGGTCTCGGAGGATGCCTCAGATGAGGTTATCCCTTCCACTGTGGCGGCTAAGGCTGATCACACTAGCTATTTTGCTCGGCCCACTGAGCTTCGACAAAAGAATCTGGTTGCAAATCAACATATTCTTCTGTGCTCCCTCTTTGGGGGGGGGGGGGGTATACTGATTTTCTTAAGCTGAAAAATAAACTATGAGGGGAGTGGCACCGGAGCCAGGCAAATTATGAGCTCGTGGAAAGGGAAGATGGCTGGTTTGATGCCCGGTTTGCTTCTAAGGATGATCTGAAAAAAGTGTGGGAGGAGCGCCCCTATCACTTGTTTTGCCAGATTCTGGTGCTGTGAAAATGGTATCCGACTTTTGATCCCCTCACTGCCTATGTGACACACCTCGACATCTGGGTAAGAATCCTTAAACTTCCTGTGGAGTATATGTGCTGTGAGGCGCTTCTGGAAATCCTTGCTGAATTCAATGGTGGTAATCTCATTCGTCTTGACAAGCTCTCTCGTCAACATATTCGCTTAGATTATACTCGGTTTTGTGCAAATGTCGATTTCAATAAACTTTGTGGGCTAGTCTCAGTCCTGGGTGAGGATGGTCTTCCTCTTGAGCTTCGT
Organism: Persicaria tinctoria; assembly: GCA_037127255.1. NCBI lineage: Eukaryota > Viridiplantae > Streptophyta > Magnoliopsida > Caryophyllales > Polygonaceae > Persicaria > Persicaria tinctoria. Next base: position 47,837,651 of record JBANSL010000002.1, read on the forward strand.
ATGTACTCTAAGGATTTTCCTATTGGTTGTGGTTTCTGTGGGGATCTCCTTCATGTCTATGAGGATTATCCGGATCGGATTATCTTCGAAAAACCTCTTAGCGAGGTGGTGGTTTGGGACACCCCGACTGCCCAGGTTGATCCTGTTGAGGAGGGGTGGACCCGAGTGTCTAAGAAGGGGGCTCCGGCTGAATCTTCTAATAGCAATTTGAGCCACAAGCCTTACATGATGGGCATGGCTTCTGTCAAGGTGAGGTTTGCTCCCTCCTCGTGATCCTCTGTCGGTTCTGGCAGCCCTACAATGAATGATGCTCTCTTATGCCCGACAAAGGCCGTCACGCCTAGTGCTGACTTGGGGCTGCCCGCTTCTGATGACGATACCTTAGGGTGGTGCAAGGAGGCCGTGGGTGTGATTGCTTCTGTTGCTAACTTGTCGGTTGCACCTAGCCATGTGAACTTTGGGCCGGATATGGAGATTGATCTCCCAGCCCCAGTAGTGGATCCTGTGACGGGTCGTTCGGTGATTGCTTCTTCCAATGTTGAGTCGTATGTCGACCCTCACAATATGAGTCCGTCTCATTCGCAAATCCGTCGCTTTAAGCAGCTGGGTATCCACTCTTTTGGTAGTGCTTCCGATGTGGGCAAGCGGCATGGCAACAAGCCCATGGATGACTCTGCGTCGTCCATTTCGAAGAAGTGTAAAAGCTGATTATGATGATACAACCCGCTTGCGTTGTCCGAGACTGGTGTTATGGAGTTAAGCTGGTTTTTGGGTTCCCAACTTGGTCTTTTGGCTTTTGCTTACCTTGTGGGTTGTTTATTAACTTTTATTTCTCTTTCATTTGCAAAGTCCTTAAAAAGCTTGTTGTGTGCATTTGTAATCTGGTTGGGGTTAACCTTATTTTCTGCTACAACCTTTATAAAATTACTTTTGATTATGTCTTGCTTGCTTTCTCCTTATGCTTTGTGTGCATTACTTTCATCTCCTACTTGCTTTCGAGGTACTCTCGGGTGTGTTCTTGTTCTTGCAGGTCTGGTCTCGTCACTTGGCCGAGCTGTTGGTTGGGCGTGTCTCTTCAGCTGGTCGACTGCTGCTGCTCGGATCTTCACACAATGCCTTTCATGGTCGACGGCCTGAGGCTTCTATATCAACCACTGATTGCTACCTGGGCTTGGTTTCAATTCATGAATATTGGATCTTTTTTTTCGTTTGATTACTTGGTCTGTAATAACTTAGACATGTTGTGTAGGTTACCTATCTTTGGCATCTCCTTGTTCAGCTGGTTTCTGCTGTTACTACATCACTCTAATGGTTTTCGGTTCCTTATCCCTTACAAGGTTTCATTCTACAACTCATTTAACTCTAAAGGTATTGGGGTTACCCCCTAGTGTTATTCTTTTCGAACATTAGGGTCATACAAGGCCCTTTTGCTCCTATCAGGAAAGGCCTACAAAGCCACTTAGGCACTACCTTGTGCTATTTAACTAATAAAACAACAACTGTTGATGCTATGCAAATAATTTCTTTTCGACTTTTATCTTCAGAACTTTGGTTTCACTCTTTGTTTTGAATGACAATCAAATTTATACAAGACTTTCACACAACCGATCCACTTCCCGTTTGGGTCTCCGTTTATAAGACTGTGTAAGTCGGTTCTAGATTAATACCAATTGTTCGCCTAAAAAGGTTTTTATGAATATATGCACATGGAACTCACTCGGCATCCGGAGCCGTAATTTCTGGACAAATATAGATATATTCTGCCAAAATAATAATATCAATGTTCTGGCCCTATTAGAAACCAAGACTGATAAAGTTCCTACTGAAAGCACGCTGCATAAGTGTGGTTTCTCTAACGTCGCCTTTGATCCGACTATTGGGTTCTCAGGGGGTATTTGCCTTATGTGGAAAGATCTACCATCCTCACAAGGTTCAATTGAACTGATTTCGGTTCATCACCGTTTCATTCATTTCAACTATTCAGATTATACTACCAAACGGTGTTTTGCTGTTCTGGTAGTTTATGCTCCACCGGATGAGCGTCGGAAGCTAGAATTTTGGGAAAGGATCTCCCTTTATATTCAATCTCTTATGATTCCTTTCTGTATCATGGGGGATCTGAACGAATTCGCTTCACCAGCTGATAAACTAGGCGACGCTTACCCGTCACCGGCACATTTCACACGCTTACTAGATTTGAAAAATAAACTATCTCTCCTAGAAGTACCATCTAACGGTGGGCAATTTACTTGGCAACGTAAATCCAAAGATGTGGTCGTTTGTCTGGAAAAACTTGACCGCCTTCTTATCCATACGGACATGTCTACTATATTCGATTCACTGCGTACTCAGATTCATCCTTTTACTAGATCTGACCATGCTCCAATCTCCACGGACTTTCGTCACAACATTCAGCCTAGAAATAGGCCGTTCAAGTTCGAACTGGCTTGGGCCTCAAGGACTGACTACAGAAATTTAGTTACGCAAGCTTGGAGAACGAACCCTCAAGGCTCACTAATGTTTAAATTGCTTCAGAAAGCAAAAATTCTTAAAAAAACTATCCAAAAAATGGCATAAGAATACTGTACGTAACATCCATAACCAAATTCTTGTAACAGTTCTAAAGCTTCTGCAGCTTCAAACTTCTCTTATCTCAAATTTCAATCAAAAAGATGTTCAGATTCTAAAACAATTACTCAACAAAAGGGAACGTATGCTCGACTTTCACCGTCGTTACTGGAGCCAGCGGGCTAAAGTGAAACATACAAAGCTTAATGACTCCAACTCGGGTTATTTCCACAAGATCGCAACTGCAGAAAGATGATAAAGTCTATCCTATTTCCAAATGGGGAGTCCACAGCGGACTTTCAAACAACCCAACAAGAATTTGTGCATGATTTCAAATCCCGCTTCAGAGCATCACCGACCAATGGATTAGACCTGTTACCAGATTTAGAGGTCACCCCACCATTAGTTTCACAAGTAGATAATGATATGCTCAATGCTCCTGTAACAAACAATGAGATTAAGGCGGCTGTCTTTTCTATGAGCCTAGATAAGGCCCCGCGTCCTGATGGTTTCCCAGCTGGTTTTTACCAAAAGTTCTGGCCTACTGTAGGCCCTTCTGTAATAAAAGCGGTCAAAGCATTTTTCAGCAGTGGTAGATTGCTGCGTCAAACAAACCATACTTTCATCACATTACTGCCTAAGTGTGAGGACCCGACCGTAGTAAATCACTATAGGCCTATCAGTTTATGCTCCACTATCTATAAAATCATAGCCAAAGTGATTTCAGCCAGACTTACCAAGATTTTCGACAAATTAATACACTCCGCAGGGAGCTTTCACAAAAGGGGGATCCATCCAGGACAATATTCTGATCGCACACGAGGCTTTGCATTCGTTTCAGCTTAAGAAATGCAAATTGGGCATGGTTGCTCTAAAATTAGATATGGAAAAGGCTTACGATCTGATGTCTCTAAAGTAGCCATGTCTTTATGCATATTTTAGTTCCATATTTTATACATTTTGCATATTTCGGGTTGGGAATATGTCGAATTTATGTAGTATATGCTTATTTGTCAAAAATGGAGATCTACATAAGTTTCTGTTTAATATTGCAGAATATGGAGCCATTTCGGGAGAAAACCAAGAAGCAAGGACGGAGACCCAAGTCTACTCGACATCGACAAACCATAGTCGATCTCAACAAGCCATGCCTAGGCACACCAAGATCGAGGAGGACCATGTCGAGGTGTTGAGGAACACAACAACCCGACTCCAGGGGGTTACTCGAGATCGAAGTGACTACCCGAGATCGAGGAGCTCTAAACACCATGCTTGAAGTCGAAGACAAACTGCTTGAGGATGTCGAGAGACCACCCAACCATGCCCGGACACCTTCCTCAAGATCGAGGAGTGTTTCTCGAGATCGACGAACCCTGTGAACCTGTGTCCGAGCATGTCGACAAGAGTCTACCCGATACACCAAGCCGGCCAAGTCGATGAGCCACCCAACTCGATATCGAGTAAGGGTACTCGAGATCGACGACACCCAGGAGCCCTATCCGAGCCTGTCGAGCACCAGCTAGCCGAGACGCCGAGCCACACCAGTCGACGACACTTCTACTCGAGATCGAGGAAGCATCCAGAAGTCGCGTAACGCGTTTTGATCTATCCTACTCGGATTGGAATTCCTTGGAGCCGAAGGTTGCATAGTTCTATCCGATCTATCAAGATACATCATGGAAGAAGAAGATTTATCCACTTAAGACTTTTAGATATATTTTCCTTATTTAGATTTAATTATGTTGTTGCTTTTATTTATCTCTAATGCTTTTAGATATAGTTTTAGATATAGATAGATATTTCTATCCTTGAATAGCAAGGTTTAGAAGCCTATAAAAAAAGCCCATGGGGTTGATTTCTAAGCATTCAATTCACAAGTAGAGAAGTAGTTCACAGAGAAGTGTAGGAGTTCGAAGGTTTTAGGGTTTTGACATTCAAGGAGAGTTGGATTGCCGGGATTGTAAAGGCTTTGAATTTAGTTTAATGTAGTTAGTTTCTTTTCAATCAATGATGTCTGAGGTTGCGATGAAGTGCGAGTAGTCCACCCACTTCTAGGGTTGGGGCGAGCCCGACGATAGCCATGCGTGTTTGAGGTAAAGATCCGACTTTTATCGTGTTTTGAGCATCTACTACTTGTTATGTGTTTATTACCCATCTAATGGAGGTCCATGCTAACAACTTGGATTGTAAACATAAAATTAGTAGAGACAATTAGGGTTTCTTGAAAGAGTTATCTAATTGTTGGAAAAGGCGAAAACTTAGTCCTTTGATGCAATTCACATGATTATCTATTTTATTCCTGCCTTATGCATGCTTGGTTATCGTTGTTGCAAACCCCAATCTTGGAAGTCTTTTACATACAGTTTAGTTCGAAATCCCAAAGCACTTGTCTTTACTTTATTTTCGTTTTAGTTTTCTGTCTTCCTTGAGATCGACTAGCACTCCTCGATCTCGAGTTACTGATTCTCGATCCAGCATCGCCGTAGCTCCTGTGTGCAGGTGCTCGACAACCAGACAACTCGACGTCGACATGCTTCCTCGATCTCGAGTAGAGCTTTGTCGAGATTGACCAACCCCTGTGCTTGCTGCTGTGCTGTGCTCGACTGGTCCGATCTTCTATCGACTAACCCAAGTCGAGATCGAGGACTCCTGTTGTCGACTTCTGTGAGATTTCTCTGCTGCCTAGGATCCGCTGACACGCTTCCTTGTGGATCGATCCTAACTTTCCACTACTGCATCGGGAGGAAATCTTGTAATTATTTGCGTGGGCAGAATCTGGTTTGATTTATATTTTATATTTTAAACTCGATTTCCTCCTACAACAAATTGGCGCCGTTGCCGAGGAAGCTATCATTCGCGCCTTAGGTAGTTGAATCTCACGTCTACTTTGAGTTACTTTTCAGGTGTATGCGCCGTTTTGGTGAACCACCTAAGTTTGACGGCTTAGACGAACCAGAACGCCTTCTACACATCAGAGCTAAACTACAAAGAGCCATGGCGGCTGCTGAGACGCAAGAACAGCTGATTGTAAGGCTTACAAGGGAACTAGCCACAAAAGATACTGCTATCGCCGCTGAGAAAGCAGCAAGGGAGCAAACAGAAGCTGAGCTTGCCCAGTTCCTAACCACTGCAGAGGATTTTATGCATCCAACGCTCGTCGTGCCTGAATCGGCGATTCTAATCCCTGATAACTCTTTTGAAATTCGCACTCAATTTCTTATAGAGGTTAAAAATAATGCTTTTTATGGCAAATTTAATGAGTGTCCTCTTGAACATATTACCAAATTTTCTGACATGTGATGTACTCTTGCTGAAGGTACAACTCTGGAATATGTCAAGATGAAGGCTTTTCGTTGGTCTCTCGCTGGGCCTGCACTGAAGTGGCTTGAAGGGCTAAAACCAAGATCACTCACAACATGGGCCCAAGTAGAGCAAGAATTTCTGAATAAATTCTTCCCACCTGCCAAGACAGCACTCATCCGCCAGAAAATCACTGCCTTCAAACAGAAGCCTGGGGAACCGTTAGCAAAGGCATGGGAATGCTACAAAGAACTGATGCGATCTTGCCCTACCCATGGACAACCACCCTACTCATATCCTTCAGGAGCTGGATAAGGTGTACCGATAATTCTTTTGGAACAAAACCTCCAAAGAACCACCACTTATTAGCTGGGACAAGATCTGTTCGGACACTTTGAAGGGTGGCTTGGGAATTCATAAGGCGGAGTCTATGAATATAGCTCTGCAGATGAAGCTCCTATGGAAAATTATTTCGGAACTGGATAACATATGGGTACGTGTTATATCACAAAAATATCTCAAAGGCAGCAACATCGCCGATTATAACAAGAAGGGGAACACCTCGTGGCAATGGTCCCGCCTCATGTCCATCCGACATCTTTTTCTTCTGCCTCTACAGTGGAGAGTCAGAAACGGAGAAACAATAAAGTTTTGGTCCCATAACTGGGCCTTCCAGGAGCCTTTGACTTCTAAAACAGTTAGCCCAGTACCGGATGATCTTAAAGGAATTTCAGTGGATCACTTCATCACCAACCGACAATGGAACAAATCTCTCTTGTACGATTCCTTAACAAATGTTTTGAACACAGATGTTATCGATCACATCATTGGCATAACTCTACCAAACAATCCTATCACGGATCGTCTCTATTGGGGACCCAGTAAGAACGGATGGTTCTCTACTGCCTCGACCAACTTCTTTCTATCAAAAGACGTCGTGCTGCCGGATTTCGATTGCGATTGGATCTGGCATCTGGATGTGCCCCCCAAAGTTCGTCACTTCTTGTGGAAAATATCTCGTGATGGTCTTCCGACTAAAATCAGATTACTAAAATCGCATGTGGTTGTACCTGCTGGATGTGCGTTCTTTGGTAACACAAACGAATCAGGTGATCACTTTCTTTTCTATTGTCCCATGGCCACAGATCTGTTAAAAGCTCCGCGGATTCGCATTCCGGGGTATATTACGGCCGCTGTGGGTATGGGCGAGATGATCCCGCTAAATGAAATAAAATGTGCTCTTGAAAACAACAAGTTCGCTGTATTAGCCTCAACTTGGTGGGCTCTTTGGTGTTTTCGAAACCAACTTGTCTTTGATCACACAAACTCTGTTACTCTCAATGAAATTTTGTTGTTCCACAACACTACGATACACTGTTGGAAACAGTCAAAGATTTTAGAGGACGATACGTCTCAACCGCTAAACACCAACCCTAGGCAGTTTAACAAAAATCAGTCCTTCGGGAACAGGGGTACGACTTCACTTGCTCGGGCTCTGGAGCGGTCTGGTAAGTGGGATAAACCCCCACCAAACAGCTATAAGCTAAACTTTGATGGTTCGGTTCTACCAAGTGGCACATCGTCTTATGGGTTTGTCATTCGAGATTCTGCTGGCACAGTCGTCTCTACTGGCAGGTGTGTATGCACTCATGTTTGAGTAATCTACGCCGAAAACCTAGGACTCAGAATGGGGTTGCTACGAGCTAAGGAGCTACAGCTTTCGAACCTTCTGATCGAAGGAGATAACTTAATAGTGATTAAAGCTCTACTAGGGGATTGGAAATGCCCCTGCAGGACAATAGAGATGCTACAAGCAGATATTCTGTCTGAAATCTCATCCTTTACTTATGTTGCTATTCGTCATATTTTCAGCGAATCAAATGCGGTGGCCGACTACCTTGCTCGTAGTGCACATGCATCCCCTGCCGACGTCAGCTGTGAGGATGATCCAGAACTACTTGTTCTCGTCCGGAAGGATGCGCTAGGAAGAGCCTCTGCTGCGGCCGACCTGGCCTAATTTTTATATTGCGTCAGAGAGAGAGAGAGAGAGAGAGAGAGAGAGAGAGAGATTCTGCTCGTCCGACCCCGAATCCTGACAACCTATCCCGAAAATCCGAATCGAAAATTCAAATCATTTCAAAACGACTCACGAGACTCTAAGTTTTCAAATTCGAAACTCGATAGCAGAAATATAATTCGACAAATCTTAAATTCAAAGTGAGGCCGGAATTATTTCAAAGGATTTCCAAAAATAGCAAGTTGCTTGATTACGGTTTTCCGAAAGCTTTTCAAATTCTGCAATTAAATAATAATTAAAATTTCCGGTCTTTACAAAATACCCCGATTGTATTTTTCCATTTTATGAAGTCACTTTGTAAGAGATTATGTAAATTAATAAAAACGTCGGGGATGAAGTTTTATAGTGAAATTTTTTTACGAAGTCTTATCAAGTTTGGATATTTAAGACATGCTTAGGAATTAATAAGTTGGTAAAATATTACAAAGTGGTAGAGTGAAAGATTAATGAAATATATATTTATAAGGAGGACAAAATATGTAAACTTATTTAAGGCAAAATAATTTTTGCAATTATTATATAAAGTGGATCAATATCAAAGTGTGCACATACGGATTAACTTGAGGTAAGTTGAAGACCTTGTTGTGTGACATCTGGCCTCTCACGGTCTTTGTTCCAATGGGATGAAATCCAATATAAATACTTCGTAGGAGAGCTAATTCGTTTTCACATTTCCCACCCAATATATCTCATTCACATATAGATCGGTATACGGTACAAGATCCAACTACGCGTGCAAAAGGGCACGTCGGCAAGGACATGCACAACTTTTGCACGTCCTTGACTACGTGCATAGTTGCACGTCGTTACACACGTGCACTGTTGCACTTACAAACTCAGTGTACTTTTGACGCAAAAGTGCATATTTGAAGTGAAAAGCCGGATAGCCAGAATCCACATCCCCCAAAACAAATTTCGACATAGTTCGATATAGGAGTGATAGTTAGTGTCGCTATGGATGAATCGTAACAAGATCATTGTCTCCAAGTTTTCCAGACTGATCTGCATCTGACCCAGAAACAAATACGTTCCGCATAGTTCACTATATATACCTTATGTCGAACGTTTTGTTTATATGTTGACTCTCGTGATTACGATTTCCAGATTTTACACATGAGTTCTCGGACCCAAGGACTTGGAATGGACGTAACGAAATGGTTACGCATTTCAAGGACTTGGGTATGAAACACTGCATATTTTAGTAATCAAGTAGTCATGGACGGAGGCGTCAAACCGTCCATGCGGGGTTCGCCTTGTTTGCGAGCAATACGGGGAGTACCGATCACACGGGAGGAAGCTCCGAAGCACGCAATCGAAGATAAACGGTTGTCCCTTCTCTCTACACGGGCACGAAGGCTCGTCGGGTCAGTGGGTTATGACTGTAATCCACGGTGTTCATAACCACCGGCTTCCCACGATGTTGAAGGGTCACGCGTACGTCGGATGGATGACAAATGGAGAGAAGAAGATGTCTAGGTGGATGAAGGACATTGATACTCCTTCAAAAGTCATTGGATACGGATTGAGGCAGTTGGATGACAACAACGTCACGTCATCGCGTTCCTTTACCAATGCGCTCAACAAGATGGCCACCAAAGAAAGGGGGAGTCGGACGATGACCCAAGATACTCTGCATCATCTACGGGAAAGAGGTTACTACTACGAGTTCAGACGACATCCAGATGACAACGACGTCTTGAGCGACCTCTTCCTAGCGCACCCTGACGCGATACGGCTACTTCGAAGGTTCCATTACGTCATCATATTGGACAACACGTACAAAACAAATGCGTAAGTCAATCAACTACGATTACATTATTACATATGTAGCCAATTATAAAGTACTGCGCATGTAACAAATTTACACTTGCAGATATGGGATTCCATTGTGCGAGGTGGTTGGATTCACACCCTCAGGCCATAATTATTGCATCGCCTATGCTTTCATGTCGCACGAGAACGAAGATATGTATGCTTGGGTGTTGCGTCAACTTCATATCTTGCTTGGAACTATTCAGCCTCAAGCTATTATGACTGATCGAGAACTAGATCTCTTGGTGATGTATAGCAATCGGCTAGGCCGGCCAACTGCTAAACTAAAGCGTCGATCTTGCTTAGCTCCTTGTATTTCTTGACGATTTGACACAAATTAACTAACTAATTATTAACTAAATAAAAACCAAAATTCTTAACTTAAGAAATTCTAACAATTAAAAGTACGGCAAATTATAAACTACTAACTAAACTTAAGCTTAAACTAAACAAATTAGCAAGTAACAGTGAATGAATGCAAACGAAGCGAAGGTGCGGGGACTCGCTAGGCCGGCTCCGAGTTCGCTGGGCACGAGTACGGGAGCGCAGAAGGCAGGCTCCTCAGGGCGCTGGTGTGTGACGGTGATCGACGACGAGGGCGATGCCGAGGAAGCTTCGCAGGGAGCGAGCGCGAGGACGAGACAGCGAGGGCGCTCGATCGACTGGTCCGTGCACAAGCGCAAGGGCGCGAGCGCCTAGCGCGGGCGACTGGACCTGCTTCCGCCAAGCGCCTAGCTGTCCGGTGGCGACGGGGCTGGTTCGGTGTTATTGAGCCACGGTGCCGGTGATGGTGATTGTGAAGAACAAAAAGGGCTAGTGACGGAGGTTGAAGATGGTGATGTTGGTGATGAACGAAGGTGATGATGATTGTAATTGGATGAAGAACATATAACACAAAAGGCTTTTTGAGATTGATAATCGAGAACCCTTTAATTAATAGAGGGGTTTCTCAATTCTATTCAATCTAATAGAACTACAATGTTTAAATAGAAAACCTAAGAACCAATTCTACCGTGCAAGATAGAATTTAGGTTGATAAAGATAGAATTTTAATCATAAAGATAAATAAACCTAGAAGATAAAACTTAATCTAAAATTCTAATATATGAAATAATAAAATATGATAATTAAGAAATATAAATAATAAAATAATTAACGCAGTTTCTTTAACGACTCCCAAGGTGAAGCCTTCTTCTTCCGCTTGAGGATGACATCATTCTCTTCCATTTGAAATCGACTCGTCCTCGAGTCGTCGCCTGGATCAAGATCGTTGTTTGACCCACAGAAGGCCATCTTGACCCGCATCATTCTCCCCCTCTTATCTTCGATTCGTCCTCGAATCGAGTCAGCAAAGATCAGCGAGGAAGGAGCAACAACCTTCGAAGAAGATGACGGAGGAACGGGTGGAATAGGTGCCAGGAGAGTTCGAGGTATAGGAACCCCAAAAACAACCCCTTCATGTGTGATCGTTGAACAGACTTGTTCTTCAATAAGTATAGGATCAATGAGCACACAAATCTCAGCAACTGGAACTTCATGAACATGCCCAAGAGGTACAATCGCTAACTCTTGAGACACGTCATCAAGTACCCCATCCTCGTCAACGGAATCAACATGCTCCACCTCATGCACAACACTGCAGTCGACTTTAAGTACAGATTCGGAGGTCTTCCCGGAGGGGTCTGACAGCGTGTGACCCACCGTTGGAAAGCTCGTCGAGTCAGCTTCGCAACAAGACTGAGTTGACTCAATTCCGATGTCGGAGTCAACGGGAATCTGCGAAACAAGTTCAGTGCACTGTGCTGAATCCGTGGCAACGATTTCAACAAAAGGCTCCTTCACGCCCTTCTTCAACATGACCATCCATTCCATCTTCACGGCCTCTTTGCTCACGGCCTCTTTGCATATAGCCATTAATCTGGCATCTTGGTTGGCTCTACGTTGTGCCTCTTCCTCTTCGAACTTCGCATGTGATCTGGCATAATAGACATCTAGTTCGGCTTGAAGTTGTTGTCGTTTCTCCTCCTCAATTGCGGCTTGACGTTGACGCTCAAGGAGTTGTTGTTGTTGTCGATGGGTCTCTTCTTGCCTTTGAAGCCAAAGGTGATACCTTTGAGCCTCTCGTTGTCGCTCTAAAGCTTGTTGTTGTCGCAAAGCTCGTCTCTACAACTCTCGTCGGTGTCGTTGTTGTACACCCCATGGATCGGGATCATCATCCCAGTCGCCTCCCCAGATTTCGCAAATCATATCAAATCAAAACATCAGTAATATCAACGAAACAAAGAGCGTAGCATAACCCGTCTCTGAATACCAATTGATATATATAGCAATCGGCTAGGCCGGCCAACTGCTAAACTAAAGTGTCGATCTTGCTTAGCTCCTTGTATTTCTTGACGATTTGATACAAATTAACTAACTAATTATTAACTAAATAAAAACCAAAATTCTTAACTTAAGAAATTCTAACAATTAAAAGTACGGCAAATTATAAACTACTAACTAAACTTAAGCTTAAACTAAACAAATTAGCAAGTAACAGTGAATGAATGCAAAGAAGCGAAGGTGCGGGGACTCGCTAGGCCGGCTCCGAGTTCGCTGGGCACGAGTACGGGAGCGCAGGAGGCAGGCTCCTCAGGGCGCTGGTGTGTGACGGTGATCGACGACGAGGGCGATGCCGAGGAAGCTTCGCAGGGAGCGAGCGCGAGGACGAGACAGCGAGGGCGCTCGATCGACTGGTCCGTGCACAAGCGCAAGGGCGCGAGCGCCTAGCGCGGGCGACTGGACCTGCTTCCGCCAAGCGCCTAGCTGTCCGGTGGCGACGGGGCTGGTTCGGTGTTATTGAGCCACGGTGCCGGTGATGGTGATTGTGAAGAACAAAAAGGGCTAGTGACGGAGGTTGAAGATGGTGATGTTGGTGATGAACGAAGGTGATGATGATTGTAATTGGATGAAGAACATATAACACAAAAGGCTTTTTGAGATTGATAATCGAGAACCCTTTAATTAATAGAGGGGTTTCTCAATTCTATTCAATCTAATAGAACTACAATGTTTAAATAGAAAACCTAAGAACCAATTCTACCGTGCAAGATAGAATTTAGGTTGATAAAGATAGAATTTTAATCATAAAGATAAATAAACCTAGAAGATAAAACTTAATCTAAAATTCTAATATATGAAATAATAAAATATGATAATTAAGAAATATAAATAATAAAATAATTAACGCAGTTTCTTTAACGACTCCCAAGGTGGAGCCTTCTTCTTCCGCTTGAGGATGACATCACTTGGCAGCACTAAATGTTGTCTTTCCCAATGTGCAACATCTCCTTTGCTAGTTACATGTCATGAGAAAATGTGAGGAAGCTGCACTAAAAATCACAAAGAATTTAAGCTACGCTGGCATCTTCAAGGGCAACTGTTGGGGGTTGTTTCAATCGAAGACGAAAGAATCATTCCACCGACGTTGTCGGGCGCTACACGAGAGATGGTGCCCATTCCCAGGTGTGATGGCATATTTAGAGTTGGTGTGGCTTCCATACAGAAGGAACCTCGTACGATGCTATACAGATAATGTTCTACATTTCGGCACGCGTACAACAAAAAGGTACACCGTCCTTCCTATATCCCATTTTTATATATTATGTCATCAAACATTTAGTGATATGAACTTCAATGTTTACGTGGAACCGTGTACAGAGTTGAGGGTCAACACAAGGTTCTAAAAGAGGCACTTCACTCATTGATCGGTGACTTCTGCGTCGTGGTAGATGCAATCCATAGAGTCAATGATTGACAACTGCTTTAGAGATCGACCGCTTCAAATGGCCAACGAGGGCGCATAAATTCAACCTTTTTATTCAGGTAAAGACTTTAATCTTCAAAAAGTGCTTCGACTATCTGTACAAGTTGTGGGAGGATGTCGTAAACCAAAACATTCCTCCAGAATGCGCGGACCGACATTGGAGAGTTTGTTACGGGATTCTTTGTGTCCATGAGATTCAGGCATACTTCAGTTCCGGTACTCCGATACCCACCGGGGACATCCACCCGTTCTGAATGGATTTGTCATGGACTGACATCGACGACACCCCACTCCCGTATGAACTATCATCTTCATACATGGCTTCCAACAACGCATGCGACGATGACCTTCACCCACCCTCATTTTTAAGCATCCGATCGAAAGGGAGGCCTCGGGGGTCGAGGAATGCCTGCAGAACCAATCCGTTGTGATACGAGGAGTCCAGGGAAAATTTTGAGATAGAAGAAGCACATGCTGCTCGACATCATCCACAAGCTATTACCGCTCGACGTGGACGTGATGATGTTTTCGGAGGGTTTAACTGGGGTCGAAACAACGTTGATCCCTTCATGCTTGGACATATTCAAGGTGTCAGGGACACTATTGGAGATGGTCATTGTGGCTACCGTGGTTTGGCGTCATTGACATCACCGATCGGTGAGTCGGATTTCCCAAAACTGAAAAACGTTATTATGTAATCACTTGGAGGATCACGCAGATCTCTACGTCGGTTGTTATATGGGAGGGTACACATTACAGCAGTTCATCGACAACCAGAGATGGGCGGGACCTGTGCATGTTGATAGGAGATGTTGGATAGAGCTACCCATCATGAGTTTAGTATTTGCAACGGTATATCAGATTCCTCTCGTCGTCCTAGTTTGGCATCATCCATTCACATGTCTCCCCATGTCCTCACCGACACTCGGTAACAACCCTTAATCAGCAACCCTGTGTTTAGCCTGCATTGGAAACCAAGACCATTTTGCCGCGGTACGACTTCAAACGTCTTATATTACATATTCTTACTTTTCATCTATATTTTAATACTCTAACTCTAATTTTCTGTTCTCATAAGTCTGGTTGCGCCCTAATGCTCCTATTCCGCCGCCTGCGCCAGAATGGGTTGCACATCATCAACCGAGCGTCGATGGATGGGATGCTCCTTTTCAAGCTCAGTTTGACAGATTTCGAGCCTTCCATGTCGATGTCGGTCGCCCTTTACACTTTGTCTAGATTTTATTCCACGAGTATATTACAATTATCGATGTAAACTTCTTTTTTTCCCGTATCTTGTACTATTATTCGCATATTATCCGAATGAAAACATTTGCAATTATTGATTTTTATTCCACAAACATCTCTCTAAACCTTAAACCCTAAACCCTTGATTTTTATTCTATAAACATCTATACCCTAAACCCAACCCTAAGCCCTCAACCCTAATCGGACAAGTTGCACGTCATTGACTACGTGCATTCTTGCACGTCGTTGACTACGTGCAGACTTGCACGTCATTAGTCACGTGCAATCACGTTGCTTTTAACGTGCAGGCCGACGTGCACTACGGTCCCACCCAACACATTTCCACGTTAATAACGACGTGCAAGTTCTTAATTACCATTTGCAGTGTATCTAACAAGACCATTTGTTCATTTACAACTTCATGCCTTTCATTTAAATAGATACCGTTTATTTTTATCAAACATGCCTATTCTTGAAAATAAATTACAAAATCCATTTATTCTTGTAATTTATTTATGATTGAACTCTAAGGCATGTTTATAAACTTGGGCTATGTTAATTGTTAAATTGCATGAAATGCCCAAAATTCCATTATAGCATGAACGGTTCTTAATTCTTTCATGCTAAGTTATAAGTATGTGATATTAAGATTTTCTTGAAATATCCATACTAGTCATTTTGTTTACTTCATTCACTTAAATGTTCTAAAGTGGATAAAAATGAGTTGATCACCGAGACGTGAACCTGTGATTTTAATTATGAATAGTATGTGATGTGTTTATAAATAAAAATTATTATAAAATGGTAAAGCCTAGTCAAGGTTGTGTAAGTCTTGCTCTATAAACATTTCATTAAATGCGCATTCGAACTGCAAATTTCTCGAATGGATACAGTTTGCCCCAGTGGGGTAATCTAGGCCGTCTTACCACATTATGGTAGAGGCCAGTACCACGTGCTCTAAATGAAATATTTTATATCCTCAATTTGTATAAGTGGTATATATATATAGCGGTGATCACTATTCTTTTCCGATATCATTTTCCATCCTTTTTGGAAATATGATTTAATATTCTTGTATTATCCGATTCCTATTTCTTTTAAGCGTCAGAGATCCACATAAATTAATCAAGTTCTCTTCCTTGTCATTTGCTAGTTCTTCACCGAACTAACTGACCATGTTGTGGAATGGTTGGTTGGTGTGCTTCGCCTACATGCGATGTACATGAGACTAAACTTTGCAGGTTATGCGAAAAAGCCTTGAGGAGTTGAAGTTGAAGGAATAAAGATTTTCAAACCTTTTATTTTATGATTACGTCTTTCTGTAAAAGAGTTTGCTGGTTTAATTTAGTTTCTTTTGATGGAAATGATGGACGCGGATATATGTAAGGTTTGAAGTAATAACAGTTACTTTGTAATAAAAATAATTTATTTATTCTTTTCTAATATCATTCTTTTAAATTATTTATTTATTTATTTATCATCTTGTTTATGAGAGCATGGTTGCATGCCCCTATAAGCCTAAGGTAATTATCAAGACATTAAAGTCTGAATAATTACTGGTGCTGCAACATCCCTTTTAAGAAGGGGGTGTTACAATTCCAACATAGAAGACCAGAAAAACAAATGTTTTCCAGGGTTAAGTCCTACGAGAACAACGAATCCTATAACAAAAATCGAAGGTTGTGTTGTTCGAATTGGTTGAAGACAAAGAAAGGTTCGGGATCCCTAACTATAAGTTTGCAAAAATCCTAAGAAAATAGAGTTTAATGTACGAAAAGTGGGTTGCAATAGAAAGGGTTTCAAGCTCCATAGCAGAGAGCTAAACGCTGACGCCCAACGCTTGGTGGCGCAAGCACACCTCCGAGTGCTCCGATGGAACACCGGGAAGCGGCGGAGCAACCACCAAAGGGCGCGATTGGCCGATCGGAGAGTTCATGCCCCGAAGGGATTTTGCCAAACTTTATCTCTGTAGAAAACCAGAGAGAGGAGAGAGCTTTTTTTTATATACAAATTTTCTTTACTTTATTTTTAGATGATTGGGCCAAATTCCTTTCTTTTAAATAAATGGTAGGACCGGGTTGAAATAAATTGATGGGTTTTAACTTTAGGCCACTAATTTATAACCTCACAGTATATTAACTTATTATATGAATTTATTTTATTTGTTATGAATTATGATTGATTTATTATGATGATAAATATTAATTTATGATGTTCATTTATTATAGGAAATTATTATATTTCATTATTCTATTTTTTTATTGAAATATCATATTACTTAATATACAATCACGCAATTAGGAGTTTGACAATTAGAAGTAATTATAGAGTTGATGACTCTAACCAACCTTAAAATGTGACCGATTATGTTATTTGATAAATGAGTTGTGTAAGTGTTTTAGCAAGGCATGTTTCAAAAAGATGTTGAAGTGTTTTGGAAATCCTTGAACGAGCGATAAAGAGAATGGTTGAGAGATTTGTTGAGGCTGTGATATGATGATGAATTTCTTTTGACTTGTATAATTGTGCTAAAGCAGTATAATGAGACATGTATGCATTAGAATTTAGCCTTATATTGGTATTCTTTATATGGTAGGAGGTTTGTGATCTGCTTCTAAAATCTGGACTTGCTTGTTTGATTTCTCTTTTTAGATTGCTTCCGGAGTTCTACCACCATGTAGAACTTACTCATTTCATCGGGTCTTGAATATGATCTAGCAGTCAAAATTTATATAAAAATAACAAATCTGCCTGGACCTCATCTAGACCCTAGCCAAATCCGTCTAGACCGTTGACCTTACCCTACCACTAAGCATCCGCCAAGCACACTCTTATTAAACAACTTGACAGATTTTATCTTATTATTAATCAGTAAATTGTCTAGCTAATAAACTCACTCAACCCCATATCATCAACCCATATCGTTATCATACTGCTTGCAGTCGAACACAACATAGAAATTGATGGTAAGGACATCTCGAATGATGAGATTAATGGATCAAAGGTGGACAAGGGAACTGAGCCACTCTCCTTGGACCTAGACAATGATGAGGGTAACTTCGATTATGAGGAGCTCTTTGAGGATGACCTAGCTGATCCGTTGGGTGGGTTCTCCTAGAAAGAGTTTGAGGATTTCCTCAAGGATTTTCCCACCTTAGTTGAATTCATCCTCCCTGATCAAGGCAACCTGATAGCTCTTGCTAAATCCCTCAACATTGCACCATCTACCTCCATTACCTCTCCAACAATTGTGGGGAAACTAGGGAATCTTTGGATGACAACCACATCAAATTTTGAGTCCGAAAAAAGGAAAAGTGGCCTAGAAGACCTTGATACTGCCTCATCTGACCTGAAGGGATGTAGTGGAAAGAAGCCTCGCTCCAATGGATAAGTAATCTTGTGTCCTTGAAAGAAGTGGGAAGATGGTGAAGATGCCACCTAGGTTAACTTATGAAATAAAACTACTAATCACATTTTGTGATGTAAATAGACTGGGTAGAAGCACTAACTAGTTGTTAGCCCTGATGGTTTAATCACGATCATACTATTTTGTATGAACTTTCTGTTGTATAATGTATATGTCTCGAAATGCTATCGTAAATAAATCAGTGACACTCTAGAAGCTACAAATGCAGTGAAAAATATGGTCTCTTTTGAAGTATTAGAAAAAACTAAAATACTATAATCTTAAAATATACTCCGTATTCCGTAACATATTACATGGACATCAGAAGTGAAGCCATATATGAACCGCAAGTGTAAAATGTTTTCTAAAAGTTTCAATTCCAAGCTGCAGATATCATTATTGGAAAGTTTTCAAAACTCTGTGCTATAACTTATCAATTCATTTGATAACCGCCTTTTCAGTATGGATTCGATCCCATTCTTCACCTACATAAAAAAAGCGGTAACATTCAAATCAAACTTGTTTTATAAATATATAATTCTAAATTCATTATTTGATATTTTTAATTTATCTCTACAAGATACACCAAAAAACAATAAAATAAAACATCCCACCTTTAATCAAACGACCGAGTTCACCATCTTAAACAAGTTGTTCATTAATGAAATTGTGAACTTCCAAAGAGTTTCCACTGGATGTATTCGAATAAATTCATATCTATCTATCTATCTATATATCTATATGTCTATATACTAAAACCGATGCATTGGTAGGCCTACGTGGCGGTGTGTGAGTGCATCTGCTTACGTGGCGGCACGTGAGTGCATCTCGCAAAACTTTCTCCCATCAAAAAGAAAATCTAATAAAAATAATAAGTAATTGCCATATAATTGAATAGATGGAATATCTTATAAAAGAGTAAATAGATGGAATATCTTATATCAATATAATTAAACGCAATAATAGGAATAAATATGACATATACAAATTGCCATATAAGTGTATCTCCATCTGGATTATAAATAATCTATCTAATGGACTGTAACGGCCCGGGATTATGATTCCCGGGTTACGTTTCGAGGGATTAAACTCCTCGTTAGGATCTTGCGCCCCGAGTACAGGTTGAAGGTTTGAAATTCTGTCCTAACATTTTAAAGTGGGATTTCATACCCAAAATTCGAAGGGATCGTTGGAATCCCCGGGGAAGTCCCCTGTACCTGTCATAAGTCTAAGCGTGAAAAACTAGAAAACATGCAAATATCAGAATCAATGTGTAATACAAGAGGGTGCCACGGCAGAGCCGGGTCAAAACCAAATCAATAAGCATATTTATCAAAATATAAGGTTAGACCATTTCTTTTCAATCGCCTAAGAGAGTTCCCACGTCATGGAAGCAAGGAATAATCATGCTGCAAAATAAACCTAAAAAAAATGTATGCGGGGCGGTGTCAGATCGAAGCCCTACGCAAAGTAATCCCAAACCAGCAGACACATACACACGCTAGTCCTAATAAAGATGCTTCTAGATGCAAGGCGAAATATTAACACACTAACATGCTCCTAAGATCAAGTGCATAAATATAATAAGGCCTTAGCACCGAATACCAAGTGGTATATCCCTCTCCTACCTCCACCCCCTTCCGATAGGGTGGAGACTGGCCAGCTCGTGAATGCATTCCATTATAATCGGGAGGCACGCATGCTCAACCCGCTCCACAATAAAGCCCGCAAGCATCTCATAATATAAGGAAGTTTCATGACTCGATTGACTCAGGACGGGACCCGATGGGACTAGGTCGTCCTATGACCCTAGCAATGACTCTAGTTACTTCACAGATAACGGCCGTTCTGTTTACAAAAGCAATGAGTAAACGAATGCTCAATCATGAGTGCAATCCTAGCAGGATACTACATGGCATGCTTTATTATGAATGCAAGCACCTAGTATGCACATGGCTACAAGCAGGGAGATCTCTTTTCGAATCTGAGTGAGCTCATATAGGAACTCACCTGGCTATGCAGAACAACGTAATAGAAGATCCAGCAGACATCATTCATAATCACAAGGTATTACCTAGATACATATCAGCACATATATATAAGTCTACGTCTAATCATTCAATCACACAAGCACATATCATTTAATAGAAGTGACCACACCATAATCATCATTCCATCCACTCAACCATTCATCATTTTACCACATTCCATAAGACCACGTCATACTCGTCATTCCATTCAGCCACATTCATATATCCACAATAATAAATCCGTACAGTCATATATCTCAAAGTTCATCATATTCATCATAGTCATAAATATCCATATCACATAACTCGAGTTCATCATATCATCACATATTAAAAACATAAGTGAACTATACATAAGTCTAACACTTCATCATGCTATTAGTCAATCAATCATGCCATTAGTCCACATCAATCATGATATTAGTCAATCAATCATATCATCATGCTAGTTAGTCATTGATCATATAATTCCCATGTTAATCCCGAAAACCGTTTAGAAACCCGAGTTTACTAGATAGAAATTCCGACCTTGGAAAATGTTCATAAATTTCCTAAAATCCAAGTCTCATAATATCATATTTTTAAATCACCATATCTTGTATTTTAAATCCCAATGGTATTATATAATATTTGAAATACTATTTACATTTAAACATTCTCATAAAATCTTTTCCAATCCTTTAAAAATCCCAACTATTTTTACTTTGTAAAAGTCAGCCCTTATTTTATAAAAATTACAACCCGAATCCCCTTATTTGTTAAATAGCAGAACCGAATGCACCTTTTTACTAAACCCAACTGAATACCCTTAAATAATTAAAAGGCCCAAACCATTTTAGTTTTGAAAACCTAAGTTTTCCGGCCCACCAAATCAGGCCCAAGAACCATTCCATACTTCCATTTCATTTGATCCAAGCTGGGATAAAAAAAAAGAATGGGGACCCACGCCAAGGTGGCAAGTGAGATGGCAATGGATGGGGTCCCACAGCCTCCTTCTTCCTCTCCTATTCGAACACAACAAGGAACAGTGATCGGAAGGAGAGGAGGAAGGGCCACCGGCGGAGACTCTCGGCTCCGACAGTCCAATCCCGACACCAAGGAACAGTGATCGGACAAGGAAATGAGGGAGAGAGATGCTCACCGGGGTTTCGAAGCTTCACCGGAGGATTCGTCGTTGAGGGCTCGATTCGACTTCGTCGGCGTCAGAAATCAACGAGCTTGCCTGGGAAGGAAGGGGAAAGATCTAAAGGTTTCACCTTCATGGAGATTTGAAGTCAAGGGATGGGGAAAAGGATCCTTACCGTACGTTTTGGGTGAAACAAGAGAAATGAGGGGAAATGGCTCGGCGGCGCTCGGACGGATGCACAGGGGTGCTCGGAGCTGTGCTCAGGGGTAACAGAGGAGGATGCCGAGTGGTGGCTCGAGAGGCCCCCAGCTCCGCTTGGGGATGTGCTCGGGTGTTCCCAGGGACACACGGCGATGCGGCTTCGGCGGCTTCGAAACAGGGGACTCGAGGAGTGATTTCGACCGGCGGCTGCTGGTGCTTCGAAAATCAGAGGTGGAGCAAGGCGGGCGGCGCTGCTGGCTTTGAAAATCAGTGGAAAGGAAGCTCCTTAGGGGTTTGTTTGGAAGAGGAAAGAGGGGAAGAAGAGGGAGATGGAGGCAGTGCTTGGAAATGGGTTTTAGGGTGATTTGGGGTTTGAAATGAGTCAACAAGGTCTGAAATGGGGGGAATAGACTGCAGCTTTGAAGGAGAGTTTGTTTGGATTAAATTAAGAGGGAGGGGAGATACTTTTTCTTTGCTGAGGCCACTACTGCCGAACAGAGATGGGGAGGGGTGAGCTTTGCCACCTTGCCAACAAATAGGTGAAACATGAGGGTAAGGTTGGGTGAGGAGGAGGTATGACTTACCAAAAATGTGAGTAGGAAGGTGCTAGAAAATTTCATCCATTTAAAAATCACAAGGGCATCATTTGACTAAGCTTTAGGTAAGCGTGAGAGAAAGAGACAAGAATTGTGGTTCTAAGAGCGGAAATTTGAATTTTATTAAATTTAGAACGAGTTTTACTGGAAATATACGATTAAATTTCATTTTTAATTTCCTTTCTCCAACAATTTAGATTGGAAAATCCGAGCCTTTACATCATCCACCTCTAAAAACAAGTCTCGTCCCCGAGACTAAAACCAAAACAAGATAGGGGATGATATTGGAAATGGGTGAGTCCAAGGACCATTCCATTGATACCGTAAGTGCCTCATAAGTGCCCCTATGAGATTCTCACAGTATCGTCGTAACGGCCATAATATCCCCGATAGGTCGTAGCGAGAGTGTGATATGGGCCCTTACCACATACTTACCCCGACTTTTCGGTTATATCATAACTCAAAAAGCATTATAGCATCTCCACTAGGCCTTAGCAAACAGTCTATAAGGGCCCCTATAAAATGCCTGTATCCACTTCGTGGAGCGTTATAATGCAAGGTCGGGTCGAAAAAGTTTCCAAGGGGATCTTAGTTCGAAAAGGTTTGGTTTCAAAATCATTGAAATTCTCAATCACGTTAAATTTCCCAAAATCCAAGTTAGTTCTCTTTACATCATTCAAAATCCCTTAACCCGATGTTAGTCAAGCAAGCTTCAAATTTCAGGAGGTGGAATCATCCACCTCTAAGGCTAATCCCAATTTTCTTCCTAGTTTCGAAGTCAGAATCAAATTTTATCAATTCGGTTCTAGCACCCTAGCAATTCCAATTCACGACCTCATATAACATATAACAATTGTATAGCATAACAATCGTATCACACATTCATAACCAAGTCACACTCATGTCAAGGATAGTCACATGCCATGACAGATCTAGCATAGCATCGTAAATAGTAAGATTCATCACATCATATGGAAAATTGCACATCAGCACATCATACTTACGCTACTACCAAACATCATCACATTAAAGGCAAACAAGTACCTCCGCACGTTAGCATTTCATCATGTCCAAGGGATAACTATTGTTAATACTAGCAGCTCGCTATTGCCTACGACAATACACCAGGGAATCAACATCGTCTAAAGCATCGAATTAACACAACACTCAGCCTCAAATAAAGCATACACTAGATCACATTCTCAAGAGAATTTGCCTACAACTATCACCCACAATAAGACACGATAACTACTTCATCATCTCTCGCATCAAGATCAACCTCCTCTAGGTCTACTAACTCAATCTGATACTAGTTCTAATTACCATTGCATTCTGCTTACCATACAACATTTCTAGCCTCTTAGTTATCCGCCATTCAAGGTCTACATCCCAAGCCAATTACTAAGCACCCAAGCTCTTATGCTATCAAACCATCTAAGGATAAATCTACTTCAATGACCAATCTCAAGTCCTACATTTCACTCAATCATCTAAAATCATATCCCGAAGTTCTCAATTGCATAATTCTCCTATTCCGACAAGCTTAGCAACTCGACCGATTACGGAACTCCCATAAAGCACACCCTCGTCCTAGGGGTCCTCTACCGATCCCATTCTCACCTTCTAAGAGAAATTCCGAGTCCTCGACTAAACCACCCTCACGATCGATCTAGACGCTTCTCAACAATCCCGCCTACTCTTTCTAGGCTCTCAAGACTCCACTTTACTATTATCCCAGAGGGACATCTCGAATCACCTTGCTAACCTGATCACACTTCCTCACCACCAACTACTCTCTCTAGCCATCCACCTCTAAGAACCCAACTGATACTAACTATCTCACACTTGACACTCCCATCATTATCCTCGGCATCACCAACACAAGCATCCTACCTTGCTAGAATCCACTCAACCGCCTACTCTCGACAACTCTAACGTAGAAAACCGTCTAGTGCTAACTCATAACCACGAATCACCGAGTCCCTGATCACCCGCGTCTATCCTCCATGACTAATCACATATTCTACCTACTTGTCCCATTTCAAATCTCATAAAACCCGAAATAATCATGACTCCTCAAGCCGTCCTACTCGAGATCCTCTTCTCATCATATTCCCAAATTTCCTCATTTCCGCACATTCCCAATTAGCTCCAGTTCACATTTCCTCGAACTCGAAATTTTCTACCGCTTAAGCTCTTATGTACCGATCATCAATTCCACATAATTCGTATGACATCCTCATCTGAATCTCCCAAGTACCGCAATCTTTTCACACCTGCTACAATCCTTCGTCTTCTAGCATTCTCAATACCTTACTGATAATGCATATTTTAGATAGGCATTATAGACATATTTAGTTTAGTTAGGTTGCATTTCTTTCATACTTTGTTGCTAAATTGCATCTTGTGATTATTTTAGAAGAGTTCGGATTCTGCGCAATTTTGTGTTTATCTCGCAGATTGAATCGGAACACATTTGGGAGATGCAATATCTCGAAGAGGAACACAAGACACATGGGAAGGAACAAGGAAGGAAGAAGCAAGACAAGAGGAGAAACCCGCAATGGAAGCCAATTAGCTACGGCAAAGTACCGTGCCGCGGGCGCAGCAGAGGTGAAGCGGCCGCAGCAGAGCCCGCCGCAGCGGGATGTGAAGAAGATACTTGCGGCGGGCGCAGCAGACTTGCGGCGGCCGCCGCAGCTACCGTCAGCGCGCGTCGTTTTGAGAAAAAAACCCTAGATTTCTATTTTGTTTTGGGAGGCCGACTTTGATGTTTAGGAGGCCGACTTTTATGTTATTTTACTTTCACTTTTCATTCTTTTCATACTTCCATTGGACACTTTAGAGATTTTGAGCTATGTCTTCCATGAGGAACTAAACTCATCTATTCTGCCTGCAATTTGAAGCTTTATTCGGATTGATTGTGAGTTTCTAATTCTCGCTCCTGGTTTCCTATTTATGAATGCTTCAACTTCTTTGTGCTTGATTGATTATTGATTTGTTCTGGCCAACTTGTTAGATCAATTCAATCGCTAAGGTTTTGTAGATTCCTGGTTGCGAACCTTAACCTAAGTGGCAAACTTATTCCTTTAGGGCTGGTTGAACTAATTGAATGAGTAGGAAGTTGAATGTGTTGTTAAATCCTTTTTTAGGGACTGCAAATACCTTGGCTAATCTCTGAACTTAAAGCTATCAATTGGGTTAAATCCTTCTTTAGGGACTGTTCGATTGATAAGGGTTTCTAGGACTGGTTGGACTAGTAACTATATTAGGTCGGGACAAGGGCATTCATAGGAAACGTAATAGGACGAGAAGAAGTTACAAGGATCGCTTCAATCCAATAAAGTGGAAAATTGTAGGTGGAATTGCTTCTCTTACTTGTCTAAAACAACTCACTTATTCTGCTTTCGTTACTTTGCTTTGATAAAAGGCAAGACTTTCACACATACAAACCCCCCAATTTGGTTACTTTGATTGACACTTGACTCACACTTGAATCATAAATTTCCCTGTGGGATAGACCTCTTGCTTATTACTATACTAGTTATAGGTTTGAGTTTACTTTGGCGGATCAACGACAGGTTTCCCCTCCGTCAAATTTGGCGCCATTGCCGGGGAATTTTATTTAATTCTTGTGTGTTTTTAGTGTTGATCTTGGTGTGGACCATCTTATAGGGTCCATACCTGTGCTACTAATTCTTCTCTGTAGAAAGCATTGCAGAGATGGCGAACGACGCAAATCGTACTCTAAAGGAGCTTTCTGCTCTTGATCTGGCACATCAACCCCTGACAATCCAATTTCCTGCGCTAGCAGAAGGAGTCAACTTTGAGTTGAAGTCTGGGGTAGTTCATCTTCTACCCAAATTCCATGGGTTGAGTGGGGAGGACCCCCACAAGCATCTGTCTGAATTCCATAGGGTGGTTGTTGGGATGAAACTAGAGAACGTAACTGAAGAGCAAATCAAGCTGAGAGCTTTTCCCTTCTCTTTGAAGGATGAGGCAAATGAATGGTTCTTCTATCTACCACCTGACTCTATTTCTACTTGGGCTGAGATGAAGAGAGTCTTTCTAGAGATGTACTTCCCTGCAACAAAGCTCAATGCTTTGAAAAGGTCAATCAGTAGCATTGAGCAGTACGCGACGGAGTCGATACATGAGTACTTTGAGCGCTTCAAGAAACTCTGCGCCAGGTGCCCATGCCATGGGTACTCTAAAAAGGATCTAGTGCTCTTTCTCTTTAATGGTTTAACTGATATGGAGCGCAAAACAGTGAATTCTGCTTGTGGAGGAAACATGTTGAACAAGACGCCTGCCGCAGCTTGGGATGTGTTTAAGGAGCTATCTGAGGGCTCAAGACAGTTCAATAAAAGCCCTCGTGCTAGGGGTGTACTTGTTGTTGATGCTCCTGTGGCTGCACTTCAGACTGACATGGCAGAGGTGAAGGAGATGATGAAACAATTGGTCATTGAAAGAACTCCTCAACAACTGAAGGCATGTGGTCTTTGCAATCAATACACTCATCCTATGGATATGTGCCCACTTCTACAAGATCCTAATTTTGATTTGAATGCCATTGGGAATTTCACTCAACAAAGGCCTAGGCAAGACAATTATGGGAATCCTGGGTATTTCAACAACAACAGTTACAACAGAGGCTATCAGCAAGGCTATGAGAACTACCAAGCCTCTTTCAATCAGCAAGGGGGGCAACAAGAAAGACCCCACCAACAATTTGAACCTCGACAGGGAGGCCAGTCACACTCCAATGAGGCTATTGAGGATCCAATACAGAAATTGTCGCGGTTGGTCTTGAAGGTTGAGAAACAACAATCAGACCGGATCACAAATTTGGAGAATCAACTGAGTCAGCTCATTCAGGTCTTAAGTGCGAAGGAGGCAAACGATTCAGGGAAGCTTCCATCGCAAACGGTTGAGAATCCTAAGGAGAATGTCAGTGCAATAACGCTTAGGAGTGGCAAGGAACTGGTTGTCACAAATCAAAAGGACGATGAGGAGATAATGGATGAGGAAATTGAGATTATTGAAGACGAAAATGGTCAAACCGTAGTGCGGCGGCCACAGCAACCATGCGGCGCCCGCCGCTAGAGACGTAATTCACGCGGCACCCGCCGCAGGTGATGCCCAGCGAGCATGCGGCGGCCGCGGCTTACATGCGGCGCCCGCCGCAGGCGATCCCGCCGCCGAATCGTCTACTGGTACGTTTTCTCCCTTACCTCTTTCGTCTTCTCTCCCTCTTTCTCCTCCTTCTTCTTCTACTCCTTCTTCTCCCTTACCTATGGAGACTCCAAGGCCCATTCCGCCTTTTCCGGAAGCCCTAAAGGATACACGAAGGTATGAGAACGATAGGGAGATTTTTGAGACGTTCAGCAAATGCGAGGTAAATATTCCTTTACTCAAATTAATTAAGAGCATTCCTAGATATGCTAAATTTTTGAAGGAATTGTGCACAATCAAGAAGAAGCAAAGATTGAAAAAGAAGGAAAAGGTAAGCTTGAATGAAAATGTCTCTGCTATGTTGCAAAGGAAATTGCCTGAAAAATGTGGAGATCCAGGTATGTTTACAATTCCATGTGCAATTGGGAATACTAGATTCAAACAAGCCATGCTAGATTTAGGAGCCTCAATTAATGTTATTTCCTAGGGGTGGGCGCGGGACGGGACGGGACGGGACCGGGACGGGACGGAGGTCGTCCCGCGTAATTTTTGCGGGACCGGGACGGGACGGGCCTTGTCCCTCAAATAAAAAAATTATTAAAAAAACTTAATTTTTTCATAAATATATTGCGATTCTCAAAGACGTAATACATATATATGTATAATTTTTTATATTTTGCAGGTTCCCATATATGCGTACGCATATATACGTGTGTACATGTATATTTTACAGTATGTAGTATATATATATATATATATATATATATATATATATATATATATATATATATATACACTTTAATACATACTCTATATCCTAATATTATATATATAGTATTACATTATTATTATTATTATATTATTATTATTATATATACACATTATTATTATTATATTATTATTATTATATTATAATAATAATAATAATTATTATATATATAGTATTACATTATTATTATTATTATAATTATATCCTAATATTATAATAATAATAATAATAATATTATTATTATTATTATAATACTATTAATAATAATTATAATTATAATAATAATAATAATAATAATAATAATAATAATACTATTAATAATATAATAATAATAATACTATTAATAATATTATAATAATAATAATACTAATACTATTAATAATAATAATAATTATTATTATGTGTGTGTGCGGGACGGGATTTGCGGGATCCCGCCGGGTCGTCCCGCGTCCCGTCCCGCATCATTTTTACGGGACGGGACCGGGACGGGCCCGGGACGGGTCCGGGATTTGCGGGATTTGTGCCCACCCATATTATTTCCTATAACATGTACATGTCTTTGGGTTTGGGTGCTCTGACTGAGACTGGGGTTACAGTGCAACTTGCTGATCGATCACAAATCAGGCCGAGAGGCGTTGTTGAAGATGTTTTGGTTATGGTGGATGATTTGTTTTTCCCTGTTGATTTCTTTGTTTTAGATATGGAGCAGGGAGCCCCTGAAACACCCATTATACTAGGAAGACCATTCCTGAAAACTGCGAAAACGAAAATTGATTGTTGTGAGGGTCTATTGAGTATGGAGTTTGATGGAAGAAAGATAGAATTCTCTCTCTTTAATCATGGACAACCCCCAGGCATAGCTCAAGGAGAGAAGCTGAGGGTCATGGATGACAGCTTGGACAGAAAGCTACACCTTTCAAGGGTGCCCGCATTTGTCAATGAGATGACTGGTGTTGGTGACCCTGGTGGAGGAACCTAGGCCAATCAAGGCCCAGTACGTCGAGCCAAAGACGTGAAACAAAGGCGCTTCTCGGGAGGCAACCCGAGGTAAGTTTTTCTTTCTTTTTCCTTTTTTTTTCTTTTCCTTCACCCTGATTATATTTGGTTTACTTTTGTTGTCTTTATTGTTTCATTGAGGACAATGAAAACTTTAAGTGTGGGGGAGAGGAATGTTATATATAGATGCATATAGGAGATCATATTTAAATTTATGCATCATGTTTTTTTTTTTATTAATTTTTGTTTATTTTCGTATTTAAAAAAAAAATTCAAAAATCCAAAAATAGAGCATGCATTGCATACATATGTGTTATTCAAATACCCATCTGGCTTAGTTTGTCCTCTATTTTAAATTTCAAGCATGATTCATAAAAATCCCATGGAGTTCTGGATGTTTTGATTATTGTCTATATTTGAATTTTGTGGAACATGAGCTAGGAAAGATAATTGAGCATGTATGATTGAGCTAAAGTATGATTGAAGTCCTAAAAACATGACCTTGTGAGAATGTTTAGCCTTATTTGAATTCTTTTGCTCAATTGTGTGAATTACTCTCCTAAGTGTTGCTACCTCTTGGTATTGACTGCAGTATCTATTTTTTTAAAGACCGATGCACATGTTTTTTGCTTGCGGAGATTATGTTTACATTTTGAGTCTTTTTGGTTAATTTTATGCATACTTAGTGAATAAGGTGGCAATGATTGATGCACTGAGTAACCGGGTCTACGCATGACACCCATGGGTATGATTCGCGCAAAAAGGTGTTGAAAACTATCCACTAGGAAAGAAGCTTGATCATTGAGTAACCAGGTTCATTCATGACACCCATGTTTGCAACTTGCGTCAAAAGGTGTTCAAGTGGACTTCATATTAATAGTTGAGGTGTTGATAGACCGGGGCCATTCATGACACCCATGTTTGCGCTTCGCGTAAGGAAAGCACCAAGACAAGAAAAAGAAAAAAAAAGAGAAAAGAAAACCAAAGAAAAAGAAAAAAAAAGAAGTGTTGCGTTTTGTTTTCTTTATTTTGTCCCGCAAGTAATGACATTTCGGTAGAGAATTGGTGATATGGTGGTCAATGTCTATGAGCTTAGTGCATGATTGGGTTGAGTTGAGAGTTGTACTTAAAAGCCTAAACACATGAGTGAAACACATATTCTAGTGAGGTTGGATGATGTCTACTTCTAAGCTTTGATCACTGGAATACATGCTATGACGTTTGTTTGCTTGGTTTATGTTTTCACCTGCTATGATGTTGCTCTTTGATAATGTTGAAACTTGAAGGGATTTCCTGTGGGATGCATTGATTCATATTCATTCTATTATTGCTTGAGGACAAGCAAAGGTTAAGTGTGGGGGAATTTGATAATGCATATTTTAGATAGGCATTATAGACATATTTAGTTTAGTTAGGTTGCATTTCTTTCATACTTTGTTGCTAAATTGCATCTTGTGATTATGTTAGAAGAGTTCGGATTCTGCGCAATTTTGTGTTTATCTCGCAGATTGAATCGGAACACATTTGGGAGATGCAATATCTCGAAGAGGAACACAAGACACATGGGAAGGAACAAGGAAGGAAGAAGCAAGACAAGAGGAGAAACCCGCAATGGAAGCCAATTAGCTACGGCAAAGTACCGTGCCGCGGGCGCAGCAGAGGTGCCGCGGGCGCAGCAGAGCCCGCCGCAGCGGGATGTGAAGAAGATACTTGCGGCGGGCGCAGCAGACTTGCGGCGGCCGCCGCAGCTACCGTCAGCGCACGTCGTTTTGAGAAAAAAACCCTAGATTTCTATTTTGTTTTGGGAGGCCGACTTTGATGTTTAGGAGGCCGACTTTTATGTTATTTTACTTTCACTTTTCATTCTTTTCATACTTCCATTGGACACTTTAGAGATTTTGAGCTATGTCTTCCATGAGGAACTAAACTCATCTATTCTGCCTGCAATTTGAAGCTTTATTCGGATTGATTGTGAGTTTCTAATTCTCGCTCCTGGTTTCCTATTTATGAATGCTTCAACTTCTTTGTGCTTGATTGATTATTGATTTGTTCTGGCCAACTTGTTAGATCAATTCAATCGCTAAGGTTTTGTAGATTCCTGGTTGCGAACCTTAACCTAAGTGGCAAACTTATTCCTTTAGGGCTGGTTGAACTAATTGAATGAGTAGGAAGTTGAATGTGTTGTTAAATCCTTTTTTAGGGACTGCAAATACCTTGGCTAATCTCTGAACTTAAAGCTATCAATTGGGTTAAATCCTTCTTTAGGGATTGTTCGATTGATAAGGGTTTCTAGGACTGGTTGGACTAGTAACTATATTAGGTCGGGACAAGGGCATTCATAGGAAACGTAATAGGACGAGAAGAAGTTACAAGGATCGCTTCAATCCAATAAAGTGGAAAATTGTAAGTGGAATTGATTCTCTTACTTGTCTAAAACAACTCACTTATTCTGCTTTCGTTACTTTGCTTTGATAAAAGGCAAGACTTTCACACATACAAACCCCCAAATTTGGTTACTTTGATTGACACTTGACTCACACTTGAATCATAAATTTCCCTGTGGGATCGACCTCTTGCTTATTACTATACTAGTTATAGGTTTGAGTTTACTTTGGCGGATCAACGACAGGTTTCCCCTCCGTCACTTACTCTTGCCTAGTTCCCAATTTCATGCTCAGAACATCCCTATCACAACCTCAAGCCCACAATCTTACTAGAAAATCTCAACGACACTCTTGCCTAGCTACTAGTCATCCCTCGAAAATTCACCTCACATCCTTGAATGCCTCAATCACCACGATGACCTCCACTCATAAATCCCAATTCATTCCCTATGCTAAAATCCTCTAACAACGCATCTAGGAATCCGTTACTCATAAACTCTCCAAGCATTACCAATCCTATCTCTACAACCCTTATTACTCATCACACGCACAACCTTGATATGGACAACCTAATCCCCAAGATCGATGATTTCCCAAGCAACCTATACTACTAATCCTTAGCGATTCCTCAACTTCATCATTTACCAAAACTGCTCCTAATCACAGCAAATACAACCTAGTCCCAACTCTACGATTCCTTAGACATTCCTTAACCGATCATCTTTAACGCCGCCCACGATCCGCTCCTAGACTATCTAGACACTCTCTCTTGGCTTACTAACTCGTCTATCAACACATCCCTTCAAGAATCCTCCCAATCCACTCCTAACTCACTCATCCACCTCTAGAACTACACTACCCGCACACGCTATTGCCCTACACAACCTCTAACGAAGACCTTTCCCTCAAATCTCGCCATACTACTCTATTTCTCACCTATAAACTCCTTGGAAGTTCAACTATACTTACTGAACACTATTTTCGACAAGTCCTAACTCACTCAGCTCTACTCAAGCTGACGCATCCTTCCTGCACCCAATCTCACACAACCGATGACCTAACTCAAAGACTTCAATCTACCTGCCACTTTCCGACCCATCTCACTGAGGAATCACTCGACTCATGCCCAAGAAGAAAACACCACCACATATATAACCCATAACCTAATTACCAGCAAGTCAGTACACTCAAGCATCAAGGCACATCATCGCAAGCACAAGTTAGTCAGGCAATTATTCACTACTAGTTCAGTGTATTCGTCACCACCAATCTCCTCATGTCAGTTCTAGAACTATCGCACAAAATCAATTCCGATTAATAGAAGAATCCGTAGTTTAAATTAAGAATGCTTTTCCTCGAGTTAGCTGGGAGGATCCTGCTCCCGACTGCCATTCTTGAAGTATATCCGTTCTTTTTGCCATCGGTGATGTCGTCCTTGGAGTCTATGGGTCATGGACCCACCACGCTTCCGTTGCGTCGTTTCGGCACCACTTGGTCATCGGTTCTTTCGTTCATGTCGGCGCTCATTGAAGGATTGCAAGGATTAGAAGTTACAGGGATAGGGGAGAGACAAGGGCAGACGACACAACTTCCTTAAGGGTTCAGACATGGACCAGGGCTAGAGATAACCAGACTCAAGACAAGACGCGAACCCGAGAGTTACAACAATGCCCTTAGGGTATTCTATGCGGTCACATGTGTGGCAACCAAACACACAACAATCACAAAATATCTCAATCATATTATTCCACACTAGCATGTACCTATTAAAAGAATAGCGTCTTACGCATCCATAACACGTTCACATAATCAACTTTACATGCGCGCAGAACGGGCTAAAACTTATCATCTCATGCACTAATCATGCTTGACAGACTAAGAATATTCATGTATGAACTGACAGGGGACATGTGGGGCATGAGTGATGCTAGTCCTATCAACATCAAGGGTATCATGTACACAACTTATCATTCATTTAGGTACACACATAAGCAAGTCATAATATCATGGGGTCAAGGCAAGCACACTAAGATGTACCTATCGCATCATATACATCCATATTCACAGAGTAAGACACGGACGACACGTGATAATACGAAGGCCTATAATCGGGAGACATATGTCCTACATGATACTAGAATTGCACATTAAACATATGCATAGTCAACAAGGTCTAATCAGATTAATTCAGCATGCTAAAGTAATCATCTCATATATTAATCATACAGCGAGGGTTGATTACACTATCATGGACCTAATTCATGGGAAGGCAATAATCATGAAAGTTCCATACATATAGCATATACATCTTTTCATAAGAGCAACCATGCAAAATATCAAACAACTAGTCATGCTGAAATACATCAATATACTTGGTCACACAATCACAAGAACATCTACTACTATAACCGACAGAATTCTCCAAGGGCATTCACTAACTCATGACCCCGTTTCCCCGTGGGACGCTAGCATGGCTCACTGGGTAGGACGCAAGGATATTCACACTATTTCCAAGAGGTGAGGATAGAACTCGTGCTTAGACTCTTGTGGAAAGAAGACATGACTAACCATTACGAGGATCAAAGGGGGTGACTCCATGAGACAACTCACTCCTAACTCGAAACTACTTTAGTCATCACTCTCACTAACATACTCAAGTAACCCCCACATCTGACACGATTTCGAAGGTAATTAGTTAACCAATCCAAATTTCCCGTGGAAGACACCAACCTCCGGTACAAGACTCGATAGAAGCATAGATAGTGGGGTACCAAACAGGACTCGAAACATGGAGAACGGATGCTCTTCAACCCTTGCTAACATGCCTAAATGTTTTGGTGGGACGGTTGACAGAGTCAAAATCATTAGGGATTTGAATTATGGAAGATCTATTCCGACAAGACAGGAAATCCATTGACATAAGAACGAGGTATTCTCCCGCTATCCTGTTTGCACAGTTATTCAATACATGATTCAAGTCACGACATACTGATTAGTTCTCTATCCTAAGCACAATAGCACTCAGCATGGAAGCAATCAACATGATTAATATGATCCTCTTCAAGGAGGATCTCCCTCGGGCCCAATTGGATATAGTGCCTATAATCACACAAACGATCTATGCCGTCCTTCGAGGGACGGCTAACCGGAGGGCAATTACCTCACGGTCTCCTAACCCATGTCACTCCAACCTTCGGGTTCCTTGGAGTCTTCAAGTCCACCTGTAAAAGAACAAGTTATATTTTGCCTACCCGTTCCCAACTACATCCAATAGGGATGGTCTAACGCCTTTACTACCCCTTCGTTTCCCTTTGTTTGATTACCGGATTTATTGAGTCAAGTTCATATTTAGTCCATTTGAGTTAGCCATATTAAATTCATTTTGCCCTTTCTAAAACATTTTGGAAAAACATTTGAAAACTTTGGGCCATTTCCAAAACCACTTCAACCTATCATACTCGGTTTGTGATAATGCATATATTAGATAGGCATTATAGGCATTTTTAGCTTAGATAGGTTGCATTTCTTTCGTTATTTGTTACTAAATTGCATCTTATGATTATTCTAGAAGAGTTCGGATTCTGCGCAAATTTGTGGTTATCTTGCAGATCGAATCGGAACCTGTTGAAGAAGTTCGGAAGCAGCTGGAAGCTGGTGAGCTTAGCGCGGCCGCGCTGCTGCAGACGCGCCCGCGCTGCTAGGAGGAAGTGCCTACGTCGTTGCATCAGATAGAAGTAGCAAGACGATCCACTGGCGCGCCCAAGTCGGAGTCTAACGCGCCCAAGTCGGAGTCTGGCGCGGCCGCGCTGCTACTGACGCGCCCGCGTCAGTCCTTGGAGACGGATTTCTATCCGAGTTTCCCCTATCTTATTAGTTTTAATATTATATTTTTATATTTTTACGGGATGTTAAACCCGATTTTATTAGTTTATATTACGGCGGAGAACGCAGGAGAGAGGAGATTAGGTTATTTTCCAGAGACGTATTTTCCTTTTTCATCATCTCACAAACCCTATGGAGAACTAACTCTCCTTTGTTACACTTGGTTCTTTGAAGCCTTCGATTGATTTGGTTGTGAGTATTCTACTCTTGTTCATCCTTTGTTAATTGTTTCGATCTCCTGAGCTTATTGCTTGATTGCTTATTATTGGTTAATCTAGATTGATCACCTAGGTTTATCGATACTAGTCATATTGCTAGGGTTTCCAATTCCAGGTTTGGGGTTGTAGATTCATTGTAGCAAACACAATCACCACACGCGGGTTGCTTGTGGTAGATTGTGAAGGAGATTCGATTACAAGCTATTTTAACGGGTTGTTGGAATCGCTTGTATCTCATTATAATTCATGCTTGAATGCTATCGTTTTATTATTCGGTGAAGGTTTTCCCTTGTAATTTGGTGATAAGTGCTTTTAGGACTGGTAGGACTAAAAGCTATTACACGATCTGAATTGAGAACAATTACTGGACATTAGAACTTGAGATTCATAGAATGCGATGATGAACCATCTCAATTGTTGTGCGGATAATTACCTGGTGTGATACTTTTCCATCATATATTCGCAACCTCTATTTGCAACTTGTTCTGTCACCATTGCTTACACACAAAACTCCCCCTTGAATCGGTTACTTTTGGGTAATAATACTTGCTCTTACAATTGATTCTGTTTCCCTGTGGGTTTGACCCTAACTTACCTACTATACTTGTTATAGTTTGCATCTTAGGAATTTACTTTGATTTGGCATAACGACTTTAAGCCTGTCAAATTTGGCGCCGTTGCCGGGGAAACGGATTATCTTTGTTCTTGTTTGTCTTATTACCTGTTTGGGTGCGAACCGCTTGCATGGTTCGCACTCGTGCTACTGATCCCCATCTTTTTTATTTTGATTGGGAAATTGACAGAACATACCACCGCCGCCTTAGAGAACAACAACAACATTCCCAACAACCTGATCCAATGGCTGGAAATGCAAATCAGACGCTGCGACAGCTGTCAGCAGCAAACATCACACAGCAGGCACCTGCTGTGACAATCCCTGCTCTGGGGGATGACAACCATTTTGAGCTAAAGTCTGGGCTGATTCATCAACTGCCCAAATTCCATGGATTGGCCGGAGAAGACCCCATCAAGCACATGGGGAAGTTTCATAATGTGTGCATGAGCATGAAACCAGCCAATATATCCGAAGCACAGATAAAGATGAGAGCTTTTGGGTTCACGATGGTCGATGCTGCGGATGACTGGTACTACAGTCTTCCTACAGGGAGCATCGATACTTGGCCTAAGCTCCACAAGGCCTTCCTGGAGAAATTCTTCCCTGCTAAGAAGGAGAACACCTTGAAGAAGGCAATCAGCAATATAGAGCAGGAAGATGATGAAACCCTCTATGATTACAATGAAAGGGTCAAGAAGCTTTGTGCTAATTGCCCTTTCCACAGCTACAGCACGAAGGACCTAGTCCTATACATCTATGGGGGATTGCTGGAATCTGATAGAAGGATGATTGATGCCGCCTGCGGAGGAAATATTCTGAATGCCACGCCAGAGGGAGCTATGGAGAAGATTCAGGAAATGGCTGAGGGGACTAGAAATTTTGGGAAGTCCACCAGAAAGAAAGGAGTCAATTCGGTAGACTCTAACCAATCCAAAGATATTGCTGAATTGAAGGAAATGGTTAAGAGGCTCACTCTGCAAGGGACTCCTCAACAACTCAAGGCTTGTGGAATCTGCAGTGATAACTTCCACCCAACTGATGCGTGTCCTACACTCCAGGAAGACACCGCTGAAGTAAGTGTTTTAGGTGGAAATGGACCTCAGAGACCCAGACATGACCCCTACTCAAACTCCTACAACCCAGGGTGGCGGGATCACCCAAATTTCAGATGGAGGGATCCACCAAACCAATCACAACAGCCGCAGCCACCTCCCTACAATCAGAGGCAGCAGGGTAACGCTCCCTCTACTGAGTCCATGCTCAATACCCTGACACAACACTTCACTGCGCATGTTCAGACAACTGAATCGAGCATAAAAGATATACAAAAACAAATGGGGCAAATGGCTGAAGCAATCACGAGAATAGAGGCAAAGACGTCAGTGGGTCTACCATCTCAAACGGTGGTCAATCCAAGGGAAAACGTCAGTGCTATAACTCTTCAGAATGGAAAAGAGTTGAAAAGTCAGGAAGAAGAGGAGAAAAGCACGCAGGTCTCCGACGTGGCCACGCCCAACACTGAAGTGGCCACGCCCAACACTGGCGCGCCCGCGCCAGACACTGACGCGCCCGCGCTGGATTCTGGCGCGCCCACGTCGAGTCCGATCTCGCCTGAATCCGAGCCCTATGTCGATACATATGTCCGACCGGATTTCCCCCCTCTCGGGTCGGAGAAACCAAAACCTCCGTTCCCTGAGGCACTCAAAGAGAGGAGGATAATCGATGATTCAGAGCTTTTCGAGACATTTAGCAAGTGTCAGGTGAACATTCCTCTGCTGAAAATGTTAAAAACTGTGCCCAAGTACGCCAAGTTCTTGAAGGAGCTTTGCACGGTGAAGAGAAATCAGAAGCTGAAAGGAAAAAAGAAAGTGAAAGTAAGTGAGCAAGTCTCCGCTATGTTTCAGAGGAGGATGCCGAAAAAGTGCACTGATCCAGGTATGGTTACTATCCCTTGTGTCATTGGAGATGTCAAATTTGATAGAGCTATGCTTGATTTGGGTGCTTCCATAAATGTGCTTCCTTACTCACTTTACAAATCGCTAGATTTAGGACCTTTGCATGAAACTGGAGTAATTGTGCAACTAGCTGACAGGTCTAATAAATACCCTAAAGGAGTAGTAGAAGACGTTTTGGTTATGGTCGATAAACTGATTTTTCCTGCAGATTTCTTTGTCCTGGATATGGAACATGATAAGCATGATGCGCCTATTCTGTTAGGTAGACCTTTTATTAAAAAAGCTAGGACAAAAATTGATTGTGTTTCTGAGACACTAACAATGGAATTTGATGGAGAAAAGGTTGAATTCGATTTATACAAGGCTATGAAACATCCTGTTGATGACCATTCTCTGTGCTCTATTGATGTGATTGAACCATTAGCTCAAGATCTATTTGATATGTCTAGGGAAGATGAGTTGCAGTCACTTATTGAGAATGCTATTGACGAGTCCTATACAGATTTTTCAATTTCATCTAACATGCAGGAATTAGCAGCCCAGATGGATGTAGAAGGTAAGTCCCCTACTCTTTTGGGCATTGGCCCCAATCTACTGACTCCAAGCGAAGTGCTTGTTCCATCTGTTGTGCAGGCACCTGAAATTGAACTCAAACAACGCCCTAGTCATCTTTGCACTCTTGATGTGGAGATTAAGGGCAAGAAAGGAGCGGAGAATTTGGTGGCTGACCACTTAAGCAGATTGGTGAATGAGGAGGACAAGCCGGAGTCACAGAAACCCATCTTAGGCACGTTTCCGGATGACACATTATGCAGAATCGAGCACAAAAGCACGCTGGAGTCTGGCGCGCCCAAGTCGAGAGCTGACGCGGCCGCGCTGGAGTCTGACAGGCCCGCGCTGAGTACTGGCGCGCCCGCGTTGTTCCCTGGCGCGCCCGCGTCATTCCCTGACGCGCCCACGCCATTACTTCTCAGCCCATCTCAGTCCGTTCTAGGACTTCACTCTGTAAACCCTTGGTACCGGGACATTGTGAACTACTTAGTTTGTGGGGAATTTCCTCCGGATCATACCAAGGCCCAGACGGAGAAGATTCGAAGAGAAGCAAACCACTATGTTTGGGATGACCCATACCTTTGAAAACATTGTGCTGATCAGTCTCGCCTGAAACTCTTCGCTGGGAAGCTCAGGTCAAAGCAAGGGGGACCATACATTGTTGCTGAAGTCTTCCCACATGGCGCTTTAGAGTTATATGACCCAATTAGCCACAAGAAGTTCAAGGTAAATGGTCAAAGGCTTAAGACATACTATGAAGGTTTCCCAAAGGAGGCTATGGATGAGTTAGTTTTGGAGGAGCCAAATGCAGAGTTAGAATAATAAAAAAAGGGCTATTACGTCGAGCCAACGACTTGAAACAAAGGCGCTTCTCGGGAGGCAACCCGAGGTAAGTTTTTCTTTCTTTTCCCTTTTTCTTTTCCTTCACCCTGATTGTATTTGGTTTACTTGATTGTCTTTATTGTTTCATTGAGGACAATGAAAACTTTAAGTGTGGGGGAGAGGAATTCTATATATAGATGCATATAGGAGATCATATTTAAATTTATGCATCATGTCTAATTTCTGTAATCATTTTTATTAATTTTTGAAAAAAATCAAAAAAATCCAAAAATAGAGCATGCATTTCATACATATGTGTTATTCAAATACCCATCTGGCTTAGTTTGTCCTCTATTTTAAATTTCAAGCATGATTCATAAAAATCCCATGGAGTTCTGGATGTTTTGATTATTATTTCTATATGATTTTTGTGGAACATGAGCTAGCAAATATAATTGAGCATGTATGATTGAGCTAAAGTATGATTGAAGTCCTAAAAACATGACTATGTGAGAATGTTTGGCCTTATTTGAATTTTTTTTTTTTGCTCAGTTGTGTGAATTACTCGCTTAGTGTTGCTACCTCTTGACATTGACTGCAGTATCTATTTTTAAAGACCGACTCACATGTTTGTTGCTTGCGGAGTTTATGTTATATTTTGAGTCTTTTTGTTTAAATTTATGCATTCTTAGCGAATAAGGTGGCAATGGTTGATGTACTGAGTAACCGGGTCTACGCATGACACCCATGGGTATGATTCGCGCAAAAAGGTGTTGAAAATTATCCACTAGGAAAGAAAGCTTGATCATTGAGTAACCAGGTTCATTCACGACACCCATGTTTGCAACTTGCGTCAAAAGGTGTTCAAGTGGACTTCATATTAATAGGTTGAGGTGTTGATAGACCGGGGCCATTCATGACACCCATGTTTGCGCTTCGCGTAAGGAAAGCACCAAGACAAGAAAAAGAAAAAAAAAAGAGAAAAGAAAAGAAAGAAAAAACAATTGTTGCATTTTATTTTCCTTATTGTGTCCCGCAAGTAATGACATTTCGGTAGAGAATTGGTGATATGGTGGTCAATGTCTATGAGCTTAGTGCATGAATGGTTTGAGTTGAGAGTTGTACTTAAAAGCCTAAACACATGAGTGAAACACATATCTCTGGTGAGGTTGGATGATGTCTACTTCTGAGCTTTGATCACTGGAATACATGCTATGACGTTTGTTTGCTTGGTTTGTGTGTTCACCTGCTATAATGTTGCTTTTTGATAAGGATTGAAATTTGAAGGGATTTCTTGTGGGATACATTGATTCATGTTCATTCTATCATTGCTTGAGGACAAGCAAAGGTTAAGTGTGGGGTAATTTGATAATGCATATATTAGATAGGCATTATAGGCATTTTTAGCTTAGATAGGTTGCATTTCTTTCGTTCTTTGTTACTAAATTGCATCTTATGATTATTCTAGAAGAGTTCGGATTCTGCGCAAATTTGTGGTTATCTTGCAGATCGAATCGGAACCTGTTGAAGAAGTTCGGAAGCAGCTGGAAGCTGGTGAGCTTAGTGCGGCCGCGCTGCTGCAGACGCGCCCGCGCTGCTAGGAGGAAGTGCCTACGTCGTTGCATCAGATAGAAGTAGCAAGACGATCCACTGGCGCGCCCAAGTCGGAGTCTGACGCGCCCAAGTCGGAGTCTGGCGCGGCCGCGCTGCTACTGACGCGCCCGCGTCAGTCCTTGGAGACGGATTTCTATCCGAGTTTCCCCTATCTTATTAGTTTTAATATTATATTTTTATATTTTTATGGGATGTTAAACCTGATTTTATTAGTTTATATTACGGCGGAGAACGCAGGAGAGAGGAGATTAGGTTATTTTCCAGAGACGTATTTTCCCTTTTCATCATCTCACAAACCCTATGGAGAACTAACTCTCCTTTGTTACACTTGGTTCTTTGAAGCCTTCGATTGATTTGGTTGTGAGTATTCTACTCTTGTTCATCCTTTGTTAATTGTTTCGATCTCCTGAGCTTATTGCTTGATTGCTTATTATTGGTTAATCTGGATTGATCACCTAGGTTTATCGATACTAGTCATATTGCTAGGGTTTCCAATTCCAGGTTTGGGGTTGTAGATTCATTGTAGCAAACACAATCACCATACGCGGGTTGCTTGTGGTAGATTGTGAAGGAGATTCGATTACAAGCTATTTTAACGGGTTGTTGGAATCGCTTGTATCTCATTATAATTCATGCTTGAATGCTATCGCTTTATTATTCGGTGAAGGTTTTCCCTTGTAATTTGGTGATAAGTGCTTTTAGGACTGGTAGGACTAAAAGCTATTACACGATCTGAATTGAGAACAATTACTGGACATTAGAACTTGAGATTCATAGAATGCGATGATGAACCATCTCAATTGTTGTGCGGATAATTACCTCGTGTGATACTTTTCCATCATATATTCGCAACCTCTATTTGCAACTTGTTCTGTCACCATTGCTTACACACAAAACTCCCCCTTGAATCGGTTACTTTTGGGTAATAATACTTGCTCTTACAATTGATTCTGTTTCCCTGTGGGTTCGACCCTAACTTACCTACTATACTTGTTATAGTTTGCATCTTAGGAATCTACTTTGATTTGGCATAACGACTTTAAGCCTGTCAGTTTGCATAACCTGAGCTCTGATACCATCTTTGTAACGGCCCTGGATTATGATTCCCGGGTTATGTTTCGAGGGATTAAACCCCTCGTTAGGATCTTGCGCCCCGAGTACAGGTTGAAGGTTTGAAATTCTGTCCTAACATTTTAAAGTGGGATTTCATACCCAAAATTCGAAGGGATCTTGCGCCCCAAGAGGGTGTCACGGCAGAGCCGGGTCAAAACCAAATCAATAAGCATATTTCTCAAAATATAAGGTTAGACCATTTCTTTTCAATCCCCTAAGAGAGTTCCCACGTCATTGAAGCAAGGAATAATCATGCTGCAAAATAAACCTAAAAAAAATGTATGCGGGGCGGTGTCAGATCGAAGCCCTACGCAAAGTAATCCCAAACCAGCAGACACATACACACGCTAGTCCTAACAAAGACGCTTCTAGATGCAAGGCGAAGTATTAACACACTAACATGCTCTTAAGATCAAGTGCATAAATATAATAAGGCCTTAGCACCGAATACCAAGTGGTATATCCCTCTCCTACCTCCACCCCCTTCCGATAGGGCGGAGACTGGCCAGCTCGTGAATGCATTCCATTATAATCGGGAGGCACGCATGCTCAACCCGCTCCACAATAAAGCCCGCAGGCATCTCATAATATAAGGAAGTTTCATGACTCGATTGACTCAGGACGGGATCCGATGGGACTAGGTCGTCCTGTGACCCTAGCAATGACTCTAGTTACTTCACAGATAACGGCCTTTCTGTTTACAAAAGCAATGAGTAAACGAATGCTCAATCATGAGTGCAATCCTAGCAGGATACTACATGGCATGCTTTATTATGAATGCAAGCACCTAGTATGTAACACCCCTTTTTAAATCCCAATGGAATGTTACAGCGCCAGTGAATCCGCAGACTTTAATGTCTTTGAATTCACCTGAGGCTTATAGGGACATGCAACCATGCTCCCATAAACAAGATGATAATTTAAATACAATCAAATAGGCGGAAGTGAATAAAATTTATTAGTTTAGAATATCTTATCAAAATAACATAAAAATTCCAAAACCAT
Organism: Persicaria tinctoria; assembly: GCA_037127255.1. Lineage (NCBI taxonomy): Eukaryota > Viridiplantae > Streptophyta > Magnoliopsida > Caryophyllales > Polygonaceae > Persicaria > Persicaria tinctoria. Next base: position 47,880,918 of record JBANSL010000002.1, read on the forward strand.
AAAGTATAAATAAATTCCAAAATATATTAAATTAAAGTAGCAGTGCGGAAACTTTAGAGGTTCAAAACTTGTAATAAAATATTCAATAACTGATAGCCCGCTCTTCAACTCTCTCCTGCTCCGCTGCTTGCACTAGACCTGTGGAATATGGTCTGGTGTTTCGTGAGAACGAAGGACACCAGCCATCCAATAAATAGGATGGTTAGTACAATAAAGACTAGCAAATGATAGGGAAATGTTCAGACTTTAACCTTACAGTGACCATAAAACGGTATGTCTCAGGTTAAGGGAATGACACGAATATTTATAGTAGAAACTGAATAAAAAGGGTAAAAATTCACACATGACTCGGATGATCATAACGATCGATTATAAGATAAGAAAAGGAATTATACTCGAGACAGATGAGTATAATAACTGAAATGATCACCTATTTAACAGTCGATAATAATCATACTCACAATAATAATAATAACAATAATAATACGTGGTACCGGTCGGGCCTTTAACAAGGACCACGACCTACATCAGATCGTTGTTTTATCACCCCGCAGAGAATGCATTCCGGGATGGTGTTTCATGAAACCTTTTGAGGCGGTGGCTTAACGAACCACAACCTGCAAGTCAGTCTACTGCATAACTTGCCAAAGGCATAAAGCCACTCGCATCACGTGGTGCGCATTTTAACATATCACAACTAAGCATCACATGGTGCCTATCTTATCATATATAAACCATTTATACTAGGTGATCATAATAACGACATTAAACCAAACAGGGACTAGCATGGATAATTCAAAGGGTCTTACTATCACATGCCACTAGTTTGCATGAAAGAACAAGCAAAATATCATGCACTTTAGGAAGAAGAAAATGGGCAACCTTTACTTATCTCGAGTTATAAACAAACAATTCACATTTAATACGTATAACACTATAATTCATTTAATAATTGCCCATTAATTTAACTCATGCCAATTTATGATTATAAAGGATAAATTACATCAAGCAGACGGGTATGCAATTTATCGAAATTGGCAAGGAAATTGGCCACAGGGCCGCATTCGACACGGAAGAATTTAAAAGGTACATCAAAAGAATCACGAAACACGCAAAGGGCATTTGAACGAAATCACTTGCCTTGACTTTCGATGATCAGCGGATGACAACCAGACGAGATTTTAGAACCTATTGAATCCAACGGAAAAAGGAATATTAATATTGATATTTTATGAAATTAACTTTACTTAACTCAATTTGAAATTGAATTAATTCTATAAAGTTAAATATTATATACCAATATGAATTCCTCGGGGAGCGGGATTCGGCGTGAGTGCTTCGAGATTTCTTGGTGTCGCTGAAACGGGCAAGAATCGAACAGTTTAAAAATATTGGCCACTTAACTTAATAAATAATTAACTTAGGGCCAGAAACGGAAATAGTATAAAAATAAGGGAAGTTTCTGTAATTTCTTTAAAAGAAATCAAAACTCCCAAATTTAATAGGGAAGCTTCGATGGAGGTCTGTACATACAGAGGGGAGGAGGCAGGTGAAGGGCGCGACTCTCCTCGGCGTTGACGACCCGCGATTGAAGGCGGCGGCGCGGCGGCGATGGGTAGCGGCAACCGGAGCCGGGCTCGCACAGTGGTTGGCGTCGGAAATTCAAGACGCGGGCAGCGGGGCTCGGGAGTGACGGCGCGGCATTCGATGTTCTCCGGGCAGTCTCGACTGCAGCGGTTCGGCGGCGAGGGCGGCTGCAGCGTGGGCTCGAACTCGGCTGTTCGTGGGCGCGCTTCCGGGCAGGGCTGCGACTGCAGTGGCCCGGCGACGAGGCGATGGTCAGGCGGTGATGGTTCAGGATCGCCGGGAGATCGGGCAGATAATGGTACTACTCACGGTGTACGGATGTGATGGGGGAAGGATGACTGACGGCGGAGAAGGGTGTTTTGGTTTGTGGAACCCTAACATTGGACGTGTATCTATATGGTTGAATTAGGTTAGATAAAAGATAGCTTTTAAGGAAAATAAATAAAAGAACTGGATAAAGACGAAAATAGATGACAGATTTCTCCACTTTAACGGGATGGATATTATATAATTTAATTTCATAAATTAAATAATAAGGGTATTTAGAGGATTTATATAATTAAATTCATCACATATTATTTCTCTTTAGAATAATTTAATTATTCTAATTCATACCATATATCTTATGTGAATTTATTAAATGACAAAATTCACAAGATATATACTATAGTTTGATATAATATAGACTTATTTAATTAAATACAAATAAGAAATAGCCCAAAATCAATTTGGGGTATTTCATACATCCCCACTAAAAATAAGTTTCGTCCCGAAACTTAGAAAAGAACGAGCAATGAATTGAAGATAGGATAATAACCTTGAAATAGACGAGATGATATAGATTGATCAAAGTAGAGCTAGGGGTATCTGACAATGGTTCTCGAATGGGTAGAATTTAAGCATGATTCGCTTAATATACTTATCGAATACATGAGCGATGAGAATTACATCTAAAGTAACTCATTGTTTTCCGAACTCCTCAATGGTAAAGTTTGAAATTTTTAATATGAAAATAACGTATCTCTATAGTTATAAATATGTAAAATAAGGATAATAAATTTTTGAAAGACATCTTTTGATATTCACTCTCGTTGGTCGAGATAAGTGAACTCGCATCACATAAGAAACAGAGTTAACTAGATTGTCATTGGCTTTCGTCTCAGCCCCATCTGGCTTCCTTTTCCAGGTTGCCAAATGGCCCGGGTGGCTTTGAAGGCAACCATTGTGACAGAACTAGCCAACTTTATCCATATGAGATGAGTGTGGGTCTTCGTCTTCTGGTTTATCGACATGAACATTGTCTGGTTCTTCAGCACATCCGTCCTTGCGTCCTTGTCTTCTTCATAAACATAAATCGTGTATATCTATATTTAAAACTATTCTCAAGCTTTCTACCAATGAGAGTTCGGTTGCTCGATCATGGAAAGGAGAGATGAGATATATTACCCATGATCGTTTAATACTATCAAGATTTAGGAAAGGTGAACATACCTACATAAAAAGTTACTAATTACCCTCATGAAGAATCTTACGTATCACACTATGACATATTGATCATTAATCACTGATTTCACATGCAGGTATTATTCCTGCTTATACAGAAGTGAAACAGATGAGCCCTTCTAGAGTCTATAGGGAGCACTTCCCGACTCTTTTTCAATATCTGAAACAACACGGGTTGACCAACTTGATATGGAATCAGAAGTATCAACATATTGGAGCTGACTGTATAACATAAAAGGAATATTAGTAGGGAAATGTGCAAAACTTATATGGTATTCAACGTTAGAATATTAACAATTCGCACACCAATTCCCCACTTTGACTTCAACATGTAAGGTTGTAAGGATGAATCCAAAATTGACTACTTAGAATAACGATACCGGAATTTTGCTTGCTAGATATGGAGTTTATCGGAAATACTTGTCCATTGACTCCCTTTATTGAAATGCTAGAACGTACTAGCATAATGAAATTACTAAAAAGCTTGACGTTGCACAACTTTTCTGGGTGTAGCTTACTCATGTTCATCAGCCTCGGTAATGGCATCTAAGGTGTAAAGCTTAAGACCTTGCTTAGACGTTCCTTCCATTGAGACCTTGTTCTTATTTCGCATTATAGGTTCCGATGGGGCGGACCTCAATATCCTCATAGCTCAAAATGTGATTTGGGTCAGGCACGTACTTCCGTAGCAGTGATACATGGAAGACTTCATGTACTGGATGAGCTGACGGAAGTAGAGCAAGGCGGTAGGCAACATTGCCTACACGCTGCAGAATCTCAAATGGTCCGACATATCGAGGGTTAAACTTCCATCGCTTTCCGAATCGGAAGATTCTCTTCGTGAGTGACACTTTCACGAACACCTTGTCGCCCACCTCAAAGTTGACCTCTCTACGCCTAGGGTCAGCATAAGACTTTTGGCGACTCTGAGCGGTTAACATTCGTTGCCTGATCATCTCAACTTATTCAGCTGTCTTCTCTAACAACTCCGGACCTATATGGATAGCATTTGTCGCATCATCCCAACACACTAGTGATAGACACTTCTGTCCATAGGGCTTCAAGTTAGATCGGATAACCATGAAGTGTGCACATTTGGTGAGTCGATCAACAATCACCCAACTGGTGTCCTTATGCCCTTGACCTTAGGGAGCCACATAACGAAATCCATCGAGATATGTTCCCACTTCCATGTGGGTACTGGAAGTGGTTAGAGCTTCCCACCAGGTCTCTAGTGCTCAATCTTGACCTGCTGACATACCAAGCATCTATCCACGTGCTCGGTTACTTCATTCTTCATACTAGACCACCAGTAGACAGTAGTTCTTCCTTAGATCCTTGTACATCTTACTAGATCCATGATGCACCGAATATCCGGATGCATGAGCTTCCCGAAGGATGGTCTGTCGGATCATGGACATTGGGAACGGAGATGCGATTCCCAAACCATAAGGATCCCTCATCCCTCACGACAGAGTCTGGGCTTTACCATCAAAGAAATCAACGGTGATCTGCAGTAACACAACATCCTCTGTCTACTTCGCATTTATCTCCGCTAGTAGATCTGATAGAACCTCCATCATACACAACTGTCCTCAGTTCCTTTCAAACCAAACTTCAACATCTAACTTGAGCAGATTCCTTTGCATAACAGGACTTGCTGTCAAAAGCTAATCATAGCCTCGTGCTGAGATTTGCGGCTCAAAGCATCGGCTACGACATTAGCCTTACCAGGATGAGGGAGGAGCTTAATGTCATAGTCCTTGATCAACTTTATCCAACGTCTCCGTCTCATGTTCAACTCCTTATGAGTGAACACATACTTGAGGGTTTTTTTTTTTTTTGGTCGGTGTATAACTAGCAACGAACTCCATACAGATAATGGCGCTAGATTTTTAGAGCAAATACCACAGTAGCTAGTAGTTCCAGATCATGCACTGGGTATTTCTCCTCATACGGCTTCAACTGTCATGATGCCTAAGCTATCACCTTCCCATCTTGCATCAATGCACAACCCAGACCTTGCTTGGAAGTATCACTGTAGATCGCATAATCCTCTAACTCCTTAGGGAGTGCTAGTATAGGTGATGTGGTTAACCTTTTCTTGAGCTCCTGAAAGCTCGCTTCGCACTTATAAATCCGGACGAATTTCTGGGATTTGCGCAGAAATAGGGTTAGTGGTTGGGCCAATTTGGAAACCCTTCCACGAACCTTCTGTAGTAATCTGCTAGTCCCAGAAAACTCAGGATCTCCTTGACGTTCTTTGGCGGATTCCACTTCTCTACAACTGCTATCTTCTGGGGGTCGACCATCACCCCTTTCTCCGAGATGATGTGACCTAGGAATGCCCCCTACTTCATCCAAAAGTCACACTTAGACAACTTGATGCTTTTGCAGTGCCATCAAAATAGTTCTCAAGTGTTCGGAGTGAACCTCCTCACTTAGCGAGTAGATCTAAATGTCGTCGATGAACACTACAACGTACTTATCCAAATACTGGTGAAAGCAACGGTTCATCAGATCCATGAAGACTCCTGGGCCGTTTGTTAAGCCAAAGGGCATCACCACGAACTCATAGTGCCCATAACGTGTCTTAAAAGTAAACTTTGGGATATCCTCATCACGAATTCGGAGCTGATGGTAACTAGATCGAATCTCAATCTTGGAGAATACCTTTGCTCCCTGAAGTTGATCCAGAAATCATCGATGCGTGGCAGTGAATACTTGTTCTTGATCGTCACCTTGTTTAGCACCCGTTAATCAATACACATACGGAAAGAATCGTCTTTCTTCTTCACAAACAGCACGGGATCACACCAAGGTGAAGCACTGGGTCATATATAACCCTTCTCTAACAACTCTTCAAGCTGACTCTTCAATTCTTGCATCTCAACGGGAGCCATGCGATACGGGGCTTTGTAAATATGAGAGGTTCATGGCTCTAAGTCGATGGTGAACTTAATGAACCGCTTTGGAGGTAAACCATGAATCTCATCGGGGAAAACATTAGGGAATTCGATCCCGAACTACAGGAATATCGGAGATATGGACCGGGTCGGATGGTTGATCCTACAGATAACATAAGAATCCGGCACCACCTTGACGTAACAATTTGGCTACCTGTATTACAATAATAACACGGCCATCCTTCTTGGGAATGTGCCCACGAAATCTACACACAACCCTACCGTCTGACGAAATGGTCACAATTCTCCATCCACAATCAATGATTGCACTATGGCGAGTAAGTCAATCCATACCGAGAGTGATGTTCTGAGGAAGGATTGGAAGCAGAACAAGATCGGCAAGGTATTCATCGCCACCTATCGCGATGGGGAAGTGGAATAACATTTTCCTACCTCGAACTCTATCCCCACTAGGGAATTTCACAATAAAGGAATCATCTAGAGTCACAGATTCTAATCCGAGTCTTTCAGTAGTTTGCTCGGCTAGAAAAGAATGAGAAGCACCTGGATAAAAAGAATATTAATTGGCTCGGCCCGGAGATAGATAATACCTTGAGTCATAGGAGATGTAGTGTCGTCCCTCCTACACATTTCATATAGTCGTGGACCTTGCTGAGATGGCCCAACGACATTCTTCCCTTTGTTCACAATCGGTTGTGAACCTGCAGGGATCTGGGTATTCTGTTGGTACTACTGCGGAATGTGTTGCTGCTGATGAGCTCTTAATCCTCGTCGTCTTCTGCAAAGACAGATAGATCGATGAGTTTGTCCACTCTAGAGCAATGCTTTTGTGATGCTGCATCTCTTTCTGACTCAGGATGCTCACACATCTCTTTTTGATCTCATCTCTAGCATGATCACAGAGTTTTCTCCAACTCATCTACAATACACTCCTTATTCTTGTATGTTTCCTCGGCCTTCCTCACGCGGAGTCTCTGTCTCGCTCTTCTTGCCTTTAAACCTTGGTATGTTTTTCCATTAGCTAGCTTTTCCAAAAAGGATCTCTTCTTTGACTTCTCCTCGCTGGGATTTTGAGATGGTTCCATGTCGTACACTCGGACGAGATTCTGGAGGTACTTTCTCCTCTTGTCATCCAGGGGAGCTGGCACGGCTCTCTCTTCCCTTGCTACCTTTTTCTCGCTGTAGAATCAAGGAAATCCCAAATTATGTTCCTTGTACCACTCGCGGATGAGCTTCTTGCCATATTCTGTGGCTGCAGCACCTTCGGGAGGGTCGATCAGGACATTCTTCCCCTTGGATAGCTCCAATATAGCTTTTTCCATGACCTCTACCTCTGTGCTTGAGTCAGACCCAATGCGAGAGTTGTTGGTGAGGTCAATGCATTGGGGGTAACTCGTGACGTGCAATCCTGAGGTCTTGCGAACATTAGACATCTTATCGAGGAGGCGAGGAGTCATCAGTACTCGAGCGAGATATGGAAAGCGAGATTTAGAGGGAACAAGAATAAAGAATCTAAGATTAATCTATGGCAGGTGCAGGAGCTTGAGCAGGACTATCGGACAAACACTTTGAAATCATTTCCAAAATTGTTTTTTTTTTTTTAAGTATAACTTAGTTTTACGAAAAAACCTTTTTGAAATTCCCTTTAGAAATCATTTAAAAATCCGAATGAAAACGTTTTAAAACCTACAGCTCTGATACCACCTTCTGTAACATCCCTTTTTAAATCCCAATGGAATGTTACAGCGCCAGTGAATCCGCAGACTTTAATGTCTTTGAATTCACCTGAGGCTTATAGGGACATGCAACCATGCTCCCATAAACAAGATGATAATTTAAATACAATCAAATAGGCGGAAGTGAATAAAATTTATTAGTTTAGAATATCTTATCAAAATAACATAAAAATTCCAAAACCATAAAGTATAAATAAATTCCAAAATATATGAAATTAAAGTAGCGGTGCGGAAACTTTAGAGGTTCAAAACTTGTAATAAAATATTCAATAACTGATAGCCCGCTCTTCAACTCTCTCCTGCTCCGCTGCTTGCACTAGACCTGTGGAATATGGTCTGGTGTTTCGTGAGAACGAAGGACACCAGTCATCAAATAAATAGGATGGTTAGTACAATAAAGACTAGCAAATGATAGGGAAATGTTCAGACTTTAACCTTACAGTGACCATAAAACGGTATGTCTCAGGTTAAGGGAATGACACGAATATTTATAGTAGAAACTGAATAAAAAGGGTAAAAATTCACACATGACTCGGATGATCATAACGATCGATTATAAGATAAGAAAAGGAATTATACTCGAGACAGATGAGTATAATAACTGAAATGATCACCTATTTAACAGTCGATAATAATCATACTCACAATAATAATAATAACAATAATAATACGTGGTACCGGTCGGGCCTTTAACAAGGACCACGACCTACATCAGATCGTTGTTTTATCACCCCGCAGAGAATGCATTCCGGGATGGTGTTTCATGAAACCTTTTGAGGCGGTGGCTTAACGAACCACAACCTACAAGTCAGTCTACTGCATAACTTGCCAAAGGCATAAAGCCACTCGCATCACGTGGTGCGCATTTTAACATATCACAACTAAGCATCACATGGTGCCTATCTTATCATATATAAACCATTTATACTAGGTGATCATAATAACGACATTAAACCAAACAGGGACTAGCATGGATAATTCAAAGGGTCTTACTATCACATGCCACTAGTTTGCATGAAAGAACAAGCAAAATATCATGCACTTTAGGAAGAAGAAAATGGGCAACCTTTACTTATCTCGAGTTATAAACAAACAATTCACATTTAATACGTATAACACTATAATTCATTTAATAATTGCCCATTAATTTAACTCATGCCAATTTATGATTATAAAGGATAAATTACATCAAGCAGACGGGTATGCAATTTATCGAAATTGGCAAGGAAATTGGCCACAGGGCCGCATTCGACACGGAAGAATTTAAAAGGTACATCAAAAGAATCACGAAACACGCAAAGGGCGTTTGAACGAAATCACTTGCCTTGACTTTCGATGATCAGCGGATGACAACCAGACGAGATTTTAGCACCTATTGAATCCAACGGAAAAAGGAATATTAATATTGATATTTTATCAAATTAACTTTACTTAACTCAATTTGAAATTGAATTAATTCTATAAAGTTAAATATTATATACCAATATGAATTCCTCGGGGAGCGGGATTCGGCGTGAGTGCTTCGAGATTTCTTGGTGTCGCTGAAACGGGCAAGAATCGAACAGTTTAAAAATATTGGCCACTTAACTTAATAAATAATTAACTTAGGGCCAGAAACGGAAATAGTATAAAAATAAGGGAAGTTTCTGTAATTTCTTTAAAAGAAATGAAAACTCCCAATTTTAATAGGGAAGCTTCGATGGAGGTCTGTACATACAGAGAGGAGGAGGCAGGTGAAGGGCGCGACTCTCCTCGGCGTTGACGACCCGCGATTGAAGGCGGCGGCGCGGCGGCGATGGGTAGCGGCAACCGGAACCGGGCTCGCACAGTGGTTGGCGGCGGAAATTCAAGACGCAGGCAGCGGGGCTCGGGAGTGACGGCGCGGCATTCGATGTTCTCCGGGCAGTCTCGACTGCAGCGGTTCGGCGGCGAGGGCGGCTGCAGCGTGGGCTCGAACTCGGTTGTTCGTGGGCGCGCTTCCGGGCAGGGCTGCGACTGCAGTGGCCCGGCGACGAGGCGATGGTCAGGCGGTGATGGTTCAGGATCGCCGGGAGATCGGGCAGAGAATGGTACTGTTCACGGTGTACGGATGTGATGGGGAAGGATGACTGACGGCGGAGAAGGGTGTTTTGGTTTGTGGAACCCTAACATTGGACGTGTATCTATATGGTTGAATTAGGTTAGATAAAAGATAGTTTTTAAGGAAAATAAATAAAAGAACTGGATAAAGACGAAAATAGATGACAGATTTCTCCACTTTAACGGGATGGATATTATATAATTTAATTTCATAAATTAAATAATAAGGGTATTTAGAGGATTTATATAATTAAATTCATCACATATTATTTCTCTTTAGAATAATTCAATTATTCTAATTCATACCATATATCTTATGTGAATTTATTAAATGACAAAATTCACAAGATATATACTATAGTTTGATATAATATAGACTTATTTAATTAAATACAAATAAGAAATAGCCCAAAAATAATTTGGGGTATTTCATAGTATGCACATGGCTACAAGCAGGGAGATCTCTTTTCGAATCTGAGTGAGCTCATATAGGAACTCACCTGGCTATGCAGAACAGCATAATAGAAGATCCAGCAGACATCATTCATAATCATTAGGTATTACCTAGATACATATCAACACATATATATAAGTCTACGTCTAATCATTCAATCACACAAGCACATATCATTTAATAGAAGTGACCACACCATAATCATCATTCCATCCACTTAACCATTCATCATTTTACCACATTCCATAAGACCACATCATACTCGTCATTCCATTCAGCCACATTCATATATCCACAATAATAAATCCGTACAGTCATATATCTCAAAGTTCATCATATTCATCATAGTCATAAATATCCATATCACATAACTCGAGTTCATCATATCATCACATATTAAAAACATAAGTGAACTATACATAAGTCTAACACTTCATCATGCTATTAGTCAATCAATCATGCCATTAGTCCACATCAATCATGATATTAGTCAATCAATCATATCATCATGCTAGTTAGTCATTGATCATATAATTCCCAAGTTAGTCCCGAAAACCGTTTAGAAACCCGAGTTTACTAGATAGAAATTCCGACCTTGGAAAATGTTCATAAGTTTCCTAAAATCCAAGTCTCATAATATCATATTTTTAAATCACCATATCTTGTATTTTAAATCCCAATGGTATTATATAATATTTGAAATACTATTTACATTTAAACATTCTCATAAAATCTTTTCCAATCCTTTAAAAATCCCAACTATTTTTACTTTGTAAAAGTCAGCCCTTATTTTATAAAAATTACAACCCGAATCCCCTTATTTGTTAAATAGCAGAACCGAATGCACCTTTTTTACTAAACCCAACTTAATACCCTTAAATAATTAAAAGGCCCAAACCATTTTAGTTTTGAAAACCTAAGTTTTCCGGCCCACCAAATCAGGCCCAAGAACCATTCCATACTTCCATTTCATCTGATCCAAGCTGGGATAAAAAAAAAGAATGGGGACCCACGCCAAGGTGGCAAGTGAGATGGCAATGGATGGGGTCCCACAACCTCCTTCTTCCTCTCCTATTCGAACACAACACCACGGAGAACGCCAGAACAGGGCTGAGTTCGAAACCGGAAAAGGAAGGAGAGGAGGAAGGGCCACCGGCGGAGACTCTCGGCTCCGACAGTCCAATCCTGACACCAAGGAACAGTGATCGGACAAGGAAATGAGGGAGAGAGATGCTCACCGGGGTTTCGAAGCTTCACCGGAGGATTCGTCGTTGAGGGCTCGATTCGACTTCGTCGGCGTCAGAAATCAACGAGCTTGCCTGGGAAGGAAGGGGAAAGATCTAAAGGTTTCACCTTCATGGAGATTTGAAGTCAAGGGATGGGGAAAAGGATCCTTACCGTACGTTTTGGGTGAAACAAGAGAAATGGGGGGAAATGGCTCGGCGGCGCTCGGACGGATGCACAGGGGTGCTCGGAGCTGTGCTCAGGGGTAACAGAGGAGGATGTCGGGTGGTGGCTCGAGAGGCGCCCAGCTCCGCTTGGGGATGTGCTCGGGTGTTCCCAAAGACACACGGCGATGCGACTTCGGCGGCTTCGAAACAGGGGACTCGAGGAGTGATTTCGACCGGCGGCTGCTGGTGCTTCGAAAATCAGAGGTGAAGCAAGGCGGGCGGCGCTGCTGGCTTTGAAAATCAGTGGAAAGGAAGCTCCTTAGGGGTTTGTTTGGAAGAGGAAAGAGGGGAAGAAGAGGGAGATTGAGGCAGTGCTTGGAAATGGGTTTTAGGGTGATTTGGGGTTTGAAATGAGTCAACAAGGTCTGAAATGGGGGGAATAGACTGCAGCTTTGAAGGAGAGTTTGTTTGGATTAAATTAAGAGGGAGGGAGATACTTTTTCTTTGCTGAGGCCACTACTGCCGAACAGAGATGGGGAGGGGTGAGCTTTGGCACCTTGCCAACAAATAGGTGAAACATGAGGGTAAGGTTGGGTGAGGAGGAGGTATGACTTACCAAAAATGTGAGTAGGAAGGTGCTAGAAAATTTCATCCATTTAAAAATCACGAGGGCATCATTTGACTAAGCTTTAGGTAAGCGTGAGAGAAAGAGACAAGAATTGTGGTTTTAAGAGCGGAAATTTGAATTTTATTAAATTTAGAACGAGTTTTACTGGAAATATACGATTAAATTTCATTTTTAATTTCCTTTCTCCAACAATTTAGATTGGAAAATCCGAGCCTTTACATGGACGGTTTATATATAAATTACACCATATGGACGAGACCTAAAAAGGAAATTAGGTTCGCCCAATTGCCATATAGACGAATTTTATGGCGGGTCTTTGGGGTATAGGCAGGTCTTGGTGACCTTGAAGGCCTTGGCGGAGGGGTGAGGTAAGGGGTTTAGGCGGGCATTGAAAGGTTTTTTTAAAACAGTGACCATAGTTACAAAAAATATTAATAGATACATAGTACTCCATCTGTTAATTAAAACTTGTCGTTTACTATTCATGCACGCTTTTTTATAATGGTAAAAACTATATAAAATATTAACTTTTTTTTATATTTGTTTTTATAAATCTATACTTAATAGTAATAAGAATGAAGTTGTTTAAAAAAATTATGAAAAAAGTTAATATTTTATATAGTTTTTAACACCTAAAAATGCGTGCGTGAATAGTAAAACGTCAAGTTTTAATTAACGGAGGGAGTAGCAAATATTTGATAGGTGTTATTTATTTATATATCGATTATTTTTTTGGAAATAATTATTTATATCAAAATTAATTATTTCATAGTTATTTATATTTATATTTATATTTATATTATTTTTTAGGAGAATGAGTTATTTAGATCTAGATTAATTTTAATCTTATATTTCCAGTTATTAGTTTAATTATCATAATGTAATTCATATTTATTTATGTTCATATTTATAATAGGATTTTCTTATAGATAATAAATGTGATTTTATAATATTGTGTTAACATATTCACATACAGGAGACGGGACATACACTATTAACAAGATATGTAGTATGTACTACTATGTGTCTATGCCCTTTTTTTTTTGGGTACTATGTCTATGTCCTTTTCTAATTTGTATTCCTTAAAGTTTTATAAAGATTTCCTAAACTACATGCAATGCAACTTTCATATCTATAACCCCGCACACTTTGGATCAAAAAATATAGGGAAATTTACAAAAAACCACCCGTTAAATATGTGTTTTTACACTTAACCACCCGTTAAATTTAAAATTACAGAAAACCACCCATTAAACGGTGTTTGTTAACAACTAACCACCCATTGTCTATTTTAATTAAGATTTTGTCAAATGTATATGATATTATAATATTTTAAGCTTTATATTTAAATTAGAATATCAAATTGCTTTAAAAATATATTTTACTAAAAAAATTTAAAATATTTTTTAAAAACTTGATGTATATATAAGCAAATTTTCCTATTTTATTCCTAATTAAAAATGGTTATAAATTTTAAAAATATTTTATAAACTACTTTTTAACCAAAATTAAAATAAGTTTATAAGTCATTAGCATTGTTTAAATTTAATAATATTTTTAACACTAATAATTATTGACTCATTTTCTTTCATTTGTAAACACATCAACCGTATAATAAAAATGAAAAACAAAATTATCTAAATATTTTTTTATAAATATATCTTCCGAGCTCAAAAGTTATTTAATTAAAATTATCTTTTAAAATTTTTCTTAAATTTTTAAATAAAATTCAATAATATTACACATATAGAACCTTTGTCCTCCAAATAAATATAGAATTTAAAAATTTTAAACATTTTTTGTCCCTAATATATTAATAATTTTTCATCCCAACCATAAATATAATTTAAATATATTAAAGTTGAAACTAATTTTGAAGTATAAATATTAAAATATAATATATTCAATGGAATTATAATAGAAATAGACAATGGGTGGTTAGTTGTTAACAAACACCATTTAATGGGTGGTTTTCTGTAATTTTAAATTTAATGGGTGGTTAAGTGTAAGAACACATGTTTAACGGGTGGTTTTCCGTAAATTTCCCAAAAATATAACCCTGCACAACAGAGTCAACCGCGAGGCCATTTACCTAGCCTAGTATAATATACGTATAAACTGAACCCAGCTAAAGAAAAGGAAAAGAAATCAGGGCACAGGCACGCCCAATTTCACGCAATCTCAATTCCTTAATCCACCTCCAATCCTCCGAAGTCTGAACGCCGATCTGGTCGTCAATCCCGCCGATCGCATCGATTCTCCGAGAGTCCGAAGTCGCTACTCACCAACGGTATGTTTGTCGTCGTTTCTGAATTTTGATTTCAATAGACTAGGGTTTTCGATCTCACTTCTCTGCAATAGGCTAGGTAATTGCAAAAAATCATCACTGAAGGCCTTGTTGCTGCTTGTCGAATTTTCGATCTCACTGTCGACTCTTGTTGACTGTCGTTGTTGTTTGAATTCTCCAACCATTAACTGGGTTTTTAGCCCTTTTGTGATTTGGATACCTCCAGCTCACTAGTTCTAGTTCTAGTTTGTCATCGTTGCTGATTTTTTTTTGCCAATTCATTATGCATGTTGGCATGTTGCTGTCGGATTTGGTGATGTGATTATGTGAATTTACACGGGCCAATTAATTATGAATGTTGTTGTCAGTTTTGTGGAATTAAACACATATAGCAAATTGTTATATGTGTTTAATTGTGTACATTGTGTATTGAAATTTGATGTATATGTTTTAGTTTTCATTAGCCTCACTATATGAATATCACTTTTTTGAAATGGGTCGATGATGTATTTTGGAACTTTGATATATTTAACTAGTGATATGTTTTTTTTTTATAGTTCAACTTTCTCTTTGTTATTATTGAAAATAGTAGAGGGTCCTATTTTGAAATCTCACCGTAGGCATTAAAAATCTCTAATAGTGGTTCTTTCTAGCATTTCTACGCTTACTTTTGGATTTGGCGTGCCATTAATTAGCAGTTTGTTCACATAAACATGAAGATTAATAAAACGACCCTTTGTCCTAGAATCCTAGATTGGAAAATCAATGTATCCTAAACCTCCACAATGGTTGAACTACTGGGAAACAAAATCTTGTTTTGCTATAATGTTTTACTCTGGTCAATCCTCAAAATGCAAAGGGGATTTTGAAATCAAGCATTTCCAAATGGTGGATTGCTATTTTGGTATTAGATGCTCACATTTGACCTTCTATTCCATCTTATTCCTTGAACCCTATTGTCTTTGTATATATGTGATCGAGAAATGTTAGTCACGAAGCTTGGCTTGCAGATTTATTTAGAGTGGAAGAGAGTAGAAGGAGATGGTGCTGGTGTTGGCCATTGGGGATTTACACATTCCACATAGGGCCCCTGATCTCCCTGCCAAGTTCAGGTCCATGCTTGTTCCTGGCAAGATTCAACACATCATCTGCACAGGAAACCTTTGTATTAAAGTATGTTTCTCCTTGCTTTTCCAACTCGTCCTTGTTCATATTAGTTGATTTTCCTTAAATAACCTCATTACTTGATTTTTATTATGGTTTCTCTATCCTATGCCTTTGGGGCATAAGTTAAGCATACTTTTATAGGAAATCAAACCCTTAATAAAAATGGGTGAACCGTAAAAAATAAATTAAAAATGGACTAAAATAGTGAATCCAGTGGAATCTTTTCCCAAATCGGCAGGCTGGGGCATAGGTTAGAAAATCTATTTTTTTTAAATCACCTCTTCTTTGTGAGAAGATGAAGGTCATGCAACCCATAAGAAACTGTCGTTTAGCATTAATATCACTTTTCTTTTCTCCTTCCCATATAAGACAGTTATTCAGGGATTTTCCATACTATAGTACAAGTATTCTGCCTGTTTTGTTACCCAGCCAATTATTTTGCAAAAACTGCACGGATGTGTTATGGGTTTAATCCCATAGTTCAGTGAAATATGGGATAATTTGACTATATAGACATTCAAAATAGAGAAAAACAATTGTTTAACTGGAGAAATTTTAAGCTTTTCTATTTCCTTTATGCTTTGTAGGAAGTTCATGACTATTTCAAAACAATATGCCCTGACCTGCATATTGTTAGAGGAGAATATGATGAAGATGCACGCTATCCAGAGACAAAAACACTAACCATTGGTCAATTTAAGCTGGGACTTTGTCATGGCCACCAGGTATGATATTTCTCTTTCTAGACAAAACACTAGCCACTATGTTCATATTTTCATGTTATTGAAATGTGTTTGTGTGTTGATCAGCCTCTGTCTGCACGGTTAATAATGGGAAATTTCTGGCTCTTTTACTTTAGCTAAGAACCTATATGACGCATGTTTGATGGTTAATGACATGAATGATTAAAATTTAAGAAATAATATATTAATATATTATCATGTCCCTTTGGTGTTCAACTTTCACTAGTAGTGCCTCCATAAAATTAAAGTTTAATCTAATGAAATCATATTTGAGATCACTACCTTAACTCTAGATTTTTGGTAAAGTCCCATAACACCAGTCACCCTGTCATTAAATTGTTATTAAATTGCCTGTGCGAAATCATCCCATAATTCAGTTAATTCTCCTCAACCTTTTTTCACGTCATTGTCCCTTTCCATTATTATTAATTTTTTTACATTCATCATAGTCAGGAACTCTATCAGGACAAAATAAAAGACAGATATTCAAATATGAAAAGAACCAAAGGGGTTGTGTATGTTCAGTGAATCATAATATGAACTTCCACTTGGAAGGCATGACACACCCATGGCTATTCGTCAATACTGTACATGCCCACCACCTGCCCCCCCTGGCATAGCAAATGAAATCCAAGCCCAAGACGTCCAACCATTTGAACATTAGGTTATGCCAAAATATATGTAGCTACTGTAGTCTTTTGAAGGAGACAATCGTTTTTTGTTACATATTTGAAGGTGCAGCTAATCTTTTTTGATAGAAACCCAATTTAATAATTTACTTGACTAATTATTCTCTTTATTTATTTATTTTCTTGTTAGTTCCTTAACTTCACACCTTCCCGTTTTGTAGTTTTTAGGCATTTTCCTCGTTTTCTCTTCGATTATTATGAATTTTAATAGAAAGACTTAATAACTAAAATTTAGTTATTACGTTTTTTTATTTAGATTTGGAATTAGTTCTTGGCTTTCCATTATAAAAAAGAGTGTAGTTGAAATCTGTTAGTGAACATGTGAATTTGAATATGTTTTCCAGATTCTGGTTTCCACACTTGCTGACAGCGAGCTTCTGGCTTTCAGTGTTCTCTATTTTAATTATTACCTGGGTTCTATCTATTTGTTTCCTCTTTGTGGCTTTGCCAAATGCCAACTCAAAAAACAAACTAGCAAATTCCGATAAATAGGTTGTATAAATTGACCTTGATATGATGTTTAAACTTGTAATCACTCAGATTTGGTTTTTCCTATTCATAGGTTGTTCCATGGGGGGATCTTGACTCGCTAGCAATGCTTCAAAGACAGCTGGATGTGGACATCCTTGTAACTGGTCACACCCATCAGTTCACAGCATACAAGCACGAGGGTGGAGTCGTTATCAACCCAGGCTCTGCTACCGGAGCCTACAGTAGCATCACCTATGATGTTAACCCAAGCTTTGTGCTTATGGACATTGATGCCCTTCGTGTTGTTGTCTACGTCTATGAGCTCATTGATGGGGAGGTCAAGGTCGACAAGATTGACTTTAAGAAGACTGCTGCTACCCCTCAGGCTGCTCACTGAATCTAAGCAAATGGGATTTCAGAGCTCTGACTACTCTCTGTTTGGATTCACGATGGGCGTGATTCTAATGTATGTGGACTTTCTGATTTTGTTTCTCATGAAGGACGATATTTTTATCAATGGTAAAATGCATTTGAAGTTGGTTCAGGCACTGATTTTTGGTTTGTTTCAAACGGATCATCTCCTCTTTCCCCCCTTGTTTGTATTTGGTGATATGCTCAAATATGATAATGGTGAATAAGATCTCATTTGGCTAGCCTTGGTGTTTTAACAATAAGATGTCATTTGGTTACCCCAATTTATATACATATACTCGAACTGATACATAACATTTTACATGGCGTGTTGCGGTTAAATGATTAATTATATGTAAAAAAAATTCCTGTCAAATTTTTTTATCAAAATAAAATTTTGTCATAATTTAATAATAAGCTACAATATATATAGGGAAGCTTTAAAATGTAAAAACTCCTTAACGTGTAAAATCCGCTTAACGTGTAAAATTTTAGAAAACCGGACGCGGGTTTGATTTTTTTTTTTACAAACAAACCGAACCGGTGTTGACCCAGCCAAAATAACACATTCCTCCTCCTCTCGCTGGGATGAATTTCTCATTCAGATCTGTCTGCCTCTGTCTCCGCCATTGTCGGCCTCCTCGCTTCCATCCGCCGCCCCGACCTCCTCATCATCCTCATCGGTTGGAAGCCGAGAGCATCTCCTCTTCTCCTTCTCGGTGAGCAGCGTCCCGTCTCTTCCTTTCTCGGCGAGCGGCGGATCCGAGCACCAATTGGAAGCCAGCGATGCTGAGAGCCTGAGAGCGAGAAGTGCTTCAGCGGAGAGGACGATGGATCTCAGATCTGGTTAGATTCCTGACCAGATCCGACTTCGCTCCACCTTCAATTGCTCCGCCTGTAGAGGCAGAAAAATTTGGTCGCATTGATCTATATTCGAGCATCTGAAGCCTTCAATTGCTCGATCTGTTCTCCCCTCCGCTGCCCCTGTCAGCGCCTCTGCTGCTCCTCCGGATTGGAGGTGAGTTTATTTTGCTTCTAGAATCTGAATAGATATATATGATTTGTATTGAAAGTGAGAACCTTGAATTCGTGAGGCAAAGCACATATATGTGTTTGAACACAAAGTAAATCTACCAGATTGTAATTGTACAACTGATTTTTGCTGATCATCTGCCTTTGGAACACTGTGTGTTTGCTTGTGCTTATGCTTTTGCGAATGAGCACCAGCTTTGTTCTTCTTGGAGAAAGAATTATACTTCCTTCTAGATATCTCACCGCGTATGTATGCATCATTAAGAAAAATCAGAATAAGGGAAATCCAATCATAAAACTCTATCAGGTAGCAAGATCCTAGAAATGAAGATTGAGGGAGATGAGAGTTATGAGCATATTACAGGATTGCAAATTGACCACATCTCTAACTTCATGATATTGACGACGAGCCTTGTAGCCACGGAAGTGCTTTTGAAGTCCAATCACAGATTGCAGGATTCGTTTCCTTGTACTCTCTACTCCTCCAACCTGCAAACAGCAGCAATATTGAGTATAGAGAGGAACCACTTCAAGAAAAGAAAGTAATCAGTTGAAAATGTCACCTGTACTGTCCGGAAATACAATTTCATGTAGCCAACATGGTACGTTTCAGGCGGGATATTGAGTTGCTGTAGAACAGCAATGGATATGCTTAAGGGATCTTCTGGTGCTTTCCTATCTAGCAGTAGGAACCCATACCTACATGGAGAAAGTGTAAGCCTTCCATGAAATTGATGGTTTAATTTATATATATCAGTAAACCTTAGAAATATTCGATGATCTACCTCTGTGCAAACTCGTGATGTGAGATCCTAGAAGGATAACCAGATCTTGCAATTCTAACAACTTCTAGAATTCCAAAGCTCTTGAGCTGTTGTGCAACAAGATCCATCTCATACATACCAGGAACCTGTTTATGATACGGTTTGATGCAACATATAAAATGCGGTGTAGTACTTTCCAGCTTCTCAGCTCTCTTTTTTCTGCCTTTTTTCTTGCTGTTTCCAAATTCTATATTTTTGTATTTGAAGTGCATCTCTATGTTTTTTCTATTTAAGTGCTGGATGTTTCCTGCTTGATTTTTTGGTAAAATAAGTTCCTACATTTTTTTGTGGTTCAAGTGCAGGCTGTTATCTTCTTTTTACTTCATTTCTGCTGATTTGATCTCTTTGCTTTGAGTAAAATTCAGTAGGGATTGGAGCTGCAGTGAGAAGACCTGCTAAGAAGAGAGGGTCATAACTAGCATGGAGGGATCTGCAGAGTATCAACAACTCAAGGAGAGAGCTGAGCGGGCAGAGGAAAGAGCGAGGAAGGCGGAAGAGGACGCCAAGATTGCAAACACCAAGGCTGAAAATGTTCAGAAGCGGATCTCTCGCTTCGCAATCAGCCTCAGAGGTAGTTACCTCTTCTTGAACTCCGTCTTATGTCAATGTGGTGTGTGGTAGGCCTTTTGGTGAACAATGCAGGTTGCTAATATGGTATATGTGCGTTTGTTTTTGTTAAGAACATATGGTATGCATGTTTTGGGGTAAAACATATGGTATGCAGATTTTTCATTACACCATATGGTTATTTAGGTAGGATTTTTTCGTAGACAGGTTGTGAAAAGATATGTGCAGGTTATGAACACTTGAAAGTGCTTAGATATGAAGTTTGTGAACACTGATGATTTGGAATTTGGTTGGGTTTTTAATTGAAATATTGTATGTTGTATTTGACATTATATATGAATAGCCTATTAGCTCAATTGGTAGAGCGATGTGCGTATGCACAAAGATGTGGGTTCGAATCCCACATAGATTACATAATAGACAAGGACACAACAATCCCTAATTGTTAATCATGCACATTATAATCTTAGTTATGCACTTTTTAACCTTAATTATGCACTTTTTAACCTTAAGTATGCACTTTAATTTGAAATTGTTATACGTAAAAAAATCGATTTCAAACTCACATCTATCAACCTAAATTATGGGAGAGGTGAACCCAAACTCTCAAAAGTAAAAAACAAAACAAAATTAAAACATCGATTTCAAAAACACATCTTTTGTCTTATTCATGCACATTATAATCTTATTTTTGCCCAATTGTATAATAAATCTGCACAATTATATCTTACTTTTGCACAATTGTAGTTTAAATTTGCACAATTATATCATACTTTTGCACACTTGTATTCTAAATGTGCACATTACAATTTTATTTTTACAGTTATATCTTATTTTATTTTGCCGTTTATGCACACTTTTTCACAAATGCAATTCACAGTTGCACAAATGCACTTCACAGTTGCACAAATGCAGTTCACAACTGCACAGATACACTTCACAGTTGCACAAATGCACTTCACAGCTGCACAAATGCACTTCACAGCTGCACAAATGCACTTCACAGTTGCACAACTGCACATTATAATTTTATTTTTGCACCTTATACTATTCACGAAGAGAAACATAATAAGAGATACCACATAGATAGCCTATACGGGATTTGAACCCGTATCTTTGTGCGTAGGCACATTGCTCTCCCATTTTTGAGCTAATAGGCTTTAGTGCAAAACTTCAAAAGGCTTAAGCAGGACAATGTGGAAAAGATAAACAAAGACTATTTGCAATTTATTATCCTAAAATGAATCAAATTCAGCATCAAAAGTGCATCCGTTTTGCTATCTCTTAAGTATGCACTATTATCTCCAAAGTTAGCACATTTGCTATCTAATATTGCACTTAAATATCACCAAGTCCTAATGAAACAGATACTCGGAGTTTAACAGAACAAAGATGGACTGATGAAAATTTAAGAATGGCCATTGAATTTGATGCATTCAATAGGCCAACAATCTTTTATCCAGGTAAATGATTTAAACAAAATTCTATACAGCGCACATGTTTTTATTGACAGCTCTTGTCTATATGCGACACCAAGAGTTTGATAAGCAGTCTCGTGGACATCACAAAGATCTGTAAGATTACCTGAGCAGCATCAGCATATCCACTGATCTTTGCAATCACTTTTAGACTGAGTTCTTTCTCTCCACTAACCAAAACTAAAGCAGCGGCACCATCACTGCCACATAAACACAACATATCTCATTAGAAAGATCATTTTTACATCATTTACATGAGTAACATATTTTAAATGCATATGTTTGGAAATTGCTTCACAAGTTTAAGAAACAAAGAATATAATTACGACCTAGTGGCAAAAAATTATGAACCAATTAAGGCATCAGTTTCTAAGGCCCGTTTCACCAGGAGAATACCTACGTTTTACTTGCACTAGAATGGGGGAAAAAAGCGTGCATAAAAACTTATTTTCAAACCACAAAATAGCATAGTGCAGCGATTCCAATAACCAACCTTATGCTAGAAGCATTTCCAGCAGTTACGGTACCTCCACTTTCCTTGAAACTTGGTCGCATCTTTCTCAATTTAGCGGGATCAAATTATAACAAATGGTATCAGTAAACAGGTTTGTAAGTTCTCGGATAGGGAAAAAAATAGATTAAAAAAATATAGAATATCAGCTGAGACAATTTTGTGTGTTCTTGGACAGGAAGAAATCTCTTAAGCTTTGGACAAACAGGCAACATCAGCTTAATGCATATCTTTTATAATTTATAATGTTAGAAAATTGACTTTCAATAATAAGCTCCACAAGTAAGAAACTATCTAGATGCAATATGGCAGACTGATGGTCATGGTAAATTGATAATGATGTCATCAACAACATAACCCGTGCCTTGCCAAGGCCTTCATCTTTATCAACAACAATTGCTGGTCTTCCTCTTCCTCCGGGTACCTCAACCTAAAAATTGCCACATGTTACCATGGAAAAGAAGAGATAGAAAATGTTTCATGAACTGTCAATTGGCAACAACACTATAGATAAGAAAAAAGGAACAGAATCTATCAATAAAGGACTCAGTTTCTAGTTAAGATTATAAAACTTGGAAATCAACTCATAATCAACTCAGCTTCTTTCATGTCAATTGCGCTTAGGGCCTCATCCAGTAGCATTATCTCCACCTTCCGCACAAACGCCTTTGCAACCGTGGAAATCAACTCACAATTATCAAACTAAAATTTGTTTCAATCACTAAAGTCTTGGTGCAATTTGAAAAAGAGGCATTTTAACAAACACCTTGAGTGCAATAGAACGGAACAAAACAGAATCAGTTGAGAATTAAATCAAACTAAACTTTAAATTCATAAGATGAATGTAACAGCTCCATTTACATTCAGTCTACGAGCATTTTGAATCAAAAATTCATATTGCTACAACAAGCAATTGCAGAAAAATAATAATAATTCAGATTTTTACTTGGAACAATTGCAAAATCATGTAGTGGCAACAATTCAGATATTATTTGGAAGACACTTGTGCAACTCCATGAATCTTGTGGATGAGCAAATAATATGTGAATATTCTAGTTTGTGTTACCTTTTCCTCAATTAAGAACAATAATTCCAAATCCAACTAAAAAAACTCTCAACCAATCTAATTCAATAAGAAATCAAGGGTACCTGCACATCCCAATCCCACGACCAAACGGATTCGGAGGTATGGTTGGCATCGAAATCGGATTCATGATTGGAATCGCTTGGATTCGGCCTCGAGGCGGAGAGAGAGAGGAGAGGAGGCGCGGCCAGACGACGTGGCGGAGGCGGAGCACAAGCGGAGGAAGACGAGGCATCGGAATCGGCGGAGAGAGGTCTTGATCCGGGTAGCACACGAGAGGGAGGAGGAGTTGCTCCCCGAGCCGGCGTTGCCATGGGAGGAGGCGAAGGAACTGAACGCGTTGCCATGGGAGGAGGTAATTAAATTGCTAATTTTGGGAGTAGCGTGTCCTAATTTAGGAATTTTACACGTTAAGCATATTTTACACAATAAGGACTTTTTACATTTGAAGTAATCCCTATATATATATATATATATATATATATGTAAAAAAAATTCCTGTCAAATTTTTTTATCAAAATAAAAAATTTTCATAATTTAATAATAAGCTACAATATATATATATATATATATATATATATATATATATATATATATATATATATATATATATATATATATATATATCGCGCTCCGGTGAAAACCAATCTTACGGTAGAAATCGTGAGGACTAATTTGATTGGTTGAGGATAATAAGACACGTGGACTGTTTAATTAAAAAAAACACGCGCGGCGCGCTATTGCTACGGAGTACAGAATAAATGCCGCCAGTACAGAGAGTCGAAACTAGGGATGCACGTTGCCTCCATCATTACCAAAAAAAGTAATACTCCGTAGTCCGTACTGTCTCAATTAGGCTAGAAAATTTGTACTCCGTATGAATTATTTGAATCTGTTTAACTTACTTATATTGGTTTTTTAACATACGTATCAATTAGGGGATGAATCCCCGTTAAAAAAATTGTAGGTTTAAGATTTTTTTTCTAGAAACATGAAAAATTATGGAGTAGTTTACTTCATAAAAATTTTAATCTATATTTTTTTTTATAATTTTATAAGGGGCTTACTATTTACACGGTGATTTTTTCGCCGTTTACACTGTACGTTCCGCGCACTCGTAATACGCGGTTGCGAATTTTTTATTTTTTATTTACAAAAATCCGCATATGCGGACTGCGAGTACGCATATATATTTATATTATTAAATAATTACAGTAATTAGAGAATTAGAGAATTACAGTAATTAATCGTCTATTACACGGTTGCGATTGCGTATTGCGGATACGCGGTTGAATGCGAATCCACACTGCGCAACTGCCTTTCTTTTTTTTTTTTTTCTGAAAAAATGAGACAGGGATGACAGCTTTATGGTACTCTGTATTATACAGGGTTGAACTTTTCCCAGATGTGAGTTTAAAAGCATCTCGTTGAACTCAAAGGCTTTTTGATAGTCTCTCCCTTGCAATTTAATTTAAACTCATATCTTCCCAGTATAATAAACTTGATGGGTTTCCCACCAAAAAAAATAAACAAACTTGCTGGGTTGAACTTTGCAATGTTGTTTGACTTGTTTCCCCTGTATAATACAGAGTACTCCATAACTCAAAATCCTCTCCCTTTTTTCAATTGCACATACCAGCAAGATTTGGAGCCATTACTCCCCTGGCCCTCCAGCCATGCACATCGTTCGTTCGCTAGCAAGAGTCGTCGTTGGGGGGCGAGACGACACCGGCCGCCACTGACCAGCAAGATTCGGTGGTGTAGGGATGCGAATCGGGGTTGTCGGCGGCGCCGTCCATCAGACCAGCAAGATTTGTTTGGAGCGCACAACGGAAACGGAGTGAAAAAGAGGAACAGACACGGTGAAAGGGAGGTACAAACAAGGTCGGTAAAATGGTGCGTAGCCCTCCGCGTAGTGCGCGTCCGCGCTTCTGACAGTGGGAGAGAAGGAGGATCACATCAGCGCGCTCGGCATTCGCAATCACCAATTCTGCGCTCCCGTGATGCGCGGTTGCGGATACTTTCCGTGCATCATGCGAGATAATCACCGTGTGAATAGCAAACCTGTTTTATAATTATGGGTTCAAAATTTAAAAATCTTAAACCTATATAATAAAACTTTGAACTTTCCATTTTATAATTGCGGAATAAAAATTTTAAAAATTTGAACCTACTCTTTTATAATTGAGATATAAAGATGTTTGAAAATATGTTATCTTTTTATTGTATTTTGAAAAATAATTGATTATAAAGCCAACCTAGATAAAGATTTTGAACTTACAATTTAATAATCTTGACCTAACGTTATAAAATTTTAAACCTGACGTCATAAAACTCTTTAACTTAACAGTAGGTTCAAGATTTTATAATGGTAGGTTTAAGATTTTATAACGGTGGATTCAAGATTTTGTTTATTGTGTCTATAGAGTGTCTTGAACCTACTTAATATATAAAAAAAAAAAACCTATATGTTTTTTTTAATTATGAGTTCAAGATTTTAAAAATGGTGTTTGCCTTTTGAAACTTTATTTAAAGTAGGTTCAAGATTTTTAAATCTTGAACCCATAGTTATATATAGCCCTAAAGTGACAACTTGATGCATTAAATTTCATGTTGGTTTATTAAGTAGGTTCAATTTGTTATGATGGTGTATTGCATTCATTTAGAATAGGTTCAAGATTTTTAAATCTTGAACTCAAAGTTATATATAGCTCTAAAGTGATATCTCGATGTCTTACATTTCATGTTGATTTATTAAGTAGGTTCAAGTTTTTTTCATGGTGTATCGACTCCAAATAAAGTAGGTTCAAGAATTTTAAATCTTGAACTCATAGCTATATATAGCCCAAAGTGACATATTTTTGTCTTACATTTCATGTTGGTTTATTACGTAGGTTCAAGTTTTTTTTCATGGTACATTGCCTCCATTTAAAGTAGGTTCAAGATTTTTAAATCATGAACTCATAGTTATATTTAGTCCTAAAGTCACATCTTGCTACCTGATATTTCATGTTGATTTATTAAGTAGGTTCAAGCTTTTTTCACGATGTATTGCCTCCATATAGAGTAGATTCAAGATTTTTAAATCTTGAAACCATAGTTATATATAGCCTAAAGTGACATCTTAGTGCATCACATTTAATGTTGGCTTATTAAGTAAGTTCAAGCTTTTTTCATGGTGTATTGCCCCCATTTAAAGTAGATTCAATATTTTAAATCTTGAATCCATATAGTTATATCGATAGCCTTAAAATGACATCTTGTTGTCTAACATTTCATAGTTTATTAAGTAGGTTCAAGTTTTTTTTTTCATGGTGCATTGCCTCCATTTAATGTAGGTTCAAGATTTTTAAATCATGAACTCATAGTTATATTTAGTCCTAAAGTCACATCTTGCTACCTGATATTTCATGTTGATTTATTAAGTAGGTTCAAGCTTTTTTCACGATGTATTGCTCCATATAGAGTAGATTCAAGATTTTTAAATCTTGAAACCATAGTTATATATAGCCTAAAGTGACATCTTAGTGCATCACATTTAATGTTGGCTTATTAAGTAAGTTCAAGCTTTTTTCATGGTGTATTGCCTCCATTTAAAGTAGATTCAATATTTTAAATCTTGAATCCATATAGTTATATCGATAGCCTTAAAATGACATCTTGTTGTCTAACATTTCATGTTGATTTATTAAGTAAGTTCAAGTTTTTTCATGGTGTATTGCCCTCGTATAAACTAGGTTCAAGATTTTTAAATCTTGAACCTATAGTTATATATAGCCTAAAGTGACATCTTGATGCCTTATATTTCATGTTAGTTTATTAAGCAGGTTCAGGTTTTTTTTCCATAGTGTATTATTGTCTTTTTGCCTCCATTTAAAGTAGGTTCAAGATTTTTAAATCTTGAACCCATAGTTATATCTAGCCCTAAGGTGATATCTTGTTGCCTTACCTTTCATGTTGGTTTATTGACCAGGTATGTTCAAGTTTTTTTCATGGTGTATTTCATCCGTATAAAGTAGGTTAAAGATTTTTAAATCTTGAACCCATAGTTATATATATAGCTCTAAAGTGACATCTTAATGTTTTACATTCATGTTGGTTTATTAGGTAGGTTCAAGTTTTTTTCATGGAGTATTGTCTGCATTTAAAGTAGGTTCAAGATTTTTAAATCTTGAACTCATAGTTATATCTAGCCCTAAGGTGATATCTTGTTGCCTTACCTTTCATGTTGGTTTATAGGGTAGGTTCAAGTTTTTTTTTTCATGGTGTATTTCATCCGTATAAAGTAGGTTCAAGATTTTAAAATTTTGAACTCATAGTTATATATAGTTCTAAAGTGACATCTTAATGTTTTACATTTTATGTTGGCTTATTAGGTAGGTTCAATTTTTTTTCATTGTGTATTGTCTGCATTTAAACCATATATAATAAATATTTTTCTATAGTCACAAAAATTGCAAAACTATGAATTTTGAACCTCACGCTATTAAATCATGAACTTTAGTTATAAAATCTTGAACTAGTTATAAAAATCTTTAATAGTATTGAAATCTTAATCCTACCATTATAAAAAATTATTGAATTTATAATTAGAAAATCTTGAACTTATTGTTGTAAAATCTTGACCCTTCCTTAATAAAATCTTAAAACTATAGATGTTTGAATCATATATTATAAATATTTTTATATGGTCAAAATGAATTTCAAAAGTAATGTAATGAATTTTGAAAATAATACAAGATTTATAATTGCAAGTTCAAAATTTTATAATTATAACCATATGTTCTAGATTTTATACTCACAAATATTTCAAGATTTCATAACTATAGGTCCAATATATTTTTAACTATAAGTTCAAATACACACAATTATGGGTTCAATATTTTATAATTATAAATTCAAAATTTGGCGATTTATAATAACTAATGAAACTTTGGGTTAATTTTCATAAATATAAAAACTAAAACATGGGCATAAGTGGTAAGAAACCAAAAGTATGGGAGTAGAAACATATTTTGTCCTCCTTCTCCCCCAACCCGACAGTGCTTTGTCCAAACCCTCTCCGGTGAGCTCTGAAGGAATTCCGATTACTTGATGAGCTCCGAAGGCAACGCGGCGACATGACAGAACGATGGCTATATCTCCATGAGGCGGAGGCGTTCCCCCTGATGGCTTCAAGTGATCGCAGCAGCGGTGAAGAGCGGTGGTCGATGGTGACGCCGACAACGAAAATTCCAAAATTGGGGCTTTTTAATTAGGGATGTTTTTGTGAGAATTTTTTTGATATGATTGATCATGGATGTGTTTAGAACTTGTTGGAGTAGGTTTGGAGCCCAGATATTCGGTGGAATGGTGGTATGAACTCCGAGAAAGTTTACGGATTTCGATCATCGTCGACACCTTAACCACCGCCTGACGCCACTCTCGGATCCGCCGGACCTCTATGAAGTCGTTCCGAGCGCTGAAATGGCTGCTTGTCACCGTCGAAGAGCTTTCCTGTATATGTTTCATACAAAATATCAAGAAATTGGGTTTTCGAACAGGACATCGCTCTTCTTCGATAGAGACAATGGGACATCTGGGCTGAATTGAGACGATGGAACATCTGGGAGGTTGAGCAGAACGCCGTTCTTCTTCGTTCGACGCCTCTCTTTGACGGGAATGTGTATGGAAGGGAAAACACAGAGATAATTTTTTTTTTTTAGTTTACCCGCGCCCTTTTTTTTCCTTCAATTTCAACCAATCAGGTTGGTCCTCACGGTTTCTACCCTAATTTTTGGTTTTCACCGGAGTCGACCCATATATATATATATAACAACTTTAAACTAGAAAAAAAGAATTAACTGCTTCTTTCTCTCCTTTGAATTGGTAAATAAAGAGCGGCCATTCCGGGGTTCGAACTGGGGACCTATGGGTACTACCCACAAGTTCTTTCCAGTGAGCCATTCCGGAATGGTTTTTCTTTCTCTCCTATGCAAACCGCTTCTACGTCTTCTTTCTTAGATTTTCCCTATCTTCTTTTTTTTATCTTCTCTTTGAATTATCAATTATTCACATTTAATAGATATAATATTCAAATATATTACAGTGCAAATTCTTTTTTATGTAAAGTAAAAAATTACAACATCTACAATTGTAATACACGTCAATAAATTAGAATAATAGGAATACTGGTAAATATGAATATGAAAAATTGTCATCTCATGTTATTTAAATTAAAATATTGAAGACATTAAATATGAATCTTAACTAATTGCAAAAATTTACAAGTGAAGCATATTGTTTTTACTTCATAATCATATCATTGAAGGTAATAAGTGGAGGGTGTTGTCAGATTTGGTATAACGAAGTAAGCGGTTACAAGGGATTTACTAAAGAGATACGGTTTCATACCCCTTAAATATGTAACCGACTAATATTCATATTTAACGTTAAATATGAATACTAGAAGGTAGTTATATGAACGGTTAATTAAGCGTGTTATTTTAGAAGGAAATCCAGTGCGTTCATTTTTTATGATCCAATGATCCACGTTTGTCCCCACGTTTCATGGTAAGTAATGTCCTCACCGGAAAGAGCCTATATATATATATATATATATATATATATAGAGAGAGAGAGAGAGAGAGAGAGAGAGAGAGAGAGAGAGAGAGAGAGAGAGAGAGAGAGAGAGAGAGAGGATGGATCAAATGTCTTAACATGTTTTTGTTAACAAATAATGACCATTGGATTAATGAAGATGGAAGGCCAGGATTAATCAATGATTTTAATAATTTATTTTTATTAAAAAGTGGGACCCAACCAAATAACTGCTACACTCTCACAATGTAGAGCGTGTGATTCACCTAAGCATGGTAACTGCTCAAAGCTGATTGGAGAAAATCATGGGAAGTGATGATTTTTTTTTTTTTGCCAATTTTCATCAATTTTCTTTTTTAAAATATTTTTGGTCAAACAAATCAAGATCATTATCAATTAATCTGTTATTTGAAATCTTTGAAAATCATTGATCGACAGTTTCATCAGCAAGACAGTGAAGAAGATGAAGAAGCAAAGGAGATGGTGAAATCACTAATGGATGCAAGTAATGGATTAGAGAACTTAATTAGCAATTGAACTATTCGATGTTGGAAAGCAAGTATTCGTTTGTAACTATGCAATTGTTGGTGCTGATGGTGGTTGTCAGATGCAAAAACACATGGTCTTAGAGCAAGCCCAACAGCTTTGGTAAAAAATCTCTAAAATAGAGATTAAAATGTCAAAATCTCTATAAAAAATTCACTCAAACTCCAACAGCTTATCTATTTTACAGATTTTTACATTTATTAAAGACTATAATCAATAAATGTATTTATTAAAGATATTTAATTCTACATTTCTAAAAACTTAATTTAAATTTAAATCTAACATTTAACCTCACATTTGTTGGTGAACTATTATATGTTACACATCCTCTTGCATGACATATTAATTTATTATTATTATTATTATTATATTCTCATGTGATATTTTTCAAAAACAAAATCTAGTGATAAATTTGATATTTATTTTTTAAATGATATTAATATTAAATTTAGATTTTTACTATAAAAGTTATCATAAAATTGGATAAAATATAATTCAAACTTAATCTTATTATTTTCAGTTAGTTGATATATATTTTATTATAAGTTAGATTGGTGATTAGTCGTATATGATTAATTAATTAAATTAATTAACTAATAAGGCTTAATTTATAATTTATAAAAATAAAATCATTCCAATATGAGTTATGAGTTCAAGTGAATATTTATTGAAGTTAAAATTTTATAGACTAATTTTTTAATGTGAATTTTGTAGCATTAAATTGGATGAAATTAGGTATGCTATTTTATTTACAAAAGTTAACATAGAATTATAATGTTTTGTTCTATCTATATTGATTTAACATAATTAATTTATATATTATATCAACTTTTTAATTAATTTTTAAAAATAATTATATTTTTATTACTAGTAAAGTATGAAATTATATTTTTTTCTATATTATGGGTGAAAATGTGGGGTTGCATCATTAAATTCTATATAGAGACAAGTGAACATTAAATTATAGAGATCAACTTCTCTTCCTCCAAATTTAGAGATTTTTTCCCTCTCTCTATCCATTTCTCTATTTTAGAGATGAGTTTGGAGAAGCTGTTGGGGTGAAAAAATGCTCATTTTCTCTAAAATCTCTCTTTTTCTCTATTTTAGAGATTGTTGTATGTATTCATGGTTTTTGTAATGTTATGTGAATCTAGGTTTTACAGTTTTTTATCTTCCCAATTTTCCAAGTTGTCATAAATATTCGGCAACATTTATCAAATATTAATCATTTTCACTCAATTATTCATTAAAACCATGAATACATACAACAATTATTCATCACAAATAAGAAATATTAATCACAGTAACACAATTATTCATCATAGACAAGAAATATTCATCACAATAATACAATTATTCATCATTCTCACTCAATTATTCATCACAATTTCCCAATTATTCATCAATTTTCGCCAAAATTTAAGAAGTATTCATCACAGTAATACAATTATTCATCACAGACAAGAATCCTCTCAACAATGATTCAAATTTCCAAAATATTCATATCAATACAACAAATATTCATCAAAATCCCCTTTCAAATCCCCTCTAATGTAAATTTGCAAACTGTTGAATGGAGAAGGAGGTTTGGTTGAGTTCGGGCCGAAGAAAACGATGGAGGATTTGTTTGGTTGAGTGTTGATGATGAAGAGCCAGAATGATGGGTTAACTCACCGGCGGGAGAGAGAGGTCTTGGTGGCTGGAGGTTGTCGGCGGGATGGCTCAGAGTCGCTGCGCACTCGGGAGGGGCAGTCGATCGGAGCTACTAGGTTGGGATGAGGGATGCAGGAGAACCACTCCTTCCAATCGGTGTCTTCGCATCCGCCTCCGACCGTCGGAAGGGACAAAGAGGTCCGATGCTCGCTCTCGCTCCTCCGATCGCCCCCACTTCTCTACCGCCGGAAGGGACAGAGAGGTATGATGCTCCTCTGATCGCCCCCAATTCTCTTTCTCTCTCCTCTTTGGTTGAAGAAGCGTGACGATCGCCCCCCAATTCTCTTTTTCTCTCCTCTTTGGTTGAAGAAGCGTGACGATATGAGAGGTGGAGTTTGAAGGGTTTGAAATCACGCGCACATGTTAAGGGGTGATCGTGTGTTTTTTCCATTTAAATTTACAATTAATCTAAATTGCTGAATAATCTCAGCTATTCATTTGCACTAAATCAATGACCTATATTTGTTAACACAAAACACATTAAGAGTTTTTTACACTAGACCTAACCTCTCTCTCTCTCTCTCTCTCTCTCTCTCTATATATATATATATATATATATATATATATATATATATATATATATATATATATATATATATTTTAAAACTATTTCGTAGCTATACTTATAAAAAATATTAATAGATAAAAACTTGATAAATGCTATTTTATTTATATCTATATTTTTTATGAAAAAGAATTATTTATATCAAAATTAATTATTTGATAATTGTTTTTTTATTTATATCAAAATTAATTTTATATTTTCCGCACACTTTGATCGTTTTTTTAACATGAAAGAATTTGGCAGATTGCCAGAGCAATCTAGCTAAGGGCATCCTTGCAGATGATACTACAGAAAACCGCATCAGAAAGGGGTACGGAGCAAGAGAAAGCAATACCAAGGTGAGATAGACGGTCTACCGCTCGATTATCATCCATGTAGATGTGGGAGATCTCAAAAGAAGAAAAATACCGGAGAGCAAAAAGAGAGTCAGAGATGAGCATCTCTATCTCGCCCGAGCTTGAAACCCCGGAATTGAGGCTATTAATTATGCTAAGGTTATCACCTTCAATACATATGTGTTTAATGTTTAGGGCTAAGTCCTTTATAACTCCTTTCCACAAACCGAACCCCTCGGAGCCTATGACAGAAGGGAAAGGAGAAGTGCCTGATTTCGCAAACAGAACATTGCCTTGTCGTCTCGGATAAGGAATCCATACGAACTGGAGTTCTTGTTGGAGGCAACTCCATCGAAGTTTAGTTTGCACCAATGAGGCCTTGGCTTAGCCTACTTAGTTTGTCGGCGTTTTGTCTGACAGGGAATTGTATTTGTCTTTGGTATGTCTTGATAAGTGTCTATGTTGATATTTGTTTCCTTTTCCGAGTTAACTATTTGCTCTCTAATAAAGAAGGCAATGACAGCTGTGTTGGGATTGATATTATCAAACAATGTTTTGTTTTGTAAATACTAGATACTCCATCAAGCAGTAGCGAGGGTGGAAAAATCGAGATTTCCCAGCGAGGTTCCTAGGGAATTCAGAGCTTCATGTGTACAAGTGGAGGTGCCATAAATTGAATGAATTATGTTAGAATTTTTTGGTGAAAGATAGTGTATTGGGGATTTCGTGATGGGGCACTGGAAAAGGAAGTGATCGATGTCCTCATAATGCATGGAGCATAGAGGGTAGTTAGTTGGGATGCCAAAACCGCGATTAACCAGTTTGGTAGTAGTGGGCAAGACATTCTTGGAGACTCGCCATATGAAATCTCTAATTTTAGGTGATGTGTTCAATTTCCATATCCTATGAAAATATGAATTTGTGTGGCTTTTAGATCTATGGAGAAAATCGATTGCAGAGGCTGTAGAGAACCAACCATTTTTGCTCCAGGATCAGTAGATTCTATCTTGGTGGATATGCTTTAGAATTGGGATCTTTGTAATAGAGTTGATCGTTTCCTTGCTCAGGTTGTTGCTGATTATGCTTTTGTGATGATAGGCTCCAAATTAGTTGCGTGGATCCGTAGGGGGGATTTTCAACCCAGGAGTCATGCCAGAATCTAATGGATTATCCATTACCTATTCCCCAACATAATCCAGTTTTGAAGAGAGGTAGTAGGGAAGTTAGTTTTGACCATTGCTAGGAAACATTCCCTTTTTGTTAGTATTGGAGAATATTTCCCTCTTTTAGGTATTTTTGCATAATAAGCTTGACCCATGGGTTACTTGGTTCTGCCAGTATTTTTCATAGTAGTTTTAGTTATAAGGCTTTGTTCATATCTTCAGATGAGCGAAACCCAAGGCCACCATTTTAACGAGATTTGCAAACCTCGAACCAACTAATTAGTGGTCTATGTTTGGGTCCTTTGTTCTAGAGGAAGTTCCTATTATTCTTGTCTAGTTCTTTATGAATGTGCGATGGGTGCAAGAAACACTGCATTATATGGGGTGGTTTAACAGCCAAATTGGATCTTATTAGAGTACATCTACTAGCTTGTGAAAGATTGTTTGCAATCCATTTTGAAAGTTGTTTTTTATTGGAGGTGGTAATTTCATCAAAGGTGGAGTTGGTGACTTTAATAGAGAGGACCGGACATCCTAGATATTTGCCTAGATTGGTTGTATGCGGTATCTGTAGTTCGTTTTGTATGGTGGTTTTTGTTGGACTTTCCAAATTATGGGTAATATGGAAAGCTGATTTGTGTAGATTAATTTGTTGCCCAGAAAATTGGCTATAATTTTGGGATATCTTATTGATTTGGTCACAGGCCATTTTAGTCGCAGAGGTGAAGATGATGATATCATCCGCAAAAGCCAGGAAAGGAATCTTTGAACATGAGCTCGTGATTGAGATACCAAGGTGGCTTCCTGGCAACAACGATGCTTGATGTAGCCCATGGGCAAGAACCTCCGAGATGAAAAGAAAGAGGTATGGCGATAATGGATCTCCTTGACGAAGACCTCTGAATAGGGTGAATAGATCTGTGGGCTCATTGTTCACTAGGACGGAATAGGTGACGGTTGTTATGTACTCCTTGATCCAGGAGATGAATTTGTTATTGAACCCGAACCTAGATAGAACATCAAAAGGAAAGTCCCATTTGACCATGTAAAAAGCTTTTTCCATGTCTACCTTAACAGCCATCCAACCAGATTTACCTTTTTCCTGTTGAAAGGAGTGGAAGATTTTATTGGCTATTAAAATGTTGTCTTGGATGGATCGTTTAGCAATAAAAGCACTTTGAAGTGGGTGTATTAGTTTAGGGAGGATATGTCGAAGTACAATAGCTAAGATCTTAGAAATTATTTTATAAATGGTGAAGCAAAGACTGATAGGTCTGAAGTTATTTGTCGTTTATGGGTTGTTGCATTTGGGTATTAGGGCTATGAATGTATGGTTTATTTGTTTGAGCAGTTTACCACTGGCAAAGAAACCTTTAGTTGTCTTGATGACAGAAGGGCCGACAATGTGCCAGTAAGATCGAAAGAAGCCAGCTGTGAATCTATCCGGTCCTGGGGATTTATCCCTTGCAAGAGAGAAGACAATTGTTTTGACTTCATATTTGAATATTGGTTGAGTAAGCCAATCACTGTCCGAAGAAGAAACCTCGGGGGATATATTTCCAAGTAACCAACAATGCCCATGAGTTTGAGGAGGTGATGAGTAGCGACGGGAAAAGTCAGATTTAATTTCTTCCCGGATCTCGAAGACAGTGTTAAGGGTAAAGCCATTATTAGTGACAAAAGTTTTTATTATATTTTTATTTCTTCTACCTGTTGCAATGCGATGAAAATATTTAGAGTTAGTATCCACCGATTTAATATGGACTCTCTTTGCCCTTTGACCCCAATAGGTTTTCTGAAAGTTGACAAGTTGATTATATTTATTAAGATGACATTTGTGTTTAGTTTCGGTATTGTGATCGTATTGCTGGAGAAGCTAGTGTTGTATCTGCTGCAGTTCTGTTTTGGTTGTTGCTATTTGTGTGAAAATATTCCCAAAAGTTCGTTTGCTCTATAGTCTACTTTTCTTTTTGAGTTCTTTCAATCACTTAATTAGTTTGAATAGGTTTGACCCAGATGAGTTAAGATGCCAAGCTTGTCTAACCAAGTTTTCATAGTCTGTGTGTTTTGTCCAGGCTAATTCAAACCAGAATGGTTGCATTGTGGGTTTTTCATTTGGGAATACTTCTAAGGTCATCTGGTTGTGGTAAGAAGTTGTGAACGCATGGTTTTTGGTGGTTAGGTTTGGGAGTATTGCATAAATGTTTCTTTGAACAAGAAAATGATCTAATTTTTCGTAAGTATTAAATTCAGCTTGAGAGTTTTTTCTCCAAGTGAATTGATTACCACTTGTCGGGAGATCTATTAGATCACGTTTCAATATAAAATCTGTGAGCATGTTGAATCTAGATGGAAGAGGTTGAGAGCCCCTAAGTTTGTCCGTATTGCATTATGTCGTTTAGATCATCGACAATAATACCGGGGTGTGGGTTATTTAGTAGTATGTTAGATATCGTATTCTAGAATGCCAATTTTCCATGTTGATGCGGTGGAGCGTAAACGAACACTATTATTAATGTGAAGTTGGTGTTGGTATTGTGGTATTTGGTTAGTATATATCGTTCCCCGGAAAGGAGGAACTCAAATGTATCTTTGTTTAAGTGGGATGGTTTCCAAAGAAGACAAAGGCCACCAGAGAGGCCTAGAGAGGCAGAAATGGAGGTTATCAAAACTGGCATTACGCTAGTAAGATTCTTTTGGTGGGGATTGTAGTTTGGTCACTGCTAATCCAAGGATTTGGATGTGTTCTGATTTTCATGTTGCATTGATTTGTGTCCAAATATTCTTCCGGGCAATCCCACGGACATTCCATAAACTAATTTTCATGAGTTAAACTAAACTTTTTTGTGGATAATGTAATTGGGTTGTTTCGCCCCATGAAGAATGGGCAAAACAGCTGATGGCCTAGGGGGAGTATTCCCAACCTAAGAGATTGGTTTATAGTTTTGGAAGTGCTGCAAATGGTGAGCATAGAATCAAAACAGTTGTGAACTCGTCAGGTACAATTAATACAAACCACAACTAGCACAACAAAAGATAGAAATAATTACAAGGTCTGGGCATCAAGAAATGCCAAAGTAGTCTAGTTGGTTCAACTTGAATTGGGGTGTTGTTGAAAGTTTTGAATTCACCAACAAACCGAGACAGAGCACGACTAGCAAGAAGAGTGAATCTGCCAGGCCAAACTACCGGAGCAAAGTTATTGTTGAATCTGAATTCCCAGTTCGCGTGAAGAGCTAAGTAAAGTCTTAGTCTTGTGACCTGTATTGAGATACATATGAGAGTAGAAAGCTCGGGAAACACCCCGATCATGGTTAGGTCGTTAAATATACATGAATTAGTTTGTAGGCTAGCATTACAAATCAGTTGACTGCTTATAGTATTGGTTTGGCTTGAGATCACAAACTGAAGAAAGAGATGATCATCGGTTGTTAAAAGATTGAAGAGATTAGTACAGTACCTAGTATTGAATAAGAGTGTTTGTGCAAATATTTGGCCGATGAGTAGGCTAATAAGGAGATGGCGAGACCAAGGATCCAAAAGCGCAAACTCATGGAAGTACACATGTGTAATATTCGTATAAAGCATGTTTTAGATGAGATAAAAGACAGTTTCAAGAAGCAATTATGATTGTAATATGTTGTTGGTAATTGGTCAATAGAAAGACAAATATGAAAAAACTGGTAAATAAAAAGTACTCTCCAAAGTCCAAAGATCTGACAAGTGATTTCGAGGGTTTCCAGTTGAGTGTAATGTGAGTTTATTATTGTTGTAAAATATAATATTTTTGAAACATAAGGTATCAAAGGAGGTGAAAAAGGATCATAATCAATAATCATGAGATTTAAAGAAGGATCTCTCCTTTCTGTTATGAACTTCATATGAAAGCGACACAAAAAGGGTGATTGAGTTCTACAAAAGTGCTGACGATTACTGGATATGTATGAAACCAAATACACTTTTATGTATAAACCTTGTTTAGTTGACCCAGTACAAGGGCGTCTAATGTATAATATCATCCATTCCACCTTGCATTTTCTCCATTCTTTGTTTGTGTTGATCTTGAAAAGAAATTGAAAATGTGTTTCAATAGAAATTTTCGCTTCAGGGGTGAGAATCTAAGCAATAAGAACTAAGAAAAAACACAAATTCGGATTAGTGTACTCGTGATAGTGATGTAATATCTGGATATTTGTAGTTGAAGCTAAATTTAAAATGCTAACCAGACATGTAATTCTGTTAGCATCCAATTCAACCAAGGAAATAGTTATGTGTTGATGTTTGTTATGGGTGATGCAATGATCTTTCGTAGGTAGTGATAAATGTTTTGATGATTGGGTTGATTGGGAGCTACACAAAGACATCTGAGTTGGTATTATTTGGAGATTAAAATTTTGGGTGTCATTCCCTAAGAAATTTCCCTTCAGATTGTTCGTAAAAGTCCAAAGATAACAAGAATGAGAAAGTTTTAAATAAGGATTAAACCAACAGATATAGGATTGAAATATATGTGACAAATTAAGAAGAGAAATATAAGTTAGAAAGTACAGAGGGAGAGGAGAAAGATGGAGATCATACCAGTGAAGAGATGGCCGGGCACCAATAGGCACCCGTCTAGCAAGGAAGGAGCGAACAAGGAAGAAAGACTAGGCGCAGAGGAAGCCATCGAGCACTAAAGACCGAAGCGACCCCCAAGACAAAGAGGGAAAGAGGAGCGACCCCCAGAGAAACTAGCATGTCTTCATCTTCTTCCTCTTATCCTTGTAACCCCTAAACTTCAACATAAGTGAACGATTTTGATAATGAATAACTATATTATTTTTTCAACAGATCAAAGTCAAAACAAACGTTAAATGGACTTCGAATTTATTCATAAAGGCTTTAAGGTCGGGGCTATGGGAGAACTGGAGAAGGTAGAACGGCTTATAAACAAAGCAAAAAGAAAAGCCCCTAAATCGAAATTGTGGAGAGATGGAAAGAGGGTGAAGATGATGATCTTTGACAGACGTATGAAAGAGGCTTTGATTCCTACTCCATAGTACAAGGATTGCCCTAGAAAGTATGAGATTGAGGTAGAACGACCATTGAACGCGGTGATGCCAAAAACCCCTATGTCCCAATTGAACCGATTTGAGTGGGACGAGTCGATGGAAACTGAAGGAGAGAAGAGGGTTCGTTTCAGTCTCCACGGGTTGAGAGCATCTAGAAGAAAG
This sequence comes from Persicaria tinctoria, assembly GCA_037127255.1. NCBI lineage: Eukaryota > Viridiplantae > Streptophyta > Magnoliopsida > Caryophyllales > Polygonaceae > Persicaria > Persicaria tinctoria. The sequence continues at coordinate 47,920,601 of JBANSL010000002.1, forward strand.
GAATCATTAGAGCATACAAGTAGATATTGATATGAAGAAAAGAACTAATCGCTTGGAGAAATCTAGGGTTTGTTTCAGGAAAGTGTTTGGGTTGGGGAGAAAACAGCGCGTGTAGTAGCGCATTCATTTTTGGGTTTTTGCGGAAGGTGACTAAGATGAAAATAGTCTGCACACTTTGATTGTTACTACTTTAATTATCACATTGTAATTTATATTTATTGGGGGGGGGGGGGGGTTCAATATTTTTGGATTTACTCTCAGGGCTCTCTCCGAAAACTCTCTCTTCTGGGTTGTGTTCTTAGGCGTTTTTGGGCTGTTTTTTTGCTAGGCTTTCCATCAATTAGGAGCTACTATCTATGGCAGTTAGCTACCAGATTGATCCTTTCTTGGGTTTCCAAATGATCATTAAATGTTACCCTCATCAAATCTCTTCCAATTTTTTTCATCCTTTTCAATAAAATCAATAGAACAAAAGTTACTTTTCAACCAAATACTCTGATCAACCTTAGAAGTGATAAACACCCCCCATCCCTCTCTTTAAGACACATGCGTTGTCTTTGTATTCACAAAATCCAGCTTGACATTAATGCATGTTGAAAACCTAGAGTATATGGTGATGTTTTTCCCCTTATTTGCTCTCAACATCAATCCTTTACAAACAACTTTTACCACTACCTTTTTAACAACAAGAACTATATTAATGCTAACCATATAGCTAATGATGATTTAAGCTGCAGGTTAAGGTGTAACCATGAACATGCAAAGCGCACAAGTGGCCAGTTGGAGGCGGTGGAGTGGGTCTTTGATGTTGCGTGCTTTAGAACACTCTCGGCTTCTGGAATGAAGCTACTAGAGGGACAGAGAAACCTAAGGATTAACCAAAACAACAAGGCAACTAGAGGAGGATAGATACATCTGATCTTGAGAAATGAAGCTCCCAAAGCGTCACACCTCTATCTCGATCATAAATATATGTTTTCTTCTATCTACTGCTCTAAATCTATGAATCTAGATCATCCTTAGACCATCCGCAATGGTTTTGTGTAAAACTTACACATTTGCACAAGATGTGTAAAAATACACATCACTTTTTAGTAATTTGCTCCATTGGTGAAATGTGCATTTTTTACACACTACTGAAATATGATTTATTTAAAACAAAAAGGAAAATAAAAGCATAAAAAATAAACCAATGAAATTGTCTTGCTTTTTGTAAAAGTTTTTGCACATGAGGGAGATGTTGTGCTCAAATTTGCACATCACATGCTCAAATGTGTACATTTGCACGCACCCAAAATCATCAATAGAGCTAGAAAATGTCTAAAAAAAATATACAATTACACATTTGCACACAACCATTGTGGATGGTCTTACCACCACCGCTTTAAGCATTATCTTAGTAATAATCTAGCTATAAATACCGAGTTTAATCGCTATCCCAATTCGCACCTCCCTCTGTTGTCTTATCCTTCTTGCAATCACTTTCTGGTCACCATGCATCAACAAGTTTCTTATGTCGAAGCTCTGATCAACACCACCAAGCATGATATCACCTCTGAAACCGTACCAAACCCAACTGCCATGGTCGAAGCCACACTCTCTCCATGGCCCTTGACAACCTTGCTCTGTATTCCCAAGCTGTTGTTCAGCAACCCATCAATGCGATTCTAGTTAACTCTGCCCCGCCTATGGATGAAAATCATACTAACACCTATGTTTTTTATCCCTACTCCATCATTGGGATAAAGAATCTCCATAACAAGCTCACCGAGTATAACTTAGTGGGGAGGTTTGTCCAAGTCCTTGCCTCCATTACCAACAGATAGACGAATGATCCTAGACTCGTCAATAGCTCTAGTGCTTTTACCCCTACCTTCCAATGTTATTACAAATGCAATATTTCGATTATCCTTACTTGTGCTTTATTTCGTTCTGGAGTTGTAGGCTCTACTGTGATGAGTTCTTTCGTTTTGATGTGCGTCGGAATCTTGGCGCTTCCTGGAGGTGTGGAGGGCCTGCTTCCTTTGTTTGGTTTGTGGATGATGTCCAAACTGCTGTCCTTTTCGTCTCGAGGTTCGTTTATTCTCCTTTTGAAAAACTCTAAGCCCATTCCCGTCAATACCTTGCAAAGGTGTGTGGTGACAGGCTTTACCAAAAAATTACACCAACAAGTTACAATAAACCATATTAACAAATATTTCTTATTAAACAAAGATGAAAGAAAGGTTGCAGCAAGGCAAAGTCCTTTCAAAGGAAAGAGTAGGAAAAGGAACCGGAGTTATAGCACATCAAGTAATTACATTCCAAGATATTTGTCTTCGTCCCAGCCTCTTTGCGATTTACAAATCACTAGGTTTGTTATCTGTATATCTAAAGGGATCTGGCAAAGGAAATTGAATAAGAATACTAATGACATATCTTCCACCAAACCGCCCCTTTGGCAGAAATATAAATATATTTATGATTAATATCGGATATTGGAACATTAGAGGTTCGAGAAGGCTATTAGTCCATTACTATAGCAAGAAATCAAACATATTAGGCAAAGTAACAGGCTCGATATTTTGGCGTTAGCAAAAGCAAAATCACCTAATCCCCCAACTAATGTTCAAATGAAAGATGCAGGCTTCCAACAATGTATTTTGATTCCCTCATGTGGTAATAGGGGTGGCATGCATCTGGATCTTAATCTAAAATATCAATATAGCCAGTGACAAAACAATCTTAGAACAAACAAACATGATGGTGATGTTCGAGTTTATCATCAACCATTTTAAATTAGCAATAATCTTTGTCTATGCTCCAAACAATGAAGTGGAAAAAACAAGCTTCTGGGAAGATATATACCTAAAGGTTAACAAACATATGCTACCGATAATGATCATTGGCGATCTAAATGATATAGAGAATGACACCGAGAAGATTGGTGGAATTCACCCGTGTATTAGGAGATTTAGAAGACTCAAGGAGATAATAGAAGAACTAAATTTACAAACCATTCCGTTTGAAGGATCCCTATTTACATGGAGAAAAAATGTGGATATCGCTAACAACACCTATGAAAGGCTAGACAGAGGTCTTGTTGATGTCCATGTTTTACACCATGTTTTTATATTTGTTTTAGCTCCTTATTCTATCATTTTATATATTTATGGGTTAGGAATATAGCGAATTTATGTAGTTTATGCTTATTTGCGAAAAATAGAGGTCTACACGAGTTTATGTTTAATATTGCAGAATTTGGAGCGAATTCGAAGCAAAACCAAGAAGCACTGGAAATGCACTTGATATCTACTGAAGGACTCAACGTCGTCTAAAGAGCACCAGACATCAAGCAAAGCGGAGTACAACATTTGGAGCTGAGGATTAGTCGATATCGACCCAACTCAGTCGATATCGACCGAAGCCCAGTGGGAATCAAGCCAATCGAACTCGACACAACACACAGACTCGGAGTCAGAAGGAAGACGACTCGATATCGACCTTGCCTAGTCGATATCGAGTGAAAGTCACTAGAAATTCCCTACCGAGCCGATGTTGAGTGAGATGCAACCCGGAAGCGAGGAAGTTGACTCGATATCGACCCATATCAGTCGATATCGAGTTGAGCCACAGATCGAGCCGATGCGATTTCGAGTCCTAGTGGAATTCCGAGTAAAGATAAATTCCGAGTAGAGATACCTTGCAAGTGAAGAATTGAGATCGTTTATCTTTTCACCTATTTTCTATCATAAGGGTTGAACATTTAATTACCCTATAGGATTTATCTATTTAACTATGTTAGATATATTTCCCTTTTATCTAAAGTTTTATCTTTTATCTAGATAGAGATAGAGATAGAATTCCCTTCCTTGGATAGCAAGGAGTTGGATCTATAAATAAAGCCCTAGGGGCTAGTAGTTAGTCATTCAATTTTAGAGCAAACACTTCTTATAAAGTTTTAGGTTTTCAAGACTTTTAGGGTTTTGGCATTCTACGAAGGTTGGAGTGCCTGGATTGTAAAGGTTTTGAATTTAGTTTAATGCAAAGTTATTTCCTTTCATCAATTATGTCTTCTATTGCGAGTAGTCGCCCTACTTCTAGGGTCGGGGTGAGCCCGAGGATAGTCATGTCAGTGGATTGGTGAGTTGCTAAAGAAAGGTACTTTATCTTGTTCTATACTTTGTGCTTAATTCTTAATTGGAAAATTAAGGAACTCATGTTGTGAAACTTGGATAGTAATTAGGGTTTCTATTCAGAAGTTTATAAATTCTAATTATGAAAAGGGACGGACACAGTTATGGTTATTGATCAAAAGGTTTATATTCCTACTTGCCGGATTTGGTGAAAGTCTTTTCTTTTGTTGATAAAGTTTCTATCTTTTGCGATTGATTGATTCTCTTGCATGGTTGTCGTTGTGGTAAGCCCTAGTCTTGAAAGTTTTATTTCATTAATTACAATCGTTACTCAACCCTGGTTATTTCTGTTCATCATTCTTCTCCATCCTTCGATCTTCGTCCCCTTTTTCCGACAAACACAGGTTCTGCAAGGCACTCGAAATCGACTTCTTCGAGTCTAAATCGAGTCTACTGATCGATTGGCGGTATTCTGAGCCAGTCGATATCGGGCACTGATCTGGTCGAAATTGAGTCTTCCTACTCGAAATCGTCTTTTGCTTATTTGTGTCTTTGCAGGTATAGGTAGGAATCGACTGGAGACAACTCGGAATCGATAGCACCCGGTTGATATCGACTCCCCTTGGTCGATATCGACTCGTCTGTAGAGCACCAAAAATCGACTGTCTTGGTCGATATCGACTCCCCTAGGTCGATATTGAGTGAGCTCCTGGAGTCAAAATCGGACGTGATCGTGAGCTATCTAGGATTCGCTGACCCACTTCCTCGTGGATCGAACCTGATTCCCTTCCACTACAACGGGAGGAAGTCTTGAATTTATTTATGCAGGCTAGAACTCGATTTGATTTATATTCATATTTATTAAACTTGGTTTCCTCCTACATCACTTGTCCATCAAGACATCCTAATGACTTACAAAGATATAATTATACGTCATCACCCATTTACATCCTCTGATCACTTCTTAATCAAAACAAAAATAGGCTACCCCTTTGTTGAGAAAGGTTCTCCATTTCGCTTTTAGATGGCCTGGACCACCTTCTAAGAATACGAGAGAATGCTTGAACGTGTATGGAAAAACAATATCACTGGATCCTTTGGATTCAAACTAACCCAGAAGCAAAAACTCCTCAAGAAAAATGCAAAAGATTGGTGCGAAACCCATAATAATAATATGATTAGACAACTGTCAAAAGTTGAAGACCAAATAAAAGATTTACAAAAATCTCTCCCCTGGTTCACACTCTCGATAGGTGATACAAACAAACTTAAAAGATTAGAAAATAAAAGACTCCAAATCCTCGCCTATAGCCACAAATTTTAGAAACAAAGAGCAAATTAGATTAGACGTATTCAACTTACAGATAGAAATACAAAATACTATCATACCTTTGTTAAAATTCGAAACTTTAAATCAATAACAACAAGCTTCACTTGAAAAATTGGCCAAATCTTGACTGATAAAAAACAAATAAAAGACAAAATAACAACAGAAATGGCAGAGACATTCATGATCCCAAATAAGGCGAGAATTGACCCTAATAACCTACTCTAAATATTGGAGAATTGTTGGCGATTCAGTCTGCAAAGCGGTGAAAACCTTCTTTCATTCTGGATCAATGCTCTCAGAAATAAACTAGACTTTTCTAGCTCTTATACTTAAAATAGAAAGTCCAACGACCATCCACCACTTCCGACCCATTAGTCTCTTCAATACAGTCTACAAGATAATTGCAAAAAAATTAGCAAACAAACTAAAAAACATCCTTCCACAAATCATCAATCCGTTTCAAGGAGCATTTGTAGGGGGAAGATTGATTCAAGACAATACTCTTACTGCTCACGAAATTTTTCACACCTTCCATAGGCAAAAGGACAAAAAGGGTTGGATAGCCTTAAAGCTGGATATGGAAAAAGCTTATGACAAGATCAACTGAAACTTTATGCATGCAATATTAACAAAATTCTGTTTTCATCCACAATGGATTGGATGAGTCATGAAATGTATTACAACTACAACCTTCTCAGTTCTTGTCAACAACACGTCGGGTGACAAATTCAAACCATCAAGAGGTATCCGTCAAGGTGACCCATTAGCACCTTACATCTTTCTCATTGTTATGGAAAGTTTAGCAAGAGAACTCCTTGTTGAAGTTCAGCTTGAAGATCCCCTTGTAGGCATAAAATTAAACCCTCATGTTACCCCAATCCCTCTTTTAACATTTACAGACGATACATTGATCTTTGCTCGTGCCTCTCATACAAGTCTTGATACTATAAAAAAAAACATGCTCAATAATTTCTCAAACTTATCTAGTCTAACAATTAATTATAAAAAAAGCTCAATTCAACTATCAAGAAATGTGAGCCAAACCTTGACAAGATCATTAGCACAACAAATCAATATTCTGATAGCTAATGGCATGGAAAAATATCTGGGTATACCAATAGTGAGTGGCAGAGTTAAAAACTATGTGTTTGAAGACGCATTGTACAACCTAAAGAAACAATTATCTAAATGGAAAGTCTCATTGTTATCTCAAGCAGGAAGAATGACCCTCATTCAGGCTAACTTAAGTTTTAAAACAAACTATTTAATGTAAAATTTCCTCTAGCCAAAAAGTATAATACAAAAAATAGATCAAATAAATAAAGACTTATTTTAGAACAAAACTCAATCAGAGCGATATAATCCTCTAATTAGTTGAGAAAACATATTTGCACCTAGAGAACTAGAGGGTATTGGACTCAAATCCGCCGAGGAAAGGAACATTAGTCTTCAACTGAAACTCTTATGGAAAATACACAATGAACCTGACAACATTTGGGTTAAGGTAATAACTGGAAAATACCTATTAAATAATAACAAGCCGAATTTAAACATCCACAACACATCTTGGAAATTTGGAAGACTTGTTAATCTTAACGAACAATTTCAAAAAGGCCGACTTTGGATTATTGTTAATGGATCTAAAATAAATGTTTCGTCAGATAATTGGATGGATAATGACCCACTACAAAATTTCCAAAATAATTATGATACTGACATGAAAGTTTCGCAACTATTAAACTCTGATAAGAAATGGAACAAGCCACTACTTGACCAAATTTTCTGTAAAGACTTAGATTTTGAATATCATTTTTATAATTGTAGATTTTATTTCGAATTAAAATTTGATTTAATTTCTAAGACTTTGAAATTTTTTGAATATTTCCGTCCTCGAGCAATCAAATTGATTTTATTCTTTTAAGATGAATTCCTGCATGAACTTGTTATTGGATTTGAAAATGAATTTAGTTTTGCTTTATGGTTCTGAGGATTGAAATTATTTTCGGGTTTCGTTATATAATTCGGAATCGAATGTTATTTTAAATTTATTTTAATCGCCTCGGGTTAAGATCAGAAAGCGGGTTTTGGGATTTATTTCTAGGTATTTAAGTTGTCCTTTCTCACAATTAATACCTTTCACATCCAAGCCACCCTACGTCCTTACCCTATAGCCCGAGCCATCCCTCATCCCTACTCCCTATTTCATCTGTCAAAACCCATCCCCTCCCTTCCTTCATCTTTCATTCCCATCACCACACCTCCTGCATTCTCCCTTTAGCACTCCAGTCTCACCATCACCATTCTCCCGCCCTCTTTCAATTACATCAGTCACAATCCTCGTCACCTCCACCAGCACCACATCTCGAAGTCGACCACAGCTGAAGAAGAACCAAGTCGAGGAAGAGGAAGAAAACAACTCGAGCTGAATGTTACTCGACGTCGGCCAACTCTAGTCGAAGTCGACCAAGCCTGAAAATCGAGTCAAGACCCAGCATCGAACAAGGAAGCAGAGCAGGAAGATTCAGGTCGATATCGACTTGATCTAGTCGATATCGAGTAAACATTGGTCAATTTTGCTCATGGAGGCCGGAATTGAGTTGCTGAGCTGAAGACGGAGAAATGTTGGTCGACATCGAGTAAGCCTGCTCGATATCGAGTTGACCAACAATGATGTCATTAAGCCGATTCCGTGTCTTGTTAAGATTCTATCTCGAATCCGATGGAGATATTTCCGAGAGAAAATTCCCAACACATGAAGATTTAGATATTTTTATCTTTTTATCTTTTTATTTATCATAAGGGTTGAACATTTAATTACCCTAAGGATTTATCTAGTTTTACTTATTTAGATAGATTTATTTCCAAGTAGAATTATATCTTCTATAATAGATAGAGATATAGATAGATATTTCTTCCTTGATTAGCAAGGATCGGAAGCCTATGAATAAAGCCTATAGGGCTGGTTTTTATTCATTCCATCATACATTCAATTCTAGAAAAAGAGAAGTAGGAGAGAGAGAGAGAGAGAGAGAGAGAGAGAGAGAGAGAGAGAGAGAGAGAGAGAGAGAGAGAGAGAGAGAGAGAGAGAGAGTGGAGGCCGAGAGGAGTTAAGGAGCGAGAGCAAGTTGGCTTCGATCGGTTGTACACTTTGGTTTAATTTAATGCAAGTTATTTCTTTTTTATCAACAATGTCTGCAATTGCGATAAAGAGCTAGTTGTCCACCTACTTCTAGGGTTGGGGCGAGCCCAACAATATCCATGCGTGTTTAAGGTAAAGATTCGACCTTTATTATGTTTTGAGCATCTACTACCTTTTATGTGTTTATTACCTATCTAATAGAGATCCATGCTAACAACTTGGAATATAAACATAAAATCGGTAGATACAATTAGGGTTTCTTGAAAGAGTTATCTAATTGTTGGAAAAGGCAAAAGCTTGATCATTCGATGCGATTTGCATGATTATTGTTATTTATCTTGCCTTATGCGTGTTTGGTTATCGTTGTTGCAAACCCCGATCTTGGAAGTTTTCTTTCACACATAGTTTATTCCGAATTCCGCAAAGATTTGTTCTTTATTTTACTGTTACTGCTCGACTTCGACCACTCCTTGGTCGACGTTGACTACTCACTTTCGATCGAGCAAAGATCGATGTTGCTTCTAGCTCTGCAGGTTCCTCTAAGTCGACCAGGCTTACTCGACTACGACCAGCCAACTCGACATCGAGCAGTCTCCTCGAAGTCGACCAAAAATCCAATGACTTTTCCTTGCTTGAATTCGACTGTGCTTGACCCCTGTCGACTAACCCTAGTCGAGGTCGAATACCCCTGAAGTCGACAACCACTCGTGAGATTATTCTGCTGACCAGCTCCCTCGAGGATCGATCCTGACTTCCCGCTGCTACATCGGGAGGAAGTCTTATAATTATTTGCGTGGGCAAGATCTAGTTTGATTTATTTTATTATATTTTGAACTCGATTTCCTCCTACAACAGCAGAAGAATCTCATGAGTGGTGATCGACCTCAGAGTACTCGACCTCGACCAAGGGTGGTCGACACGGGGTCAGTACAGTCGAATTCGAGCAAGCAGAAGTCACTGAAGTTGGTCGATCTCGAGGAAACAACTCGACGTCGAGGAAGTTTTGGTCGACTTCGAGGAACCTGGTCGGTTCCGAGTAATCTGCAGAGACAGAAACAACAGCGATCTTGCTCGATCGAGATCAGTAGTCGACGTCGACCAGAATTGGTCGAAATCGAGGAGAAAGACAAAAACGTAAATAAAAGACAAATCTTGCGAATTTCGGAATAAACAATGTATGAAAGAAAACTTCCAAGAGCAGGGTTTGCAACAACGATAACCAAACATGCATAAGGCAAGATAAAGAAGAATAATCATGCAATCTCATCAAAGGATCAAGCTTTCGCCTTTTCCAACAATTAGACAACTCTTTCAAGAAACCCTAATTGTATCTACCGATTTTATGTTTATAATCCAAGTTGTTAACATGAATCTCTATTGAATAGGTAATAAACATATAACAGGTAGTGGATGATCAAAGCATAATAAAGGTCGAATCTTTTACCTCAAACACGTTTGGCTATCGTCGGGCTCACCCCAACCCTAGAAGTAGGTTGACTACTCGCTCTTCATCGCTATCTTGCTCCTCTCGGCTTCCACTCTCTCTCCCTCTCTCTACTTCTTCTCCTTCTCTAGAATTGAATGATTAAAAACTAGCCCCATGGGCTTTATTTATAAGATTCCAATCCTTGCTAATCAAGGTAAGGAAATTATATCTATATCTAAAGATAAAACTTAAATAAAAGGAACATTTATCTAAAAGGGAAATATCTAAAATACCTAAATATCTTCATGTGGTAGATAAATCCTTCTCTCCATAGATAGATCTTGATAGAACAGGATGGATCCGGCCTTGCTTCGTGCCCAAGTAATCCATATGTGCTCGGATTGGCCCAACGGACTCGTGGCCCAATTTCAGCTTGGTCGACGTTGAGTAAATCTCGTCGATCTCAGGTGGTCGTCGCAATTCTTGAGTTCTCCTCTCCTCTTCGATCTCGGGCAGATTTCTTGGTTTGGTTGACTTCGACCAGGCTGGTTGACGTCGAGTAAATGTGTCGGCTCTCAGCATTCTGCTTTGTTCTTGAAACGCACTTTCCTGAGTCCTCGTTCGTCGGATTGACGCATATGAGTATGCATTGGAAAGCTCTTTTCGAGGGCTACAACTCTCATGAAGACATCAAAGCTTGATTCAGAATGATGGATGTCGAAATATGACCTTTTCTCCGGCTGCACCATCCTTAGCTTCTTCATGAGTTTCCTTTAAGCTCCAAAGTGCGTCCGATTTCTGCGAAATTAAACAGAAACTAGTGTAGACTCCATAATTTGGCAAATAAACATAAACTACATAGATTCTGTACTATTCTAACCCAAATCCATGAAATGTATACAGAAATCGATATAAAAGTTAATGTAAAACATGACACAAAACATGGACATCAGTAAGAGTCAAGATCGATCCATGAGAAAGCGTGTCAGCGCTCGCCTAATCAATCTCGGAAAACATCCCTCTGATGTCGACCAAAAGTCACTCGACGTTGAATGAGATCCAATCGATGTCGGTAGGGGTAGTCGGTCTCTAGTGTAAATCCTGCAGAAACACAAACAACACGCTCGAAGTCGAGCAAGGCACTCGATATCGGGTAAAACTCACTCGATATCGACTGAAGGCAATCGATGTCGAGTCAAAATGTAGAAATAGAAACGAAATTTATCGGAAAAGAACGTCCAAAGAATATAAGGATGGATTTGATAGATGAACAGAAATATCAAGGGGTTTGTAAACAATATATTAAAAGACTTACAAAGCCAGGGAACTACCACAACACTAACCATGAAAGCAACATACTAAACTCATGAAAGAAATATGTTTTTCATCAAATAACTTTCGTTATTAACAAATAGGAATATAGAGGCTCTCGCATAAATCCTAATTGTTACTATCCTTGTCATAATTAGTATCCAAATTCATAATAAATCCACTTTCGCTTCAATATCATAAACATGGAATTGTCTACCATTCTCATAGCGGATTTAAGCATATAAGATAGAAGATAAAAATCATATGAGAATCGTGAATAAAACATACTTATATGGCTATCGTCGGGCTCACCCCGGCCCTAGACGTGGGACGAGTACTCGCGCCTCATTATCGCAAACATTATCGTTGACATAAAGAAACTAACTTGAATTGAAATAATGTAAGAAAGAGTACAACCACAAACCTCAGCTCTCCACAACGTCTCTCTCTCTCCCCCCCCCCCCCTCTCTCTACTATTATGTGGCACAATTGCTTGTAAAATAAAAAAGATCATTAAAACCTAGCCTCCAAGGGCATTATTTATAGTAAACTAGTCCTTGCTAGCCAAGGAATGAAATATCTATCTAATTTCCTATGATAAAACTTCATACTTAAAATAATATAAAACAAATACAATTCCCCTAGGGTAAATAAGAATTAACATATAAGAATATATGTTCATAAGGAGATAAAAAGATCTTCTTTTCGTGATTAAGCAATATCTTTCTCGTTAGGATTCGTCAAAACGCGTCTCGACACTCTGGGGCTCCACTTGACATCGAGTCAAGTCACTCGGCATCGAGTCATGTCACTCGACATCGAGTGGATTCATGTGTCTCGAGTGATCTTCACTCGATCTCGAGTCAGGCTTGTGTGTGTCGAGTGCTTCTTTCTTCCTGGCTCTAAGTGTGGCACATCTTCAGTCGACTTCGAGTGCACTTCAGTAGACGTTTAGTGGATCATCAGTAGCTTGTTTCATCCACCACTTAGCCAAATTCCGCTTCACTACAGTAGATGTCGAGTCACTTTCACTAGACATCGAGTGAATTGTCAGCTCGATTCCTTCTTCTACAAATTGCTCCAAAATGTCTCCAATTTCTGCGAAATTAAACCAAAACTTGTGTAGACCTCTATAACTTGCAAATAAACATAAACTACACAAATCTCATACTTTCCCAATCCAAAAGTATATAATATCAACAGAAATCGAAATAAAAGTAAGTACGAAACAGGGAAAATTAGGCATACATCACCACCACCATCACATGTTCGTTGCCCGTACAACCCGACCACACCACTTCTAGCGCCCATATTTTTCCGAGTTCAAACAGAAGCACCACCAAGCTCCACCACCTTCGTCTTCCTTTCTCCGAGTCGCAACAGCTGAGCTCCACCTCCCCGACATCCACGAGCGCCCTACAGCAGCCTAGGAGCTCCTCGCACCGCCACCAAGCCACCCCGGACGTTGCTTCCCCTGTTCAAGGGCGAATAACCTTCTAGTAAGCCATTCTCATTCGTTTTAGATCGGAACCACCCTTGAACTCTGCCATCACACTCACCTACACCCGATGCAGGTCCGAGGAATGATCTCAAGCCTCTGACGACGCCCAGAACTCCGATCGAGAGCCCCGAAGTCGCAAACACCTCGGTGAGCATTCGAACCTTCTTTCCCTTCCTTGGTTCACCTTGGGTTCCTTTTCTTGTCCACGAGTGGTCGGAAGAGAGATTCGGGGAAGAGTGAGGCAATGCGAGCGAGTGACCGAGGCAGGAAGCGAGGCGGAGCTAGTCGGGTGAGCGACGTCGGAGGAGGCCAGGGGCGGATCCTGGACTGTCATTCTGGGGATACTTGAAGGTAAATTTTTCATCTTTCCCAAAATGTTTAAAGGTAAAAAAAATTATTTTGTAATTTTTCCCCGGGCTGGGGATGCTTGACATAAAATATTAAGAAATTAACACTATTTTTTTTTGTGGGATCCTTGAGCATCCCCAAGATAACAAAAGGATCCACCCCTGGAGGAGGCGCAGCGGCGAGCGAGGTCGAACAACACATCCGAAGGCAGGAGGCTGAAGAAGCACCGGTAGGCCCCACCTCTTTTTATTTTATTTTGTTTAGTTTCGTTGTTAAACCGGTTGGGATTGGATTTTTAAGGGTTGGGTTCGATTCGAGTTTATTCGTCTATTTATTTATTTACTTAATCACTTATTTAATTAATTAACTGATTCCGATAATTGCTTATTTAAAAGTGGATTTATACATATATCGATATTTAAAAAGCCGGTTTTAAAGTATATAAATTGAGTTAATTCTCACGAGTTGGAATTTATTTAAACCTTAGCATAGAAAATTTTAAAATAAAATATAATTTGCCAGAGCTATTTTAATTGTGTATTTTAGAAGTAGTTTTAAAGTTTAAATATTGTATGATTTGGAAATGGGCTAAGTATGACTTTGAGGTTAACTGTTTTGAGTAACAACTGGACCTTTGAGAATATATGATTTGAATTACAAGTAAATATGAATCGAAAGCATGAATTGATATGTTGAGACCTTGAGATGATTTATGGAAATGAGAATGGAATTGTGTTGATGAAAAGATGTTGAGTTAAGATGAAGATGATGACGATGGTATGAATAAGATGTGATGATGAGAATATGCCCAAGTTGTGGAAACGAGATGGCTAACGTATATGATTTACGTGTATCTTGTGTGTGTTATTGATCCGCCTTATGAAAGTTAGACTTAGACTTATACATGTTCATTAATAATTATCAGGTGATCTGTGACCTGATTGGATTGCTTGTCATTGTTGATTATTGTTTGGATTCTGCACTTCTTCAGGTAAGTTCCTTGAACTTACTCATGAATCATGATGGGCGCTTATGCACTCGGTGTTATATAGTAGGCTTAGTGTTCATGCACCATACGACTTAGAATCATGCTTAGAATCTAAAATGGAAACCATATGACTTGCTATATGTTTTTGCTAGAAAAACGGTTGTTATAGGTGTTTATCGGATGGGACCTTTTCCTTTATTCTTGTCATCTTAGTTGGTGTTTATCATATAAAGTTGTTTGCACTTGATGAGCGTAGACTTTTTGGTAATAATTTGTCGTAGGACTCTTAGAGCCTTAGACCTTGTATGGGTGTCATTGCTTGCCTTCCCTTCATAGTTAGTAGGCTCCTTACATAGGGATGGCTTGCACCATAGGTGAGGTAGCTCCCTTCGAAGTGAGTTGCAATAAGATTCCTTAGGAGCCTAGAGTGACATGCTATTTGGCTTTTCTTGTAACTATCGCGCTTCTTTATTTATTTCCACACTTACTTATCCGCATGCTTGTCTATTTAATTTCCGTTTCGCATTACACAGTTCATCTTAGGAATATGATGCTTATTATATGCCTCTTATAATGTGTTTATGCACGCACATGAGTGGCCTGATCATTGACCCAGATCCCCGCCCTCTTTTTTTAGATTCAGGTAACCGCTAGCCGCTATCTTTGCTTATATGGATGCTTGACGGGTTCATCTTTTGGCGTTAGATCGAGAGCTCAAGGGACCACTACTCTTCCTCTCTTTTATACCCCTTTTACGTTGTTTTGACCCCGCTCTACTATGGCACCCTTTTGGATTGTATTTTGATTTAACTTTACTTCCGCTTCCACGATTAGACTAAGGCATGTACTTGGTTCCCATTGGACCCGCGATATTTAAGGGTACAGAATCCCTATTTCAAAACCTGGCTTCTTTTATTTGTGAAATTTCAACTGGTAATCGGGTTGTAAGACCCAGTTGGAAGGTAACCTTTCCTTCTTAAACGTACCTCGGATAATTAGGTGTTCTTTCCTAGGCCCAAGGGAGGGGAAGTTAGGGGAAAGAAAATCCTTACCTTCTAGGTCGTTACATTCTCTCAATAAATAGTCAATATAATACTAAATATTCATGTCCTCGACTGGGACACAACCGATAAATTAATATGGAAATACAATAAGGATAGTGTTTTCACAACGAAATCGGCCTATGATACCCACAGAGACAACAACAGTAATGATAATGACTATGCTTGGATATGGAAGCTCTGTATCCCTCCCTGAACCCACAACTTCATTTGGAAAATAATAACTGATGCACTAGCAACAAAGGTACGGTTAAATAAATTCTTCAATAAAGTGTCTTCCCAATAGTGCCTATGTAACCTAGAGAATGAAGATGTCTCTAACCTATTATTGAAATGCCCTGTATCAAGATCAATAATAAGCACATACGAGCAAAAAATGAATAGGTACTTTGTCGGCATTAGAGATCCAAATGTCCCAATTGCAGATATAAACCAAATTAGGAAAAACAATATTCACTTTAATGAATTGTGCATTCTTTGGCAAAATATTTGGGAAACAAGAAACTCAGTCATATTAAAAAAAAAAGTAAAATGGAGAATGTCAATATAATAGTGCAAAAAGCTATAACCACTATAATTGACTGGAAAGATGCTCAAAAAAGCCCATAACCAAAGAAAAGACACGAGAGGGCAGAAATATCAAATGGAATGAACCACCTATGAATGTGTACAAAGTAATGCTATATATGCACTTTATTATTATATCAAATGGAATGAACCACCTATAAATGTGTATAATAGTGCAAAAAGCTATAACCACTTTATTATCATTTTATTTGCACAACATAATATTATATTTGCACATCATAATGATATATATGCACTTTATCATCTTATTTATGTACGTTATCATTTTATTATTGCACTTTATAATCTTATGCATGAACGGGAACAAAGCGAAAACAACCATAAATAGCATATGCGGTATTTTGCCCATCGTTATACCATTTTTGAGCTAATATGCTTTTTATTGGCACATGTCGCACTGAAATGCAAAACCGCCATAAAAATAGCAACTTATAAACAAAAATTTTGGTAGGAAACTTTACATTATGAAAATGCACATTTATTAATAATAACCTTTATTGTATTATTTGTTCGCTATTTTGTAATCTCATATTTTTCACTTTGTCAAATAAAGGCAAATAATATGATGTAGCATATTTTGTTGCATTTTTGTAATCTTATAGTTGCATCTTATAATATTATTTCAAATAAAAATTACGGGCTAAAATCTGTAATTTTTATAATTGAAATAAGAGAAATATTGGTAGAAATATAAAGTATGGGAGATGTGGTGACATTTAACCTCATAATTAGGATCATTTATCCATTTACCATCTAAAATAATGCCCATTTACACATAATTTAGGCCCATAATATATTTTAAAACAACATACCAAGTTAGTAATCACATATAAGGCATATACCCTTTATTTATCTTCTATAACTCGTACTTATTTTGGCAATTGTCACCCCAAACAAATAAAGAGATGTTACCAAGACAACTAAATATTTTGAAGTACCAATCATCTTGAGAAAATATGGTGAGTATGAACAAAATGGTTTGTCAATGAAAAATTGACCAAGTATTTTGCATAGTGCACAGTGTTCTAAAAAGCGCTAGGCGACCTTGACGGTCAAGGCGGGCGCCTAAACGTGCCTAGACGTCTGTCTAGCTCTAGGCGAAAGGGAGCCAACTAGCGCCTAGACGGGATTTTTAGAACAGTGATAATCACTCGTCAAACTCAACCAAAAATATCTTTTAA
Organism: Persicaria tinctoria; assembly: GCA_037127255.1. Classification (NCBI taxonomy): domain Eukaryota; kingdom Viridiplantae; phylum Streptophyta; class Magnoliopsida; order Caryophyllales; family Polygonaceae; genus Persicaria; species Persicaria tinctoria. The sequence continues at coordinate 47,937,589 of JBANSL010000002.1, forward strand.
AAAAACACTAATACATGTTTAAGAACACTAGTTATCTTAATATGCAAATGTAATAAGTTTCCATGCATGGATGTAACAATCCACTCAACAACACTAGCAACTAAACGGGGCCATTTTTACTTGCACACAAAGAAAAAGGAAAAAAGAAGAAGAAAAATGCTGCTTTCTTCCAATACTTGAAAAATGGTTAACCAGAAGATGGTGGCGGCAGCGATGGTACCCAGATAACATTTGAGCTCAACATCTTATAGTCAAAACCTCACGGATAATATTACATTACAATACATTACAAGATGCTAAACTCCATACATAGCCCATGTTTTCCTTGTTCAGCGCCCTCCAGGAGCTTTATTCCATGACAAGTACGACGGGTCACCAAGAGGCCTGTTGAACCACAACACAAAAACCAGTTTAGTAAGATTGTGAGGGTTCACTTTAAGGAGCTTTTATTGGGGATCGCAATAAGAATTGACAACAAAAAAAAAAAAAACTCATCAATGCTGTCATTGTGAATGCCATTGTTTGATTAATGACATACAATTCAAGAAAGACTAAATAGTAGAGAGAGAAAAATATGTAATTCATGAAGATGGTAAGAAAGGGTAGCCGAAAGTGTTAGAAACGAACAAATCATGGCCAGCTCCAAAGAACAAAATGCCAGTTTACAAAGTCGTCTTTCCTTTTGTCCTTGTGCACAAAACACTCATTTATAAGCAAAATTGCATTCAACATATAATTCGTGTTCAATAGCAATTCACATTTTAATATGTTTGAAAAGAGAGATATTTTGAGCGTTTAATGTTTTGTGTCGAGCTGAGTTGTAGCAGAGTATATCAATAATGGGTGATTTTGTGTAGTTTACCTTAAAAGCTAAAATGAAACCTCAAGCAAAGTCAAAGGAATGGGAGAAATCTACCTCGGCTTGATCAAGTATATAAGCGTGAACGACATGGCGAGAAAGAAACACAAGCCACCCACAGTAAGATAGGCAATTCCAAGAAAATCATTCTTCCCTCCGAGCCAGCTGGTTGTTGAAAGCACCAGCATCTTCTTTCCACTGAAGCTGTATGTGTTATAAACATTATCCAATGAGACTTGTATCGTGTCATTTTCATGCAAATCCTGTTCTATCTTCCCATACAGCTTCCTGAAAGTAGGAAGGGCAGCTGTTCTCATCCAAACAATCAGATCTTCCTGCCTGCTTAGCTGTCATAGTAATAAAAATAGGAAACAATTACATACATATATGGTGCCAAGTGTCTATTTGGCAAAACTGAAGACACACTTTGATTTCATCTATGTAAACAATAAAAACCTAACATCTATTTAAGTTTATTCAAAAGTACTCACGTGTGAACGGTCCTTCTCAAATAGGATGGGTATTCGAAAAGTCTTTCATTTTACTTTATTCCCTATAATATGTGTTGGAGAATTTTGAGGGAAAAAACCTTTTTTTTCCCCTAATGAGCTCTAAGAATTGAATAAGCCAACTGAACCTCTAGTAAAGTACTCTGCTTGTAGTTTTGCCATGTAGGGTAAAGCAAAATACAGCCAAAAGTGTTCCAAGATGCAGGGAAAAAAACATACCGATATGTTAGGCTCTAAAGAAGCACCGCCTATAAGAGTTCCCTTCTGAAAGTTTGTCGGATATACATCATTCCCAAATTTGTGTTCTCTGTCACTCTTCCATGAAATATGAGTTTTGTTTATGGTTAGATTCTTGCCACTAAGGGAGAGGGTGTAGGTATCATTGAACAAACTCCAAGCTATGAGACCACAAGGCACAATTGACTTCCCATTAGCCATGTCTTCGGGCTTACAAGAACTAACTTCATCCGCACTTTTGTTGTACCGCAGCTGTGTGTCACTCCGGCTCTTCACATACCTGAATCAATTATAAGCTTAGGATACAGCCCCAGCATATTTTCAAGCTAAAGGCAACCATCTTGATAGTACCACTTATGCTTAATGTAACCTTGTTCAAAATCTTTCAAAATGATTCCGTACATGCTGCTCCTGGTTTTTAATGGAAAAGAAACCATCTTGACAGCATCACTTAAGCTTATGAAGACACGCAAGTCTAAAACAATGAATATCGTCTATCTGCTTTGCTCCTCTAATAGAAGATATGTAGTGTTATATAACTAGTCTTTTAAGCAAATACATCCTAAAATAATGAGAGAATTAGATCAAGTAATATTCTGACCATAGACTTACGTCACGTCGTCAACAAATGGCTTGATAAGTAATAGTGCAATATTATGCATCACAAGTCATAATGCATGGACATGCAAATAGACCCTTAGAGGCACATGAGTTTATCACAGATAGCATATCCATAAGATGAATGGGAATGCAATGATCTTGGGAAGTCAATGATGCATGGAAACTGTTAAATATTTTAATGTTTTGATATTGTAGTAGTTTATGATAAATAATATTAAAAACATTAATGAAAGTAATTATATAATTTTGAATTTTTTATATGGAATTAATTTCAATTAATATATCATTATATAATGTATTCTTTCAAAAAAAATATTGAATCGAATTTTTTTTTGTATTAATATATGCTCTACTAATTAATTTCTTCCAATATTTGTTAGTTGTTATATCAACTTATAGATAACAGTCGAAGAAGAATAAATCAATTTATATATATATATTCTTTCATTTTCTAATATTTATTAATTGTTATATCGGTTTTCTAACATATAGTAATCAGATTTGAATTATATATGTGTGTGAGTGTGTATACAGAAGAACCAATAGAAGATGTCTAGGGGCTGATACTAAACTTTTAACATAATACTAACAACGATACCTGCGGTGATTCTGGTAGAAGTTGTCCAGCTGATAATAAACATAAATAGGAGCTTTCATATCTTTCGAAACCTAAAAGAAAATGAAATACATACTCACGAGTCACGAGGTTAACAATCACTTAAGACTGATGACAGTCGGCATTTATTAGAATAAATGTATAATTATAACGTATTGACTACAACTAGTATTCGGTTACTCTTAACTTACTACGAGTGTTCTATTGCAAGGTTTTTGCCCTGGAGTCTGTATGTACTTGACCGGGTCACTTTTTGCATCATCTGGTAGGCATGCCTCATCATATCGATCAACAATTTCAACCACCTTAAAAAAAATCCATAGCATCAAAAGCAGTGAACATAACAAGAAAAATGAACACATTGTATTGGTACATACATCCCGGGAAGCAAAGAGAGAAACAACACCAATGGGAATGAAAACCACGCTAACAAGCAAGAATGCAGTGATTACCTGCACATGATAAATTTTTCAAGATTTCAGATGAAGAACTATAATCAGATTTCAGAACTATTAGATTATGAACAGCAACATGATTATTTACCCATCCTGGAGTTAAGATAGGTTTACATGCTGGAAGCTCCTGTTGGGTAAACCGGGAATCTGAAATTGGAAAAGGAAAGAAAAATAAAACAAGGCAAGTCAGCTTCAGATTACGTGTAAAATAGCTGCATGAACTTAGTGAAGGCTCAAAAACTTATTCTGTTTACAGCCACTATTGAGGTGTTACTGTATACAAATTCCTCCTACCACAAAAATACGCATGTACTCCGGGGTATAATATAACTACTATCTGCTCCAAATAACATCATTGGTTTGACTAGATACCTAGACAAAATACACTAGGAATAGTACAAAGTTCAGTTCATCAAATTGTTTTTGTTCCAAGGCAAAGGTATACCGGGGGACATTCACCGTATAACTCATTACACCATAGTTATCAGAAAAGACAGTTATTGTTGTTTTGCTGCATTACACTCAGGTATAATCAATGTTGACTTGACTTTAGGTTGAGCTTGGATCTTAGAACTTGACTTTGCTTCAATCTCGGACTTCCAATTATCGTTTCAATGCCAACTACATCTATGGAAACAAATTTTGTTTCTTTAATTTCAAATGAAGCCCTCTTTAATTTCAAATGAAGCCATGTCAAAGAATGAAATGTAAGAAGTCCAACTCAGAGTCCTAATATTTAAGGTTTTTTTTTAGTTGTTAAATTTCCCATCTAAGATATTCTCACTTATTGCTAGTAACCAACCCAAGCATCACCAAAAGTAGTTAGTATAGCTTTGCTGTCAAACTAGTCCCCGCCAACAGCTCAGCTGAAGCAAAAATTATGTTAGTTTTACTCCTTCCTTACTGAACCATCAACCATCTATTTGTAAAATCCTCTTTCGAAATTCTAACAAGTTTCATCCTGGCACTGCCAGCATAAATTAAAGCCCCAATAATTTTCCTTGCCTCGGAAATAGTTCCATGCCCTCTATCTGCCCATTTCTACATTTACTTGATTAAACCCCTTTGCCATAAATTAATACTAATCAATACATCGCCCCTCCCAAATATGGTTACCCAAACTGTATCTTAAGGATAGAGCTCGAAGAAATGCCATGGGGTTAGAGCTATTTATAAGAAAACTGATCACAATAACATGAGAGAAAAAGGGAGCTGAATATTTAGTTATTTATTTAAACTCTCCATTCCAGGAAAATATCAATACAACAAGAAGTCAAATCTCTAAAGCTCAATTCTAGATTCCATCTCAAGAATATTTGAAGACAACTTTCAACAAAGAGAGGATAACTGAGCAATGCCATTAGTTGGTTCAAGACAGTATTCTCGCTCCAAAGATGTCAGGTAAGGCAGAAGAATAGAAGATATCTACATTCACAAAGAAATGAAGCTAATGCTAAACATTGACTTTCTCCAACAAGTTTTAACACTAAAAACTAAATCTTCAATATAAACACCTCAACTCTGACAGTGTGTTTGGCATCTGGGTTTTTTAGGGGAGGGTAGGGGTGAGAAATTGGAAAAGAGAAAGGAAGGGGAGGGAAGGAATTTCAATTTCCCATCAAATTCCACCGTTTTAATGGAGTGTGAAATCCCACCAAATTGAGCGGTTATCAAATTTTGTAATCCCTTCCCTTCCCCTTGATTATCCACCCAAACACCAATTTTATTTTCCCATCACTCCCCTTCCTAAAAATCCCACCAAATCCCACCTTCCAAACAGAGTGTAAATGTTTCAAAGTTCCAAAATCCAGGCACTGAGATTAATTATCAGCCAACACATACATGCCAACAAAAAACCCTAATCCCCACTGAAAAGGAGATTAAAACCCCACAAGACGACCAGGAATCCAAAGGCTAGCGAATACTCAAACTCCATGAAAGCCGAACAAAACGGCAAAAGGCGGCAATTGAAGATTAACTGAAACAGCTCACATTTGGGTCGTTTAGAATTCCGTCTGGGCGTCGAAGGATCGGCAGATCCAGCACTGGCGGAACCCGATGCGGCGTTTGAGCTCATCTTGGAAAAGAAGACTTGCAGCAGCACAATCTTTCGCTACTTTTCTTTTCTTATTTTCCCGATCCACCGCCAGAAATCCAACAGACGGTTCCAAAGATTCCGGGAGACAACCGAGAAAAGAAGAAGGATCAACGGGCGATGGTATTGAAGAAGAAAAAGAAGGGGATTCTGGGTTTGTAATGAAGGTTTTGGGCTACGGGAGGGTGGGTTTGACTTTGTGTAAACTGGCAATGGCGTGGGAAGAAGAGCAGGTAAGCCTCGTCGCACCCACTCCGATCTCCAGGGAGGGATCAGAGAGAGACGAGTAGGTGTGCAGTGTGCTGCGGGGACGGGGAGTACTGGTCAAACGCTCTACAATTTTCGCCGGTGTACAGAAGTTTGACATATTTCATATGGTACCCCTGACATCTAGGGCTAATTCGCGTCACGCCCTCGGAGGGTTAATTTTGACAGAGGTTTTCTTCCTCCGTTACATTTGAAATTAAAAAGAAAAAAGAAAAAGAAAAGAAAGAGGAAGGCACGAATTCGGTCGGAACGAAGGAGCAATTTCGCTGGTGAACTGAGAAGCGTCCTACGAACGCTCGAATTCGAGTGGAGTCCGGCGACCTGTAGTTCGGTGTCTGAGCACGACGGCACTGCGTCTAAGCCGTGACTTGTGGAAATGGAGAGGATTGAGGGAGGAGAAACCGTACCCGTAACTGAGAGCGAAGGCAATGGTGACCTTGTGTCTAGGCCGCCGACCGGAGATGGAGACGACGGGGACATCAGGTTAGTGCTTGAAAATTCCCCCCTTTACTGAAAATTAGGGTTTACCTAGAAACGTAATTGCTCAATGTAGCCCAATGTAATTGTAGAAAGCAATAAGCTGAAATACAGAAGATATATTCACAAAGAAACATAATTGCTCTCTTCCTCTTTTCTCTTACATATTCTGTTAACTTACAATCATCTGCACTACATAAATCAACTGGTGGCATAATTGTTGAAGTGTTGAACACTTCAAGAGTTGTTTACTAGGCAGGGGAGTATTTAAATTGCAACTATCCACTTCTGTGGTGATTATATGGTATGATATGTATTTAGGGAAGGGATTCTATGTGGCTTTGAAGCCATCTCTCCATCCAGCCTATTTGAGCAGCTTTTCCTCTCAGTAGTAAGTTCCCAAATCGGCAACTTCTTTGTTTTCATACCAAATTCTGCTACTGTTTAAATCTTGATAAACATTCTGGCATTGCAACGTTTGACTTTGATGGATAGTGTTTTAGGCACTTTGTAACTTGCATGATATTTCTTTATTGGAAGATGTGACTTACAACATTTAGTTGATATAAATTAATAATAGTGATCTAGGGACATTTTGAGTTTGGGGGTTTCGAGTTTGAGTGTGTAATTAGGGTTCTGAGTAGAGCACATTTTGAGTTTGTTACTTCATATCCCTCTACGGCTCTACCACTTCCATTCCTCCGAATTCTTTTGTTGTTGTTTCATTGATTGTGCTTCATTTCCCGGAACCCGCCGACACGGGATTCTGAAAATCACCCAGATTTTCAGAATCCCGTGTCGGCGGGTTCCGGGATCAAGTGGAGCGCGGGCGAGCTCAGACGATCGGGCTTACCTGAGACGCGCGACGAGATTACCGTCGGCGTACCCAAACCTGTGCCGATCCGAGCTCAAGCCATCCGCGGACCACCGTCCTCCCAAGGGCTCCATCAAATGTCGGCTCCCGCTGGGCGAGATGAATCCCGCTCGGGAAGGCTCCTCGAGCCATCCAAAAATCCGACCATCAGTCATAAGGTATCGCCACATATTTATAGAGAAAACTCATGAGCCATTAACGACATGTGTCCCGAGGTTTTCGACAAGTGTCGACCATGTTCCAAGGATGTCGACAAGTGTCGTGATATCTAGAACAAATGTCCTTCATATGGGTACTTTCACATGTGTAATGTACTCTAGGTGGAATTTCCATAAACTGGTTGATGCATTATAATCAACCGAAAAACGGGTTTATTTGTATAGCGGGAACCCGATTTATGCATATGTTTATAAATGTTATTTATTTATTTGGTGTTTCGTCACAGCTCCTCGGACCTTAGCCAAGATGAGTCTTAGCTAAGGTTCGATTCAAAAGAGACAACATATGCATTTGTAATTTCTCTTCCTTCTGAAGAGTACTTGATATATCAGACTTTTTGGTGTAGTGTTTTAACTAAGTTTGTTTGGTCTGGGTTGTACCCAACTTTTTAGTGGGTTGCCTACGTATCTCTTGGAAAGAGAATCAAGCCTTTCGTAGTTCAATCAGGAAGCCCTCCGCGGATGAGAGCTCCATCGTCGAGGGACTTTAATTTATACTCATCTAGAGTTTATCTCCGCGAGCATACGAGCTACGATCGGAGGCCCTCCGCGAGCGATAGCTCCAGCGTCGAGGGACTTAGTTTCTACTCGTTAAGAGTTTATCTCCGTGAGCATACGAGCTACGATCGGAGGCCCTCCGCGAGCGATAGCTCCAGCGTCGAGGGACTTAGTTTATACTCGTTAAGAGTTTATCTCCGCGAGCATACGAGTTACGATCGGAGGCCCTCCGCGAGCGATAGCTCCAGCGTCGAGGGACTTAGTTTATACTCGTTAAGAGTTTATCTCCGCGAGCATACGAGCTACGATCGGAGGCCCTCCGCGAGCGATAGCTCCAGCGTCGAGGGGCTTATAATCAATTTCAACGTATTGTGTTATAATCATCAACTACAATACATCACTTTATTAATATACAACTACTTTTGCGAATAATATGTACTTGATCATGTGTATGTGATATAAAGGCCTATCATTCATGTATATTAGGAGATCAACTTAGGCACCGCATAAGGTAGGCATTTCCATGCCTATAGCGCGTAAGAAATGCAAGCTAGTAGTACACTAGGCGCCCGGGGCATGTGTTTGAGCAAGGAGCTCAAAGCTACCGCCGGTCTTAGCTTGATATATTTCTTATCTATAGAATCCTTGTAACACTATGTTTGGGAGCTGCTTGTGTGAGCAACTTGTTTACCTTAGTCACTTCTCTCCAAGCTTTAGTGGGATGCGCTTAATCAGCCTTCATAAGTATAATTATTTCCGCGACTAGTGGCTGTTGTTGGCAACTTGATCCAACTTAAGCCGGTGTTTTTAATTGATACAGTCGCGGATGAACAGACGCGCTCGTTGTTGGTCTCGCATGATCTGTCCGGCTCCAGCATGATTGCTCCTCATAGTATGAGAGTTATAGAGAAATATATCTTTCGAGAATGACTTTTCATCATCACAACTCCTCCGCTGTGCGAAAGCGATGAGAAACTGACTCAGCTGTTGGTTAATATTAGGACGGCCGTGATGCAAATTTATCCAGATCATAAGAGTGGGGCTCATGAGCACGAGTCTCCTCAAGTGGCAGCCTTAGAGACCTGGTTGTTCGCAACCGGTAATTCTCGGTCTGCAGCCTACTCCTCTTTGACGGTGATCCGCGGATCGACTCCTCTTATTTGATCTGTCAAACTCTCCACATACGGAATTTACGGATGGATCATGGTGCAAAGCTAAAAAATAAATGTATTTTGGTTTTGGGTTCAGACCCATCAGTATTGGGTCAGCCCGTTTCCATTGTGGTATAAAACGAAGCTATACTATAGTCGAACATCTTCTTTATCCGTGGTTGCTAGGCAACTTCGTTGAGATCCAAAGAGTGGGGGTAACAAGCACAAGTCTCCTCGAGGAACATCCTTAGAGACACATCTGTTTCTGTTGGTAACTCTCCTCTTACTGCGCAATGCTCTTCGATGACGATCCGCGGACTGACTAATCTTTAACCGTGGATTTCAGTGAGGGAGGAATAGGACGGGCTCAATTTGCAATTCTATCAGCGTGTGATTATAAGCCTCTCCACATCCTATTGTAAATCGTAATCCCTAACCCATTTGCTGATGGTGCCAGTGACGAAAACCCATTTTTCGGAGCAAAGCTCTAGCGTCTGTGAGACTTATCGAAAATCTTATCTCAGAGAATATAGCATTGATCGGAGGCCCGACGCGGAGCCAAGCTCCAGCGTCCTAGGACTTAATATAAAATATCATCTCTGAGAATGCAGATTCGATCAGAGGCCTGACGCGGATCATTGACCAGGCCTGCGCTCTAAGCTTCGCACATATTCATTCTTGTACACATGTATTTTTATACATTCACTAGTAGTGAGCTCGCATGCTACCCACATATATATCATATATAATATAATTTCCCCACTTACGATCTCCATCCATATAGAAGAAAGGGGAAATAATTCATAATGCGGCAGAAGACGTTATTTACGTACGCGACCACTTATTAAATTCGTAAACACAAACCGATTGAAGCAAGCATAAAAGATATAGTACTTCAATCCGATTATTACCTCTTAGCGTGAGAGGTTCCACCTTATGAGCTTATCTACACTAAATATAGATAAGCTCATAAGGTGCCACATGGGGGACATTTGTTCCAAGCCATGCGACACTTGTCACAGGCCAGGCGACACTTGTCGTCGGATTTGCCACATGAGTTGGGCATGGCACATGAAGCTCACACTATAAATAAGGCTCCATGGCCTCAAAGCTAGGAGGTCGGATTTTGATGGCTCGAAGAGCCTTCCCGAGCGGGATTCGTCTCGCCTAGCGGGAGCCGACGATTGATGGAGCCCTGGGAGGACGGTGGTCCGCGGATGGCTTGAGCTCGGATCGGCACAGGTTTGGGTACGCTGACGGTAATCTCATCGCGCGTCTCAGGTAAGCCCGATTGTCTGAGCTCGCCTGCGCTCCACTTGATCCCGGAACCCGCCGACACGGGATTCTGAAAATCTGGGTTCGTCATTGGCGCCGTCTGTGGGAAGTTCTCACGCTAAGAGGTAATTTAAAATTAATACGGAGTATCTACCGATTTAGCTCCGATTGAATTCAATTTCGAAAAATTATTTTAGATGATTGGATAGCGGAAGAAAACTGGACCGCGGATTCATTTGAGAGATGCACAGATCGATCTATAAGTCTCATTTTAAGTGTTGAATCTTGAATGCGTACAATTGGGTAGACTTGTACCTTTAAAAGCCATTCTTGCTTGCTTAATTCAGCCCAAGCATATGGTATCCGCAACGAAAATTTGAGGATAAGATGATTGCTCCAATATTTGGACACTTGCATGTTAAAATTAAGAGGAACATTTGCTATCATGGATATGTTAAGGCAGGTAGCGGCAACTACGGTTCCAAAAAATAAAAGTCTAAATATATATATATGTGTATATGAACACTCTTGGGTACTAAGATTTGGGGGGAGGGATGTTTCTGCCTAGATAGTATAAATTAGAAGCTTCGTGGTTGCCATATGGAACCCCCCTCTGCCTTTCCATTTCATTATTTCAAGATGTAGTAAATCGTCCGCACAAAAATGAGGGTCTTTATAAGCAATGGGTGCATAATCTGGAAATCGCCATATTGCGCCATCCGCGGACGAGTGGACTTGCTAGACAACGACCTAAAAACATCGATTAAGATGGAGTAGAACAACGCATGAGATCGCATTTACTCTTTATTTTCGTTTACGTCGACAACGTGTTTCTGAACGCGACATTTCTGCATCTTCGACAGTGTCAATCTATTTTTAAACGCATCTACTTGAAGAATTCTTCATCGCACCATCTCAGCCGGTAATGGTGTACTTTGACTCAAATCGCGTATAAATTTAACTCCACGATTTCTACTCGACCGGGGGGGAAGGTTAATTACCCTCTCGACAAGGTTTAGAAGTACGCTGTGATTGTTGCCACTTATCATGTCACAAGGGTATATATCACCCAGTTACATATCATGTAGTGCAGGTAGATTTCTATAGCATGGGTCATATATATCATTTTTGGGCCTGGAACAATTTTTGTCTATAGTTTGAAAGAGCCCATGATTATCGATTTTAGTAAGAAGATAAATCTACAAACTACATTCCTCCGATCGAATCCGCATTCTCGGAGATTATATTTTATATTATGTCCTAGGACGTTGGAGCTTGGCTCCGCGTCAGGCCTCCGATTGAATCTGCATTCTCGGAGATTATATTTTATATTAAGTCCTAGGACGCTAGGGCTTGGTTCCGCGTCAGGCCTCCGATCGAATCTGCATTCTCGGAGATTATATTTTATATTAAGTCCTAGGACGATGGAGCTTGGCTCCGCGTCAGGCCTCCGATCGAATCTGCATTCTCGGAGATTATATTTTATATTAAGTCCTAGGACGCTGGAGCTTGGCTCCGCGTCAGGCCTCCGATCGAATCTGCATTCTCGGAGATTATATTTTATATTAAGTCCTAGGACGCTTGAGCTTGGCTCCGCGTCAGGCCTCCGATCGAATCTGCATTCTCGGAGATTATATTTTATATTAAGTCCTAGGACGCTTGAGCTTGGCTCCGCGTCAGGCCTCCGATCGAATCTGCATTCTCGGAGATGATATTTTTTATTAAGTCCTAGGGCACTGGAGCTTGGCTCCGCGTTGGGCCTCCGATCGAATCTGCATTCTCGGAGATTATATTTTATATTAAGTCCTAGGACGCTGGAGCTTGGCTCCGCGTCAGGCCTCCGATCGAATCTGCATTCTCGGAGATGATATTTTTTTATTAAGTCCTAGGGCACTGGAGCTTGGCTCCGCGTTGGGCCTCCGATCGAATCTGCATTCTCGGAGATTATATTTTATATTAAGTCCTAGGACGCTGGAGCTTGGCTCCGCGTCAGGCCTCCGATCGAATCTGCATTCTCGGAGATTATATTTTATATTAAGTCCTAGGACGCTGGAGCTTGGCTCCGCGTCAGGCCTCCGATCGAATCTGCATTCTCGGAGATGATATTTTTTATTAAGTCCTAGGGCGCTGGAGCTTGGCTCCGCGTTGGGCCTCCGATCGAATCTGCATTCTCGGAGATTATATTTTATATTAAGTCCTAGGGCGCTGGAGCTTGGCTCCGCGTTGGGCCTCCGATCGAATCTGCATTCTCGGAGATTATATTTTATATTAAGTCCTAGGACGCTGGAGCTTGGCTCCGCGTCAGGCCTCCGGTCGAATCTGCATTCTCGGAAATTATATTTTATATTACGTCCTAAGACGCATGATCTTGCTCCGCGTCGGGCATCCGGTCGTAGAGCTGGCCTCCCGGATTGTAGATTTTGTTAAGTCCCATTACGCGTGATCTTGCTCCGCGTCGGGCATCCGGTCGTAGAGCTGGCCTCCCGGATCGTAGATTTTATTAAGTACCATTACGCGTGATCTTGCTCCGCGTCGGGCATCCGGTCGTAGAGCTGGCCTCCCGGATCGTAGATTTGATTAAGTCCCATTACGCGTGATCTTGCTCCGCGTCGGGCATCCGGTCGTAGAGCTGGCCTCCCGGATCGTAGATTTTATTAAGTCCCATTACGCGTGATCTTGCTCCGCGTCAGGCATCCGGTCGTAGAGCTGGCCTCCCGGATCGTAGATTTTATTAAGTCCCATTACGCGTGATCTTGCTCCGCGTCGGGCATCCGATCGTAGAGCTGGCCTCCCGGATCGTAGATTTTATTAAGTCCCATTACGCGTGATCTTGCTCCGCGTCGGGCATCCGGTCGTAGAGCTGGCCTCCCGGATCGTAGATTTAATGTCAACGGCTTACTTACGTGGGTTCTTTATAGAAAAAGTAAGAGGCGTCCCCACAATCCATCCGCGGCTGGGTTATGGACCGCGATCATTGACCAGGCCTGCGCTCTAAGCTTCGCACATATTCATTCTTGTACACATGTATTTTTATACATTCACTAGTAGTGAGCTCGCATGCTACTCACATATATATCATATATAATATAATTTCCCCACTTACGATCTCCATCCATATAAAAGAAAGGGGAAATAATTCATAATGCGGCAGAAGACGTTATTTACGTACGCGACCACTTATTAAATTCGTAAACACAAACCGATTGAAGCAAGCATAAAAGATATAGTACCTCTTAGCGTGAGAGGTTCCACCTTATGAGCTTATCTACACTAAATATAGATAAGCTCATAAGGTGCCACATGGGGGACATTTGTTCCAAGCCATGCGACACTTGTCACAGGCCAGGCGACACTTGTCGTCGGATTTGCCACATGAGTTGGGCATGGCACATGAAGCTCACACTATAAATAAGGCTCCATGGCCTCAAAGCTAGAGGGTCGGATTTTGATGGCTCGAAGAGCCTTCCCGAGCGGGATTCGTCTCGCCTAGCGGGAGCCGACGATTGATGGAGCCCTGGGAGGACGGTGGTCCGCGGATGGCTTGAGCTCGGATCGGCACAGGTTTGGGTACGCTGACGGTAATCTCATCGCGCGTCTCAGGTAAGCCCGATCGTCTGAGCTCGCCTGCGCTCCACTTGATCCCGGAACCCGCCGACACGGGATTCTGAAAATCTGGGTTCGTCATTGGCGCCATCTGTGGGAAGTTCTCACGCTAAGAGGTAATTTAAAATTAATACGGAGTATCTACCGATTTAGCTCCGATTGAATTCAATTTCGAAAAATTATTTTAGATGATTGGATAGCGGAAGAAAACTGGTACGCGGATTCATTTGAGAGATGCACAGATCGATCTATAAGTCTCAATTTAAGTGTTGAATCTTGAATGCGTACAATTGGGTAGACTTGTACCTTTAAAAGCCATTCTTGCTTGCTTAACTCAGCCCAAGCATATGGTATCCGCAACGAAAATTTGAGGATAAGATGATTGCTCCAATATTTGGACACTTGCATGTTAAAATTAAGAGGAACATTTGCTATCATGGATATGTTAAGGCATGTAGTGGCAACCACGGTTCCAAAAATAAAAGTCTAAATATATATATGTGTGTATATGAACACTCTTGGGTACTAAGATTTGGGGGGAGGGATGTTTCTGCCTAGATAGTATAAATTAGAAGCTTCATGGTTGCCATATGGAACCCCCCTCTGCCTTTCCATTTCATTATTTCAAGATGTAGTAAATCGTCCGCACAAAAATGAGGGTCTTTATAAGCAATGGGTGCATAATCTGGAAATCGCCATATTGCGCCATCCGCGGACGAGTGGACTTGCTAGACAACGACCTAAAAACATCGATTAAGATGGAGTAGAACAATGCATGAGATCGCATTTACTCTGTATTTTCGTTTACGTCGACAACGTGTTTCTGAACGCGACATTTCTGCATCTTCGACAGTGTCAATCTATTTTTAAACGCATCTACTTGAAGAATTCTTCATCGCACCATCTCAGCCGGTAATGGTGTACTTTGACTCAAATCGCGTATAAATTTAACTCCACGATTTCTACTCGACCGGGGGGGAAGGTTAATTACCCTCTCGACAAGGTTTAGAAGTACGCTGTGATTGTTGCCACTTATCATGTCACAAGGGTATATATCACCCAGTTACATATCATGTAGTGCAGGTAGATTTCTATAGCATGGGTCATATATATCATTTTTGGGCCTGTAACAATTTTTGTCTATAGTTTGAAAGAGCCCATGATTATCGATTTTAGTAAGAAGATAAATCTACAAACTACATTCCTCCGATCGAATCCGCATTCTCGGAGATTATATTTTATATTATGTCCTAGGACGTTGGAGCTTGGCTCCGCGTCAGGCCTCCGATCGAATCTGCATTCTCGGAGATTATATTTTATATTAAGTCCTAGGACGCTAGAGCTTGGCTCCGCGTCAGGCCTCCGATCGAATCTGCATTCTCGGAGATTATATTTTATATTAAGTCCTAGGACGATGGAGCTTGGCTCCGCGTCAGGCCTCCGATCGAATCTGCATTCTCGGAGATTATATTTTATATTAAGTCCTAGGACGCTGGAGCTTGGCTCCGCGTCAGGCCTCCGATCGAATCTGCATTCTCGGAGATTATATTTTATATTAAGTCCTAGGACGGTTGAGCTTGGCTCCGCGTCAGGCCTCCGATCGAATCTGCATTCTCGGAGATTATATTTTATATTAAGTCCTAGGACGCTGGAGCTTGGCTCCGCGTCAGGCCTCCGATCGAATCTGCATTCTCGGAGATGATATTTTTTATTAAGTCCTAGGGCACTGGAGCTTGGCTCCGCGTTGGGCCTCCGATCGAATCTGCATTCTCGGAGATTATATTTTATATTAAGTCCTAGGGCGCTGGAGCTTGGCTCCGCGTTGGGCCTCCGATCGAATCTGCATTCTCGGAGATTATATTTTATATTAAGTCCTAGGACGCTGGAGCTTGGCTCCGCGTCAGGCCTCCGGTCGAATCTGCATTCTCGGAGATTATATTTTATATTAAGTCCTAGGACGCATGATCTTGCTCCGCGTCGGGCATCCCGTCGTAGAGCTGGCCTCCCGGATCGTAGATTTTGTTAAGTCCCATTACGCGTGATCTTGCTCCGCGTCGGGCATCCGGTCGTAGAGCTGGCCTCCCGGATCGTAGATTTTATTAAGTCCCATTACGCGTGATCTTGCTCCGCGTCGGGCATCCGGTCGTAGAGCTGGCCTCCCGGATCGTAGATTTTATTAAGTCCCATTACGCGTAATCTTGCTCCGCGTCGGGCATCCGGTCGTAGAGCTGACCTCCCGGATCGTAGATTTTATTAAGTCCCATTACGTCTGATCTTGCTCCACGTCGGGCATCCGGTCGTAGAGCTGGCCTCCCGGATTGTAGATTTTATTTAGTCCCCTTACGCGTGATCTTGCTCCGCGTCGGGCATCCGGTCGTAGAGCTGGCCTCCCGGATTGTAGATTTTATTTAGTCCCCTTACGCGTAATCTTGCTCCGCGTCGGGCATCCGGTCGTAGAGCTTGCCTCCCGGATCAAGGATTCCTTTAAAGTCCCATTACGCTGGAGCTTGCTCTACGTCGGGCATCCGGTAGAGCTCGCCTCCCGGATCGAAGATTCAATGAAATCCCTCAAACGCTGGAGCTATCGCTCGCGGAGGGCCTCCGATCGTAGCTCGTATGCTTGCGGAGATAAACTCTTAACGAGTATAAACCAAGTCCTCGACGCTGGAGCTTTCGCTCGCGGAGGGCCTCCGATCGTAGCTCGTATGCTCGCGGAGATAAACTCTTAACGAGTATAAACTAAGGCCCTCGACGCTGGAGCTATCGCTCGCGGAGGGCCTCCGATCGTAGCTCGTATGCTCGCGGAGATAAACTCTTAACGAGTATAAACTAAGGCCCTCGACGCTGGAGCTATCGCTCGCGGAGGGCCTCTGATCGACGCTGGAACTATCGCTCGCGGAGGGCCTCCGATCGTAGCTCGTATGCTCGCGGAGATAAACTCTTAACGAGTATAAACCAAGTCCCTTGACGCTGGAGCTATCGCTCGCGGAGGGCCTCTGATCGTAGCTCGTATGCTCGCGGAGATAAACTCTTAACGAGTATAAACTAAGGCCCTCGACGCTGGAGCTATCGCTCGCGGAGGGCCTCCGATCGTAGCTCGTATGCTCGCGGAGATAAACTCTTAACGAGTATAAACTAAGCCCCTCGACGCTGGAGCTATAGCTCGCGGAGGGCCTCCGATCGTAGCTCGTATGCTCACGGAGATAAACTCTTAACGAGTATAAACCAAGTCCCTCGACGCTGGAGCTATCGCTCGCGGAGGGCCTCCGATCGTAGCTCATATGCTCGCGGAGATAAACTCTTAACGAGTATAAACCAAGTCCCTCGACGCTGGAGCTATCGCTCGCGGAGGGCCTCCGATCGTAGCTCGTATGCTCGCGGAGATAAACTCTTAACGAGTATAAACCAAGTCCCTCGACGCTGGAGCTATCGCTCGCGGAGGGCCTCCGATCGTAGCTCGTATGCTCGCGGAGATAAACTCTTAATGAGTATAAACCAAGTCCCTCGACGCTGGAGCTATCGCTCGCGGAGGGCCTCCTGCTCGTAGCTGGTAAGCCCGTGGAGATAAACTCTAAATGAGTATAAATTAAAGTCCCTCAACGACGGAGCTCTCATCCGCGGAGGGCTTCCTGATTGAACTACGAAAGGCTTGATTCTCTTTCCAAGAGATACGTAGGCAACCCACTAATAAGTTGGGTACAACCCAGACCAAACAAACTTATTTAAAACATTACACAAAAACTCTGATATATAGAAGACAAAGTACAGATGCATATGTTGTCTCGTTTGAATCGAACCCTAGCTAAGACTCATCTTAACTATGGTCCGAGGAGCTGTGACGAAACACCAAAAAATAAATAATATTTAAACATATGCATAATCGGGTCCCCGCTATATAAATAAACCCGCATCTATTAAATGGTGGATTTTCCCACCAAACCCCACTTGAATACACTAAATATAGATAAGCTCATAAGGTGCCACATGGGGGACATTTGTTCCAAGCCATGCGACACTTGTCACAGGCCAGGCGACACTTGTCGTCGGATTTGCCACATGAGTTGGGCATGGCACATGAAGCTCACACTATAAATAAGGCTCCATGGCATCAAAGATAGGAGGTCGGATTTTGATGGCTCGAAGAGCCTTCCCGAACGGGATTTGTCTCGCCTAGCGGGAGCCGACGATTGATGGAGCCCTGGGAGGACGGTGGTCCGCGGATGGCTTGAGCTCGGATCGGCACAGGTTTGGGTACGCTGACGGTAATCTCGTCGCGCGTCTCAGGTAAGCCCGATCGTCTGAGCTCGCCTGCGCTCCACTTGATCCCGGAACCCGCCGACACGGGATTCTGAAAATCTGGGTTCGTCAATACACGAGGGGGAGTCGGAGTGTTTGAAGTTGTTCCTCCCTCATAATGACTCTATAAAAAGCCCTAGGCGGTAGATTTGGATCCATTTTGTTTTAGGATTTTCACCATTCATGGATACTCAAGCGTGTTTTATACTCGCTGTGTGAGGCTTTTCTACCTTTGGTTTTATCGCTTTTTATCAAAAAGTAATTTTAATTTTTCTTTTTGTAATTTACTTTTACTGGTTTTGAGAAAAGACTCTTCTTTGATTAACTTTGTTTTTAGAGAAAGGGAGACGCGTGCCCTCGGTGGCTGTGTCACCTGTTGCGTGTTATGCATGCAATTCTTCTTTTTCCTGTTCAACTGTCCCCTCGTGATTGATGATACAAATAAGAGGGTCTTTACTGTTTCCCTCTAATTTCATCGAGATGCGGGGATCCATCATAATTCCTCCTCTATCATTTAGGGCGGACGGGGTTTTTGGGCCAGAACCACGATGGGCCTTTTTCCAAGCGATTGATTATCCCGAACAGTTATTGTAGTTGGTGAGCTAATTATAATAAATTTCCAATTTCTTTAGAAAATTTCCCATTGGCTTATATTTCTCTTCTATTTTTTTAGCTGCTACCACTTAGGTTTGAGGAGGCGTATGCGGATGCTGTTCCTAGCCAGGTTTTACTTTTCTCTTTTCTTCTGCGCAATTTCCCGGTTTGTATAGAGCGACGCAATGGTGGTCTTCTCTACCTTGGCCGCAGATGGAAAGATTTTGTGAAATCGCATGGTTTTGAACGAGGGATTTCTATGATTTTTACTCACATGGGTGAGGCATGTTTCGAGGTTCGGGTGGTGGATTCACGCGGGGGTAATCGTGAAGTCCAACATGATGATCCTTCTCTCCGCGACGTAGCTTCAAATGGATTTTAAACTGTACTTTCATAATGAAATAAAGCCTTCAGCTTCTTTATTAGATTGGTGTTAATTGCGAGGCCTTTAATAATTGTTTCTGGAGAGTTCAAAGTTATGCATGCCACTGGTATGACTGGTTTTAGTCTTTCGAGGTTAATTCGTCATGACGCGTTACTCACGGGATCTCTGAGAAGTTCAGAAATAGTGTTTAGAATTTATTTCATGCATGGCGCCTGTGGTTTTTTGGCTTAGTGATTTGACCTTCTTATTTGCCCTGTATTTCTGTTTACGACATGTGTCCAGTATTGTTTATGCGCTCTATAAAAGAGAGTATGGGGGAAAGGACACCTAGACTCGTTGCGCGCTTTTGTCATGCCTTCCCCTGTTAGTTCACCTTGGTCCTTTTTCGAGAGAATCAGTTTTCCTGAGCAACTTCTCCGCTTGGTTAGTTTCTAAATTGCTGAATTTTTTCTTTTGTTAGGTTGATTTTTCCTTTAATGCTCTTTAAAATTTATCCCTTGTTAGTCTTTGCCAATATGTTTGAAGATAGACTTGGGCCAGATCTCCCCAGGAGCGTTCTTTTGTCAACCAGGATTCTTCGAGACTCCCCGGTGGAAGTTATACGCGGAAATTATAGGGTTCCTTTTTTAAGGAGAGGTTGGAATGATTTCGCCGAGTCACACAACATCAACATTGGTTCTTCTTTAACCTTTATCCACAAAGGGGGAAATCGCTTCGATGTCCAGATCTTAGATGCTGTGGGGGATGAGGTAGGTGCGGAGTGGGCTTCTTCGGTGTCAGAAGGTCCTCCCTCTAATAGATTTCGCCTGAGTCAAGGCAGAACTCGTCTCATCCCGGCTCGGGCTCCACGGACATGAGCTGATGGGCACTTTTTTTTCATTCTAAATTGTTAACTCTTTTGAATGTGCAATCGTATTTCATCCTTGGTTGTTTTTATTTTATGTTTAATGGTGGATTTATAGCCACAATTTCCTTCGAAAATTAGAAAGCTTTGGGTGTTCCAGGAAGGTTTATGAAAACCATATCTTTCATTTCTAGATTGTCCTAAATAGAGATCCGACGCGGGGTTTGGATCTTAGAGTGTTGGATTTGATCTTTGAGAATAGTGCTCCGATGAAAATCTCAATTCGGAGCTAAATTCCAACGTCTCGAGGGTTTAAGTGAAACTTTGTTCCTGAGACTGTGGTTTTGCTCGAAGGCCCGACGCGGAGCCAAGCTCCAGCGTCCAAGGACTTAATATAAAATATTGTCTCTGAGAATGCAGATTCGATCAGAGGCCTGACGTGGAGCCAAGCTCCAGCGTCCCAGGACTTTATATGAAATATCGTCTCTGAGAATGCAGATTCGATTAGAGGCCTGATGCGGAGCCAAGCTCCAGCGTCCCAGGACTTTAAACGAAATATCGTCTCTAAGAATGCAGATTCGATCAGAGGCCTGACGCGGAGCCAAACTTCAGCGTCCCAGGACTTTATATGAAATATCGTCTCTGAGAATGCAGATTCGATCAGAGGCCTGACGCGGAGCCATGCTCCAGCGTCCCAGGACTTTATATGAAATATCGTCTCTGAGAATGCAGATTCGATCAGAGGCCTGACGCGGAGCCAAGCTCCAGCGTCCAAGGACTTTATATGAAATATCGTCTCTGAGAATGCAGATTCGATCAGAGGCCTGACGCGGAGCCAAACTTCAGCGTCCCAGGACTTTATATGAAATATCGTCTCTGAGAATGCAGATTCGATCAGAGGTCTGACGCGGAGCCAAGCTCCAGTGTCCCAGGACTTTATATGAAATATCGTCTCTGAGAATGCAGATTCGATCAGAGGCCTGACGCGGAGCCAAGCTTCAGCGTCCGAGGACTTTATATGAAATATCGTCTCTGAGAATGCAGATTCGATCAGAGGCCTGACGGGGAGCCAAGCTCCAGCGTCCCAGGACTTTTTGCAAGAAATTCCTTAGGTGCTAAACATAGTAAAAAGCGCCCTCTAACCGCTTTATTTAATTTTTGCGGGGGCGACTAAGCTTTTTTTTTCATACAACTATTTGGTAATTACACATAGTACTTTTTTAGATTATCAGCATTCCAAGTCTTGTTCAGAACGATACCTTCAGGAGTGCTGAGCTTGTATGCTCCTTCTTGAACTTCTTTCACGATCACATAAGGTCCTTCCCAGTTGGGGTCCAGTTTTCCTCCAGAGGTAACTTGGCGGAGCACCAAATCCCCTTCCTTGAGATGCCGTGGGTGAATTCGCCTATCCCAATATTTAGATAGCCTGCTCTTGTATTCTTGCTCTTTCAAAGCTGCTGTCATTCTGCGCTCTTCTATGAGATGGAGTTCGAGTTCTAATGCTTCATCATTGGTTTCTTGGTCGTATGCTATTATTCGCGCTGAAGGAACCAATCTTTCAACAGGGATGATCGCGTCCATACAAAAGACTAAAGAAAACGGGGTTTCTCCAGTAGGAGTCTTTGTTGACGTGCGGTAGGACCAGAGTACTAAAGGTAGTAGTTCTGCCCACCACCCTTTTGCTGTGTTCCCGAGTTTCTTTTGTATCCCATACAGTAATTGTCGATTGGTTGTTTCCGCCTGTCCGTTCGTCTGCGGATGGGCCACAGATGAAATTTTGAGGTTTATGCCTAAACCGGTGCAGAAATCTCTGATCGTTTCACAATCGAATTGAGGTCCATGATCTGTGATTATCGAGTCGGTTACTCCGAAGCGGCAGACAATATTCTTCCACAAGAATCTCCTCACCTTTTCCGCGATTATTAATCCCATTGCTTCGGCCTCTACCCACTTTGTGAAATAATCAACCAAGACCGACACATATTTCAACTGGCCAGGGGCAGTAGGAAATGGACCTAAGATGTCCTATCCCCAAACAGAAAAAGGGCAAGCACCAGTTATACTCTTTAGTACCTCGGAAGGGCGGTGGATCAAGTTTCCAAATCGTTGACACGCGTCGCATTTCTGGATATAAACTTGAACATCTCGCTTCAGAGTTGGCCAATTGTACCCTAGCCTGGTTGCTTTGGCCACAACAGCTCTCAACCCTTGATGGTGCACACAAACTCCATCATGTAATTCTTCTACAACGAGACAGTAGCCTCTCTTGTACAGCCTCCCCTCTCTGATGGTGAATCGAGAAGATTTTGCGATTACTTTCTTAGCAGCGTCTCTTTCTTCTAGTAAGATGCCCTTTCCCAGATAATCCGCGATCGGCGTTCTTCAATCTTCTACTTCAATTCTCTGCACTTGGTAGACTTCATGGATAAGTCCTCGACTATCCATCCTTTCGAGGATCACTTCCTTACCTACTTCCTCAGGCATAACGGCTCCCAACCGAACTAGTGCGTCCGCTTGCTGATTGTCACTTCTGGGAACAACCGTTAGACAAAAACTCAAGAAAGCTTTTAACAATGCCCGTGCCTTTCTTTGATAATCAGGCATTAAACCGGTTTTTGCCTCATATTCTTCTTTTATCTGTCGCGTCACTACTTCCGAATCGGTGTAAACTGATACTTGCCTGGCGCCTTTCACTAAAGCTACTTCTAGTCCTGCGAGCAGTGCTTCATATTTTGCCTCATTATTTGTAGCTTAGATGTCTAATTTGTAGGCGTAATTGTATTGTCGTTCATCGGGTGCTGTGAGGGTAACCCCAGCTCCACATCCATCTTTATTGGCTGCACCATCCACCCTGAGCGTCCATTCACTTTTTTCTGTTTGAGCATTCAATTCAAAACTGGTTTCGCCTATATAATCGACTAAAACCTGTTCCAGAGGTGCCTTCCGCGGGGTATATTCGATTTCAAATTCCGTTAGCTCGACTGCCCACTTCATCATTCTCCCCGATAGGCATGGGGAGTGGAGGATTTGACGCATTGGCAAGTCAGTCATTACCCGGATAAGGTGGTCCTGGAAATATGACCTCAACCTTCTTGCTGCGAATATCAGACATAAAATCATTTTCTCCACTGGTTCATACCGTGTTTCAGCATCCTGTAGCACACGACTGATGTAAGAAACTTGATACTTTTCTTCTCGCGTCAAAACTGCACTGATAGTGACGTTTTTAACTGATAGGTATAGATGTAGAGCTTTTTGTTTCTCGGGTTGATGGAGAGTGGGGAGTGTTGACAAGAAAACTTTCAAACTTCCGAATGCTTTCTGTAACTCGGGAGTCCACTGTATCGGTCCCTTTTTCTTGAGTAATGCAAAGAAAGGTAATGACTTGTCTGCCAGGCAGGAGCAAAAACGGCTTAAGTAGTTTACTGCTCCGTTTAAAGACTGCAATTCTTTGATCGTCCGCGGTGGTTGAAGGTTTTGAATTGCCGTGATTTTTTCGGGATTCACATCAATTCCTCGATGGCTAACCATGAAACCAAGGAATTTCCCGGAATCAACCCCAAAGACACACTTTTCCCCGTTCAAGTTCAAACCTCCTCTGCGAAGGGAATCAAAAGTCTCCGGCAGATCTGCCGCGTGATCCTCTGCCCTCTTGCTCTTGACCACAATATCATCCACATAAATTGATACATTCCTACCAATCTGATCACAGAAGATCTTATCAACCACTCTTTGAAATGTAGCTCCTGCATTCCTAAGTCCGAAAGGCATGACACAGTAACAAAATATCCCCTTGTTGGTGATGAAGGTAGTAGCTTTCTTATCTGAAGGGTTCAAGTTTATCTGATTGTATCCAGAGTAAGCATCAAGAAAACTAAGGACCTTATTACCCGCGGTTCCATCGACGAGTTCATCTATGGATGGTAATGGGTAGCTATCCTTGGGACAGGATTTGTTAAGGTCAGTGAAGTCGATGCACATCCTCCATTTCCCATTAGATTTCTTCACTAAAACCACATTTGAGAGCCAACCCGAGTCTTCTACTTCCTCTATGAACTCTGCTTCTAAAAGCTTACCGGTTTCTTCTTTTGCCGCGGCAGCCTTCTCAGGAGCCATCTTCCTCCTTTTCTGTACTATGGGTTTTGTTCCTGGACGAATTCTCAAGGTATGCAAAGCTATCGCAGGTGGGACTCCTAGCAGATCTCGCGGAGTCCATGCAAAAATGTCTCTTGACTTCGTTATGATTTCTAGGACTCGAACTCTTTCTACTGTCTCCAGTGCCTGTCCCAAATAGACTTTCTCCTCAGGGTTTGGGAAAGGTGTGTATGTAACTCTTTCATCCGTGGTTGATATTTTTGCTTCTGTCGGCATCACCTCTAGTTCAGCCTCTGAAAGTTCTGTCGAATCGTTGTCCCCGACCACGGATTCACAATTTTCACTAATACACATCACTTCTCTGCTCTTCTTGATAGAAGTTAGGTAACAACTTCTACTTTCTGGTTGCTGACCGCGAACCTCACCAATTCCTCCTCCGGGTAAAGGGAACTTTCCCACAAAGTGGTAGATTGAAACTACCATCTGGAATTTATAGAGTAAGACGCGACCTAGTAAGGCATTGTATATAGTAGGAATCTTTACTACTGTGAATACAATACTTTCCACGCGTCTTTTTGGGGCTATCCCCAAAACAACTGTAAGCTCGATCGTGCCTGCTACTTGTACCTCTTCTTCTGAGAATGTGATTAGCGTTCCTGAATATGGTTTCAACGATGCTGCAGATATCCCCATTTGAGAAAAAGCCTCCCATGACAGGATATCAACTGATGATCCAGTATTAATAAACACTCTTTTGACTGTCTTGGCGGCTATCTGAGCATGAATGACTAGAGGGTCTGAGTGCGGCATTCTTACTTCCTCAGCGTCTTTTGGGGGAAAGGAAATGTTTTCATGTTGTGCAAAAGAAATTCTTCTACTTGACGCGGACGGACACTGCCTTCCTTCTCTTTCGTAATTTCTCTTTTCCTGTCTACTGGACTTTGCCATGGAGAAGCCTCCTGCGAGGGTATTGATGAAACCCTCAGGTTCCGGTATTTGGCCTGTTTCTGATTTTCGAGCTTCTCTCTGATTGACAGATCTCTGGACTACAGGCGTATAGTTGCGTCTACCTCCGCGTCCTCTTCTCCCCCCCCCCCTTCCTCTGTTATGGAAAGGGGGATATCTATGCTGATCCTGTTGCCTGAAAAATTGGTCCTGCTGATTACGAGAGTCGTCAAACCTGGGGTTTCGGTCCTCCCAATGTGGCCTCTGGTTAGGTCGATTCTCCCTTCTTGGTGGAGATCTCATGTCATGATTTCCATATCGGTTATCTCTCGGATGATAGGAACGCGGGTGATCTTCCCTGTGACGAGATCCTTGCCCTCTTTATGAATTCATATGCACTTCATCGCGGTGGGGATGAAAATCTACTACTTCTGAATGATGTCTGGGCGGCTTAGCTTTCTCTTTTCTGAACTTTCCAGTAAGCTTCCCAAAGAGACCTGGATTCCCTGTATTTGCCTTAGAGCTGGACGCGGCTGCTTCTTCTGCCTCAATCTGCCTTGACACCCGCTCTCTTAAGTCATCATAACTAGTTGGCTTCTTCCGAAACAGGTACGTCTTGAAGTCTCCTTCTGCTAAATTACCCATGAGTATGATGATTGCCGATTCATGATTAAAGTTAGGGATTTGTACTACCATGCTGGTAAAACGAGTGAAGAAGTATCCCAAGGATTCCCCAGCTCCTTGCCTAATGGAATTCAGGTCAAGCATGGTCTTTTTTCTCAATTGCGCACTTCCGAAATGGGACGTGAAGATGTGGGACATCTGGGCAAAATTGGTTACAAAACCTTTTGGAAGGTTCGTGAACTAGGTGAGCGCGATCTTTGTTAAGGTTGAAGGGAATGTTCTACACAACATGGCATCATTATATTCGTTTATTCCCATTGCGGTCGTAAAGTGGCAAAGATGATCTTCAGGATCAGTCGTCCCATCATATTTCATGAGGTTCACATCTCTCCACCGTTTTGGTACTGTCGCGGAACAAATTTCCTGGGTAAACACCGATGGAAAAACCGTTGGTGCGTTTTCGTTCCTCTTTTCCGCTGATTCGGATTTTGTGGAGGTGGAAACATGTGTTGACCTCTCTCCGCGTCGATGTTTATTCTCTCGGTGCCACTGATCATTCTGCCATGTCTGGCGCGATATTTCATGATTCTGAAAACCATAGTTCCAGTTGCTGGGATTATCGTACGCAGTGTTATATCTATCAAAATTTCCATACTGCTCTTCCTGTCGATAATTTCCCTGTTGACGCGGATTCTGCCCCCACTGATCATAATAAAAGTATTGAGACTGCTCTTGCTGAAAGGGGTTGGGTTGCTCGTGACGTGCTTCATAGTACCAGAAGTTTTGTGGTATATATCCTTCTTCTAGTCCATGCTGATTGCTTTGATGATGTGGAAGGGTACTGAGGTGTTGATCTCCCATTTCGCCATCTGGATTTGGTGGTGGTGTCAATGTAATATACATGCTTGAGGCCTCCTGATCCCGGTGAATCCCTTGACTCATTACATGGGTTGGATTGTTCTGGCTATCACTCATCTTCTTAGTGTCGTGAATCTGTCGATAGTTAAAGGTTTAATTTTACATATAAAAAATTTATATTTCTGAGTTCAGACGCGGACCCTAACTTTTTTCAAAGGTCTGAGGGTCTTTGTCTGACTTTATCAAAAAAGAACTTTTTTAAAGAGAACCCCTTAGTGTGAGGGGGTTCCCACAGACGGCGCCAGTGAAAAAGCTCGATCCAACAAGGCCTCCATTTTAAGTGGGACCCGGGAATCTACCTGATGAGGTGATTAATATTCTCAACGGGCTTACCTGACCCGCATCGAAATAATCGACGCGACCCAACCTGTGTCGCGAGAAGAAATCTGACTATGAGTCTGAAATGTTATTCCCCTATCGAGTTTTTTCTGGACAATTCAGGAAATTGGTTTGCTTACCTATCGTCGTTGATTATCTTGAGGATCAATAACAACAGACTTTTAATTCTAATGGAAGGTTTTAACTAAGGATGAACAAGGTCTATATCCGTGGAGCAAGTCCAAAGAAAGGTTTTGATTTTACTACAAAATAGATTCTTTGTGACGCGTACAACTTCTTCTCCCAATTCTCCTTGCTTCAAATTTCTTACTTAAATTCACTTGGCCTTGATCCGCTCCTTCTTTCTCCTTCCCCCCCGAAAAGTCCCTTTATTCAGTGAAGTTTCTCGCTTTTATAGGTCCCGGGTGGTCTCGGATGTCGTGCCACGTGGCGTTTGCCACTCGACACGTGTTCTACACGTGGGGGGTGGGCATGGCCGCCACGTGCCCACTCTTTTACATCCGCGGATGACTGTGCCTGAGTTAGCCTTTGGATATTTGTCCGCGGACGGTATTTAGGATAATGTAATTTCCTTTTTTGCTAATCGGTTGGTGTTTCTTTACTTTATTATTTTTATATTTTTACAGATGTTTCTAATATTGGTTTAGTCATTATCTATCTCATAGACTTCTCATCCTAAGTATATCGACCATTAAACCCAAATGAAATGCGTCATAATGCATAATTCACAACAATCATCCATAACACATATAAACAAGTGACCACAACACCACAACATATCTTATCAGTAATCAAACACAAGTCATCCAAAAGGTGGAAACGATTAAACAATTAAGACCTAAACCAAAAACTACAAAGTACTAAAGTTCCTAACCACTACATAGCAAGTTAAGTACAAAACAACATAAGTAATGGATAAGGGTGCAGCAATACGGCACGTTGCTTCCGATCATTACAATTCCACCGATCTTGAAACCCACCAAAAGTAGCTGTCACTTGGAGAGTATGTTCGCCGGAAGTATCAGAGGACATAAGTAAGTGTGGAATGATAAGGTCATCATATGCCGCACGTCGTATGAACGCCTTTTCTTTCCAGTCAGCGAATGATGGTTTTTGTTATTTTGCATGAACTCAAAGTAAAGTATGTGGTTTTCTGTTTTGTTTGCCTAAGATGCGAAACCCAAATATTTGCGATGTATGCTTACTAGCCAGTAAATACTATTATCTAGCCAGTTACAACGATGTCTTAGCCAATGTAGAAGTAACCCCTACCGGATCTCTTCTACCTCAGGAATTTCGCCGGATTCCTCCTCTCTTGACGCCTCTTCTTTCTTCCTGTAAGATAAAAGCAATTTAACTAAAAATTATGCTGAAAAACAAGACTCCACTCCATAGAATTTATGCATTGATTTAAACTATATTTTATCTATCTATAGACACCCACTTAATTGTTTTAAACAATTAAGACCTAAACCAAAAACTACAAAGTACTAAAGTTCCTAACCACTACATAGCAAGTTAAGTACAAAACAACATAAGTAATGGATAAGGGTGCAGCAATACGGCACGTTGCTTCCGATCATTACAATTCCACCGATCTTGAAACCCACCAAAAGTAGCCGTCACGTGGAGAGTATGTTCGCCGGAAGTATCAGAGGACATAAGTAAGTGTGGAATGATAAGGTCATCATATGCCGCACGTCGTATGAACGCCTTTTCTTTCCAGTCAGCGAATGATGGTTTTTGTTATTTTGCATGAACTCAAAGTAAAGTATGTGGTTTTCTGTTTTGTTTGCCTAAGATGCGAAACCCAAATATTTGCGATGTATGCTTACTAGCCAGTAAATACTATTATCTAGCCAGTTACAACGATGTCTTAGCCAATGTAGAAGTAACCCCTACCGGATCTCTTCTACCTCAGGAATTTCGCCGGATTCCTCCTCTCTTGACGCCTCTTCTTTCTTCCTGTAAGATAAAAGCAATTTAACTAAAAATTATGCTGAAAAACAAGACTCCACTCCATAGAATTTATGCATTGATTTAAACTATATTTTATCTATCTATAGACACCCACTTAATTGTTTTAAACAATTAAGACCTAAACCAAAAACTACAAAGTACTAAAGTTCCTAACCACTACATAGCAAGTTAAGTACAAAACAACATAAGTAATGGATAAGGGTGCAGCAATACGGCACGTTGCTTCCGATCATTACAATTCCACCGATCTTGAAACCCACCAAAAGTAGCCGTCACGTGGAGAGTATGTTCGCCGGAAGTATCAGAGGACATAAGTAAGTGTGGAATGATAAGGTCATCATATGCCGCACGTCGTATGAACGCCTTTTCTTTCCAGTCAGCGAATGATGGTTTTTGTTATTTTGCATGAACTCAAAGTAAAGTATGTGGTTTTCTGTTTTGTTTGCCTAAGATGCGAAACCCAAATATTTGCGATGTATGCTTACTAGCCAGTAAATACTATTATCTAGCCAGTTACAACGATGTCTTAGCCAATGTAGAAGTAACCCCTACCGGATCTCTTCTACCTCAGGAATTTCGCCGGATTCCTCCTCTCTTGATGCCTCTTCTTTCTTCCTGTAAGATAAAAGCAATTTGACTAAAAATTATGCTGAAAAACAAGACTCCACTCCATAGAATTTATGCATTGATTTAAACTATATTTTATCTATCTATAGACACCCACTTAATTGTTTTAAACAATTAAGACCTAAACCAAAAACTACAAAGTACTAAAGTTCCTAACCACTACATAACAAGTTAAGTACCAAACAACATAAGTAATGGATAAGGGTGCAGCAATACGGCACATTGCTTCCGATCATTACAATGCCACCGATCTCGAAACCCACCAAAAGTATCCGTCACGTGGAGAGTATGTTCGCCGGAAGTATCAAAGGACATAAGTAAGTGTGGAATGGTAAGGTCATCATATGCCACTCGTCGTACGAACGCCTTTTCTTTTCAGTCAGTGAATGATGGTTTTTGTTGTTTTGCATGAACTCAAAGTAAAGTATGTGCTTTTCTGTTTTGTTTGCCTAAGATGCGAAACCCAAATATTTGCGATGTATGCTTACTAGCTAGTAAATACTATTATCTAGCCAGTTACAACGATGTCTTATCCAATGTAGAAGTAACCCCTACCGGATCTCTTCTACCTCAGGAATTTCGCCGAATTCCTCCTCTCTTGGCGCCTCTCCTTTCTTCCTGTAAGATAAAAGCAATTTAACTAAAAATCATGTTGAAAAACAAGACTCCACTCCATAGAATTTATGCATTGATTTAAACTATATTTTATCTATCTGTAGACACCCACTTAATTGTTTTAAACAATTAAGACCTAAACCAAAAACTACAAAGTACTAAAGTTCCTAACCACTACATAACAAGTTAAGTACAAAACAACATAAGTAATGGATAAGGGTGCAACAATACGGCACATTGCTTCCGATCATTACAATGCCACCGATCTCGAAACCCACCAAAAGTATCCGTCACGTGGAGAGTATGTTCGCTGGAAGTATCAGAGGACATAAGTAAGTGTGGAATGGTAAGGTCGTCATATGCCGCTCGTCGTACGAACGCCTTTTCTTTTCAGTCAGCGAATGATGGTTTTTGTTATTTTGCATGAACTCAAAGTAAAGTATGTGGTTTTCTGTTTTGTTTGCCGAAGATGCGAAACCCAAATATTTGCGATGTATGCTTACTAGCTAGTAAATACTACTACCTCCGTTGCAAAATCTAAGGGCTTTTAGGATTTGGCACGTTTTTTAATAAGCTAAAAACTCCATGAAATATTAAATTTTTATTAAATTTTTTTATATAGTATTATACGTATTGTTAATATGTATAATACTATGTAAAAAAGTTTAATAAAAATTTAATATTTCATTGAGTTTTTAGCTCATTAAAAAACGTGCCAAATAGTCAACGCCCTTATATTTTGCAACGGAGGTAGTATTATCTAGCCAGTTACAATGATGTCTTAGCCAATGTAGAAGTAACCCCTACCGGATCTCTTCTACCTCAGGAATTTTGTCGGATTCCTCCTCTCTTGATGCCTCTCCTTTCTTCCTGTAAGATAAAAGCAATTTAACTAAAAATCATGCTGAAAAACAAGACTCCACTCCATAGAATTTATGCATTGATTTCTGCACTACTTTTGACATCGAATTTCAATTTAGGTTGATGGTAGATCTCTAATGATTAGTGAAGAGCAAAACACTGGTTCGAGAAGGAGATATGGAGATGTTAGCAAACAAAAACGTCTGAATTTGTTTCGTCAATTTACAAAGCTTAGCAAAAGAAAGCTTTTGTCATTTTTTTATTGGATACATT
Organism: Persicaria tinctoria; assembly: GCA_037127255.1. Taxonomy (NCBI): domain Eukaryota; kingdom Viridiplantae; phylum Streptophyta; class Magnoliopsida; order Caryophyllales; family Polygonaceae; genus Persicaria; species Persicaria tinctoria. The sequence continues at coordinate 47,968,740 of JBANSL010000002.1, forward strand.
TTGATTCCCTTCAAAACTTATAAATACATTACACAGAAGTATCTATAAGTTATAAAAATTTAGACAAAACCACATCCAATTTTTTGTTTTTATAAAACATCATCCCTTCAATAATTACCCATTTCCAAATTATTGTGTTAGAGAATGAATGATTGAAATTTAAGATTCTTTTAAATTATTAAATGCACAATTTACCACCAAACACTACAATCCCAATATAGGTAATGAAGTAGACATTCAATTGAAACATGACTTAAACCATTAGTTGAACAAAATCACTTCCTAGCAATTAAAAGAGGCCAATCTTGGATATGTTTAGCAGAAACTTCTATGCAACAAGTAGTTAGAATCATGAAGGAAATTCTATACATGGGGACTGAAGTATTGAAACAAATCAAGAACACTGAACAACAAATTATGGACAATGTTTATTATTAAATAAAAATTTATAACCCTAAGAAAATCAAGCTGAAACTCAAACCCATTAACAACAAATTTAAACCTTTGATAACATAGTGAAATTGGAACCCTAAATTCCAAAATCCAAAAACCCCAATTTCGAACCTTAAATCATAAATCAACAAAATCCAAAAATTAAAACCTCCATTTAGTCAGAAATTCGAAACCTAAATCACTCTAATCAAAATCAACAAAAAAAAAATTGAATAACAATGAAAACTTTACATACCTACCTCAACCGCCACTCACGCAGAATCTTCTAAACAGGAAAGCGAGCAGCACCGTGGTCGACGCCACCTACAGTCGGCGCTACCGCTCGCCGCCTCTTGTGACGGTCGTCCTCTCATGCTGTCGGCCTTCCTCCACTCGTCCGTTTGTGTTTGGTGGAACCGGAATCGTTGGAGTAGGAGGAAAGGAAAGACAAGGAGGAGGTCGGCGAGGTAGAGAGGACGACGCCGGCCGAGAAGCTCTTTGCCGAATCTGGAAGCAATGACGAAGGTAATTGAGATTCCGGCGAGGGCAAAGGGATTGAGTTTGGGGTTTGATTTGACAAAGGCTAATAAGAGAGGTATAACCAGCAAGATAAGGTGAGGGAAACCGGTTATTTTTGCAAAAAAATTGGTCAATTTGTCACTTTTGCAAAATTGGGCCGGATATGTTATTTTTTGCAATGGGCCGACTGAATTGGTATATTCAGTACAATTTTCTCTTTTTTCATTAGGTTTTTTGCATATGATAACCAATGAAAATTTTCGATTGTAAACATTTTTAAACTTGCAATTAAATAAATGGAATATAAATTAGAATCTATAATACATTATATAACTTATAAATTACATATCAAACAAATAGAATGTAAATTGTCATGTATGAAATTTTGGTTCCGTGTTTCGTATCATTCACCGAATTGAATGAGCCCTCGGTCAGTCGAAGGAAGAGGGTAGATGAATTTGAGTTATTGATCTCTACCATTAGATTCAATTTGGGACTCAACCAATAGAAATTGATGAGTCTAAAAAGGGATCTCATGCCCCAAACGCCATATCCAGTAGAACTTAAACCGAAGGATTAACAAAATTCTTCACCCTCCTCCAATAGTTCACTCTTTTGTCAACCAAATAGCTGGAATACAAAAGGTCGTAACTTGAAAGCCTTGACAGAGAGAAAGATCAATTGCATAAGAAACAAAGGTGATAAAAAAAGGTGGTTCATGCAAGATCGAATGTGCGAAGAACACCTAATAAAATTTGACGATAGCCTTTTTAATATGTGTGAATTTAGGTCATTTAATTAATGCAATGAAAGGTAGACATTTCTTTCCTCTCCAAATTGGTTTTCAAAGGTGGGTGATGAATGATGAATGATGAACTCTTGAGTGCCCAAATAACCGCCAATAATTTAATAATAATGAAAGATCACCAATAAAACATTACCATAAAAATTTTGTTTTGTGACAAATATTATCTATAGAATATGATCTTACATAATGGATTATAAATAAATTATAATGAACCGGCTAAAAAATATATATTTTATGAGATGAACCACAAATTCAAGAGGCTGGGATCTTGTGCTGAATGGCAATCAAATCGATGTGATTCATATTTGAATTTAGGGTCCGTTTGGCAGTGCAAGTAGCTTTTCGGAGCTTTTTGGTTTTAATATTTTATAGTTTTAAATAAGTTAAATATAAGATTTTAATTTAATTAGCTTTTGAAATTGGATTTTCAACCGCTACTCACCCCAAGCTTTTCAGAATTTTATTCATTTTTTTCTATCTAATCAGCTAGTTTGCATCAACTATTCTATCAGCTTGGTTACCAAATACCCTACTAATTTCTGAAAACTCTAATTTAACATATATTTAACACACTTAATCCATCAGCTTCAACTACCTCATCAGCTCTGTTTTACCAAACTGACCCTTAATCAATATTGGAATATAAATAGACACTATATTTGTAAAGACTGATATCTAATTTGACATTTAATTAAAAAAAAAAAGAATTTCAAAAGTTATAATCGTAAAAATTAGTGATGCGATAACCATACAATTAATATTATACATACAAAATTATATTATATTAGATACTATCATTGGAAAAAAACTTCTCACCTCTTATACTACCTTAATTTAATTTTATTGACTTATTAATTCAAATACCAATTATATCCTCTTGGGAATCTTGTCTCGTGATGGGTGTGTAAAGATTTGAGATCATCGTTGCGAATTTAAGAATTTATGCAAGTTAGAATACATTCTAAAATTGTGGGATACTTTTTATAAATTGTAAAACTGAAATAAGAGCATATTTTACCAAAATAGAATGTTTGGGAGGTTTTTCGTAGTTAGGCCTTCTTCTTCCTACAACCCGACACAGCAAGTCAGCAACTTCACGGCTCAAATCTGGCACCACTTCGGCGATCCTTGTAACGACCGGATTTTGGGAATTTCTAAAAAGGGAAAGATTCAGAAAAACTCATCCTCGAGCAATTTCTATTTTCGGAAAGTCCTTGAAAAATATCCCGACATGCTTTTAAGATTCAATTTGACGGATTCTAAATCTTATTTATTGGATTTCGATTTCGAGGATTTCGAGTGTCGTTTGAAGTGAATTTGGAATCCCGGTCGGATTTCAGGGTGTCGGATTTTGGGATGTCGGATGTCAGGATGCGATATCGGATTCAAAGTCGGAAGAGCAAAATCACTCTCTTTCTCTCCTCCCTCACGCCACACATACACACTCTCTCCCCCTCTCTCTTTCTCTCTCCTCTTTATATGTTTTGTCTTCTAGCTAATTAAAACCCTAATGGGCCTCTCCCTCTCCCCTATATAAGGAGCACTAATCCCCAAAGGGATTCTCAAGCCACAAAATTCTGAGCCGCCACAAGAAACCCTAGCCTCCAAGATCCCAACTTGAAGATCAAAAACCCCAAAATCAAAACAACTCAAAATCCTCACTTTTCTCTCGTTGAATCCATGTCTCCCTCCTCTCATCTTCCCTTTCTTGTTTATCATACCCTATATAGTCTCTAAAATCCCTCAAGAAGATCTCCTCTCAAGAAAACAACCCTAAAATCATATTCAGATCGTCGTTTCTATCGAAAAAGGGCGTTTCTGGGCAATCTCGCCGCCGTGACTAGGCCCAGTCGCCACCGCGAGTATGAACCCAGAAGAACAAGTTCATGTTCAGTGCCGCGAACAATACTCTCGCCGACGTGAGTTTAGCCTCCAAATCCGGCGACGTCTCGGTAAAATCCTCCGTCCTCCCTTGTTTTAGCTTTGTTTCCTTCCCCGTTTGTTTCTAGTTGCTCATTACTCTCCCTCTACCTTGTGAGGTCAAGAAAAAGTCAGATCTATCATCTTTGGAGGCCGATCTGAGCACATTCCTTCCTTTCTCATTGTTTTTGGGCAATGTGAGTTGTCTCTCTTCAAATCCTCTCATTTTGGATCTAAATCTTTGTAAAGGTCTTCTTTTAAGCTAGATCTACCTCTCCTAGGCCCCGTCATAGCAAGGCTTTATCGAATCGATGCCAAAGGACTCCCTTCCTTCAAGATTTCAAGGAGCCTCAGAGAGGCTAGGTAATCCCTCTTCCGCTCTCCCCTCTAGTCCTTGTTTGAGGTCTTTTGTGTCTATTGGAGTTATTTTGTGTTATTTGGGTGGTATTTCGAGTTAGAAATATTTTAAAATTTTTTTGAACAAAAACGGATTTAGAACGAGCAAAAACGAACAAGGTTGGGTTCGAGTCTCGCCGCGACGAAACCATGGCCGCTGCGGTGAGGACCGCAGTTCTCGCGACCGCGAGTCTCTTGTTTTATGGCCATCGAAGATTGCCTTCTCGCGGCAGATACGGAGAACTTCTCGCGGCTGCGACCTGCCCTCTCGCGACCGCGAGATGTCCTTAGTGACTTGGTCAAGTCACACCTTGCCTCCCTTGGGTTCCTTGCTGGTTTTTGACCCGATTCCTTTTGAATATGTTTTAGATGATTTATGATTTTAGAAGCGGGATCTTGGGATATTATTTTATTATTAAATATTTATGGGATTTTGACGGAGTTTGAACTATCGGGTTTAATGCTTGAAAAATGTATTGAAGGATTTCATTTTCTTGTTGGGATTCTTTAGCTTGGTTTTATGATCGAGTTTTGTTTTGGAAATGAGCTTTGTGAAATTAGTATCGATGGGATTGAGTTGATCGGATGATTTCATTTGGTGTTTTATCATATCTGAAGGATTTTGAAATGGCTTTACTCTCTCTTGGTTTTGGAAACATTTTGGGGACTTGATTCTATGTGCATGGTTGTTAGCGTAGTAGCTTATGACATTTATGTAATTATAGGGGATTGTTATTTGTTGGACTCTGCTTGTATTATCTTTTTTTGTTCGGCACTTCTAGGCAGTGTTATTTGTTGGACTCTGCTTGTATTTAGAATCCCTTACGATATTGGCATATCGGGTGAAAAATATCGGTCAACATTATATATCGGGTCAACATCGATATATCGGTCAATATCGGTTTGACCGATATATCGCTAGCCTAAAGTGACGTCGTTTTAGAATATTAAAAAAAAAATTGACGGGGTTTTGTCATCTTCAAGATCTCCTTTCGCAGTTATTCATACACCAGTTCGCTGTTAGGTCATCTTCGTTCTTCAGTTATTCAAATCGGCAAGTCTGCGACCTCTCTTCTTCCATCGTTATTCAAGTCGGCAAACAAGTCTACGACTTCTCTTCTTCCGTCGTTCTTTGTGTTAGCTGAATGGAACTAACTACTTCTCAGAAGGGGTCAGAAATTGTATCTCTGAATGGAACTAACTACTTCTCTCTAAAATTGAATGAATAAAACTGAGCCCCATGGGCTTTATTTATAGCCTTCATTCCCTAGCTATTCTAGGAAAGAAGGTATCTATCTCTATCTATAATTATATCTAAAAGCATAAAAGATAAATAAATGTTTAATGGAAATAAATCCATAAGGAAAGGATAAAACTAATTATGGTAGGTATGTCTTCATGTTGATAGATTCCGCCTTCCATGGATAGACTTGATAGATCTCGATAGATTTCAGCAAACTACGGATAGAATTTTCCGCCTTCGGCATCAAGGAACTCCAATCCTACTCGGACAAGGCTTCGTCGAGCAGTTTCTGGAATCTGGGTCTAGTCGACCTCGACAAGGTCTCCTCGACCTCGATTTGGGTGGCTCGGCTTGGCTTGACTCTGCTCGATGTGGCTCGGACTCTGGCTCACTGGTGCTCGTCGACCTCGAGTTGGCCTCGTCGATCTCGAGTAAGGCTGGTCATCGACATGGTCTCCTCGGGTTGGTGTGTTCGACTGGCTCGGACATGCTCGGACCCCCGATATATCTGACCCCCGATATATCGGACAGGCTGGTCATCGAAATATGACCCCTGAGGGGGTCATATTTCTGACCCCCGATATATCAATTTTACCCCTAACCGATACGACCCCGATAAGCGATATTTAGAACATTGCTTCCAGGTAAGTATCCTACGGGACTTACTCAACAACCTAAACCTCTTGCCTGATGTGTCATATAGTGCGTAGGTGTTTCATATGCATAAAAACATGCCATGTAGTATCATGCTAGGATTCCACTTGTGAATGACCATTTGGCTACTTGGTGTGTTTGAAAACACAACGGCCTCATCGGGTTTGCCCTTAGTCAGTCGCGTCGATATGAGCATGACATGATAGCCCAACACCATCGGGCAAGCGATGAGATGATGATATGATATGATGAGATGATGAGATATAATGATGAGCATGCTATGATGATATGTGCACACATATGATGAAATGGGTACCGTACTCGCCAGGTCCTCTCATGAAAAAAGGGACGGAATAGGAAAGGGATGTGCCACTTGGCATTGTCTGGAGCCCTTTATAGTTTTTCTGTATTATATATATATATATATATATATATATATCCTAATGAAGTATGCTTGTGTGTTTAAATCATGTACTGCATTAGACCATCCTTTATTTAGGTATAGGCATGATATATTGCCTAAACGCGGTCTTTAGGCCCCGCAGGCGTCTTTGGGCATGACTTCGTAGATAGTGTCAGGTACTTGCTCCTTGGCTCCATGCTTCTATGATGGGAAATCTCCTTGGGCGAAATCGAAGAACCGGTCTAACCCCCTATCTTGGCTAAGTGGTATTTAAATATGCTCATGGTTTTGGTTTTGACCTGGCTCCGCCGTGGCAAGTTGTACTTTACTTTCGTTTTCCGTTTCACTTTCCTTAAATGAATTTCCACGGTTTAGTCATTAGGACAGGTTAAAGGTACCCAATGACCCTACGATGGTTTTGGGGTTTGAAATATCCGCTTTTATACTAATGTTTAAAGAGGTTTGAATCCTCAACCCATACCTGGATTGCAAGATCCAAACGAAGGTATCCGACCTTCCAAACGCAACCCGAGTATTTATATCTAGGTCGTTGCAAAGTTGGTATCAGAGCCAAGTTTTACAATTCGGGTACACAAGGGTCGAGTGTATGTCTTGGAAAACTGCCCATGAATTTCAAAGGATTTGAAGGTATTTTAAAAGGGGAAAAATGAACTTAATATGCCTAACTAAAATGGACTGCGTATGAACTTGCCTTATTATACAAAATGGAAACCAATTAAAAAGGGGGATCGAGTGGGTACGTAGAAAGGCGTTAGACCATCCCTATTGGGTGTAGTTGGGAATGGGTAGGCAAAATACTAGCTTGTTCTTACAGAGAGGCCTGAAAGACTCCAAGGAAATTGCACCGAGATGGTTGGAGTGTCAAGTTAGGTAGAGATCGTGGGGTATTTGCCCCTCCGGCCAGTCGCTCCTCGAAGAGCGACATTAGATAGCTTGAAGTGCCTTATATATTAATTGAGCATGAATGCGATATCCCTTTAAGGCGATCATTATAATTGTCATTGACTGATTCTCTGCTGAGTGCTTGATATGCTAAAGATCTTATTAGTATGTCCTAACAATGAAATGTGTAGTGACTGATCTGTGCAAACGGGATAGTGGACCCTTATTTCTATATGGTCAAACCCAGCTTGTGTGGAACAACCCCTTCCACTATGTTAATCCCTTTCCGGTCCTATCGAGTCTTTCTCCCGGATGTCAGTGTAATCTACGGGAAATTGGGTTGGTAAACACATTGTGTCGGAAATCATGTGTGGACATGAGGGTTGTCTGAGTGAGTATTGGAATATGGTTCTTGATGTAATTCTGAGTCAGAGAGTAAGTTGTTTCAGGGGATATCCTTCTCGATTCGTATGATGACCAACCAGTGTCTTCTCGCCACATGAGTCGTACCAGAGTTCCACGGGAAAGAGGAGTGATGTGTTAGTTGGGGAAAAGTCAATGGTTGCCCTTAGAGACCTCTGTTCAGTTGTAATGGTGGCTCTCTCTTAATTGCATGACATGATTTTGAAATCTTCGGCATGTACCTTGCAAATGACCATTAGTAAAAAGTTGTCCATGTTGTTGCATCTATGATTAGTTACATTGCTTAGGTCTTGTGTTATGCCTTGCTTTATATCATGATTATATGTTGTCATAGCATGTCTAACTGGCCTATTGATTGTGTGATTGATTGTAAGCATGAACCACATGATATGAACCTATATGATTGTTGTTTTCGCCTGGGTTAGGTCCATGATAGTGTGATCAACTCTTCTTTGTATAAATGCTTGTAAATGATCTCCTTAACATGATGGATGGTGATGTGTCGATGCTTATTATTTCTTTTGTAACAAGAATCTATAACATGCCCATCTATTTTGTATTCATCGGATTGACTATTGTTGATTATTTTGCAAAGTTAATATTGTGTGTGTTGCTTGCATTGAATGGAGAATACGTGGTATAATGGAGTCTTGATGAATACATGATTATCCTAGTATGTGTTGATTTGCACTCATGCCCCCGTATTATAATCATATTGCTCATTACTTAGACTTGTGTTATACATCGTTAAACTTTTCTCATGCCTCTATATCGTTGGAATGTGATTGAGTGATTTCTTGCGCATCGCCATGATTAGTTGCATGCATGTATCGTACGTTATGTTGAGCCTTTAGCATCATGTAGGATCTTTGGTTGTGACTTGTGTGAATTTATATCTTGCCTACATTATTGCTGATTTCCTCTTGAGCTAGGTCCCTGATAGTGTGGTTCTCCCCTTTTTCCGTCCTTTTAAAATGTTTTACTTATGATTAGACTGATGTTGAATTCGATGATCGATTTTCTTTCTATGATGGTTTATCCTAGCATGCTTACATGTTATCGCTCGGTAGTGTTTCCGTATTACTTTATGAATTCCTCTCGTGCTTGCATAGATGTATGACTTGGCACCTCGCATGATCACACACCACGCTATATCATGATTTCGCATACGCATGAACGTTAGAATTAATCTAGTCGAATTTCCTTGATTGCACTCATGTTCGATGTGTGTTATTAGTATCATGTAGGGCTTATGCTTCTCAATATGACTCGCAAAATGATTATATGTTGTAATTGTTCTACGATGTGATAACTATTGTACCATTATATGTGCCCCATGGTGGTTCATTCCTAGTATGATTATAATTTGTTGCCCGTAATGTCCTTCTTGTTACTTTTAAGGGTAAACTGCAGAAAACCACCCCTTAAATAAAACATGTTGCACATAACCACCCCTTATAAGGTCTCCGTTATCAAATAATCACCCATCTCTTTTATTCTGTTAAGTTGGTGTTAATATATGTAGGATTACAATTATACCCCTTATTTTTATTATATTTTAATCTAAGAGATAATTAAAATAATATTAAAAAAATGTTGTTAATTGGAGACCAAGGGGGGCGCGTGTAACTCCCTTTCTTCAACCTAACACCCAGGAACCCTAGATCCAAATCCCTCACCAGTCACCATAGTCGCTGAAGTTTCAAGGTTACAAAAAACGGAAAGGATGATGAAGATTGATGTTCGATCTATTTTTCGTCCCCTCTAGTGGTGTCTTCTCTTCGATGGTTGCTCTTTTGGGCGTTGTTTCAAAGCAAGGATGTGTTTTTGTTTGAGGACGAACCCTCAAGGGTTGCTTTTTGTCCTTGTTGTGTGTAACTTCTCAATCCGTTTTGGTTCTGCTCTAGGCTTCCCGAATCTTTTATTTATCCTCTTTTTCCTCCATGTTTGGTTGACTAACAACATTTATCGATTGCCACCGTTGTGAAGCTGTATGTTTTGGGCTCCCCTTATGTTGAACTCCTTTTAATGACTCTTGATTATGCTTGTATCACATCATGTATCGCTAGTATCATGTAGGACCTGTGCTTTCTAAATGTACCTTGTCGTATGAAATTATGAATACATGGTATTCTTGACCTATTGCATGATCGTTGTTGTCAAATGTAATAGTTACTATGCTGCTCTCATGTGTTCGCGTATGATGCTTAATCTGATTGTTACAATATACCTCGCCATGCGATATTTGACCTCACTTGTTGATGCAATACCATGCCCGTGTATTGTTCATATGTATGATAATTTCTATGAATCCCTCATATCTTGTTTAAAGTTGCTAAGCACATCCGTTTTCATGGAATAATATACTACTAGCTCATCTCACATGCATCGGTGTAGGACTCGATTGTGTCTTTGGAAATGAATACGAATGTTGTCCCCCTTGAGATATATATGTACATGTTAGTGTGGATTAGTGTGATTGATATGCTCCATGATGAATTCGTGTTTGCTTGTCGCGATTATAACCTAATAGACTTTCATAAGGACATCGTTGCTATTCTCGGGTCATAGAGTTTTATCTCTAGTTGTCGTCTTTAGTGTTGGTTCGTGTTTGTTTTCGAAAAGAACATTGGGTTGTCCGCTCATGTACCTCCCCTATATATGCTAACTTGGAATCCTACACGATACATTGGACAAGCGACCACATGGAAGAGGAAATGGGAAGTTGGATAGCGATAGAGTAGCACGGAGAAAGCGTGGGCCCATAACCCATGGGCCTCAGGATCAACGGTGTTGGCGGGACAAGCACGTTTCGAGGGTGGTTACTAAGTACGACATGACATGTGAGCAAAAGTGTCCTCCGTTTGAATTGCTAATCCTTTCTGAATATGTTGATGGCGATATTGCACTGACTTGGTGATGAAGTTAACGTGTTGATGTGCTAACTTGGTAATGAATATTGCTTGATTGTCAATTGTTTATGATGATGTGATTCGATGCCTTACAATTCTAACATGCCATGATGTCTTGATGTGTTGCTACTCTGAGTTGTCAAGCATGATCTAAATTCCTTGCCTATAAATATGAAATGCAATTGCTGATAAATCTGAACCGTTTACTTGATAAAGTTATGATGAAACTTGATAACTTGAATTGATTATGTTCATACATGATGTCTTGCAATAAATATTGAGCATGATGGTAAATTGAGGCTTGTTGACATATTGTGGGTCGATTTCAACGTCGGGGCGGTGGATCTGGGTTTCTTTCACGTTGCCCAGATCTGCGCTCTTAGTTTGTCGGTGCTGCTCCCGTCGTCAGATCTGGCGGGTTGGTGGAGCGTCCGTTGGTGGTTGGCGGCGGGATGGGTGGTTCGGCCTAGGGTTAGTTCCCGACGCCTTTCTACTGGATGGGATATGGTGAAGGCAACCTATGAGGGCGACCAGCGGTGCGATTGGGCTGCAACACTAGCCCCCCCCCCCTCCGGTTGCGGGTTTGCTTTTCTTCGTCTCATCCGTGTCGGCTCTTCGGGCTACTGTCCTTCAGACTATCGCTTCTTACTCGTCTCTCGCTGTCTCTTGGGGATGTTCTTGCTTCCGGCCTGATCTGTGTCTCAACTGGGCTCTTCGAAGGTGTTGTCTCTTGTGGTAACATGTGGTGTTCAGGTGGTTTTTTTCTGGCCGAGGTTGTGGGCTGCTACCAAAGCTGTGTGGTCTGTGGTGGTGGCGCTCGGCTTCCGGCTAGAGGTGATGGTGATGATGTGTGTGATTGACGCCGACCAATGGTGTTGCGTTGGCGTTGATGGCTGATTTTCGGAGCGTTTCGAGGTTCTGTCTGAGGCCTGAGGATTCGGGCTCACCCTTGCTAACTTGTTTTTGGATTACCTCTTTTAAATTTTTAATTATGGGCTGAACTCAAGGTGTTTCCGAGGAGGTTAGCTGTGGTGAGTCCCTTTCTTTGTGCTTCCGGTGTGGTGTGGCATGGGGTAGTAGCCCGTGTGGTTCAGTTGCTCGGACCCTCTCCCACCTTCCTTGGCTGCTGGGCTCGTCCATTTCTAGAAAGTGGGTTGAACACGTGACGAGCTTCTGGTGGTGGAGGAGGTGCGTTTGTGGTCTCCGGTGATTGCCGACGGGATGCTTGAGGGTTGTCGGCTGAAGTTTCAATGGAGTGGTCAAAGTTTGTGTGGTCAAACTTGGAGTGGGCCCCTTCTGATGTTTCTTTGCTAAAGTTGCAATTGATTATTGTTTTGCTTTGGCGTGTGAGAGTGGTAAAGCTTTTGAGGTCCTTTACTTTTGTGGAAGAAGGTCTAGTGAGATAGAAATTGCGTAGATGAGATTAATGGGGCGGTAGTTTGAGGAATTACTTTATGTGGATTTCGATTATGTGAGATGGAAATTGTGGTAGAATTTGTGTAGGCTCCATCGTTTTTTTTTCCGTAAGACCCTAGGCTTGGCCTTACGCTATTTCGTACTCCTGGCATTTGTCACCCATCTATATATTTACCTATTCAGTACATAGTTGCAATAATTGATGATGAACCCATGATGCTATTATTATGAATGCTAGTGATATGTCGTAGACCTTATGTGTAATAATGTTAATGATTGCTTCTTCTTTGATCATGTGGGGGAGGTTCTCTTGTGGAGTGGTTGTTGGATGGCGAAAGAATTTAGGGCGATTAGGATGATCGATATGGTATTATGAGGTAAGTCACGAGAGAGGGATGCTAGCTTAGTGTTGTGAGCCTAATTTGCCATGTTTTACACTTACTTTTATATCGATTTTTGCATGCATTTCATACATTTTGGTTAGAATAATACATCATTTGTGTAGTTTATGTTTATTTGCAATATATGGAAGTCTACACAAGTTTTTGTTATATTTCGCAGAAATCGGACGCACTTTGGAGCTTAAAGGAAAAGTCATGAAGAAGCTAAGGATGGTGCAGCTGGAGAAAAGTCCATTTTTCGGCATTCATCATTCTGAATCAAGCTGTTATGTCTTCATGAGAGTTGTAGCCCTCGAAAAGAGCTTTCCAACGCATGGTTATATTCGTCAATTCGACGAACGAGGACTCGGGAAAGTGCGTTTCAAGAACAGAGCAAAATGCTGAGAGCTGAATGTTACTCGACATCGACCAAATTGGTCGAAGTCGACCAATTTGGTCGAAGTCGACCAAGACCAAATCGAGTAAAGACCCCAGAAATCGAAAAGGAAGTTGGGAGCTGAACATGCAAGTCGATATCGAGGAAATCTACTCGATATCGAGTAACACCCAACTCGATTTTTACTTTCTGGAGCCGAGATCGACGAAGAAGCTGAAGACGGACCAAACCTTGGTAGACGTCGAGGAATTTACCCGATGTCAAGGAAAAGTCAAGTCGATGTGCTCTCCTGGAGGCCAAGATTGAGTTGCTGAGTAGAAGACGAAGAAAGTGCTAGTCGATATCGAGAAATTCTACTCGATATCGAGGAAATTCTAGAAAGTCCGACGTCGAGCTATCCGATTCTTGTTAAGTTTCTATCCCGAAGCCAATGATGATATTTTCGAGATGAAAATCTATCAAGATCTATCAAGTTCCATCAAGTCAAGAGAGAACATATTTTATCCACATTGGATAGAGTCCTAGTTGATTTAATTATTTATTTCCATTATTTAATCTTTAGATAAAAGATAGATAGAATTAGATATAGATATAGTTTTCTTTCCTAGATTAGCTTGGAATGAAGACTATAAATAAAGCCTTAGGGGCTGATTTCCATTCATTCAATTCTAGTTCCAATTACATCAAGTAAGTAGGAGAGAGAGAGCTTGTGGCAAGAGGAGAGACTGTTTGTCTTCGATCGGTTGTAAGTTCTCTTTGGTTTATTTTAATGCAATTTATTTTCCTGAAATCTTTGATGAGTTTATTCATGATGAAGAGCGAGTAGTCCACCCACTTCTAGGGTCGGGGTGAGCCCAACGGTAGCCATGTGAAGTGATGCGGTAAATGTTTGAGCTTTTTATGCAATTCGTCTTCTATCCCTGCGAGCATGATTCTTTTGCGAAAGTTGAAGGTGATCCTTGTTTGTGTTATTGAAGCGAAAGCGATCTTAATACAACTTGGGTTAATTATGTGAAAAGGGTTAGTAACAATTATGGTTTATGCGAAAGCCTCTATCTTCCTATTTGTTAATGACGAAAGTTATTTGATGAAAAGCATGATCTTATATGCCTTTATGTGTTATTTTGCATGGTTATCGTTGTGGTGTTGAAACCCTGATCTTGGAAGTCTTTAGTTTATTGATTTATTTCGTCGAAATTCGTGTTCTGTGTTGCGAAAGGTTGCAATTTAAGTTTCTGCTTTTTAGTCGATTTCGAGGAGATCTTGTCGACATTGAGGAATTCTTGTCGACGTCGAGTAGTTTTTGTCGAAGTCGAGTACTTTCTTTTGGTTTTCTTTTTCTGTTTCGTTTTGCTTTCTCTTTTACTCGACAGGTTAGTCGATATCGAGTACTTTACTCGATATCAAGGAATCTTCTGGTCGACTTCGCTGAGATCTTTCCGCTACCTGAGATCCGTTGACGTGCTTCCTCGAGGATCGATCCCGACTTCCCGCTGCTACATCAGGAGGAGGTCTTGTAATCATTTGCAATGGACGGAATCTGGTTTGCTTTACTTTATTTATATTTTGAATTGCAAGTCTCGATATCCTCATACAATAAATTGGCGCCATTGTCGGGGAAGCAATCATCCGCGTCTTAGGTAGTTAGATCTCACGTTTGCCTTGAGTTGCTTTGCAGGTGTATGCGTCGTTCTGGTCAAACACCTGAGTTTGACGTCTTAGACGATCCGGAATGCCTTATACCCATCCACGCTAAATTAAAAAGAGCCATGGCGGCCGCAGAAATACAAGAACAGCTGATACAGAGGCTTGGAGCTGAGTTAGAAGCCAAGGATACTGCTCTCACCACTGAGAGAGCACGCACTACACAGGAAGTTGCGCAAAAGAGGCAGGTGGAAGCTGAGCTTGCCCAATACCCTACCACTGCAGAGGAATACATGCACCCGACTCTCGTCGTGCCTGAATCGGCCATTCTAATCTTTGAAAATAATTATGAAATTCGCCCTCCTTTCCTGAGTGAGATTAAAAATAATGCTTTCTATGGTAGATTTAATGAATGCCCTCTTCAACATATTACAAACTTTACTGATATGTGTCGTACTCTTGCTGAAGGTACCACTTTGGAATATATCTTGATGAAGGCTTTTCGTTGGTCTCTGGCTGGTCCAGCATTAAAGTGGCTTGAAGGTCTCCGTCCACGATCCCTCACAACATGGGCTGAAGTAAAGCAGGAATTTCTCAACAAATTCTTTCCTCCTGCCAAGACAGCGCTCCTTCGCCAAAAGATTACAGCTTTCAAACAGAAGCCTGGGGAGCCGCTAGCAAAAGCATGGGAACGATATAAGGATCTACTGCGATCCTACCCTACACATGGACAGCAACCCTGCATCGTTCAGGAGATCTTCAATTCTCTTGACCTGGCCACAAAGGATATGATCAACACGTATACTCATTATGAGTATCTGCCAATGCCGCCAGCTGACGCATGGGCTACCCTCAACAAGCTGACCAACTACGACAGCAAGTATGGGACTCCAATAAACTATGATGAGAATGCCTATGCCAGGCCAGCCCCATCCATGCCCCTCTATGAGCCCTCTAAGGAGATTGACCCAGATGTCAAGGAGCAGTACTACAGAGATCAGAATCGCAAGCTCCTCAAGCAAGACAAGTATCTTTCTGTCAACCAGCCCTGCATCGAATGCGGATCACAACGGCACACCACTACTGAGTGCCCATACACAGAGCAAGTCAGGCTGGCAGAACACCACGAAGAGGTAGCTTACGCAGGGGGTTCCAATCGTTATATGGGGGACCAAAGGTTTCAGCAACCACAATGGAACCAAGGTGCCCCTAGGAACCCCCCGCCATACAAAGATCCAGGACATCCGGACAGGGACCAGAAGAGGGATGACCTACAGACCATCCTAGAGGAAATGCGGAGGAACCATTCAGACACCAAGCAGTCCTTCATCTCAGTCTACACTCAAATACAAGGTGTCAACTCTAGGCTGGGGGAGATTGATATATGGCGGAAATCAATGGAGACACAGATTGGCCATCTAGTAGCAGGCATCCCTAGACAGTTAGGTACGCTCCCTGGATCTTCAGAACCAAATCCCAAGGGGAAAACCGGACACATCGCATCCGTAAAACCCAGGAGCGGGCACCAACTACGCGAGCTAGAGGTCGGAAAGCAGCAGGACAGAGCTGAACAACAACTCGATATCGACGAACAGCAAGTCGATATCGACCAGAACTTGGTCGATGTCGAGGAAAGTCAACTCGATGTCGAGGAAAAACTTGGCCATGATTCGTCTGCACAGCACAGCAACTCGACATCGAGGAATTTCGTCGATATCGAGGAGAATCCTGTCGATGTCGACAAGAATCAAGTCGACATCGAGGACACTGCAACACCTCTGACATTTGTTCTGGCTCCGACGAAAAAAAAGCTGCCTTTTCCAACAAAATCTCCAAAGGATCTAGTAGAAAAGAAATTTTAGCGCTTCATCAAGATGTTTCAGAGGCTCAATGTCACCATACCCTTCACAGAAGCTCTTAATGAAATGCCATCATATGTCAAGTTCCTCAAAGAGATCCTAAGCAAAAAGCGGTCAATAGCTGAGATCACAGAGGAGTGCAGTCAGATGGACGTTCTTGAGAAAAGGCCAGATCCAGGTAAGTTCGCTATAACCATTGGATTTGGTCAATATAAATTCAATGATTTATGTGATCTTGGAGCCAGTGTGAGTATAATGCCTTTAACAATATGGTCCAAGATTAAGATAGGTGCCCTAGAGCCTGTGGATGCTAAGCTTTATATGGCAAACAACACGGTGGTCATCACAACAGGCATGGTGGACAATGTGCCAATGCAAGTAGGTAAGTTCTTTGTCCTTGCTGATTTTCTAGTTATTGATATGGCGGAGGACCATGCTTGTCCAATTATTCTAGGAAGACCCTTCTTGGCGACGGTGGATGTCAATATAAGCGTAAGGAAGTGAGTACTCACTTTCAACATCAGCGATGAGGTAATTTAGTATTCTTTTAATAAAACCGGAAGGCACACAGGTCCCATGGAAGAGGTAAAGTCTATATCAGCTGGTTACATTACTTGCAGGGAGCCTAAGGTAAGAAATATGACTCCTGAAGAGCTGGAAAAGAGGGATATGGAAGCCCAGGTGGAGAAGATCATGGCCATCCTGAACGACGACACAGATTATCTGCTCGACATCGACCAAGGTAAGTCGACGTCGACTAATTATTTCTCGGATGCCTAGACATGATGCAAGTATGGGGTCGAAGTCGACCAGAATTCCTCGACATCGAGTAATTTGGTCGACATCGACCAAACTCAGAGCCCTCCACCGGCAGCAGCGTCGTCGAGCAATCCACTGGAAGCCAAGGACTCCTCGACATCGACCAAAAATCTTCGTCCTCGACTTCAACTCCCTCGACTAGCAGTCCACCAGACAAGCCGATTTCCTCGACATCGACCAAAAACTGCCTCCCTCCACTTCGCTTTCTCCGACCAGCAGCCCACCAGAAGCAGGAAGCTCCTCGAGTTCGAGTAAATCTGCTCGATGTCGACTAGAATCTGAGGCCCCCGAATCCGATTCTGCGAAGGTAAGCCAAGGTATGGATCCTTCTTCTCCTATTTCCATTAAAGATCTATCTATACATGGGAGATGTTTACCTTGGTATGTGCGCTTATGTAGGATTTCCAATGATGAGCCCAAGGAGTATGAAGTTACAGACAAGCTCTATGTCTCCAAATCAAAGGATCATTGATTTCCTAACAAATTCAACAAGAAAAAGATGAGGCCTTTCACGGTGAACAAAATCCATTCATGCGGATTGCAGCTGATGGACAAGAATGGAGTCCTATTTGAAGCCCAAGCTACATGGGCCCTGCAAATTCCACCTTGAGCTAAATGGAGAAGTCGGCATAGCGACTATAAAATCTAGAGCTTGTAAATAGACATTTATTTTTGGGACTTTTGGACATTGTTGCTTTTGTTTGTTTTTTTTGGTTTTGAACTTTTAGTTTTTCTGTTGTGGGTATTTCTCTTCTACATTTTTCAGGTCCATAGGGATAGAAGCAAGCTAAAATCGGACTAGGCCCAGCAGCATAACACTCGATTCTGACAATCTGCACGCCCGTCTAGCGAGTTTCTTTCTTTACCCTTATTTTTTATACAGTGAGGACACTGTAATGTTTAAGTATGGGGTGGGGGAAGGGCTTACTTTATGCATATTTGGTTTTATTTGACATTATGTGTGCATTTTTAAGGTTTATTTCTTGAATTGCTTATACATGGCTATTTTGGAATTCATTATTGATTTATGTGCTTACATGCATGTTTTCCAAAGTTTATGAAAAATGACCCCCATTGAAATTTTTTGATAAATGTCATGGAAGCTTTATTGAACTCGACGATGCAAAATTGGATTTGTTAGAGGTATAGCATGAAATTGCCTAGTAAAGGGAAGTCACAATAAAATGCATTATTTCTTGAAAACCATGAAAGGAGGTAAAATTTGATGTTGCTTTTGACATGTTGCATGATAAGAGGATGGAGAACTTTATATTTCCATATAATGCTCATATTGTTATATCCTAGCCTTACCTATGCTTATGCATTACACAAAGCCATATTATGCCTTATTTCTTATATTGCTCCACATGATCTAAATATTGCCCATTCTTTACCTTATTTCCATCCAGTGATTATGTTGAGAATGAAAGTTATATTATGGAGATTATTATTATGGTTGTTGTGTTGTTGTTACTATTATTGGAGTTTGGCAGGAAATTGTTTGAAATATATGGAAAATTTAATGAGTGAAAGAAAATCCGATCACCTCAGGAGATAAAGGTAGATCGACCCTGCTTACTGAGATAATAGTTCAGTGAGATGGGATACACAGGTGAGGAGTCCGAAGCACTAAGTATCCAAAGCCATGCATGACACCCATGTTTGCGACTCGCGAGAAGGCAGTGCTGAGGTTAGAGAGGTAAAAGCATTATTATTGATAAAAGCATTATGAAAATTGATGAATCTTATGAAAAAAGAATGTGGTTAAGAAAGATTGGAAATGCTCCATTTCCCCGAATTATTAGCACCACATTGCGAAAAAGAATTGCCCACCTTTAGCCTTTTATCAATCTACTCCTTATCGAGCTTAAATTAAAGTCCTCTTGATTATTAATGCTTTGTCACGAATGAATGTTTTGCATAACCCTCCTTTTGTGAGTAAATGTTGCTTTTTAATTGCACATGCATGGATGTGTGACACTAGTACCTTTTCGAGGATGGCAATTGATTGCAGGGACATATAAGAATGAATCTATGATGTTGAGAGTTTTAAATTCTTCCCATAAATGAAAATTAAAAGTATTGCTTGAGGACAAGCAAGCTTAAGTATGTGGTGTTTGTTGTGAGTCTAATTTGCCATGTTTTACACTTACTTTTATATCGATTTCTGCATGCATTTCATACATTTGGGTTAGAATAATACATAATTTGTGTAGTTTATGTTTATTTGCAATATATGGAAGTCTAAGCAAGTTTTTGTTATATTTCGCAGAAATTGGACGCACTTTGGAGCTTAAAGGAAAAGTCATGAAGAAGCTAAGGATGGTGCAGTTGGAGAAAAGGCCATTTTTCGGCATTCATCGTTCTAAATCAAGCTGTGATGTCTTCATGAGAGTTGTAGCCCTCGAAAAGAGCTTTCCAACACATGGTCATATGCGTCAATCCGACAAATGAGGACTCGGGAAAGTGCGTTTCAAGAACAGAGCAAAATGCTGAGAGCTGAATGTTACTCGACATCGACCAAATTTCTCGAAGTCGACCAAGACCAAATCGAGTAAAGATCCCAGAAATCGACAAGGAAGCTAGGAGCTGAACATGCCAGTCGATATCGAGGAAATCTACTCAATATCGAGTAACACCCAACTCGATTTTTACTTTTTGGAGCCGAGATCGACGAAGAAGTTGAAGACGGACCAAACCTTGGTCGACGTCGAGGAATTTGCTCAATGTCGAGGAAAATTCAAGTCGATGTGCTCTCCTGGAGGCCAAGATCGAGTTGCTAAGCAGAAGACGAAGAAAGTGCTAGTCGATATCGAGGAATTCGAGACTTGTGGAATTCGGGTGAGCTTTTAGGTGAAACTCGGGTGCTAGACGAAGAAAGTG
The DNA here is from genome assembly GCA_037127255.1 of Persicaria tinctoria. Lineage (NCBI taxonomy): Eukaryota > Viridiplantae > Streptophyta > Magnoliopsida > Caryophyllales > Polygonaceae > Persicaria > Persicaria tinctoria. Next base: position 47,988,751 of record JBANSL010000002.1, read on the forward strand.
CTAGTCGGTTAGGAATAGGTCGGTTGGGCGGTGATCGAGGAATTTTTCTAGAGAAGTTGTGACTAACGGGGCATGACGATTGTGGTGTATTGAGAACTGTGGGAAGTGTAAGAAATGACTTTAAGAGAATTGAGGATATAGTATGAGAGGGTGCTCGGGTGTGAAGTTAGAGATAGGAGTTAGGTTCTTAGAGGTGGATGGTGTGTGGGAGTGCTTGGTGGAATGAGGAGCGAGATTGGAGTATCGAAATAAATTGGGATTTACTTAGGGGATTTTGTCAGAGTTGGTGTTGGGGAGTCTAGAAGAAGGTTGGTCTTGGCTTGGGAATTGGAATCGAGCGAGCGGGTATTGCGTTTTATTTTGATTGGTATGATGTGCAAATTTTCTTGATTATGTGACTTGTCAATATGTAATGGCATGATGTTAGATAACGACCATGATGAACCTGATATAGAATGATATTACATGATTGATATGCGATATTGAAATCTAGTTGGTATTGACAAGTGTTATCATGATATATTGATGCTTTGCTATCCTGTTATGTTGTTTCAGAAGCATGTTAGGATGTGTTGTGATATGATATACTCCCTCCGTCCAAAAATACATTGGCTTTTTTCATTTTGCACAAGTTTTAATAAAACACCTTACTTTTAAAAAAACATCATCCTGTTATGTTGTTTCAGAAGCATGTTATTTTTTAACATCCCCTACACATTTTAACCAATCAAATTATTTTAAAAAGTCAACAACACACAAACCAATACAAATCATTACAACTTTTTACCTAGAAAACCTAAAAGACCATCTATTGTTGGACAAAAATTTACATCTAAAAGTCCATGTATTGTTGGACGGAGGGAGTATGAGATAATGATGTGTTATTATGTGAAAGCATGATGTTATATTATGTGGTAGTAAGCATGATGTTGTATCACACAGTTGACAAACATGATTATAGATATGCTAAATGATGAATATGACTTGAAGTATGAGCATGACTAGTATATATGAGATAATTGTGCATGATTGCTAAATGATCATTATGTGGCATTATAATGAGTTGAAATGATGTTTTGTGAGTATGTTAGCATTTTGATGATTGATATATGGTTAGATCTTCCCTTTTGTGGAATCTTAAATAGCATGACCTTGTTGTTGACAATTAGCTTTGGTTCGTTGATCTTATGATGAAACTCCGTTAGGGATACCTTTATAATGCTAATGGTTGACATGATAGATCTGTTATGGCGATGCGGAATAGAATTTGGATAGGTTGATAAGATGATTATGTGAGTTATGTGATCATTAAATGAAAAAACCCCCTGTTATTACTGGTTCTACTGGTATTGCGATGTTGATATGCGATCGTGAGATCTGACTTGTAGTGGTGTACTAAATCCATGACACATAACCCATTGATCTCTTGACACGTGTGCTTGCGTGATAAGTTATGAGAATTCGATGATGCACTTGTGATGCCTTCAGTATGATATATATATATATATATATATATATATATATATATATATATATATATATATATATATATATATATATATATATATATATATATATATACTTTATGACTCGTGATATGATGTTGAGACTTTGTTATTGCTTTTGGCGTGTTTTGGGAGGATGGTATGCTTTATGTTATGGGTAAACATGTTATGCGGTTGAGATGTCGATTGGTTGAGATTATCACGATTGATGTTGAGATTTCCCATAAGAGAGGTGGCTGATGATATTATGAGTTGATTTACTTATGTTCATATTGAGTTGAGAATGATGATTGAATGATTATGGAATCTATGAAGGAAATGCGAAATTAGCACTTAGAGGTGGATGTATCCACCTCTCGAGTTTTGGCTTGGGTGGCCGATTCGGGGTTGGGAGGTTTTGAAACGGTTTTGGGGAAAAAGCGAACTTCTTGGTTGAATGAATTGTATGGTTTTGAAGCTTTAGTCTCGGGGACGAGACTTGTTTTTAGAGGTGGATGAATGTAACGACCGGATTTTGGGAATTTCTAAAAAGGGAAAGTTTTGGAAAAACCCCAAAATCAAAACAACTCAAAATTCTCGCTTTTCTCTCATTGAATCCATTTCTCTCTCCTATCATCTTTCCTTTCTTGTTTCTCATACCCTATATAGTCTCTAAACTCCCTCAAGAAGATCTCATCTTAAGAAAACAACCCCAAAATCAGATTCACATCGTCATTTCCATCGACAAAGGGCGTTTCTGGGCCATCTTGCCGCCGCGACTAGGCCATGTCGCCACCGGGAGTATGAATCCAAAAGAACAAGTTCATGTTCGTTGTCACGAGTTCATGTTAGCCACCGCGAGTTCATGTTCTCCGCTGCGAACAATACTCTCGCCGCAGCGAGTTCAACCTCCAAATTCGGCGACGTCTCGGTAAAATCTTTCGTCCTCCCTCGTTTTAGCTTTGTTTCCTTCCCCGTTTGTTTCTACTTGCTCCTCACTCTCCCCTCTGCCTTATGAGGTCAAGAAAAAGTTATATCTAACATCTTTGGAGGCGGATCTGAGCCCATTCCTTCCTTTCTCATTGTTTTTGGGCAAGGTGAGTTGTCTCTCTTCAAATCCTCTCGTTTTGGATCTAAATATTTGTAAAGGTCTTCTTTTAAGCTAGATCTACCTCTCCTAGGCCCTGTCATAGCAAGGCTTTATCGAATCGAAGCCAAAGGACTCCCTTCCTTCAAGATTTCAATGAGCCTCAAACAGGCTAGGTAATCTCTCTTCCGCTCTCCCCTCTAGTCCTTGTTTGAAGTCTTTTATCTATCTATTAGAGTTGCTTTGTGTTATTTGGGTGGTATTTCGAGTTAGAAACATTGTAAAACAAGTTTGAACAAAAACGGATTTAGAACAATAAAAAACGAACAAGGTTGGGTTCGAGTCTCGCCGCGGCGAAACCATGGTCGTCGCGGCGAGGATGAACACAATGATCGAGAGGTTGAAGACAACCTTTCACGGCCGCGAACGAGGTTCTCGCCACTGTGAGTCTCGTGTTTTTCGGCCTGCGAAGATTGTCTTCTTGCGGCAATGACGAAGAACATCTTGCGGCCGTGACCGGCCTTCTCACGACCACGAGATGTCCTCAGTGTCTTGGCCAAGTCATACCTTGCCTCCCTTGGGTTCCTTGTTGGTTTTTGACCCGATTCCTTTCGAATATGTTTTTTATGATTAATGATTTCAGAAGTGGGATCTTCGGATATTATTTTATTATTAAATATTTATGGGATTTTGACGGAGTTCGAACTATCGGGTTTAATGCTTGGAAAATGTATTGAAGGATTTCATTTTCTTGTCGGGATTCTTTCACTTGGTTTTATAATTGAGTATGGTTTTGGAAATGAGCTTTCTGAAATGAGTATCGATGGGATTGAGTTGATCGGATGACTTCATTTGGTGTTTTTTTATATCGAAAGAATTTTGAAATGGCTTTACTCTCTCTTGGTTCTGGAAACGTTGTGGGGACTTGATTCTATGTGCATGGTTGTTAGCGTAGTAGCTTACGACATCTATGTAATTATAGGTGATTGTTGCTTGTTGGACTCTGCTTGCGTTATCTTTTGTTGTTCGGCACTTCCAGGTAAGTATCCTACGAGACTTAGTCAGCAACCTGGACCTCCTGCCTGATGTGTCATATAGTGTGTAGGTGTTGCATATGCATAAAAGCATGACATGTAGTATCATGCTAGGATTGCACTTGTGAAAGAGCATTTGGGTACTTGGTGTGTTTAAAAACACAACGACCATTATCTGTGAAGTCCTATTGGGTTTGCCTTGAGTCAGTCGCGTCGATATGAGCATGACATGATAGCCCAGCACAATCGGACAAGCGATGAGATGATAATATGGTATGATAATATGATATGATGATATGATATGATGAGATGATGAGATGATGACATATGATGATGAGCATGCTATGATGATATGTGCACACATATGATGAAATGGGTACCGTAATGGCCAAGTCCGCTCATGAAAAAAAGGGCGGAGTAGGAGAGGGATATGCCATTTGGCATTGTCTGTGGCCCTTTACAAATTTTTTTTTGTGTTATATATATCCTGATGAAGCATGCTTGTGTGTTTAAATCCTGTAATGCATTAGATTATCATTTATTTAGGTATAGGCATGTTATATGGCCTCAGCGCGGTCTTTAGAGCCCGTAGGTGTCTTTGGGCCTGACTTCGTAGATATTGTCACGTACTTTCTCCTTTGTTCCATGCTTCTATGACGGGAAATCTCCTTGGGTGAAATGGAAGAACCGGTCTAACCCGCTAACTTGGCTAAGTGGTATTTAAATAAGCTCATGGTCTTGGTTTTGACCCGGCTCCGTCGTGGCAAGTTGTACTTTACTTCTGTTTTCCGTTTCACTTCCCTTAAATGAATTTTCACGGCTTAATCATTAGGTGTTGTTGCAGGAGGATTATATCAAGTATTAAAGTAAATAAAACGACTAGGCCAAAAATTGTGTTTTACATCGTTAAATATACATTGGGTGCAAGATATTATGATGTAAAATATCGAGTTTTACTTGTAGACACCGGCTTCAGATGATGCTTGATGTATATTGTTAGGCGCATAATTTTGAAGACCCTGGTATAAAGCTTATACTACGAATTTGGGATAACCGATGTATAAAAATCCCTAAAATTCCCAAATATAACTAAAAAACCCAACCCTTTCTTCTATCCGCCTCCAAACATTCTATCTACATCTACTTTGAGATCTGATCGACGATCGCCAATTAAGGTACGACACCATCTCTTTGTCTTCTTCCTTTGTTCTCAACTTGCTTTCTTCTTTTAATTTGACAATCAAGATCTCAATTGTCGTCGCCTCACATATCAAGCGTGTCGCTACCTAGCAATCTAGAATGTCGACGATGGACACTCCTTTGATTTAGCAACCACCGATGGAGCATCTGTACCCTATAGCCACCGTGTTGAAGGTGCTAGGAATTTCTACATCATTGGGTAACATACTTGCTATCCCCCCTTTGTCGCTAATTTTGACCAAACCCTAACCCTAAGCCTCCGATTTCCCCAATTCTTAATTTTTTTCCTTTTTCTCCAACACTGCTAACATCTTCTGTCATAATCCATGTGCAGGTAAAGTCGTTGAGAAGCCAAAACATCAATGCGCTTCAATTTCCCTTAGTCTTGGTCCAAGCTAATGCCGGATTTATCTATTGTGGGTCTTGACTATATCAATTCCTTCCACTTACCCTGCAACATCAATTACAGAGGTTTTGCGAATTAAATGACTCAACTTTGCTTGAAATTGTTATTTGGTTCTTTGATTTAATAGTTCAGTTCTTTTATGTGTGATGTGCTTTGACTTGCGAATTTCATAGACATATATATGTATGGTTCGTGTATGATGTCCTGGCAATGTTTTAGCATACTAGTGACTGCTCAAATGGTTCCTTTTATATTTTTTGTATCAATTAATATGCTTGCTTTTGTAGGGCTGATGCACAACCATGTACAAACCACCATGTACTGCCCTAAGCTTGTAGTTAGGAGTGATACATCTTATGGACGTCAATTTTCAATAGTTTGGAGTGCTTTTTTTTTTAGTGTGTTGTGATGGCATTGGTCATTGAGCCACTGTATTAGAGATTGAAAATAGGATGATAAATTTGGTGAAGATGATGTTATTGGGTATGGGAGGAGCTGCAACAAATAGACGGAAGGTAGAATTGTAATTTTTGTTGTGGCTGGGCTATATCCTTTCATGGACAACGACTATCTATACAATGGAAAACGACTATCTATACGAGTAAGTTACTTTTAATTTGCATATTGCCACAAGTTTCACTCTTTTATTTGACAAAAGTATGGTGAGAAGAGAATTAAATGTTTATGGACCTTTGAAGATTAGATATTCTTGTTGAAACTAGCCAAAACACTATTTGTTGAAATCAGCATCTCTAAATTTTCGTATATATTATGACTAATTATGAATTCCACGAGTCTACAAGATACTAATTGAGAAGCTCTCACTTAACAAGGAACGAAGGAACTCTTTATGTCATAGAACCTTTGGAGAAGTTGACTTAGCAAGGAGCTAGAGAATTGATTGTGAATCGTCACAAGTCTACAAGAGACACTATAAGCAAATTAGCTAATGGAATAGCTTGTAAAACTTGTAATTGTGGCCATGCCTTACTTTTTTAAAAAAAACTTTATAATGCACGTTGTTTGATTTAGAATAAATCATTAAATCCTATGTTTTTCACTTTTAGTATTCGTATATATAGTTTTGTTTTTGTTTTTTTGCAAAGTTGCAATTCAGGTAAATAATAATATTAAATCACGACATGTGTTTTTTTTAATTTGGAAAAACTGCTTTATACACCGGTTAAATAACTCGGTGTGTAAAGCTCCACACGTGCCTCCATACAGGTTATACACCAGTTTTTAATCATTTTGTACATCGGGTCATGAACCGGTGTAAGAAGTTTTATACATCGGTTTTGATTTATTACGACACCGACCTGTACACCGGTTAAAAACCGATGTATATCTTAAATTATACCCGATGTAAAACACTATTTTTGGCCTAGTGAAAAAATAAAAGCAAACAACTCCTGCCCAAGCAAATAAATACAAGACTTCCTCCCATTGTAGTAGAAGGCAGTCAGGATCGATCCACAAGGAAGCGTGTCAGCGCCCGCCTTTTCAGTCCAGAAACTCTCGAAATTGACTCAGGAAGTACTCGACGTTGACTAAGGTCCTCGACGTTGACCACTCAGTCGAATAAAACTGCAAAACAGAGAAAACAGAACGCAAAAACGAAGCAAAGATAGTCGATCTCGAGTAGTTGTACTCGACGTCGACTACTATAGCACTCGACGTCGACAGTGTTGTCAATATCGAGTAGAACAGAATCGAAAACCGTAACTTTAAATTGAAATAGGACGAAAGTAAACACAAAATAGGTGGGAATAAAACCAATAAACTAAAAGACTTTCCAGATCGGGGTATCAACACCACAACGATAACCATATAAAATAATGCATAAGGTATAAAAGATCATGCCTTTTCATTAAATAACTGTCGTTATTAACAAGTGGGAATATAGAGGCTTTCGCATAAACCCTAATTGTTACTAACCATTTTCACATAATTAACCCAAGTTGTATTAAGATCACTTTCGCTACAATAACACAAACAAGGATCACCTTCAACTTTTGCAAAAGAATCATGCTCATAGGGATAGAAGACGAAATTGCATCAAAAGATTGTACCTTTATCGCATTACCTTACATGGCTACCGTCAGGCTCACCCCGACCCTAGAAGTTGGGGGACAACTCGCTCTTCATCATAACAAACATCAATATAATAAAAGAAATAACTACTTGCATTAAAATAAACTGAAGAAAGTACAAACCGAACAAAGCCAGACAACTTCCGCTCCTTTGCTCCACTCGGCCTCTCTCCCTCTCTCTCTCTCTCTCTCTCTCTCTCTCTCTCTCTCTCTCTAGCTCTCGAAACTCTATGAAACACTTGTGGCTTGGATTGTTGGATGATTGAATGATTCCAAAACCCAACCCTTAAAGCCTTATTTATAGTGTTCAATCCCCGCTATTCAAGGAAATAACAATCTATTTATATCTAAAACTTTCTATCTAAAAACACAAGATAAAACTTAATGATTAAAGGAAATAAATCTCTAAGGAAACTATATTTTCGCTTCAATAACACAAACAAGGATCACCTTCAACTTTTGCAAAAGAATCATGCTCATAGGGATAGAAGACGAAATCGCATCAAAATATTGTAACTTTATCGCATTACCTTACATGGCTACCGTCGGGCTCACCCCGACCCTAGAAGTTAGGGGACAACTCGCTCTTCATCATAACAAACATCAATATAATAAAAGAAATAACTACTTGCATTAAAATAAACTGAAGAAAGTACAAACCGAACAAAGCCAGACAACTTCCGCTCCCTTGCTCCACTCGGCCTCTCTCTCTTTTTAGCTCTCGAAACTCTATGAAACACTTGTGGCTTGGATTGTTGAATGATTTAATGATTCCAAAACCCAACCCCTAAAGCCTTATTTATAGTGTTCAATCCCCGCTATTCAAGGAAAGAACAATCTATTTATATCTAAAACTTTCTATCTAAAAACACAAGATAAAACTTAATGATTAAAGAAAATAAATCTCTAAGGAAACTATACTAATGTGGATGAATCCCTCTTGGAATTGATAGATCTTTATGTGGATGGATAGACTTCCACATATCTTCACTTGCAAGTAGTCTATCTTCTCGTACTCCTCTCGATCTCGGACTCGGATTCGTCACTAGGGTACTCGACTTCGAGTAGAGTTACTCGACGTCGACTAGCACTTTCTTCTCCTGGATTGTACTCGAGCTAGGGAACATGGTGGACTCAACATGTGTACTCGACTTCAAGTAGGGTTACTCGACGCCGAGTAGCTTTGGGCTCCTCGAGTGGCTCTGCTCGACTTCGTGTGGTTCTGGGCTCGGGAGTACTTGATATCAAGTTGTGTTACTCGATGTCGACTAGCCTTGTCGAGTTGATCCTTTCTTTTTTCTTGCTCGATTTGTCCTTGCTTAGCTTCTCTTTTACCTCGGATTTTCTGTAGTTGACTTCGAGCTTTTCATCCTTTCTCCGAATTCCTGTAAATTGTCTCGATTTCTGTGAAATTAAATAGAAACTAATGTAGGCTCCACAAATTGGCAAATAAGCATAAACCAGATAGATTTTGTACAATTATAATCCAAATGCATGAAATGTATACAGAAATCGATATGAAAGTTAGTGTAAAACATGGCAAATTAGGCTCACAACAAACACCCCATACTTAAGCTTTCTTGTCCTCAAGCAATACTTTTAATGGTCATTCAGGGGAAGTATCAAACTCTCAACATCTTAGATCCATTGTCATATAACCCTGCAATCAATTACCATCCTCGAAAAGGTACTAATGCCACAAATCCATGCATGTGCAATAAAAGCAACATCTACTCACAAAAGGAGGGTTATGCAAAAATAGTTCATAAGTGACAAAGCATTAATAATCAAGAGGACTTTAATTTAAGCTCATTGTGAAGAAAAGGTAAAAGGTAAATTGGTGGGCTATATTTGGGCAATGTGGTGCTAAATCCGAGGAGAATTTCTCAAACTTTACTTTAATGCACTTTCTCCCTTCATATGACATTCCACATCACTCATCCTCTCATAAATCCCTCTTTGATTTTTTTCACTATTATGTTTTTACCTCTCTAACCTTAGCACTGCCTTCTCGCGAGTCGCAAACATAGGTGTCATGAATGGCCCCGTATACTTAGTGCTTCAGACTCCTCACCTTGGTGTCCCATCCTGCGGAACTATTATCTTGACGCAAGCAGGGTCGATCTACCTTTATCTCCTGAGGTGACCGGATTTTCTTTCACTCATTAAATTTTCCATAACATGATTCTCCTGCCAAACTCCATATATGATATATAACAACAACACAAATACCATATACTAATCTCCATAATGTGACATCATTCTCAACATAATCCTCGGATAAGGAAATAAGGTAAAGAATGGGCAATATTTAGATCATGTGGAGCAATAATTGAAATAAGGCATAAATATGGCTTTTGTGATGCATAAGCATAGGTAAGGCTAGGATATAACAATATGAGCATTGTATGGAAAATATAAAGTCCTCCATCCTCTTATCATGCAACATGTCAAAAACAATATCAAATTTTACCTCCTTTCATGGTTTTCAAGAAAAATAATGCTCTTCATTGTGACTTCCCTTTACTAGGCAATTTCATGCTATATCTCTAATGAATCCAATTTTGCATCGTTGAGTTCAATTTAAGCTTCCATGACACTTATAAAAAAAATTAAATTGGGGTGATTTTTCAAATATGAAAATAAACTTCAAGAAGTAAGCCAAAATAGCCTTGTATAAGCAATTCAAGAAAATAAACTTCAAATATGCACACATATGTCAAATAAAGTCAAATATGCATGAAGTAAGCCCTTCCCCCACCCCATACTTAAACATTACAGTGTCCTCACTGTATAAAAACAAAGGTAAAGAAAGAAACTCACTAGACAAGTGTGCAGAACATCGGAATCGAGTGCTAATATAGTTGCAGAAGTGGTCGATGTTGAGGAGAGTAGTCGATGTCAACTAGTTTACTCGACATTGAGTATAGTGAAAGCCTCCAGGTTGATCCTTCCTCGACCACGGGCGTTTCTGCTCGTTCTAGGTAGTCGACGTCGAGTACTTCTGCAACTCGTCTGTACCTGCAAGATTTGTTAGAAAGACAATAATCCACAATAGAAAAATCCAAAAACAATATTTAAAAACCAAAAACCAATAACAAATGTCAAAAAAAAAAACAATAAAAACTAAGTCTTTTATTACAATTTCTAGACTTTATAGTCGCTAGGCCGACTTTCTCCATTTAAGCTCAAGGTGGCATCTGCAGGGCCCATGTAGCTTGGGCTTCAAATAGGACTCCATTTTTGTCCATCAGTTGTAGACCTCCGGAATGGATCTTGTGCACCGTGAAAGGTCCCATCTTTTTCTTCTTGAAGTTGTTGGGAAACCAATGATTATTTGATTTGGAGACAGAGACTTTGTCTCCAACTTCATACTCCTTAGGCTCATCATTGGAAACCCTGCATAATCGCACATACCAAGGCAAACCTCTCCCATTTATAGATAAATGGTTAATGGAAATAGGTGAAGAGACATCTTTACCTTGGCTTACCGTCACGGAATCATAATTTGGGACCTCCTGATCTACCCGACGTCTAGTAAGAGTAGTTGACATCGACTGCGTTTTTTTTGTCTGGTGGCTTGCTCGTCAAGGAAGAAGGAATCGAGTGCCTGGTCTAGTCGACGTCGAGTACTTCTCGGCCTCGGGTGGTTTGCTTGACAATGGTGTGCTCGATGGTGGTGGTTGGCCTTGGTCGACGTCGACTAGAGTGCTCGACGTCGAGTACTTCTGGTCGACATCGACCCCGTACTTAAGACCTGGCAAAGTTTCTAAATAAAAGTTAGTCGATATGGACTTACTTGGGTCGATGTCGAGTAGATCTTCTATATCGTCGTTCAGAATCGTCATGATTTCCTCCACCCGGGCTTCCATGTCCCTCTTTTCTAGTTCCTCGGGAATCATATTTCTTACTTTTGGCTCCTCGCAAGTGATGTACCTGCCTGATATGGATTTGACCTCTTCCATGGGACCTGTATGCCTTTCAATTTTATTGAAAGAGTACTCAATTACCTCATCACTGATGTTGAAAGTGAGCACTCTCTTCTTTACGCTTATGTTGGCATCCACCGTCGCTAAGAAGGGCCTTCCTAGAATGATTGGACAAGCAGGTTCCTCTGCCATATCAATAACTAGAAAATTAGCAAGGACAAAGAACTTACCTACTTGCACCGGTACATTGTCCACCATGCATGTTGGGATGACCACAGTGTTGTTCGCCATATATAACTTTGCATCCACAGGCTCTAAAGCACCTATTTTGACTTTGGACCAGATTGATAGAGGCATAATACTTACACTGGCTCCTAAGTCACACAAATCATTAAATTTATATTGACCAAATCCAGTGGTTATAGCAAACTTACCATGATCTGGTATTTTCTCTAGAACGTCCATCTGGTTGCACTCCTTTGCGATCCCAGCCATCGATCGCTTTTTGCTCAGAATCTCCTTGAGGAACTTTACTTATGACGGCATCTCATGAAGAGCTTCTGTGAAAGGGATTGTAACATTGAGCCTTTGAAGCATCTTCACGAAACGCTGAAACTTCTTTTCCGCTGGGTCCTTCTGAGATTTCGTTGGGAATGACAACATTTTCTTCTTTGGAGGTGCAGGAATGTTGTTGACATGGGCAGAAGGGTGGTCGACGTCGACTACAGTAGTCGATTTCTGGGCAGGTACAGAGGTCTGGTCGACGTCGACTAAGGGGTCCTCGACATCGAGTAAATGCTGGTCGACGTTGACTGGTTTACTCGACGTCGAGTACTCATCTGTAGCTTCTTCTTCTGTGTTGCTCGTGTGTTTGCATCTGACGCTCATGTGCTCGGACCCGGGCTCAAGCAAAAAGACTAGCAACGAGAGTTCCGAGAAGTCGGGAAATTGTGGACAGCTTCTGAGGCAACAGATCAGTCTTTAACGATTTTCGATTTTTTGTCGATTGGCTCCGCTTACGAGGATGTGCAAGTACTGCTTTTGTAGATATTGAAGTCGTGGTCGCGGATTGGGGCCTATCTCGTCAATCGGAGGTCAGGCGAAGCGGGAATCGCCTTTTACTGAGACGTTGCTTGTGTAGAGGCGAGTCCAAACGAGGCTTGTTTGAGAGGGATTGCACGAGATATTTGACCATATTCGGAGTAGAACTGGTGGAGGACATCTTCAACAATGTCGTAGCCTTTGAAATCAGATTTCCAACGAGTCCTCTTGCATCTTCGTCGGATGAATACAACTCCACTTAGAGCCAAAATAGCAAGCAGATGTCGGTTCATCAAGTTATAAGACTTTGATGCCTTCTTCTTTCGGAAATATGATGTCGTCCAAGGTAAGAACTTTCGAGGCTGCCTTGTCAAGGCTAGGATCACATGTTCATCCTTCCAAGATCCATCAATGGTGTCATATTCTCCTCCAGGTTCGTCGACCAAGCTACCATCGTCGAGGATCACATCATCCTCCCTCCCTTTAAAAGGATTCGACCTCGAATCTTGTGGGTCGCCTAGCAAATATGTACCTGCACGAATCCCAAGAAAGCTCATAGAAGAAGGACCAAATAACACTTGACAAATCAAAACATCACTAAAAGAGTAAGATACACCACTCCGTTGGGTAACTTGGCTAACATCCTGTAAACGAGTGACTAGTTGATTCCCAAGGTCCTTTGAGGGCCCTAAAACTAGCTTCAGTGGCTCTACAACCTTCCAAGCATTTTCCTTGTCTACCATGCAGTATTCCCTAGCAACCAAATTAGCCATATAAGATGAGGACACCAAAAATAAATCACTAGGAAGCATATCAAGTACACAAACTTGTTCATCCTTCCAAGATCCATCAATGGTGTCATATTCTCCTCCAGGTTCGTCGACCAAGCTACCATCGTCGAGGATCACATCAGACGCCCACACCTTATATCCATTGCGGCTACCTGTCCTGTAGATTTAGTTTTAGGATTAGGTTCAGAGGATCCAGGGAGCGTACCTGATTGCTTGGGGACGGATGTTGCCAATTGACCAATCTGGGTCTCAATAGATTTCCGCCAGATATCGATTTCCCCAAGTCTAGAGTTGATGCCATGCAGCTGAGTGTGGATGGAATTGATCGATTGCTTGCTATCTGAATGATTCCTCCGCATCTCCTCAAGAATAACCTGCATGTCATCCTTCTTACCTTCTCTATCAAGGTGACCAGGAGATCTGTAGGGCGGGGGGTCTCTTTGATCCTGGGACAGGCGATAGTGGCTCCAATTCTGCTATTGCTGATGTTGTCCTGAGTAGTTTCCCCCCGCATACCTCGCCTCTTCGTGGGTTTCAGCCATGAGTATTTGATCTTCATGTGGGCACGCAGTAGTGTTGTGCCTCACAGACCCACATTCCAAACAAGGCTTATCTTTAGACAGGAATGTAACTTGTTTGGTAAGGCGATGTACCTGATCGTTGTGGAACTGGTCCCTGACATCTGGATCAATCTCTTTAGGTGGCACATATAGAGGCATAGATGGGGCAGGCCTTTCATACCTTTCATCGCCAGAGGCCGCAGAAGTCACATATGTGTTATTATAATTTGTCAGCGTCTCAAAGGTCTCCCAAGCACGCCGTGGGGTGTACTCGAGATACCTATAGGCGGTGTAGTTATTGATCCGATCTTTAGTAGGTGCATCTAGGCAGTTGAAGATGAACTCTTGGATGACGTAGGGTGGCTGTCCGTGCGTAGGACAGGATTTCAGAAGCCTTTTGTAGTGCTCCCAAACTTGTGTTAATGTTTCCCCTGGCTTCTGTCTGAAAGTCATGATCTGTTGTCTGAGCGCAGCTGTCTTTGCAAGAGGAAAGAACTTGTTAAGGAACACGTCATGTAGTTCGTTCCAAGTGCGAATTGATCGTGTTGGCAATCCTTGAAGCCACTGTGAGGCTATTCCTACAAGGAACCAACGAAAAGCCTTTAGTTTTAAGTATTCTAGATTAGCATTATCTGCAATAGCTTCGCATAAATCTAGAAAAGTTGTAACATGCTCTAAAGGACATTCATTGGGTCTTCCCCTAAATTGACTCCTCCTAATTTCAGGAATAAAAGAATGATGAATTTCATAATTAACAGGGGGAAGAACGATTGGTGATTCTGGAACTTCCAGAGTAGGATGTAGATACTCCTTTGCGTTGGCTGGAACATGCCCAATCTGCTCTTCAAGTTCCCTTCTCGCGTTGACCTCGCGATCTACCCTTGTCTCCCACCTTTGTTGATTATGTGTATATTCTGCCTCCCATCAGGCGTGTTCTGCTTCTCTGACGGTTAATTCCTCTATCTGTAGGAGGAGTTGCTCAAGCTCCTGCGCTGGTGTGAGCTGGTTGACCTCGTTCTCGTTGTGTGTTTGCGACATCCTCGTTAACCTTTGTCGAAGATGGAAGTATCACTCTAGTTCGAGAATAGGGTCTATAGGTGGGCGATCAGTTCTTCGCATGCACCTGCAAAACAAAAACAAAAAGAAAAATAGAGTTAATAGGAACTAAAAAGGGCGCAATTGATCGCTTCCCCGACAACAGCGCCAATTCGTTGCGGAGGGAAATCAAGTATGAAAATAAATCAAAATAGAAAATCAAAACCGACTCCTGTTGTGAGCCTAATTCGCCATGTTTTACATCTACTTTTATATCGATTTCTATATACATTTCATACATTTGAGTTAGAATAATACATAATTTATGTAGTTTATGTTTATTTGCAATAAATGGAGGTCTACACAAGTATTTGTTATATTTCGCAGAAATCGGACGCACTTTGGAGCATAAAGGAGAGTCATTAAGAATCTAAGAATTGTGCAGCTAGAGAAAAGCCCACTTTTCACCCTTCATCGTTCTGAATCAAGCTTTGATGTCTGCATGAGAGTTTTAGAAATCGGAAAGAGTTTTCCAACGCATGCTCATATGCGTCAATCCGACAAATGAGGACTCGGGAAAGTGCGTTTCAAGAACGGAGCAGAATGCTGAAAGTCGACAGAGTTACTCGAAGTCGACCAAACTGGTCGAAGTCGACCAAATTCTACTCGACTTTTGCTCCAAAAGATGAGATCAAGCACGAGCTGAGCACAAGACCACTCTAGTTGAAGAATTATACTCGACATCGAGGAAGTTGGTCGACGTCGAGGAGATTCCAGAAAGTTGTCCGAGTCGAGATCGAGTTGAGTCCGAGTGATGGAAGTTACTTGCAAGCCAAGATTCGTGGAATTCTATCAAGATACATCAAGTTCTATCAAGGGAGAAGATATTTATCCACATTAGTCTTTATTTCCTTTTAGATATAATTATTTTAATTCCATGTTTTATCTTAAAGTTTTTTAGATAAAAAGTCTAGATATAGATAGATTATTCTTTCCTAGATTAGCTAGGGAATGAACACTATAAATAAGGCCCAAGGGGGCTGATTTTCATGGATTCAAGCCAAGTCGTCTTAGGACGCAAGGAGGGAGGGAGAGAGAGAGAGAGAGAGAGAGAGAGAGAGAGAGAGAGAGGAGGCAAGAGAGAAGAGAAAGGAGAGATTGGAAGGTTTTGTAAGTTTTAGTTTATTTTATGTTAAAGTTAATTTCTTTCATTATGATTTGTTTCTAATTTCCTTCTTCTAGGGTTGGGGGGATCCCAACAATAGATATGTGTGTTTAAATTTATGAATTTATGAATTTGTATGTCTTTATCATCATCTACCTATGTGCTTAATTATTTGCGAAAGTTGAGGAAATTCCTTATTCATGATATTGAAGCGAAAGTGATCTTATGATGAATTTGGATAGTAATTAGGGTTTATTTGCGAGAGCCGACTAATCCTAATTAAGAAAAGGTAGAAACAAATTAGGTTTTTATGCGAGAGCCTCTATCACCTAAATTGTTGGAATTTGCGAAAGTCGATTTTTTGATATAAAGCATGCATCTTTATGTGATTTATGATCTACACATATGTTTATTGTTGTGGTGATCTCTAACCTTGGAAGTTTGCATCTTTATTTGTTTTATTTTATTATTTTTATTCGGCACATATTCTACTCGATATCAAACCACCATTCTTTCTTCATCCCTCGACATCAACCAACTCTTAGCCGACGTCGACAGCCACCCTCATCACCTTTTCCCGCTACCCCTGAACCCCAAAATACACTAAACCTATAACCGCTGACTTCTCTCCTGAGGACGAACCTGACTCTACTATCCTATAGTGGGGTCTTGACTATAAATTTATTTGGTCGAGAAATCCTCTCGTCAAATTGGCGCCGTTGCCGGGGAGATATCAATCGCGCCTAGTTTAATTGTGTTTAAGGTTAAAAAAAGCCCATCCCTTTTTCTTACCCTATCACATACCCTACCACCACCTACCTCATCGGTACCAACTAGGTGTCGGGCTTTTGCTACTAATTTGTGTTCCTGATTGTGATTTCAAAGCTTAGGTACAAAGATGGAAGACTTTGTCGAAGGGAATCCTGCATGGGAAGAATGGTTTCAAGATTTGAGACGGAGAAATAGGATCGCAGTGGAGGAGGCACGATTAAGGGAAATAGCCCGACTGGAAAACGAAATTCGAAGGCTTGAGGCTTCCATTCAGTCTAAAGGACCATGCCCTCCTTCCGACGAGCCAATTGACCCACTCGATGTCGACAGCTAGGTATGTCCTTCCTCGAATTTCATTCCTACTTTTCTACCTATTGTTGATGAAACTTTTGAAGGATCCCAAGCGTTAGAAGAGGAGAAGCCAGACATAGTTGCACATGACGTTTCAAGATTACTTTTGCCCTATAGGGTGAAGGCCATCCCAGACGATTTTGAGCAACCGATGTTTGTGTTTAAGTATGGGATCCTAGCAAAGTGGCATGAAGCTCTGCATGATGAGGTGGAAATATCTCTTCCCACTCCACTGTTTTGTTGTGGTGGAGACACGCAAACAAATCAACATATGAAGCGGAAGAGGTATGATGATGAGGTATGTATATTTTCTTTATATCTTCTCTTATACATGCTAGCTGGAGCCCAGGAAATATCTCTTTATATTTTCTTTATAGCTTCTTCACATGATGCCCCCGGATGACATCCCACACTTCCCACCACCGGAGGAACCACCAGATCCACCTATACCTCCGGAGAAAGATGAGTCAGGCTAATGCTTAATGGAGAAGTCGGCCTAGCGACTATAAAGTATAAAGCTTGTAAATAGACATTTATTTTTTGGGATTTTTGAACATTGTTGCTTTTAGGTTTTGGACATTATTTTCTATTGTAGGTATTTCTCTTCTAATTTTTTCAGGGACAAGGAAGGGCATTTACACTCGATTTTGAAGCTCTGCACATCTGTCTAGTGAGTTTCTTTCTTTACCCTTATTTTTTATACGGTGAGGACACTGTAATGTTTAAGTATGGGGTGGGGGAAGGGTTTACTTTGTGCATATTTGATTTTATTTGACATTATGGGTGAATATTTAAAGCTTAATTCTTGAATTGCTCATACATGGCTATTTTGGAATTCATTATATATTTATGTGCTTACATGCATGTTTTCCAAAGTTTGAAAAAAATGATCCCCATTGAATTTTTTTGAATAAGTGTCATGGAAGCTTAAATTGAACTCGATGATGCAAAATTGGATTCGTTAGAGATATAGCATGAAATTGCCTAATAAAGGGAAGTCACAATGAAGTGCATTATTTTCTTGAAAACCATGAAAGGGGGTAAAATTTGAGGTAGCTTTTGATATGTTGCATAATAAGATAATGGAGGACTTTATATTTTCCATATAATGCTCATATTGTTATAACCTAGCCTATACCTATCCTTATGCATCACAAAAGCCATATTGAGCCTTATTTTATATTATGCTCCACATGATCTAAATATTGCCCATTCTTTACCTTATTTCCTATCCGGGGATTATGTTGAGAATGATGTCACATTTTGGAGATTATTATATGGTTATTGTGTTGTTATTATTATTGGAGTATGATTTGAAATTGAAAAAAATATGGAAAATTTAATGAGTGAAAGAAAATCTTGTCACCTCAGGAGATAAAGGTAGATCGACCCTGCTCGCTGAGATAATAGTTCGGCGAGATGGGACACACAGGTGAGGAGTCCAAAGCACTAAGTATCCGGGGCCATTCATGACACCCATGTTTGCGACTCGCGAGAAGTCAATGTTGAGGTTAGAGAGGTAAAAGCATAATATTGAAAATAAAAAGCATTGAGCAATGAGAGAAAGGTGATGATTCTTATAAAGAAGGAATGTGGTATGAAAATTTGGAAAGTACTGAATTTCCCCCGGATCATTAGCACCACATTACCAAAAATTGCTCACCTTTGGCCTTTTACCAATCTACTCTTTATTTGAGCTTAAATTAAATTCTTCTTGATTATTAAAGCTTTGTCACATATGAATCGTTTTGCATAACCCTCCTTTTGTGAGTAGATGTTGTTTTTTGCACATGCATGGATTTGTGACACTAGTACCTTTTCAAGGATGGTAATTGATTGCAGGGTTATATGGCAATGAATCTAAGATGTTGAGAGTTTGTTTTCTTCCCCTGTATGACCAAATTAAAAGTATTGCTTGAGGACAAGCAAGCTTAAGTATGGGGTGTTTGTTGTGAGCCTGATTCGCCATGTTTTACATCTACTTTTATATCGATTTCTGTATACATTTCATACATTTGTGTTAGAATAATACATAATTTATGTAGTTTATGTTTATTTGAAATATATGGAGGTCTACACAAGTTTTTGTTATATTTCGCAGAAATCGGACGCACTTTGGAGCTTAAAGGAAAGTCATTAAGAAGCTAAGAATGGTGCAGCCGGAGAAAAGCCCACTTTTCACTATTCATCGTTCTGAATCAAGCTTTGATATCTTCATGAGAGTTGTAGCCCTCGAAAAGAGATTTCCATCGCATGCTCATATGCGTCAATCCGACAAACGGGGACTTGGGAAAGTGCGTTTCAAGAATGGGGCAGAATGCTGAAAGCCGACAGAGTTACTCGAAGTCGACCAAACTCGTCGAAGTCGACCAAATTCTGCTCAACTTTTGCTCCAGAAGACGAGATCGAGCACAAGCTGAGCACAAGACCACTCAAGTTGAAGAATTCTACTCGACATCGAGGAAGTTGGTCGACATCGAGGAGATTTCAGAAAGTTGTCCGAGTCGAGATCGAGTTGAGTCGGAGTGATGGAAGTTACTTGCAAGCCAAGATTCGTGGAATTCTATCAAGATACATCAAGTTCTATCAAGGGAGAAGATATTTATCCACATTAGTCTTTATTTCCTTTTAGATATAATTATTTTAATTCCATGTTTTATCTTAAAGTTTTTTAGATAAAAAGATATAAATAGATTATTCTTTCCTAAATTAGCTAGGGAATGAACACTATAAATAAGGCCCTAGGGGGCTGATTTTCATGGATTCAAGCCAAGTCGTCTTAGGACGCAAGGAGAGGAGAGAGAGAGAGAGAAAGGGAGAGAGAGAGAGAGAGAGAGAGAGAGAGAGAGTGAGAGAGAGAGAGAGAGGAGGCAAGAGAGAAGAGAAAGGAGAGATTGGAAGGTTTTGTAAGTTTTAGTTTATTTTATGTTAAAGTTAATTTATTTCATTATGATTTGTTTCTAATTTCCTTCTTCTAGGGTTGGGGTGATCCCAACAATAGATATGTGTGTTTAAATTTATGAATTTTTATGTCTTTATCATCATCTACCTATGTGTTTAATCCTTTGCGAAAGTTGAGAAAATTCCTTATTCATGATATTGAAGCGAAAGTGATCTTATTATGAATTTGGATAGTAATTATGGTTTATTTGCTAGAGCCGACTAATCCTAATTAAGAAAAGGTAGAAATAAATTAGTTTTTTATGCGAGAGCCTCTATCACCTAAATTGTTGGAATTTGCGAAAGTCGATTCTTTGATATAAAGCATGCATCTTTATGTGATTTATTATCTACACATATGTTTATTGTTGTGGTGATCACTAACCTTGGACCTTTGCCTTTTTATTTGTTTTATTTTATTATTTTTTTCGGAACATATTATACTCGATATCAAACCACCATTCTCTCTTCATCCCTCGACATCGATCAACTCTTAGCCGACGTCGACAGCCACCCTCATCACCTTTTCTTGCTACCCCTAAACCCCAAAACACACTAAACCTAGAACCGTTGATTTCTCTCCTGAGGACGAATCTTACTCCACTATCCTATAGCGGAGTCTTGACTATAAATTTATTTGGTCGAGAAACCTTCTCGTCCACTCCCTATCTCAGTAAATAAATACAAGACTTCAGTCCAAAAACTCTCGAAATTGACTCAGGATCGATCCACGAGGAAGCGTGCCAGTGCCCGCCTTTTCAGTTCAAAAACTCTCGAAATTGACTCAGGAAGTACTCGACGTTGACGAAGGTCCTCGACGTTGACCACTCAGTCGAATAAAACTGCAAAACAGAGAAAACAGAACGCAAAAACGAAGCAAAGATAGTCGATCTCGAGTAGTTGTACCCGACGTCGACTACTGTAGCACTCGACGTCGACAGTGTTGTCAATATCGAGTAGAACAGAATCGAAAACCGTAACTTTAAATTGAAATAGGACGAAAGTAAACACAAAATAGGTGGGAATAAAATCAATAAACTAAAAGACTTTCCAGATCGGGGTATCAACACCACAACGATAACCATATAAAATAATGCATAAGGTATAAAAGATCATGCCTTTTCATTAAATAACTGTCGTTATTAACAAGTGGGAATATAGAGGCTTTCGCATAAACCCTAATTGTTACTAACCATTTTCACATAATTAACCCAAGTTGTATTAAGATCACTTTCGCTACAATAACACAAATAAGGATCACCTTCAACTTTTGCAAAAGAATCATGCTCATAGGGATAGAAGACGAAATTGCATCAAAAGATTGTACCTTTATCGCATTACCTTACATGGCTACCGTCAGGCTCACCCCGACCCTAGAAGTTGGGGGACAACTCGCTCTTCATCATAACAAACATCAATATAATAAAAGAAATAACTACTTGCATTAAAATAAACTGAAGAAAGTACAAACCGAACAAAGCCAAACAACTTCCGCTCCCTTGCTCCACTCGGCCTCTCTCTCTCTCTCTCTCTCTCTCTCTAGCTCTCGAAACTCTATGAAACACTTATGGATTGGATTGTTGGATGATTGAATTATTCCAAAACCCAACCCCTAAAGCCTTATTTATAGTGTTCAATCTCCGCTATTCAAGGAAAGAACAATCTATTTATATCTAAAACTTTCTATCTAAAAACACAAGATAAAACTTAATGATGAAAGAAAATAAATCTCTAAGGAAACTATACTAATGTGGATGAATCCCTCTTGGACTTGATAGATCTTTATGTGGATGGATAGAATTCCACATATCTTTACATGCAAGTAGTATATCTTCTCGTACTCCACTCGATCTCGGACTTAGATTCGTCACTGGGTTACTCGACTTCAAGTAGACTTACTCGACGTCGACTAGCACTTTCTTCTCCTGGATTGTACTCGAGCTCGGGCACTTGGTGGACTCGACGTGTGTACTCGACTTCAAGTAGGGTTACTCGACGTCGAGTAGCTCTGGGCTCCTCGAGTGGCTCTGCTCGACTTCGTGTGGTTCTGGGCTCGGGAGTACTCGATATCGAGTAGTGTTACTCGATATCGACTAGCCTTGTCGAGTTTATCCTTTCTTGTTTCTTGCTCGATTTGTCCTTGCTCAGCTGCTCCTTGACCTCGGACTTTCTGTAGTTGACTTCGAGCTTTTCATCCTTTCTCCGAATTGCTGTAAATTGCCTCGATTTCTGCGAAATTAAATAGAAACTAGTGTAGACTCCATAATTTGGCAAATAAGCATAAACCACATAGATTATGTACAATTCTAACCCAAATGCATGAAATGTATACAGAAATCGATATAAAAGTTAGTGTAAAACAGGGCGAATTAGGCTCGCAACTTTAGGACAGGTTAAGAGTACCCAACGACCCTACGATGGTTTTGGGGTTTGAAATCCCCTCTTTTATACTAATGTTTAAAGAGGTTTGAAACCTCGACCCATACCTGAATTGCAAGATCCGATCGAAGGTACCCGACCTTCGAAACATAACCCGTGTATTTATATTTGGGCCGTTACAATCCCTAGCAGCGCTGACAGATCATGCAGCTCGATACTGAGGTATCTCTTCGGATTCAACCAAGAAATTATCGCCTATCTCTTTTCTTCAAATTAAATTATCTAGAATACTAATATAGGTACGTCTTCGACACGTGTCAACTTCTCCTTTACTTTAGTCCTATGTGGCAATTGAGATGGCAATTGATTATGAATAAGGATGGAATATTGATCAATATACATGTTCATACAAATCAAGCGTGCCCATACAAGATATTGGATATGAAAGTGGAGAATCCGATATTTACTTAATTAGTGTAAAATACATACGTATTTTATTGTAAATCTTCCAATCTCGATAGCTATTTCCTAAATTATGGTGATTTACTTATTTTTTTTAAAAAAAAAAAGAATATGCTATATGTGAAAGTGGAGAATCCGATATTTACTTAATTGTTTTATGTCGGATTTTCCAATATCGGCAACTATGTACTTACTTATGGTAATTTACTTATTTACTTATTTTTTAAAAGAATGTGTTACATTTGAAAGTAGAGAATCTCGGAATATATTTTATATCTCAGCATATATTTATTTACTTATTTTATATCATATATTTTCCAATCTCTCCATCTATTTACTGTACAAAAATCATTTTTTTTTTTTTATTTTTGGTATTTTTTGTGATATATTGCATTGTGTGATTTTTTTAATTTAAAATTTTTTTGGATGAAAAATATTTCAACGTAAACCTTCCTTATTGCAAAAAGCACAATTGATTTCGGATGGCAAATATTTCTTTATATGCTTACGTATCTCGGATGGCTAATATTTCTTCAAATAATTTCGGATGGCAATTAATCCATGTAAGAATAATTACATTTATATACTTATGGTAATATATTATTTTAATTATAATATATTACCATTTGGTGTAGATATCTCAATCTGATTTTGGTCACTGTAAACGGAAATTTCATGAGGTACCCCCGAGGTATTGCGTAATTCACGCGGTGACCAATTATTTTACGTCTTTCATGTGGTACCCCTGAGGTTGTATATTTTTTCGCACCTTACCCATATCCATATATTTGTTAATAGTTCCTTTAGTTGAAAAAAAAATAAATTCAATTAAAACAAAAGGGGTTCTTCTTTCTGTTTCCTTTCTTGTTCAATTTGTCAATGACAATGGATAATCTCTCCGACGAGGAGGACAAATTCAGCCTCATCCCCAACCGTCACTTTGGCAATCCCACCGCCTTCCACATCCACAGTCCACTTGTCACGCCCACCGCCAACTCTGCGACCGCCGACCAACCTCTCTGAAATCTATTTGTTAATAGTTCCATTAGTCAAACACTTCGAAACCAGCAAAGAGTGGAAGCCCATAGACTAATTGCAAGTACCTGGCGACTGGGAATTGGCAGAGAGGATTAGAAAAGCAGCAATAAGGAAGACGAATAACAACCTAGAAACCCTGCAATAGGGCGAGGGAGAGGGAGAAATCAGTAGCCGTCGCCAAGGAACTGCGATGACTCGCCGCCGCAACCGTCGTCGTTTATCCTCATCACCGGCCCTCATCTCCACACTCGTCCCTCCGACTCTTCAAATCCTAACCTTAACAATCTCCCACCTTCCCTCTCCATCACATTCGTCTCCTTCCGCTCCCTCACCGTCGACCCCCGCCATGTCAATGCCGAGCTCGCTGTCGTCCCTCCAGATCCCAATTTATGCTTTCCAGAACTGCGACCTCACGGTATCTTCGTCGTGATCATGACATACCCAATTGGTCGTAATAAGTATGTGATATGGGTCCCTATCACATCCTTACCCCGACTTCTCAGTTATATAATAACTCAAAAGCATCATAACTTCCCGACTAGGTCTTAGCAAGAAATCTATAAGTGCCCCTATAAAATGTTTGTATCCACTTCATGACACGTCATAATGTAAAGTTCAAAAGAGTTTTGTAAATGGAAAGATTGGCCTTGAAATCATTGAAATTCTCAATATCGTTTATTCTTTTAAAATCCAAATTGGTTCTTTTTAAAACCTGCTCAAAATCTTCAAATCTGACGATTTAACCAAGAAATTTTACACGAAAACAAGTCAAATCCCTTCAAATCAAGATTTCGTCAAAATCCTCCAAAGACCAAATCAGTTTCCCGCATATCAATCAATCAATTCAGAAACAAAGAGGTGGAATCATCCACCTCCAAGGGATAATCCCATATTCTCTTCCTAGTTTCTAGAATCAAATCAATCCACCAGTCTTAATTCAAGCAAGATTCAAAAGCCATCAGAAATGCATAACCACATAACCAATCAATCTCCCACCATTACATCACAAGACAATTCTCAAAGCACACACTCACACAGTGCCACATGGACACATGGTGACGTCAACATCTCCACATCATACTAAAGGTCATAATATGAATCTCAACAACATACCAAAATCATAGCAACGTCTTGTTGTGAGCTGAATCTGCCATGTTTTACAGTAACTTTTATGTCGATTTCTGCATACATTTCATTCATTTGGGCTAAGATAGTGCAGAATCTATGTAGCTTATGTTTATTTGTCAAATTATGGAGTCTACACCAGTTTCTGTTTAAAATCGCAGAATTTGAGACGTTTTACAGCAATTCTAAGGAAGGTCAGAAAAGCTCGGAAAGCAACTACAGAAGTCCAGAATCAGAGAGTACAGAACCAGGACAAACCGAGCTGAAGCCAGACCTACTCTATGTCGAGTACACCTTACTCGATCTCGAGTAGAGTTCCCGAGCAGACTTGGTCGACAAAGCCTGATCGAGGAAACCAAGTCCGAGGCAACCTGATTCCGGAAGACAACTCGATCTAGACAAGACCTAGTCGAGATCGACGACACCTCAGCGCCACACCCGGAGTCGACGAGAAGAGGAACTGATCGAGAAGCCGAGGACGAAGACGCCGAGCAACTCTACTCGATCTCGAGGAGATCTTGTCGAGGTCGAGTACCCCAGAGCGCCTGTCCGAGTCCATGCCGAGGAGGAGTCCTCGACATCACCAGAGAGCCATCTTCGACCACACCCCTAGTCGATCTCGAGGAGCCCTAGTCGAGATCGACGACACCCAGGAGCCCAGATCCGAGTCTGTCGAGGACCAGCTAGCCGAGACGACAAGCCGAGCCAGTCGACCACAATCCTACTCGAGATCGACTAGACCTTTGTCGAGATCGAGTAGACCTCCAGAGACGCGTTACTCGGTTCGACGAATCCTACTCGAACTGGAGTTACTTGGGCACGAAGGAAGTCGAGAAGGCTGAGATCTATCAAGTTTTATCTACGGAAGGAAGATCTATCAACATGAAGACATATTACCTAGTTTAGATATACTTTTCCTTTTAGATTTATTTCCTTTATCGCATTTATTTATCTTTTAAAGTTTTAGATATAGTTTTAGATATAGATAGAAGATTTCTATCCTTGATTAGCAAGGATTAGAAGGCTATAAATAAAGTCCTAGGGGCTGGTTTTTTCATCAATTCAATTTCAGTCAGAGAGAAGTAGTTCCACAGAGAAGTTTCAGGAATTCTAAAGTTTTTAAGGTTTTGGCATTCAGCGAAAGTTGATTGTCGGGATTGTAAAGGCTTTGAATATAGTTTAATGCAAGTTTCTTTTTATACATCAATGTCTGCTATTGCGATGAGGCGTGAGTAGTCCACCCACTTCTGGGGCTGGGGTGAGCCCGACGGTGGCCATGTGAGGAGATGCGGTAAAGGTCAGATCTTGTTATGCAATTCGTCTTCTATCCCTATGAGCATGATTCTTTTGCGAAAGTTGAAGGTGATCCTTGTTTGTGTTATTGAAGCGAAAGTGATCTTAATGCAACTTGGATTAATTATGTGAAAAGGGGTTAGTAACAATTAGGGTTTATGCGAAAGCCTCTATATGCCTATTTGTTAATAACGAAAGTTATTTTGATGGAAAGCATGATCTTTTATGCCTTTATGTGTTACTTTGCATGGTTATCGTTGTGGTATTGATACCCTGGCTTTGGAAGTTCTTTATTATATTGATTTATTTCGTCGAAATTCTGAGTTTGTGTTCGAAATTTGCAATTTACGTTTTCTGTGTTCTAGTCGAGATAGAGGAGAAGCTTGTCGATCTCGAGTAGGATCCTTGTCGAGATCGAGTAGAACTAGTCTATGTCGAGTTGAGTTTTCTTCTGTTGTCATCGATTTTCAGTTTCTGTTTTCGATTTTTGACTTGTTGTTGTCGATCTCGAGTAGACTGTCGTCGAGATCGAGTACGCCTATTGCTTTGTTTTATTTTCTGCTTTGCTTTGTCTTTCTTCCTTTGTTCCTTTGTTTTTGTCTTTTCTGCTTTTCTATGAGAATTTACAGCTACCTAAGAACTGCTGACGTGCTTCCTCGTGGATTCGATCCTGACAACCTTCTACTACAACGGGAGGAAGTCTTGTATTTATTTGCTGAGACAGGGAAGTCAGTCTGATCTATACTTTATATTTATTTCATACTTGACCATCCTCCTACAACAACAAATTGGCGCCGTTGCCGGGGAAGCTATCAATCGCGCCTTAGGTAGTCAGTTCTCACTTTTTCTTTGAGTTAATTTACAGGTGTATGCGCCGTTCTGGTCAACCACCTGAGTTTGACGGCTTAGATGAACCAGAGCGCCTTCTACACATCAGAGCTAAACTACAAAGAGCCATGGCAGCTGCGGAGACACAGGAACAGCTAATCGCAAGGCTTACAAGGGAATTGGCCGCTAAAGATGCTGCTATCGCCACTGAGAAAGCAGCAAGGGAACAAGCACAGGCTGAGCTTGCCCAATACCCAACCACGGCAGAGGACTACATGCACCCAACTCTCGTCGTGCCTGAATCGGCGATTCTTATCCCTGAAAAATCTTTTGAAATTCGCACTCAATTTCTTATAGAGCTTAAAAATAATGCCTTTTTTGGTAGATTTAATGAGTGTCCTCTTGAACATATTACAAACTTTTCTGACATGTGTCGTACTCTTGCTGAAGGTACAACTTTGGAATATGTCAAGATGAAAGCTGTTCGCTGGTCTCTCGCTGGACCTGCACTGAAGTGGCTTGAAGGGCTGAAACCAAGATCCCTAACAACATGGGCCCAAGTAGAGCAAGAGTTTCTGAACAAATTCTTCCCACCCGCCAAAACAGCACATCTCCGCCAGAAAATCACCGCCTTCAAACAGAAGCAAGGGGAACTGCTGGCAAAGGCATGGGAGCACTACAAGGAACTTCTGCGATCTTGCCCTACTCATGGACAGCCACCCTACGTCATTCAGGAGATCTTTTTCAACTCTCTTGATCAAGTCACTAAGGACAGAATCAACCATTATACTCGCTATGAGTATCTGACAATGCCGCCAAGTGACGCATGGGGTGTGCTAGAGAAGCTCACCAACTACGACAACAAGTATGGGTCTACTGCAACTTATGAAGAGAACCCCTACGCTAGGCCAGCACCATCCATGCCCCTCTATGAGCCCCCTAAGGAGATCGATCCAGATGTTAGGGAGCAATACTACAGAGATCAGAATAAGAAGCTCCTCAAACAAGTAAAGTATCTCTCTGTCAACCAGCCTTGTATTGAATGCAGATCGTAAAGGCACACCACTCCTGAGTGCCCACACACAGAGCAAGTCAGGATGGCAGAGCATCATGAGGAGATAGCTTACGCAGGGGGTCCCAATCGCTACATGGGGGACCAAAGGTTTCAGCAACCACAATGGAACCAAGGTGGCCCTAGGAACCCCCCACCCTACATAGCTCCAGGACATCCGGAAAGGAACCAGAAAAAGGATGATATACAGACAGTCTTGGAGGAAATACGGAGGAACCACTCAGAAACTAGGCAATCCTTCAACTCCGTCTATACTCAGATGCAAGGTGTCAACTCTAGGCTTGGGGAAATTGATATATGGAGAAAATCAGTTGATACACAGATTGGTCAGCTAGCAGCAGGAATCCCCAGACAATCAGGTGCACTCCCTGGATCTTCAGAATCAAATCCTAAGGGAAAGACTGGACACATCGCTGCTATAAAACTCAGAAGCGGCCATCAACTGCAAGAGCCAGAGGTCGGAAAGCAGCAAAACAACGAAGAACAACAGATCGACAACACTGTAGTCGATCTCGAGGAGGGCCTCGTCGATCTCGAGGAGAAACTTCAGAAACCTTCGTCTGCACTACACAGCAACTCGACTGCACCCAATTTGGTCGAGATCGACAAGGGGCTACTCGACATCGACGACGGTCAACCCGAGATCGAGAAAACTGCAGCACCTCCGACATCTGTTCTGGCTCCAAATCAGAAAAAGAAGCTGCATTTCCCCACAAAATCTCCAAAGGACCCAGTAGAAAAGAAATTTCAGTGCTTCATCAAGATGCTTCAGAAACTCAACGTCACCATCCCCTTCACAGAAGCTCTCAATGAAATGCCATCCCATGTCAAATTCCTGAAGGAGATTCTGAGCAAAAAGCGATCAATGGCTGAGATTACAGAGGAGTGCAACCATGTGGACATACTGGAGAAGAGGCCGGATCCAGGTAAGTTTGCTATAACCATTGGATTTGGTCCATGCAAAATTAATGCTTTATGTGATCTTGGAGCTAGTGTGAGTATAATGCCTTTAACAATTTGGTCCAAGATTAAGATAGGTGCCCTAGAGCCTGTGGATGCTAGACTTTACATGGCCAACAACACAGTGGTCATTCCAAGAGGCATGGTGGACAATGTGCCAGTACAAGTAGGTAAATTCTTTGTCCCTGCTGATTTCCAAGTTGTTGATATGCAAGAAGATCCTGCTTGTCCAATTATTTTAGGAAGACCATTCTTGGCGACGGTGGATGCCAACATAAGCGTAAGGAAAGGGGTGCTCACCTTCAACATCAGTGATGAGGTAATTGAGTATTCCTTTAATAAACCTGAAAGGCATACAGGTCCAATGGAAGAGGTCAAATCTATCTCAGCTGGCTACATCACTTGCGGGGAACCTAAAGTACGAAATATGACCCCTGAGGAGCTGGAAAAGAGGGACATGGAGGCCCAGGTGGAGGAGATCATGACAATCCTAAAGGAGAACACGAAAAATCCAATCGACACAGACCAAGGTATGTCATTATGGACTAACTATTTTTCGGATGCCTTGACAGGAACTAAGTATGGGGTCAAGGTCGACCAAGTCTCCTCGACATCGAGGACCCTAGTCGATCTCGACCAAACCACGGAGCCTCCACCAGCACCAGCCTCGTCGAGCAGCCAGACAGAAGTCGAGCCCTCCTCGATCTCGAGTACCATACTCGATATCGACCACCCCTCTGCTGACTCGACTTCGCCTTCCTCGACGCTGACTCCACCAGACGGCCAAGGCTCCTCGAGATCGACCACCCTAGTCGATGTCGACCACCACTCGACTGCCCCAGCTCCTGCTTCCTCGACGCTGAAGCCACCAGGAGCAAAGTCCTACTCGAGGTCGAGTAGCCTAGTCGATGTCGACCAGCCCTCGACTTCACCGTCTTCTGCATCCTCGAGCAACCCACCACCAGAACCTGCAGACTCATCGAGATCGACTAGCTCTAGTCGAGATCGACCAAACACTGTGGTCTCCGATTCCGTCTCTGCGAAGGTAAGCCAAGGTATGGGTCTTTTTTCTCATATTTCCATTAAAGATCTATCTATACATGGGAGAGGTTTGCCTTGGTATGTGCACTTATGTAGGATATCCAATGATGAGTCCAAGGAGTATGAAGTTGGAGACAAGCTCTATGTCTCTAAATCAAAGGATCATTGGTTTCCCAACAAATTCACCAAGAAGCGGATGGGGCCTTTTGTGGTGAACAAGATCCATTCTGGAAGATTGCAGCTGATGGACAAGAATGGAGTCTTATTTGAGGCCCAAGCTACATGGGCCCTGCCATGCCACCTTGAGCTAAATAGAGAAAGTCGGCCTAGCGACTATAAAATCTAGAGCTTGTACATAGACTTTTAATTTTTGGACATTGTTTTGCTTGTTTTTTGGTTTTGAATTTTTAGTTTTTCTATTATGGGTATATGTCTTCTACACTTTTCAGGTCCATGGATAGAACCAAGCAATATTCATACTCGGCCCAGGACGTGCTTCCATTCGATATTTAGAGGCCCTACACATCTGTCTAGTGAGTTTCTTTCTTTACCCTTGTTTTTATACAGTGAGGACACTGTAATGTTTAAGTATGGGGTGGGGGAAGGGCTTAATTTATGCATATTTGGCTTTATTTGACATTATATGTGCATTATTTCTTGGAATTGCTACATGGCTATTTTGGAATGCATTATTGATTTATGTGCTTATATGAATGATTTCCAAAAAATTTAAAAATGACCCCTATTGAAAATTTTGGTTAATGTCATGGAAGTTTTATATTGAACTCGACGATGCAAAATTGGATTCATTAGAGATATAGCATGAAATTGCCTAGTAAAGGGAAGTCACAATGAAGTGCATATTTCGATGAAAACCATGAGAGGAGGTAAAATTTGAAGTTGCTTTTGACATGTTGCATGATAAAGATGATGGGGGACTTTATATTTCCATATAATGCTCACATGTTTACATTCCTAGCCTTACTTATGCTTATGCATCACAAAAGCCATATTATGCCTTATTTCATATATTGCTCCACATGTTCCTAAATTTGCCCATTCTTTACCCTATCCGGGGATTATGTTGAGAATGATGTTACATTATGGAGATTATTATATGACTGTTGTGTTGTGATGATTATCATTATTGGGGTTTGGCAGGGAAATTGTTTGAAATATATGGAAAATTTAATGAGTGAAAGAAAATCCAATCACCTCAGGAGATAAAGGTAGATTGACCCTGCTCTCTGAGATAATAGTTTGGAGAGATGGGACACATTGTGAGGAGTCCAAAGCACTAAGTATCCGGGGCCATTCATGACACCCTTGTTTGCGACTCGTGAGAAGGCAGTGCTGAGGTCAGAGAGGTAAAAGAATTATTATTGAGAAAAGCAGTATGAAAGGTGATGAATCTTATGAAAAGGAATGTGGAAACTCAAGTTTGGAAATACTCCATTTCCCCGGATCATTAGCACCACATTGCCAGAACATTGCCCACCTTTAGCCTTTTACCAATCTACTCCTTATTTGAGCTTAAATTAAAGTCCTCTTGATTATTAATGCTTTGTCACATGAATTGTTTTTGGTATAACCCTCCTTTTGTGAGTAGATGTTGCTTTTATATATTTGCACATGCATGGATTTGTAACACTAGTACCTTTTCGAGGATGGTAATTGATTGCAGGGTTATATGAGAATGAATCTAATATGTTGAGAGTTTTGATTTCTTCCCCTGAATGACAAACAAAAGTATTGCTTGAGGACAAGCAAGCTTAAGTATGGGGTGTTTGTTGTGAGCTGAATCTGCCATGTTTTACAGTAACTTTTATGTCGATTTCTGCATACATTTCATTCATTTGGGCTAAGATAGTGCAAAATCTATGTAGCTTATGTTTATTTGTCAAATTATGGAGTCTACACCAGTTTCTGTTTAAAATCGCAGAATTTGAGACGTTTTACAGCAATTCTAAGGAAGGTCAGAAAAGCTCGGAAAGCAACTAAAGAAGTCCAAAATCAGAGAGTACAGAACCAGGACAAACCGAGCTGAAGCCAGAGCTACTCTATGTCGAGTACACCTTACTCGATCTCGAGTAGAGAGCCCGAGCAGACTTGGTCGACAAAGCCTGATCGAGGAAACCAAGTCCGAGGCAACCTGATTCCGGAAGACAACTCGATCTCGACAAGACCTAGTCGAGATCGACGACACCTCAGCGCCACACCCGGAGTCGACGAGAAGAGGAGCTGATCGAGAAGCCGAGGACGAAGACGCCGAGCAACTCTACTCGATCTCGAGGAGATCTTGTCGAGGTCGAGTGCCCCAGAGCGCCTGTCCGAGTCCATGCCGAGGAGGAGTCCTCGACATCACCAGAGAGCCATCTTCGACCACACCCCTAGTCGATCTCGAGGAGCCCTAGTCGAGATCGACGACACCCAGGAGCCCAGATCCGAGTCTGTCGAGGACCAGCTAGCCGAGACGACGAGCCGAGCCAATCGACCACAATCCTACTCGAGATCCACTAGACCTTTGCCGAGATCGAGTAGACCTCCAGAGACGCGTTACTCGGTTCGACGAATCCTACTCGACTTGGAGTTACTTGGGCACGAAAGAAGTCGAGAAGGCTGAGATCTATCAAGTTCTATCTGTGGAAGGAAGATCTATCAACATGAAGACATATTACCTAGCTTAGATATACTTTTCCTTTTAGATTTATTTCCTTTATCGCATTTATTTATCTTTTAAAGTTTTAGATATAGTTTTAGATATAGATAGAAGATTTCTATCCTTGATTAGCAAGGATTAGAAGGCTATAAATAAAGCCCTAGGGGCTGGTTTTTTCATCAATTGAATTTCAGTCAGAGAGAAGTAGTTCCACAGAGAAGTTTTAGGAATTCTAAAGTTTTTAAGGTTTTGGCATTCAGCGAAAGTTGATTGCCGAGATTGTAAAGGTTTTGAATATAGTTTCATGCAAGTTTCTTTTTATACATCAATGTCTGCTATTGCGATGAGGCGTGAGTAGTCCACCCACTTCTGGGGCTGGGGTGAGCCCGACGGTGGCCGTGTGAGGAGATGCGGTAAAGGTCAGATCTTGTTATGCAATTCGTCTTCTATCCCTATGAGCATGATTCTTTTGCGAAAGTTGAAGGTGATCCTTGTTTGTGTTATTGAAGCGAAAGTGATCTTAATGCAACTTGGATTAATTATGTGAAAAGGGGTTAGTAACAATTAGGGTTTATGCGAACGCCTCTATATGCCTATTTGTTAATAACGAAAGTTATTTTGATGGAAAGCATGATCTTTTATGCCTTTATGTGTTACTTTGCATGGTTATCGTTGTGGTGTTGATACCCTGGCTTTGGAAGTTCTTTATTATATTGATTTATTTCGTCGAAATTCTGAGTTTGTGTTCGAAATTTGCAATTTACTAGTCGAGATAGAGGAGAAGCTTGTCGATCTCGAGTAGGATCCTTGTCGAGATCGAGTAGAACTAGTCTAGGTCGAGTTGAGTTTTCTTCTGTTATCATCGATTTTCAGTTTCTGTTTTCGATTTTTGACTTGTTGTTGTCGATCTCGAGTAGACTGTCGTCGAGATCGAGTACGCCTATTGCTTTGTTTTATTTTCTGCTTTGCTTTGTCTTTCTTCCTTTGTTCCTTTGTTTCTGTCTTTTCTGCTTTACTGTGAGAATTTACAGCTACCTAAGAACTGCTGACGTGCTTCCTCGTGGATTCGATCCTGACAACCTTCTACTACAACGGGAGGAAGTCTTGTATTTATTTGCTAAGACAGGGAAGTCAGTCTGATCTATACTTTATATTTATTTCATACTTGACCATCCTCCTGCAACAACACGTCTCGACACCACACTAGAATCACAAAAAGTATCTCCTCATCATAGAGTTAACAAACCAAAATCCATTGTCAACACATCAACACAACAAGGTCATGTTATTAAGATTCAGAAAGAGGGAATATCAAGCAGTATATCAGCATCAAAACGTCAGCATACTCAGTAGACATCATCGCAACTCATTACAATGTCATATGACGATCAATTAGCAATCATGCACCTTTATGCCATATATACGAGTTATATTCATAGTCCAAGCCATATTCATTATTCAACATACTCATAATCATGATAACCAACCATATAATATGCATCATGCTTATCACAGCATAATATAACATCATCATTTCACATAGCAACATATCATTATCTCATAATTCATATATCATATCGCAACACATCGTAGCATGCTTCTAAAACAACATTGCAGGATAAGAGTGCATCAATATATCATGCCAATCCATATTAATAATTCACATAATCAAGAAAATACTCACATCACCACCAATCAAAATAAAACGCAATCCCTACTCGCTCGATTCCGATTCCCAAATCAAGACAATCCTCATCTAGATTCACTAACATCAGCTCAGATAACGTCCTCTAAAAGACGTCCCGATTCATTTTAATACTCTAACCTCGCCCCTCATTCCACCAAGCACTCTCCCTAGCAATCCACCTCTAAGAACCCAAACCCCATCTCTACTTCACACCCAAATGCCCTCCCATACCATGTCCTCAATATCCATAAAGGTCATTTCTTACACTTCTCACACTTCCAAAGATTCACCTAGAAGCTCATCGGAACCACCCAAGCACTGCCACTTATAAATCCCAAAGCTCGCTCGATCTTACCTAAGCCAACATCCCTCTCTTGCGACTTTACCTCATAATACCATCGATCATCCTAACCGCTCAAGTTCTTTCATCACTCTCCAACCATTCTTCAAGAGAATCTCACCCATGAGTTCAAATAAGAAACAATTATGTACATTATTACACACAATGACTACTTGATATGTGCTAGCATTTATATCAATAGTATCATTAGTTCATCATTAAACATTGTAACTGCATCAATAAGTCTCGGTTTACCATCATGCTCAATAATTATTGCAAAATACCATATATGCACATAATAATCAAGTCAAGCTAGCAAGTTTCATCACAATCTTATCAGATAAACAATCCAGGTCTCTCAGCATTTGCAATTCATACTTTTATAGGCAAAGGAGTTTAGATCATGCTTAGTAACTAAGACAAGGAACACATTAAGACATCATGGTACACGAGAACTGTAAGGCATCAAATCATATCACCATAGACAATGAACAATCAAGCAATATTCATCACCAAGTCAGCACATCAACATATAAATTTCATCGCCATGTCAATGCAATATCATCATCAACTAATTTACAAGGATTAGCAATTCAAACAGAAGACACTCTTGCTCGTAGGTCATATTGTACTCAGTAACCACCATCCTCGAAGTGTGCTTGTCCCACCAACATCGTTGATCCTGAGGCCCGTGGGTTATGGGCACACGCTTCCACTACGCTGCTTTATCGCTATCCAGCTTCTCATTGCCTCCTCCATGCGGTCATCCGTCCCAATGTATCGCGTAGCAGTCCAAGTTAGT
This sequence comes from Persicaria tinctoria, assembly GCA_037127255.1. NCBI lineage: Eukaryota > Viridiplantae > Streptophyta > Magnoliopsida > Caryophyllales > Polygonaceae > Persicaria > Persicaria tinctoria. The sequence goes on from JBANSL010000002.1 coordinate 48,024,324, forward strand.
GGATATAGGGGAATGACAAGGGCGGACAACCCAATGTTCCTTTTGAAAACAACCACGAAACAAAGCTAAAGATGACAAGACTAGAGACAGACTCCGACCTGAGAATAGCAACGATGCCCTTATGGAAGTCTATTAGATTATAATCGTGACGAGCAAACACGAATTCATCATGGAGCATATCAATCACACTAATCCACACTAATATGTACCTATCTCAAGGAGAACGACATATTCATTCCAAAAGACACAATCGAATCCTACACGGATGCATGTGAGACAACCTAATAGTCTTTATTCCCATGAAAGCAGATATGCCTAACAATTTAAGCAAGTCATGCGGAACCAGTAATGGTCATGCGGGGCTCAAGGTCATACGAGATTTAATGAGGATGACAAGTGTCATGTATATGAATAATGAACGAGCATGGTATACACATCAACAAATGAGGTCAAATACAGCATGACAAGGTATATCATAACAACCAGGCTAAGCATCATACGGAAAACACATAAGAGCAACATAGTAACTATCACATCTGATAACAATGACCTTATAATAGGTTAAGAACGGCATGTAATCATACGACAAGATACATTTAGAAAGCATAGATCCTACACTATGCTTGCGATACATGATAACACATGGGCATAGTCAAGAGTCATTTAAATGAGTTCAACCTAATGCTCATGAAAGCAAGAGAGATCATCAGAAAGTAATAAAGAGATCATCACGAGTGATAGATTATAATCATGCTAGAAAGGAACTGTTATAAGGCGCATAAACGGTACAATAATTATCACATTATAGATCAAGTATGACATGTAATCATTTAGCGAGTCATATTGGAAAGCATAAGCCCTACAGGATACTACTATCACATATCAAAACATGAATACAATCAAGGCAATTCGACTAGCTTCATTCTAAAATTCATGTGTCATGCGTGTGCGAAAGCATGGTATAGCGTGGTGTGTGATAATACGAGGTGTCAAGTCATACGTTCATGCAAGCACGAGAGGATATCGTAGAGTAATAGGGGAATACCACCGAGCGATAACATGTAAGCATGTTAGGACTAATCATCACATGAAGCAAGGCGATCACCGAATTCAACATCAATCTAATCTAGATGAGTAAAACATTTTAAAAGGATAGAGAGAGGGAGAACCACACTATCAGAAACCTAAGTCAAGAGAGAACCAACAATAATGTAGACAAGGTATAAATTTGCACACTTCACAACCAGGGGTCCTACATGATACTAATGACTCAACATAGCATACGATACATACATGCATTTAATTGATTAATACGACGATACACAAGACTTCAATTCAATCACATTCCAACGATATAGAAGAATGGGAAGAAATGTAGTGAAGTATAGTACGAATCTAAGTAATGGGGCAATATGACCAAAGTACGGGTACATGTGTTCAAATCAACAAATACTTGAATAAGACATGCATTTATCAAGGCTCAATTACACCAACCTATTCTTAGTTTAGCTCAAGCAACACACAACAATATCAATTGCAGAATAATCAACCAAAGTCAGCCTGATGAATACAAATAAACGGGCATGCTATAGATTCTTGTCACAAAAGGAATGATAAGCATCGAGGCGTCATCAATTAGCATGCTAATGAGATCATTTTACTAGGCATTCATATAAAGAAGAGTTGATCACACTATCATGCACCTAATTCAGGGGAAAGCAACAACCATATACATTCATATCATGTGTCTCATGCTTCCAATCCATCATCAACAAACTCAGTATGATAAGTCAAGTAGACATGCTATGACAACATATAATCATGACATAAAGTAAGGCATAACACGAGATCTAAGCAGGGTGACTAATCATAGATGCAACAACATGAACAGCTTTTCACTAATGGTCATTCGCAAGGTACATGCCGGGGATTTCAAAATTATATCATGCAATTAAGAGAGAGCCACCATTACAACCGGACAGAAATCCCTAAGGACAACTATTGACTTTCCCCAACTGACTCATCACCCCTCTTTCTTGTGACTTTGGTGCGACTCTTTGTGGCAAGAAGACATCGATCGATCGTCATAAGAATCGAGAAGGACAGCTCCAGAAACATCTTACTCTCTAACTTGGAATTACGTCAATAATCATCTTCCAATACTCACTCAGACAACCCTCATATCCATTCATAATTCCCGAAGAAAATGTGTTTACCATCCCGATTTCCTGTAGAGGAGACCGATATTCAGGAGAAAGACTTGATACGACCATCAAGGGTTTAACATAGTGGAAGGGGTTGTTCCACACAAGCTGTCCTGTTTGCATAGATCCTTCAATACACATTTCATAGTCAGGACATACCAATCATATCCAAAACAAGCATTCAACATAGAATCAGTTAATGACAATTATAATGATCCCCTTCAGGCTCAATTAATACATAAAGCACATCAAGCGATCTAATGCCGCTCTTCGAGGAGCGACTGACCGGAGGGGCAAATACCTCACGATCTCTACCTAACTCGCCACTCCAAGCACCTCGGTGCAATTCCTTAGAGTCTTCTAGGCCCATCTGTAAATGATAAGCTACATTTCGCCTACCCATTCCCAACTACATCCAATAGGGATGGTCTAGCGCCTTTTCTACCCGCTCGATCGCCTTGGTTTGATCCATTATATTTAATAAGTCGAGTTCATATTTAGTCCAATTGAGTTAGGCATATTAAGTTCATTTTGCCCCTTTAAAACACGTTCTAATCCTTTTGAAATTCATGGGCGGTTTTCCAAAACATACACTCGAACCTGGCGTACCCGAATTGCACAACCTCGGCTCTGATACCAAATTTGTAACGGCCCGGGTATAAATACCCGGGTTACGTTTCGAAGGTCGGATATCTTCATTCGGATCTTGCAATCAAGGTACGGGTCGATGTTTCAAACCTCCTTTAAAGATTAGTATGAAAGCGGGGATTTCGAACACCAAAACCATCGTAGGGTCGTTGGGTACCCTTAACCTGTCCTAATGACTAATTCGTAGAAATTCATTTAAGGAAGCGGAACGAAAGAAAAGAATTAGATACAATCTGCCACGTCAGAGCCGGGTCAAAACCAAAACCATAAGTATAATTGATTGCCACTTAGCCAAGTTAGCGGGTTAGACCGGTTCTTCGATTTCGCCCAAAGAGATTTCCCGTCATAGAAGCACGGAGCAAGCAAGAAGCAAGTACCTATAACTATCCACGAAGTCATGTCTAGTATTTGCCTGCGAGCCCTAAAGACCGCGCTGAGGCCATATAATATGCCTATACCTAGATAAAGGATGGTCTAATGCAGTACAGGATTTAAACCCACAAACAAGCATGCTTTCACCATATATAATAATATGCAAAAAAACTATAAAGGCGCCCAAAGAATGCCAAGTGGCATATCCCTGTCCTGCTTTGCCCCCCTTTTCATAAGCGGACCCGGCCGATACGGAACCCATTTCCTCGTGGCGGTGTGTTGTAAGCCTAATTTGCCATGTTTTACACTTAATTTTATATCGATTTCTGCATACATTGCATGCATTTGGGTTAGAATAGTACAGTTTTTGTGTAGTTTACACTTATTTGGCAATATATGGAGGTCTACACAAGTTTTGGTTATATTTCGCAGAAATCAGACGCACTTTGGAGCTTAAAGGAAACTCATGGAGAAGCTAAGAATGGTGCAGCTAGAGAAAAGGCCATATTTCACCATTCTTCGTTCTGAATCAAGCTTTGATGCCTTCATGAGAGTTGTAGCCCTCGGAAAGAGCTTTTCAACGCATGGTCATATGCGTCAATCCGACAAACGAGGACTCGGGAAAGTGCGTTTCAAGAACAGAGCAGAAAGCTGAAGCCAAGTGTACTCGATATCGAGTACACCTTACTCGATATCGACCAACTTTGTCGAGCAGACCTGGTCGAGCATAGCTGATCGAGGACACTGAGTCAGAGACAACCCGACTCCCGGAATCCTACTCGATGTCGAGGAGGCCTTGTCGAGATCGACGAGCCATGTCCGGAGTCGACGAGCTGTGCCAAGTCGAGAAGCCGAAGACGGAGACGCCGAGCCAACCCTACTCGATCTCGAGGAGGCCTTGTCGAGATCGAGGAGCCATCCTGCGCCAGTCCGAGCCCATGCCGAGGAGGAGTCCTCGACAACATCAGTCCGAACCGTCCTCGACCACAACCCTAGTCGAGATCGACGACGCCTAGGAGCCTTGTCCGAGCTTGTCGAGCAGAGCCACCCGAGGAGCCCAGCCAGGCCAAGTCGACGACCACCGTACTCGATCTCGAGTAGAGCCTGGTCGAGATCGACGAGCAAAGTCCGAAAACGCGTTACGCGGTTGAGCGATCCGAGTCGAGCTGGGATTCCTTGGGCACGAAGGAGGTCGAGTAGGCCAAAATCTATCATCATCTATCTATGGAAGGAAGATCTATCAACATGAAGACATATTACCTAGTTTAGATATAGTTTTCCTTTAAAGATTTATTTCCTTTAAGCAATTTATTTATCTTTAAGCTTTAAGTAGATATAGATAGAAGATTCTATCCTTGATTAGCAAGGATTAGAAGGCTATAAATAAAGTCATAGGGGGCTGATTTTCATTCATTGAAGCAAAGCCGTCTTCGGGTGCAAGGAGAGGGAGGAGGCGAGAGAGAGAGCAGGAGAGAGAGAGAGAGAGAGAGAGAGAGAGAGAGAGAGAGAGAGAGAGAGAGAGAGAGAGAGAGAGAGAGAGAGAGAGAGAGAGAGAGAGAGAGGAGGCGAGAGAGGAGGAACGTTTGGAAGGTTTTGTAAGTTTTAGTTTATTTTATGTCAAAGTTAATTTCTTTCATCATGTTTGCTTTCTAATTTTCCTTCTTCTAGGGTTGGGGTGATCCCAACATAGATATGTTTGTTTGATTTATGAATTCATGATTTTGTGTGTCTTTATTATCATCTACCTATGTGCTTAATCCTTTGCGACAGTCGAGGACAATTCCTTATTTGCAATTATGAAGCGAAAGTTAATTAATTATGAATTTGGATAGTAATTAGGCTTTGCCTGCGAAAGTTGGTTGATCCTAATTAAGAAAAGGTAGTAACACTTAGGGTTTATGCGAAAGCCTCTATATTCCTATTTGTTAATAAAGAAAGTTATTTGATATAAAGCATGCATCTTTATGTGATTTATGATCTGCGCATATGTTTATTGTTGTGGTGATCCCTAACCTTGGAAGTTTGCATCTTTATTTATTTTATTTCATTATTTTTATCCTGCAAAGTTACCCGACACCGACCACCTCTTCTTCTATCATTCCCTTGACATCGACCAAGTCTTAGTCGACATCGACAACAACCTCCCTACCTTTTCCCGCTATCCCTGAACCCCATAACACACTAAACCTAGAACCGCTGACTTCTCTCCTGAGGACGAACCTGACTCCCCTATACTATAGCGGGGGTCTTGATTACAAATTTATTTGGTCGAGAAACCCTCTCGTCAAATTGGCGCCGTTTCCGGGGAGATATCAATCGCGCCTAGTTTAATTGTGTTTAAGGTTCAGAAAAGCCCATCCCTTTTTCTTACCCTATCACATACCCTACCACCACCTACCTCACCGGTACCAATTGGGTGCCAAGCTTTTGCCACTAATTTGTGTTCTTGATTGTGATTTCAAAAGCTTAGATACAAAGATGGAAGACTTTGTCGAAGGGAATCCTGCATGGGAAGAATGGTATCAAGATTTGAGACGGAGAAATAGGATCGCAGTGGAGGAGTCACGATTAAGGGAAATAGCTCGGCTGGAAGACGAAATTCGAAGGCTTGAGGCTTCCATTCAGTCTAAAGGACCATGCCCTCCTCTCGACGAGCCAATTGACCCACTCAATGTCGACAATCAGGTATGTCATTCCTCGAATTTCATTCCTACTTTACTACCTATTGTTGATGAATCATATGAAGGATCCTAAGGCGAAATAGCACTAGAAGAGAAGAAGTTGGACATTGTTGACCAGGGCATTCCAAGATCGCTTTTACCTTACAAGGAGAAGGCTATCCCCGATGATTTTGAGCAACCGATGTTCATATTCAAGTATGGGCTCCTAGCAAAGTGGCATGAAGCTCCACATGATGAGGTGGAAATATCTCTTCCCACTCCACCGTTTTGCAGTGGTGGAGACGCGCAACCAAGTCAACCTATGAAGCGAAAGAGGTATGATGATGAGGTATGTATATTTTCTTTATATCTTCCTTTATGCATGCCAGCTGGAGCCCAGGAAGATGAATGGGTGAAGCCATGGAGCGTTCACTCAGGGAGGTTTAAACTTCTTCACATGATGCTCCCGGATGACATCCCACGCTTCCCACCACCGGAGGAACCACCAGATCCACCTATACCTCCGGACAAAGATGAACCAGGCTAATGCTTAATGAAGAAGTCGGCCTAGCGACTATAATATCTAGAGCTTGTAAATAGACATTTATTTTTGGGACTTTTGGAATTTGTTTGTTTTTGGTTTTGAACTTTTTAGTTTTTCTATTGTGGGTATATGTCTTCTACACTTTTCAGGTCCATGGATAGAAGCAAGCTATTTTCATATTCGGCCCAGGCGGTTCCTTTCATTTGAAATTAAGAGGCCCTGCACACCTGTCTAGTGAGTTTCTTTCTTTACCCTTATGTTTTTATACAGTGAGGACACTGTAATGTTTAAGTATGGGGTGGGGAAAGGGCTTACTTTATGCATATTTGCTCTATTGTGACATTATGTGTGCATGTTTGAAGTTTAGTTCTTAGAATTGCTACATGGCTATTTTGGAATGCATTATTGATTTATGTGCTTATATGCGTCTTTTCCAAAATTTGAAGAAAAATGACCCCATTGAAAATTTTGAAATAATGTAATGGAAGCTTATATTGAACTCGACGATGCAAAATTGGATTCATTAGAGATATAGCATGAAATTGCCTAGTAAAGGGAAGTCACATTGAAGTGCATATTTTATTAAAAACCATGAAAGGAGGTAAAATTTGAAGTTGATTTTGACATGTTGCATGATAAAATGATGGAGGACTTTATATTTCCATATAAATGCTCATTGTTTAATTCCTAGCCTTACCTATGCTTATGCATCACAAAAGCCATAATACGCCTTATTTCATATATTGCTCCACATGTTCTAAATATTGTCATTCTTTACCTTATCCGGGGATTATGTTGAGAATGATGTTACATTATGGAGATTATCATATGGTGTTTGTGTTGTGATTATTATCATTATTGGAGTTTGGAGGGAAATTGTTTGAAATATATGGAAAATTTAATGAGTGAAAGAAAATCCAATCATCTAGGAGATAAAGGTAGATTGACCCTGCTCTCTGAGATAATAGTTTGGAGAGATGGGACACATTGTGAGGAGTTCAAAGCACTAAGTATCCGGGGCCATTCATGACACCCATGTTTGCGACTCGCGAGAAGGCAGTGCTAAGGCAGAGAGGTAAAAGCATTATTATTGAGAAAAAAGCAATATGAAAGGTGATGAATCAAAGGGAGAAGGAATGTGGAAATTCAAGTTTGGAAATACTCCATGTCCCCAGATCATTAGCACCACATTGCCAAAAATTGCCCACCTTTTAGCCTTTTACCAATCTACTCTTTATTTGAGCTTAATTAAAGTCCTCTTGATTATTGTTGCTTTGTCACATATAAATTGTTTTTGCATAAACCTCCTTTTGTGAGTAGATGTTGCTTATATTTGCACATGCATGGATCTGTGACACTGGTACCTTTTCGAGGATGGTAATTGACTACAGGGGACATATGAGAATGAATCTAATATGTTGAGAGTTTTGATTTCTTCCCCTGGATGACAAATAAAAGTATTGCTTGAAGACAAGCAACCTTAAGTATGGGGTGTTTGTTGTGAGCCTAATTTGCCATGTTTTACACTTAATTTTATATCGATTTCTGCATACATTGCATGCATTTGGGTTAGAATAGTACAGTTTTTGTGTAGTTTACACTTATTTGGCAATATATGGAGGTCTACACAAGTTTTTATTATATTTCGCAGAAATCAGACGCACTTTGGAGCTTAAAGGAAACTCATGGAGAAAACCATTCCGGAATGGCTCAACGGAAAGGACTTGTGGGTAGTACCCATAGGTCCCCGGTTCGAACCCCGGAATGGCCGCTCTTTATTTACCTATCCAAGGAAACTCATGGAGAAGCTAAGAATGGTGCAGCTGGAGAAAAGGCCATATTTCACCATTCTTCGTTCTGAATCAAGCTTTGATGTCTTCATGAGAGTTGTAGCCCTCGGAAAGAGCTTTCCAACGCATGGTCATATGCGTCAATCTGACAAACGAGGACTCGGGAAAGTGCGTTTCAAGAACAGAGCAGAAAGCTGAAGCCAAGTGTACTCGATATCGAGTACACCTTACTCGATATCGACCAACTTTGTCGAGCAGACCTGGTCGAGCATAGCTGATCGAGGACACTGAGTCAGAGACAACCCGACTCCCGGAATCCTACTCGATGTCGAGGAGGCCTTGTCGAGATCGAGGAGCCATGTCCGGAGTCGACGAGCTGTGCCAAGTCGAGAACCCGAAGACGGAGACGCCAAGCCAACCCTACTCGATCTCGAGGAGGCCTTGTCGAGATCGAGGAGCCACCCTGCACCAGTTCGAGCCCATGCCGAGGAGGAGTCCTCGACAACATCAGTCTGAAACGTCCTCGACCACAACCCTAGTCGATCTCGAGGAGATCCTAGTCGAGATCGACGACGCCCAGGAGCCTTGCCCGAGCTTGTCGAGCAGAGCCACCCGAGGAGCCCAGCCATGCCAAGTCGACGACCACCGTACTCGATCTCGAGTAGAGCCTGGTCGAGATCGACGAGCAAAGTCCGAAAACGCGTTACGCGGTTGAGCGATCCGAGTCGAGCTGGGATTCCTTGGGCACGAAGGAGGTCGAGTAGGCCAAAATCTATCATCATCTATCTATGCAAGGAAGATCTATCAACATGAAGACATATTACCTAGTTTAGATATAGTTTTCCTTTAAAGATTTATTTCCTTTAAGCAATTTATTTATCTTTAAGCTTTAAGAAGATATAGATAGAAGATTATATCCTTGATTAGCAAGGATTAGAAGGCTATAAATAAAGCCATAAGGGGCTGATTTTCATTCATTGAAGCAAAGCCGTCTTCGGGTGCAAGGAGAGGGAGGAGGCGAGAGAGAGAGAAGGAGAGAAAGAGAGAGAGAGAGAGAGAGAGAGAGAGAGAGAGAGAGAGAGAGAGAGAGAGAGGAGGCGAGAGAGGAGGAACGTTTGGAAGGTTTTGTAAGTTTTAGTTTATTTTATGTCAAAGTTAATTTCTTTCATCATGTTTGCTTTCTAATTTTCCTTCTTCTAGGGCTGGGGTGATCCCAACATAGATATGTTTGTTTGATTTATGAATTCATGATTTTGTGTGTCTTTATTATCATCTACCTATGTGGTTAATCCTTTGCGACAGTCGAGGACAATTCCTTATTTGCAATTATGAAGCGAAAGTTAATTAATTATGAATTTGGATAGTAATTAGGCTTTGCCTGCGAAAGTTGGTTGATCCTAATTAAGAAAAGGTAGTAACACTTAGGGTTTATGCGAAAGCCTCTATATTCCTATTTGTTAATAACGAAAGTTATTTGATATAAAGCATGCATCTTTATGTGATTTATGATCTGCGCATATGTTTATTGTTGTGGTAATCCCTAACCTTGGAAGTTTGCATCTTTATTTATTTTGTTTCATTATTTTTATCCTACAAAGTTACCCGACACCGACCACCTCTTCTTCTATCATTCCATCGACATCGACCAAGTCTTAGTCGACATCGACAACAACCTCCCCACCTTTTCCCGCTATCCCTGAACCCCATAACACACTAAACCTAGAACCGCTGACTTCTCTCCTGAGGACGAACCTGACTCCCTTATACTATAGCGGGGGTCTTGATTACAAATTTATTTGGTCGAGAAACCCTCTCGTCACGGTGCATAAACCACGGCATCATCATATCATACTCATGCCCGATGGTGTTGCGCTATCATACTCATGTAACAACAATACTGACTCAGGGCAAGTCCGATAGGGCGGGCTACCCTATGACCCTAGCAAAAGACTCTAGGACTCACAGATAACGACCGTTCTCTTTTAAGACGCATAAAGAAAAGGGATGCTTATTCATAAGTGCAAGTCCTAAGCATGATACTACATGGCATGCTTTTATGCATATGCAACACCTACACACTATATGACACATCAGGCAGGAGGTCCAGGTTGCTAGGTAAATCCCGTAGGATACTTACCTAGAGGAGCGCAGAATCCAAGCAATCAACACTCCTGTCCTCGGCAAGCCTAATCGATCTCCGATGGTGACCGAATTGTTTCCGACGATCCTCGAAGAATCTCCGGCGTATTCTTCCGAGGAATCTGGGTTGGACGGAAAAGTGATAAAGCTTCGCTTTTATGGAGATTTGGAGTCAAGGGAGAAGGAAGGTGATCAGTCTTACCGAGAAAAGGGAGAAATTAGAGAGAGAGGGAGGAGGTCTGGCTGCGTCATATTCGGGCTGCTCCTGGGTAGTTCGATTGTCGGGTAGATGGGGCTCGGGATCTCAGTTACTGTTGTTATTGCTCGTTGAGAAGCAAGGGAGGCGGAGGCTTGGATGCAACAGCTCGGTTCGAAATAATGGAGAGCAAGGCTCTGCTGGGTTTCCGTTGGAACAGGGTGACTTCTGGGTGGCTGGGCGACGAAGAGAGAGAAGCTAGGTGGCGCTCTGTGGTGGCTCGGTGGGTGATTTCAGATTCGAACAGGGCTCCGATGGGAGGGTTTTGCAGGGAGCAAAATGGGAGAGAGGGGAATGGAATTGTGGGTTTCCTGCCGAGGGTTTGTTGGGTTCAATAGGGAAAGGAGATGGTGAGGGGGACCAATTCAGAGAGAGGGTAATGGTGAGTTGTAGAATGCAAGGAAGAGGGTGGGAATGAAGACAACAATTGTGAGTTGTAGGATGCAACGGCAACGAGAGAGAGGGAGAGAGAGAAGAAAAGAAAGAAAAGAAAAGATAAATGGAATTGGTTCCCACAAAATAATTCAAAATAGCGAAAATAGACTCGAAACCCGCTCGTTCGAACAAATCCCGACTAAATCAAATTTAAATCAAATTCTCGAACCGAATGAAATAATAAAATTAAATCATACTTTCAAATTTTAGCACGCGAAAGCGAAAATAAATCCGACTGAAAGTCCATTTAAAAGAAATATATGCCGGAATCTTTTTAAAAGATTTGAATAAAATAATCGCTCGATGACAGATATTTCTAAAAGTTCCGAATCGAATTAAATAAAATTAGTAATAATAATAAAATAATGATTTTAAAATTTCGGTCTTTACATCTACGGAATAAATAATAAAGACATTGAGTTAATCTGAACTCTAACAAGTTAAAAGAGAAGATTGTGTCAAAATTAATAATTTTAATTGCTTTCGCTAATATCTTGTCTATATGAATATGTCAAAATAAGATTGAGCTTTGTATACTACAATATTGTGAAAACTTATATCCTTATATATATATATATAGATAGATAGATAGATAGATAGAGAGAGAGATAGAGAGAGAGAGAGAGAGAGAGAGAGAGAGAGAGAGAGAGAGAGAGAGAGAGAGAGAGAGAGAGAGAGAGAAATGGGTAACTTGTGCACAAGGCTTAGGATGTGCATTGTGCACAAAATATTATTCGGTGAAATGTGAAACATTATTCAGTGAAATTTGAAGCATTATTCGGTGAAATGTGAGTATTGTTTAGGGGAATGTGAAACATTATTTGGTGAAATTTGAGGCATTCCATATAAATTGTAACTATTGTTTAGGGAATTGAGGTTTCTTTTATTTGAAATGGATAAATAAAAAACTAAACATTATTCGGTAGAATGTTATAAATTATTAAATGGAATTGGGACGTTTTCATCTGAACTGAACGGAAAAAAAATATAACAGTGTTCGGTAGAATGTTTCACATTTCACCGAATAATGCTTAAAATTTCACCGAATAATGTTTCACATTTCACCGAATAATATTTGTGCACAATGCACACCCTAAGGGGCGTGCACTCTGGATATATATATATATATATATATATATATATATATATATATATATATATATATATATATATATATAATTAATATACGATCCGGTGAAAACCTTAAATTAGGGTAAAAACCGCGAGGACTGTTTTGATTGGACGATAAATATATACACGCGTGTGCAAAGAAGCGCTCTCCCTAGTCTCTTCCGCCTCCATCTCTCTCGGCCTCAACTAGTCAACTCCTTTCGGCTTCCTCTTCCGCCCTCGTCATCCGACGGTCCGATCCAGTCGTCTCAATCGCCCTCACTCACTCGCTGGCAGCCTCCAGACCTCATCGCCCTCACTCTTTTTCCACTCTAGTCTGATATCTGGTGGATTTCGTCGTTGCTTGTTGTCGCCTGATCGCGTTGTTGCTCACTGCCTCCGGTCCTCTGCCTCCAGTCCTCGTCTCCCTCACTCGCAACCTCTAGTCCTCTGTCAAGGTTGTCTTTGTCAGGGTTGTCTTCAAGTCCGAGTAGGGCACCCACGCTCATCGAAGACGCGGAATATTGGAGGAAATCGTTCGAGCTGCTAAGAAGACATAATCGAAGTTGATCTACAAGGCTAACATAGAGCACTGAATACCGACCAAATTATTACACAAAGGAGGAGAAGTACATATTGGATCGTCGGTGTAGTGACGTTTGGAATGATGCACAAGTGAGCATAGGGAAATACACCTTTAGCACATTGAGAAGGCGACCGGAGTCCAAGAGGAAGAGTTGTCGGAAGAGGATGATGCTCGCTCAAAGGAGGATGATGGAGGAGTGGTCAACTTAGTCGAGAACAGAGATAACGTGAGCTCTACAAAAGAGGAAGAGGGGCAATTTATACAAGTGGTGACCCGAAAGAGGAGTAAGCGGGCTACGAGGATAAATGCGACTGAATCACCACAAGGTTACGTGATGAAAGCTCATGAAGCACGAAAGAAATGGCCATGAGGTAGGTCGAAACATGACAGGAGTATGAGGGATACCAAGGGTACTTAATGACGATCATTTCTTGAAATGTGGGTGGGTTTAACCTATCCTGGAAACAAAAAGGTTTAAGGGAGTTGGTGTGTAAGTACAACACTTCGATTTGTGGGGTTTTGGAGACAAAACTTAATCGTAGTGGTGTTGATGTTAGTGAATCATGGCTAGAAATTTTTGAGGGTTAGGAGTTTGTTTCAAACTTTCACTTTGGTCATCGTGCTCAGATTCTTGTTATGTGGGATCCACATGTAATAGATGTAACCGTGATGAGAATTAAAGTGCAACTCCTAACTTGCCGTATGAGATGCAAAGTTTCGGGTAAAATGTATGGTGTTTGTTATGTGTATGACCTTCATAGTGTTACCCGCCTTCGTGGGATTCGGGGTGACATAGGGGCTGTTTTTTAGAGTTTTCGATTGCCTTGGAGAATGAGGGAGAGTGTTTGATGATCATTAATACTTTCAAGGGACTCTAGAGATGTTCATGGGAGTTAGAGATAATCTACTTACACTCACTTGCGCTATGCCAGTCTTTCGATTCAATCGCCTTTGCCCATACGTTTAGAGAAGGCAACCAAGTAGCGGATCGCATTGCTCATATCTGGTTGGCTTCAAACAACCCAGATTGGGGATCTCCCAAGATCAACGATCTGATTCGAAAAAAAACCCTTGGGTGGTAGTACAACCGAGGTTGACCCAACCAAATTCTCGCCTTGTATAAAAAAAGGGTCATGTGCGGGCAGGGGCGGAGCTAGGAAAAATCCGAGGGGGGGGGGTGTGAGATCACAAGATTGCTTGTAATGTCCTCCTTGAGGGTTTCCATTCATTGATAAACATATATATAGGTTACAAAGGTATTGGGTCTTTTGGGCCTTTGGGCCCACTATACAATATAAGACCTATGTAATCTATCAAACCCTCGCAGTCGAAACTGGAGGAGTTCGTACAGTGAGACTGGACCGAAAATCAATGAACAACTGTCGACATAAACCCTTGGTGAATATATCAGCGTACTGATAGGAGGTCGGGACATGTAGAACTCGGACATGTCCAATGGCAACCTTGTCTCGGACGAAGTGGAGATCGAGCTCAATGTGCTTCGTGCGTTGATGCTGGATTGGGTTGCTAGCCAGATAGACGACAGAGACGTTGTCAGAGTAGACCAGAGTAGCCTTCTGAAGAGGGCAACGGAGCTCAAGAAGAAGATTGCGGAGCCAAGAGCAATCAGAGACAACATTGGCAACACCCCTGTATTCAGCCTCAGCGCTGGAGCGAGACACGACAGACTCGCGCTTGGGTGACCACGACACAATGGTGTTGTTGAGGAAGACACAGTAACCAGACGTGGAGCGACGTGTGTCAGGACAACCACCCCAATCCGCATCAGTGTAAGCAATAAGGTCAAGCTTAGAGGAAGGGTGATCGTGGTGCCGAGCTCGAGGGTGCCGCTGATGTACCGAATGATCCGCTTCAAGGCCTGAAAGTGGGGTTCCTTAGGTGCATGCATGAACAAGCAGATCTGCTGAATTGCGTAATGGTGAAAGTGAGATACTGAAGAGCACCAGCGAGGCTCCTGTACAACATCGGATCATCAACCAAAGAGCCAGAATGAGCACTGAGCTTGTTGGATGTATCGACAAGGGTGGCGACAGGATTACAGTTACCCATCTTGGCACGAGCAACAATCTCAGCAGCATACTTGCTCTGAGAGAGAAACAGGCTAGACGCATGACGCTGAACAGCAACTCCCAAGAAGTAGGACAATTGACCCAGATCAGACATGGCGAACTCAACACTCAACTGCGAAATAATGGATGTCCGAAGAGCATCAGAAGAGGTGGTGAGGATGATGTCGTCGACATATAGTAACAGGAAGGCCAAGTCTGAGCCTCTGCGATAGATAAAGAGAGACGTATCCGAACGACTACCAATGAAACCCAATCGTAGCAGATGATAAGCAAAGCGCTGGAACTAAGCCCGTGGAGCCTGTTTCAGACCATACAGAGAGCGCTTGAGGAGACAGACGTGCTTTGGACGATCAGCATCAGCAAACCCCTGCGCCTGAAACATGTAGACTGTCTCATTCAGATGGCCATGCAGAAAGGCGTTCTTATCATCTAACTGATGGATGGCCCAGTTCCGCGACAAAGCTAGACTCAATACCACTCGGATAGTGGCAGGCTTGACCAAGGGCTGAACGTCTAATCACAATCAATACCTGCCTGCTGAGATCGATCGTTGACCACAAGGCGGGCTTTGTAGCGCTCCAACGTCCCATTAGAGCGGAACTTGTGACGGAAGAGCCACATACAGCGGATGACGTTGGCCTCAGGAGGGCGAGGGACAAGAACCCAAGTGCCATTCTTTGTAAGGGCCCTGTATTCGTCGAGCATAGCCGCCTGCCAATTCGGGCCGAGGAGGGCTGTTTTGTGGGAGATGGGAATGGGGGAAAGGGAGGTCGGGGTGGAGGCATGGGGTGATTGGGAGTCGAGAAGGACGGAGGAAGGGGGGCAGAGGCGGCGGGGAATGATGCGGGCGCAGCAAGCCCGCAACTCGTTGCATGGCCGCGACCGCGGCATGATGCTGCGGCCGCCGCCAGTGGGTTGGGAGAGGGGTGGGGTGTGGCCATTTGATGGGATGCGGCCGCAGCATCTTGTTGCGGCCGCAGCATAACGTCTTGGTGATGGGATAGCGGCGCGGATGTAAGGTTTTGGTTGACGGGGCGATGTGTGGTGGTCATAGAGACGATCTGTCGGGGTCGGAAGACACCGGAGACGATGCGGGTGTGTGGTCTGGTGGTAGGGGTGTTGGTGGTGGTGGTGGAGGGGGAGAGGCAGGAGCACTGGGAGAGCTCTAGGTAAGAAGAAAGTGAGGGAAGGAAGACTCTGACTCTGACTGAGACACAGGAGGTGTGGAAGAGGGGAGAGAAGGAGGAGAAAAAGAAAAGCGAGACTCATCAAACGTGACATGACGTGACACAATAAGCTTATGGGTCTTGACATCGAGGCAAAGGTAACCGCGATGATCAGACAGCTGTTGTAGGAGAAAATCGAGACTTGCAATAAAATATAAATAATGCAAAGCAAACCAGATTCCGTCCCTTGCAAATAATTACAAGACCTCCTCCCTATGCAGTAGTGGGAAGTCATGATCGATCCACGAGGAAGCGTGTCAGCGGATCTCAGGTAGCGGTAAATCTCACAGGCAGAAAATCAAACAGAAAGACAGAAATAACAGATAAAAGCAGAAATAAAAGTAAACACAGAAACTTGTCGATATCGACAAGCAGTAACTTGATATCGACTACAGCAAGTCGACAACAGAAAGCAAACTCATCAACAGAAACTCGATCTCGACAAAATCAACTCGATATCGACAAGGCACTACTCGATATCGACTAACAACTCCCCGAGATCGACAAAGACAGAAACTTTAAAGGTGCAAACTTTCGAACACAGAACTCAGATTTCGATGGAATAAACTCAATAAACTAAAGACTTCCAAAGCCAGGGTATCAACACCACAACGATAACCATGCAAAATAACACAAAAAGGCATAAAAGATCATACTTTCCATCAAATAACTTTCGTTATTAACAAATAGGTATATAGAGGCTATCGCATAAACCCTAATTGTTACTAACCCTTTTCACATAATTAACCCAAGTTGTATTAAGATTACTTTCGCTTCAATAACACAAACAAGGATCACCTTCAACTTTCGCAAAAGAATCATGCTCATAGGGATAGAAGATGAACTGCATAAAAAGATTGTTCCTTCACCGCATCACCTTACATGGCTACCGTCGGGCTCACCCCGACACTAGAAGTGGGTGGACTACTCGCTCTTCATCGCAATAGCAGACATCTTTGATGAAAAAGAACTAACTTGCATTAATAAACTCAAACTTACAACCTCTTCTCCTTCTCTCTCTATGTGTAACTACTTGTCTCTGAAATTGAATTGATAAAATCCAACCCCTAAGGCTTTATTTATAGGCTTCCAACCCTTGCTAATCAAGGTAAGAAAGTCTATCTATATCTATATCTACTTTATCTTATAACATAAAGATAAAACATTATGGAATAAAAGAATTAAATCAACTACGATTATATCTAAAGTGGATAAATCTTCCTTGGACTTGATAGATCTTGATAGATGTGGATAGAATTTATTCTCGAAAATATCTCCATTGGATTCGGGATAGAAACTTAACAAGAAGTCGGTTAAGCTCGGAATCCGCCGCCATGGGTCCAGTCGATATTGACTTGGTTAAGTTGATATTGACATGTGCTTCCTCGGTTTCTCTTCAGCTAGTCGATATTGACTCCAGAGATGAAAATCGAGTTGATTTGTACTCGATATCAAGTTGAGTTACTCGATATTGACTAGCATGTCTGAGCTCCAGCTTTCTTGACTCGATTCCAGGACGTTGACTCGATATGGGGCACTCGATATTGACTTGGTTAAGTCGATATCGACCACTGTTCTTCAGCTTTGTCGATTCTGGCCAACTCTGAGTCAATTTGGAGAATTTCGACCTAAATCTGGTCGATATTGGGTGTGCTTGGTCGATATCGACCAGTCTTCTCAGCATCCTGCTCTGTTCTTGAAACGCACTTTCCTGAGTCCTCGTTCGTCGGATTGACGCATATGACCATGCGTTAGAAAGCTCTTTTTGAGGGCTACAACTCTCATGAAGACATCAAAGCTTGATTCAGAATGATGAATACCGAAAAATGTCCTTTTATCCAGCTGCACCATCCTTAGCTTCTTCATGGGTTTCCTTTAAGCTCCAAAGTGCCTCCGATTTCTGCGAAATATAACAAAAACTTGTGTAGACCTCCATATATTGCAAATAAACATAAACTACACAAATTATGTATTATTCTAACCCAAATGTATGAAATGCATGCAGAAATCGATATAAACAACAACAACAACAACCTAGTATATCCCGCGATAAGGCAGGGTCTGGGGGGTCAGGATGTACGCACTCTTTCCCCGAACTAGTCGAGAGAGTGTTTCCGATAGACCCAAAACAATAGGGTATAAACCAAACATGGAAACATGCCAATAATAAAGAGCGAGGTAAAAGGGAGCAAAGAGCAAGGCAGAAAAGGAGCAAAACAGTAGGACCCAACACCCATCCTCCAACTTCTGAAGCTTCTAAACATCAGCAGCCCGAATGCACCTCCTCCAGCGGTCTCTATCCCCTGTCATATCTTTCGAAAGGTTCAACAAGTGTAGATCATGCCGAATAACCTCCATCCAGCTCTTCTTTGGTCTACCTCTCCCCCTACAAATAGCACCAAGCTCCAAGATCTCACACCTACGAACAGAATCAGATATGGGTCTTCTGCGGACGTGACCAAACCACCGCAATCTAGACTCACGAAGTTTGTCAACAATACTCGTCACTCCAACCCTGCTCCTAATGACTTCATTTCTGATTCTATCCAATCTCGTGTGCCCACTCATCCAACGCAACATTCTCATCTCAGCGACTGTCAACTTCTGTTCTTGAGCTTTAGTAATAGGCCAGCACTCCGAGCCATACAATAAGGTCGGTCTTACAACTACCTTGTAGAATTTCCCCTTCAATTTTGCCGGTACTTTCCCGTCGCAAAGAGCCCCTGACGCTTTTCTCCATCTCAACCAACCCGCATGGATTCGATGCTCGATATCCCTATCAACACCCCCATCGCTCTGAACGTACGAGCCAAGGTACTTAAAGAACTCTTTCCTTGGGACAAGATCTCCTCCCAATAAAACTGAAGCATCTGGATCCCCGGCCTCACCAAAACGAAACTGAACATACTCTGTCTAGCTCCTACTAATCCTGAAACCCTTACACTCCAGCACCTCTCTCCAGATATCAAGCCTGCGAGCCAAACCCGATCTTGAGTTATCCACTAAAACGAGATCGTCAGCAAACAACATGCACCAAGGGACCTCTTCCTGGAGAGGCACAGAAAGTGTGTCCATAACTAGCGTGAATAAAAGCGGACTGAGCGTTGAACCTTAGTGAAGCCCCACATGCACCTCAAAGTACTCTGAATCCCCACATTGCGTTCTGACACTAGTTAGCGAACCCTCATACATATCCCTGATAACTCTGATATACGACCCCGGAACTCCCTTCTCCAACAAGCAATTCCAAAGAAGCTCCCTTGACACACTGTCATAGGCCTTTTCTATATCAATAAAGGCCATATGCAGATTCTTCTTCCTATCTCTGTGCAACTCGATCAGCCGCCTGAGCAAGTGAATAGCTTCCACAGCGGATCTGCCAGGCCTGAAGCCAAACTGGTTCTCCGAAATGTTTACCAATCTCTGAAGTCTCACCCCTATAACTCTTTCCCATAACTTCATCGTGTGAATCAGCAATTTAATTCCTCTGTAGTTACTGCAGCATTGGACATCGCCTTTGTTCTTGTATACCGGGACCAATTTACTGAGTCTCCATTCCGAAGGCATCTTAGCCGTCCCTAGGATAGCATTGAAGAGCGAAGTAAGCCAAACCAAACCTTTGGGCCCCAACCATTTCCAAACATCCCCCGGTATAACATCCGGGCCCGAAGCTCTATTGTTCTTCGTCCTACAGATAGCTTCCTTCACCTCCTCTAAAGAAATACGCCGGTGGAACCCATAATCGATACGAGCCGAAAGACTGAGCCGAAAGACTGGAACTCAAATCCGACGAGAAGACCTCTTCGTTGAGCAATTCAGAGAAATACCTCCGCCATCTCC
Source organism: Persicaria tinctoria (assembly GCA_037127255.1). NCBI lineage: Eukaryota > Viridiplantae > Streptophyta > Magnoliopsida > Caryophyllales > Polygonaceae > Persicaria > Persicaria tinctoria. The sequence continues at coordinate 48,044,224 of JBANSL010000002.1, forward strand.
CCTTGATCTGCTGATCACCCGTCAATACTTGACCGCTCTCATCTTTAACACAGCTGACACTGTCAATGTCCCTGCTCATCCTCTCTCTGTGTCGAGCTAAGCGGTAGAGCACCCTATCTCCTCCCTTTTCGTCAAGGGCTTTGTACAGACTCTCAAAAGATTTGTCTTTAGCCTTGGCAACCGCTCTCTTAACCTCCCCTTTGGCTACATTATACCTAGACCAGAGCTCCAAACCATCTTCTCCAATGCCTCTGTGTAACCATCTCTTGAACGCTAACTGTTTCGCCTTAACCTTAGCCTTCACCTCCTCACCCCACCAAGCTACGCCCCGACTGTGCCCCCGACTCCGTGAAGACACCCCCAGCACCTCTCGACCCACTCTGCGAATACAACCCGCCAAACAGCTCCACATCGCATCCGCATTGCCCAACCTATCTCCAATCCCAACCTGCTCAGCCGCTTGCCAAACTCTAACTTTTAGTAGACGCCCAGTCGATTCATTCAGTCGCCACCACCTGATGTTTGGAGGGAAGTTGTTGTACCTCTTCCGAATGCGACCAAGCAATACAAAGTCCATCACTAGAAGGTGGTGAGGTGTAGAAATACCACCGTAGGGAATCACCTTGCAGTCCTTACAACGTCGCTTGTCTTCTTTTCTGACCAAAAGGTAGTCAATCTGCGAACTTCTAACCGAGCTGGAGAAAGTGATCAAGTGTTCATCTCTTTTACGAAACCAGGAGTTGCAGATGACACTCCCGAATGCAATAGAGAACTCCAACAAAGCAACCCCACTATCATTTCTAACTCCGAATCCAAAACCTCCATGAGCCTCTTAAAACCCTCTATTATCCTTGCCAATGTGAGCATTGAAGTCACCACCAATCACATACTGTTCTGACGCCGGAATAGTCCCAACCAAAGCATCCAAAGCCTCACAGAATAACCTCTTCTCCTCCACACTCCGACCTACTTGAGGGGCGTAGGCACTAATCACATGCAAGAAGGAGTCATGCCACACTAACTTAATAGCCATCAGACGATCATTCACACGCTCCACCCGCACCACCCGATCCTTCCAAAGCTCCCCGACTAAGATTCCAACCCCATTCCTCTTTATGTCGAGACCCGAGTACCACAACTTCCACCCATCAACCAGTCGAGCTTTACTTCCCACCCACTAAGTTTCCTGCAAACAAGCAATGTCTACCTTTCTGCTCTTCATAATCTTGACAAGTTCAATTGACTTCCCCGTAAGCGATCCAATATTCCAAGAACCAAACCGAACGGAAGACTCCCCTTGAGCCGGGCGAGTACTAGAGATTACTGGACGAGACATACGCGGCCAAGAAGTAACCGACAAAACCCAAAACAAAACAACGAGAGCGACACCCCAACAAATAGAATAAAGTATACTAATAGCAAAAGAGATCAGTAAGGAGAAACCACAATCAAAGAACAAGGAACTAACAATTACTCGACTGGGCGTCACCCGCTCGACACCGACAAGCACCGAGACGGTCAATCGCAAAAGCCCGAGCACTTAGCCTCCCAAAGGAGTGAGAATAACCTACCAAAATCCCTCTAAACCGACGTGAGTTGAGGGAGCCCCAAATTCAATTTCAATTTCTTACAAAAGTGGAAAGGAGGCCGGCGGGGGGGGGGGGGGGGGGGAGGCGTTGAAGGCCAGAGAGAACGATGGTGGGGGGAGGGGTGGGTTGGGGGGGCTGGCGCACTGTGGAGAGGCAGGGCGGGGCGGGGCGCCGGACGGTCTGGGCGGAGGAGGGGCCAAAGGGGGAAGGGAAGGGGGGGGGGGGGGGGAGGGGAAGTGGAGGAGCGCCCAGGGGAGGTCGCCGGGGACGGTGCGAGGAGGAGGGACGGGTTCCGACGGACTGTCTCCGGAAATGTAGCGGGAGGGTAGGAGAGGAATCGGGGGAGCCCCAGACGGCTGCGAAGGAGGGGGGCGAAGCGGAGGGGCGGAGGGCAGGGGAAGCGAAGCTGGGCGACGGGGCGTCGGCTATGAGGGATGGAGAAGGGCGGCGGCGACGGGCTATCGCCGGAGGGGAGACTGACGGCGCTCGGGCACAGTCGATTGCAGGCGAACGTTGGGAGAGAGAGCGCGCGCAGAACGAGGAGAGAGGAGAGAGGAGAAATCGATATAAAAGTATATGTAAAACATGGCAGATTCAGCTCACAACAACAGCCTAGGAAGACACATGGAGTGGAGCGTAGGTGAAGCTTGTGTGGGGCGGTGGAGGAATGGTTTGGAAAACACAAGCACCCGAAGGTGCGAAGGTGATCATACCTAGGCATGGCGTAATAAAGTGTCTGAGCTGGCGAAGGGTGGTGTAGGGTTGTGGATGGGAGAATGTTTAGGAGATAACATGTGGTGGATAAGGCGTGAGGCCAATAAAGAAGGGGAATATGCAACTATAGGATCGGTATTTTCGGGATTTATTTAAATCACATTATGCTCATTGTTATATTTATTCAAAATTCAATGTTATCTCTTGCGATGAGCCTGCAGGAAGACTTTTGGCACAAGAAGAGGCTGTTATAAAGGCAGAATCCACTCGAAATCGAGCAGACCAAGTCGACATCGACCAGTCTACTCGACTTTGAGAAAGCTTGCCCGACCTCGACTACTCCAGAAAAGGTAAGTCCTCGAAATTTACTTGACATCGAGCAGTTATCCTCGATATCGACTACCTTTGTCCCTGCAGGAACACCCGAGGTCGAGAAAGCCAACTCGACCACAACAATTTTACTCGACGTCGAGGAATCCTACTCCACATCGACCAAATCTGAAACACAGGTGAATTCTGATTTTTTACTCGATTTCGATTACTCTAACTCGATGTCGAGTAGTGCCTTGCAGTTGTACCGCCATGCGTCCGATTCAACGTTGTCATCGATGTATGCTTGGTCGACGCCAACTCTTGTAGCTGATTTGGATGCTTCTTTCATGAGGATTGAGACGGATTACCTAGGGGAGATCATGAAGACGGAGGAAGTAGAGCCCATTTTGATTCCACAAGGCCCTTCTCCGGTGCTGAAACCCTTACCTGACACCCTTAGGTATGAATTTCTTGTTCCTAACTCTACTTTTCCTGTGAGTATCAGTGCTTCATTAACCACACAAGAAGTAGACAAGCTAGTGGAAGTCCTCCGCACTCACAGGAAAGCCATTGGTTATTCTCTAGAGGACATAAAAGATATTTCACTCATTACTTGTATGCATAGAATTCTTTTAGAAGATGATCACAAGGCAACAATTGAGCATCAAAGGAAGCTTAACCCCAACATGAAGGAGGTGGGTAAGTCCAGTTCATGTTGTCCATAAGAAGGGTAGAATGACCGTTGAGGAGAATGAGAAGGGAAAGCTTGTTCCTAAGAGAATCACTACTAGCTGGCGGATGTGCATAGATTACACAAAGCTCAACACCGCCACCCGGAAGGATCATTTTCCGCTCCCCTTCATTGACCAGGTACTCGAAAAGTTAGCTGAACATGATTACTTTTGTTACCTGGATGGATATTATGGTTGTTGGCAGGTCCCTATTCATCTTGAAGATCAAGAAAAGACCACCTTCACTTGCACCTATGGAACTTTTGCATATAGGAGGATGCCCTTCGGCCTTTGCAATGCCCCTGCCACATTTCAAAGGTGTATGATGGCCATCTTTGTAACGGCCCGGGATTATGATTCCCAGGTTACGTTTCGAGGGATAAAACCCCTCGTAAGGACCTTGCGCCCCGAGTACAGGTTGAAGGTTTCAAACTTACTTTAACGTTTTCAAAGGGGGATTTCATACCCAAAATCGAAGGGATCGTTGGAATCCCCGGGGAAGTCCCCTGTACCTGTCGTAAATCTAAGCGTGGAAATCGGAAATAGTGCAACTAGCGGAAATAAGCGTAATACAAGAGTGTGCCACGGCAGAGCCGGGTCAAAACGGAGTCAAGAGTATAAATCCCAAAATATAATCAGAGTCTAGTGAAGTCTACACTCCAGCGCTCACTCTCCGCCGACAAAATGACCCGCGTAATTAGGCAAACAGCACCGATAGGATGAACATAGATAATACCTAAAAAAATTGATATGGGGCGGGATCAGATCGATGCCCACTTCTCTGCATCCCAACCATAAGCACACATATACGCTATTCCTAATAAAGATGCTTCTAGATGCATGGCGGAATAGTAACACACTAACATGCTCCCAAGATCAAGTGCATAATAATAATAAGGCCTTAGCATAGAATACCAAGTGGTATATCCCTCTCCTACCTCCACCCCTTCCGATAGGTGGAGACTGGCCAGCTCGTGAATGCATTCATTCATAATTGGGCGGCACGCATGCCTAACCCGCTCCACAATAAAGCCCGCAGGCATATAATAAAAGGAAGTGCATGACTCGATTGACTCAGGGTACCCGATGAAGCTGGGCTACCCTATGACCCTAGCAATGACTCTAGTTACTTCACAGATAACGGCCGTTCTGTTTACATACGCATAAAGAAATAGGATGCTCAACGATCAATGCAACCTAGCATGGTACTACATGGCATGCTGATCATGAATGCAACACCTAGTATATCATGCACCTATAGCAGGGAATCACTCTATTCAATCTGAGTAAGCTCCGAAGAGACTTACCTGGTATCGCAGAACAGCGAAGGCAATCAACCAGGCAATATGAATCCAACACGTCACAAATGATCACCTAACAAGTATAAGTACATGTATGAGTCTATCTCTAAGGCACACAAAGCATAGAATTATCACACATATAACTTCACAACTTAACATAACAACCGTCACATCATCATTTCCATAATATCAACTTTATCTCGTAATCTATCATCTCAACATCTCACAAGCATACTCAATATAATTCTCCAATTCACCAACTTAGGATAATCCCCATTTCATACTTAACCAATTTGCATGCCATCATTTCAAAATCTTACTTAGCATATAATTGCACATCTTCATCATAAACATCTAACATTTAACCACAATAATAAATCACCACAATATCACATATTAAATCTCAAACAACATCTTATATTTTAACCCTAATAATATTACATACTACTTCTAACATCTTTTATTTTAACATCTTTATAAAATATTTATAAAATCCCAACAATATTCATTAAATCAAAACATTCATTTTTAATTTACCAAACCAACCTCACTTTATTAAAATTACCAAAAACCACCCACTTATTTTATAAAAGTCCAACCCGGCCCCCTTGTTTTAATTAAACCAAACCGGGCCCTTCAAAAGTTAGTCCCAAAGAAGCTTCCCATTTGTTTCTTTCAATTCAACGAGCTGGAGGTTTAAAAGAGGAAGGGGGGCCCACGCACACAGGGAGGAAGGAAGGAACGAGGAGGAAGGAAGAGAGCTCACCGAGAGGGCTCCGAAGCTTCGTCGGAGTTCGTCGGGATCTCGATGGACTCGCCGGAGTCTCGATCCGCGCTAGCTCGGCCTAGGACGGAAGAACGGGGGTTAAAGGCGGTGCTTTTCACAGCTCGAAGTCGAATGGAAAGGGAAACGAGCCTTACCGGGGTTCTCGGAGAAAACAGGGAGGAAGGAGAAGGGAAGAGGTGCTGCTCGGCGGCGGTGGTGGCTCCGGCTGCTGCTGGTGGCGACGGCGGCGCTCCGGGGAGGAGGTGGTGCGGCAGTGGTGGAGGTGGCGGTGGTGAGGTGTGGCGGTGGTGAGGTGCGGCGGTGGTGGAAATGGCGTGAGGAAGCTCAAGAACCAGTTTTGGCTTGTGAAATGTCGAGAGAGAGAAGAGGAAGAATCAACACAAATCTGATTTTTCCAAAGGTCAAATTGCACATAAAAGGTCCATTTTTTTGTGAAGAGTGAGGTATTGTTTGTTTGCCAAAATAAGGGGGTCAAAGAGTGGGGGAAGGAAAGGAGAGGATAAGATTTTACTATAATTAGGAGGTGATGAGTTGGATTAGGATAAGAGAAAGCAAAAAGAGAGGGAGGGGAGGTGAGGATAAGATTTTACTATAATTAGGAGGTGATGAGTTGGATTAGGATAAGAGAAAGCAAAAAGAGAGGGAGGGGAGGTGAGGATAAGATTTTACTATAATTAGGAGGTGATGAGTTGGATTAGGATAAGGATTCGGAATATGACGGAATTGAGAGCTCGGGTCGGGGATTTAAATTTCCGCTAATTGATCGTTCAAAACCGAAATGAAAGACGGAATTGATTTTTAAATCGGAAAATTTGGGTAGGAATTTATTTTAAATTCATTTTGATTTTCTTTTTCCGAAAATTAATATTTTAAAAATCCGAGCCTTTACATCATCCACCTCTAAAAACAAGTCTCGTCCCCGAGACTAAAATCATTCTAAAGTGGGGATGAAGTTGGAATTGGTGAGTCCAAGGATCACGTCATCGATCCCGTAAGTACCTCATAAGTGCCCCCATGAGATCTCACAGTACCGTCGTCATGATCATAATACTCCCAATCGGTCGTAGTAAGGATGTGGTAGGGGCCCCTACCACACCCCACTCCGACTCCTCAGGCATACCATAACTCAAAACCATCATGACATCTCCGCTAGGTCTTAGCAAGCGATCTACAGGTGCCCCCATACATGCTTGTATCCACTTCGTGGGGTGTCATAATGAAAGCTCGGGTTGGAATAGTTTTCTCAAAATCTATGTCCCTTTTTAAATCACCATTTGATATTCTTTAAATTCGACATTAAACACGGCATTCCCAAACTTCCCAATCATTCTACATCCACCTCTAAAGGCTAATCCCACATTCTCTTCCTAGGTTCCGAGTCAAATCATAATTCCACCATTCAATCTCTAGCATTCCTAATATTTGGTATCATGGGTATAGAAGAATGATCATAATCTCAAGATAAACAGAAGATTATAGCACATCAAAGGCAGTCACATACCATAATATCTAGCACATCATCATATCATCGAGGCTCATCACATCATATCACCAAGGATCTGCACACAACTACCAAGCATAAGCATGCAATCAAAGAGACACCACTAACCAATCCCAACCAACTAACTAGGCATACTCACCGCACTCGAGAGGTCAAGGTAATGTCTACGCTCGGCTCAACATAGGACGCAAGTAGCTCATCTAAGACATCTCCATAGCTAGCCCGAATGCTCTCCTCGGTCTCCCATGTGGTCTCCTCAGGGCTCCTCCTAGACCACTGAACCAGAAGCAAAGGAACCTCCCTGTTCCTAAGCTTCTTGACACGACGATCAAGGACCCTCACCGGACGCTCTACAAAGGTATGGTCAGGCTCAACGTGAAGGTCTGAGTGGTCAAGGACATGACTAGGGTCGGGAATATACTGACGGAGCTGGGAGACATGAAAGACGTCATGGACGCCGGCCAAGGATGGAGGTAAGGCTAAACGGTAGGCTACCACACCGACTCTCTCTAGGATCTCAAATGGGCCAATGAACCTCGGACTCAACTTCCCTTTGATGCCGAACCGTCGAACTCCCCTGGTGGGTGAAACTCGAAGCCATACATGCGAGCCTACCTCGAACTCAAGCTCGGTCCTCCGTCTGTCCGCATACTTCTTCTGTCGATCCTGGGCTACCCTCATATGCTCTCGGATGCGACCAACCTTATCGACTGTCTCTCTGACCATCTCGGGCAATGACAGAACTGTATCTACAGGCTCGTCCCAGCAAACCGGCGACTTGCATCGCCTCCTATACAAAGCCTCATAGGGGGCCATCTCGATCGACGCGTGGTAGCTGTTGTTGTAAGAAAACTCCACTAGCGGTAGATGCTTGACCCAATGGTCACCCCAATCCAAGACGCACGATCGCAACATGTCCTCCAACGTCTGAATCGTCCTCTCGCTCTGGCCATCCGTTTGCGGGTGATAAGCCGTACTGAAATGCAATCTGGAGCCCAAACTCTCCTGAACCTGCTGCCAAAACCTCGAGGTGAAGCGCCCATCTCGATCAGATACGATCCTCTCTGGTACTCCATGAAGCCTCACAATCTGGCGAATGAACTCGTCTGCTAACTTCGAAGCTGGCCATGTCTCCTGAATAGCTATGAAATGGGCCGACTTGGTCAACCTGTCGACCACGACCCAAATAGTGTCAAATCCTCTGACGTCTCGCCTCAGCCCAGTGACGAAATCCATGGAGATATCCGTCCACTTCCACTCTGGAACTGGAAGTGACTGGATGGGTCCTCCCGGCCTCTGGTGATCAATCCGAACCTGCTGGCAAACCTGACATCTGGCCACGAACTCTGTGATGTCTGCTCTCATCCTCTGCCACCAATAACTCCTCCTCAGATCTTGATACATCTTATTCGTCCCTGGATGGACAGAATAAGGGGTGGAGTGAGCCTCCTGCATGATCCTCTGCCTCAAATCTGACGTCGAGGGAACTACAACTCTGCCCTGGAAGGTCAGCATCCCGTCTGCTCTCTCTGCAAGCTCTCTGAATCTGCCCTGAGCCATCCGCTCTCTCAGAACTGCAATCTCTGGACAATCTGCCTGACCCTGCCGAATCTCTGCTGGCAACTCTGCCTGCACCTCTAAGAACGACAACTGCCCGCGGTCTCGCTGAATCCACACCTCAAAGCAGCATCTCATCAGATCTCTCTGCAAATCTCGCTGAGCTGTAAGCCTCTCAACGGTCACCTCATGATGAGTCTTCCTACTCAACGCATCTGCCACTACATTGGCCTTCCCTGGATGGTAGACTATGTCCAAGTCATAGTCCTTCAGAAGCTCCAACCATCGTCTCTGACGCATGTTGAGCTCCTTCTGTGTGAAAATGTACTTCAAGCTCTTGTGATCCGTCATCACCTTGCAAGAAGTACCATACAGATAATGCCTCCAGATCTTCAGAGCGTGAATCACGGCTGCCAACTCCAAATCATGGGTGGGGTAAGACACCTCTGCAGGCTTCAGCTGACGCGAAGCATAAGCGATGACCCGATCTCTCTGATGCAGAACACAACCCAAGCCGGAATGTGAAGCATCTGTGTAGATAACGAAGTCCTCTGTCCCATCTGGCAAAGCTAACACCGGAGCAGTCGTCAACTTCTGCTTCAGAAGCTCAAAGCTGGCCTGACAATCTGAACTCCACTCGAAGGGGACGTCCTTCTTCAGCAGCTGTGTCATCGGTCTAGCAATACTCGAGAAACCCTGGACGAACCTCCTGTAGTAACTAGCCAATCCCAGGAATGAGCGGATATCTCTGACGTTCTTGGGCACCTCCCAAGCAACGATGGCATCAATCTTTGCCGGATCCACGGCAACTCCCTCAGCTGAAATAACGTGGCCTAAGAAAGCCACCTCTGTGAGCCAGAACTCACACTTGCTGTACTTCCCATACAGCTGATGCTTCCTCAGCGTCTCTAGCACAATCCTCAAATGCTCCTCGTGCTCCTCTCTACTCCTCGAGTAGACTAAGATGTCATCGATGAAGACGACGACGAACTTGTCCAAGAAGTCGATGAACACTCGGTTCATGAGCTCCATGAACGCGGCTGGTGCATTGGTCAGCCCAAACGGCATGACCACGAACTCGTAGTGACCATAGCGAGTCCGAAAAGCGGTCTTCGGAACATCCTCTGGCTTCACCCTCAGCTGATGATAACCCGACCTCAAATCAATCTTCGAGAAGACCACGGCGCCCTGCAGTTGATCCATCAGATCATCAATCCGGGGAAGAGGATAACGGTTCTTCACCGTCGCCCGGTTCAGCTCCCGATAGTCGATGCACAGTCTCAACGACCCATCCTTCTTCTTGACGAATAGCACTGGCGCTCCCCAAGGCGATGCACTAGGCCGAATGTAGCCCTTCTCAGCTAGCTCCTCTAGCTGAGCCTTCAGCTCGGCCATCTCCGTCGGTGCCATGCGATAAGGAACTCGCAAGATAGGTCTGGTGCCTGGCTCTAACTCAATCGCGAAGTCGACCTCTCTCGGCGGGGGAAGTCCTGGTAGCTCCTCTGGAAACACATCTGCGAAGTCTCTGACAACGGGAACATCTGATACACTGGGGTGCGTGCGATCCACCTCTAAAGCATAACACCAATACCCGACGCAACCTTGGTCTAAAAGTCTGGCGGCTCTGACTACGCTGATGAGTGATCCATTCCTCTTGGGGTCGCTCCCCCAAACCTGGTGCTCAGTCCCGTCAGATGCCAAAATCGACACTGTCCTCGTTCGCAAGTTGATGATAGCCCCGTAGTGGTCCATGAAGTCCATACCCAAGATGAGATCGTCCATCCTCAATGGCATAACTATAAGGTCGGTAGGCCACTCTCGCTCACCTATCCGAATGGGGCACCCTAAAATCTCACGACTCGTCCTAACCTTGGCCCCATCCGCCAGACCAATAGTAAGGGGTGAACCACTCGTGCAGCTCAGGCTCAGCCTGGCCACGCACGCCTCTGCTATGAAGCAGTGAGTCGCACCAGTGTCAAACAAGATAGATAGGCACTCATCATGGAAGAATATCGTACCTGCGGAAGTCGGGGCTGAGCGGTCATCAGCATGCATCTGAAATACGCGGGGCGGTGGGGGTAATCCTGGTCCTCGACCTCCCGAACTCTGACCACGATCATACCCTGACCCTGACGGTCCTGCAGAAGATGATCCACGACCCTGACCTGACCCAGATGGTCCTCTACCTCCACGTCCAGAACCTCTACCTCCTCTACCTCCGCCTCGGCCTCTGCCGGAAGGGTCACCTCGTCCCTGGCCCTGACCCTGGCCCTGGGGATATGTCAGCAGTGGTGGCTGAGGAGCCGTAGGAAGTCTCGGTGGCTGTGCAGTAGCTGGAGCTCCACGACTCTGAGGGCATGTAGCAGCTCGGTGCCCCATAGTACCACAGGTGTAGCAGACAGTCGAACGGTCCGGGCAAGAAGCAATGAAGTGGCCCCTCCCGAAACACCCATGGCAAGTCCTCACTCTGGCATCTCCTCCATAAGAAGTCTGAACTGGGGGTGCTCTCTGTGCAGCTCCGTAATATCCTCCTCTAAACGCTCCTCTCCTAGATCTGTCATCTCCACGGGTGTCGGCTGGACGCGCCCTCTTCGCATCAGGGCGAACAGTAGAGTAGGAAGTCTCACACAAAATCCTCTGCTGATCGTACATAAGGATGACCTCCAGAAATCGGTCAAAGCTGACAGCTCCCAAGCTGGACGCATGCAGAAGTACAGGGGGCGGCAATCTCATAGACAGCATACGGATCCGACTCTCGTCTGATGGACATAGATGATCACAGTATATCAGCTCGCTCTTGAACTGGCGAACGATAGCAGCTACAGAAGCCGACCGGTCACAGATGCCGCGCATAAAAGATACCTCCCTAGCCAACTGTATCCCTGGTGGACGGTACTCCCTCAGCATCAGGGATCTGAAGTCGTCATAGGTCCACTCGGTCCGCTCCTTCTTGCAGCCAAACCATCTGGCATTCGCGTCCTCCCGCAGAAGTCCAGCAGCAAGTCTCTGTCTCTCAGAGTCAGGTACAGCAACATGGTCAAATAACCCCTCCATATCACGCAGCCATCTCTCAACGTCATCTCCGACGCCTCCCGCGAAGGTCGGCGGGCTACACTGAGCAAACCTCTTGACCCAATCGATGCGCTTCTCAGGGCACGCATCGCCCACAGGCTCGGCTGGCTGCTGAACTGGGACCTCTGGCGTCGGCGCCGTAGATCGAGCCCCTCCACGTAGCTCGCTCAGAATATCATGAAGCGCTGACTCTAGCTGCCCAATCCTAGTCTCTGGGGAAGCTGGCACCCGGTCATCAACTCGCGGTGGCGAAACTCGCCCCTCGGCACCCTCAACGGCAACTCGACGAGGGTGTCCCCTGCCGCGACGCGCCCTACCCCCACGCCCATCTAAGCCACGTCTCGGATCAACCATACTTGCTACATAACAATAATTATATCACTCAGCACAGAAGCACTCAACGATTCAATGGGACCCTCTTCAAGGAGGATCGCCCTCAGGCCCAATTGAATTTAAGACATACAAGCACAGAGACGATCTATGTCGCCCTTCGGGGGACGACTAACCGGAGGGGCAAATACCTCACGGTCTCCTAACCCATTGTACTCCAACCCTCGAGTTCCTTGGAGTCTTCATAACCCATCTGTAAAAGAAAGCTAGTATTTTGCCTACCTTCCCCGAATTCTACATCCATAAGGGATGCCTATCGCATAGTCTCTACCCCACGAGATTGCCATTCATAATTGATTAATTTATAGTTATGTCCAATTAAATTCATTTTGCCCCTTGAAAACAATTTGAAAATCATTTGAAAATAATTTGAAAACCTTGGGCCATTTTCAAAACCACTTCAACCTATCATACTCGGATTGCAAAACCTGGCTCTGATACCACCTTTGTAACGGCCCGGGATTATGATTCCCAGGTTACGTTTCGAGGGATAAAACCCCTCGTAAGGACCTTGCGCCCCGAGTACAGGTTGAAGGTTTCAAACTTACTTTAACGTTTTCAAAGGGGGATTTCATACCCAAAATCGAAGGGATCGTTGGAATCCCCGGGGAAGTCCCCTGTACCTGTCGTAAATCTAAGCGTGGAAATCGGAAATAGTGCAACTAGCGGAAATAAGCGTAATACAAGAGTGTGCCACGGCAGAGCCGGGTCAAAACGGAGTCAAGAGTATAAATCCCAAAATATAATCAGAGTCTAGTGAAGTCTACACTCCAGCGCTCACTCTCCGCCGACAAAATGACCCGCGTAATTAGGCAAACAGCACCGATAGGATGAACATAGATAATACCTAAAAAAATTGATATGGGGCGGGATCAGATCGATGCCCACTTCTCTGCATCCCAACCATAAGCACACATATACGCTATTCCTAATAAAGATGCTTCTAGATGCATGGCGGAATAGTAACACACTAACATGCTCCCAAGATCAAGTGCATAATAATAATAAGGCCTTAGCATAGAATACCAAGTGGTATATCCCTCTCCTACCTCCACCCCTTCCGATAGGTGGAGACTGGCCAGCTCGTGAATGCATTCATTCATAATTGGGCGGCACGCATGCCTAACCCGCTCCACAATAAAGCCCGCAGGCATATAATAAAAGGAAGTGCATGACTCGATTGACTCAGGGTACCCGATGAAGCTGGGCTACCCTATGACCCTAGCAATGACTCTAGTTACTTCACAGATAACGGCCGTTCTGTTTACATACGCATAAAGAAATAGGATGCTCAACGATCAATGCAACCTAGCATGGTACTACATGGCATGCTGATCATGAATGCAACACCTAGTATATCATGCACCTATAGCAGGGAATCACTCTATTCAATCTGAGTAAGCTCCGAAGAGACTTACCTGGTATCGCAGAACAGCGAAGGCAATCAACCAGGCAATATGAATCCAACACGTCACAAATGATCACCTAACAAGTATAAGTACATGTATGAGTCTATCTCTAAGGCACACAAAGCATAGAATTATCACACATATAACTTCACAACTTAACATAACAACCGTCACATCATCATTTCCATAATATCAACTTTATCTCGTAATCTATCATCTCAACATCTCACAAGCATACTCAATATAATTCTCCAATTCACCAACTTAGGATAATCCCCATTTCATACTTAACCAATTTGCATGCCATCATTTCAAAATCTTACTTAGCATATAATTGCACATCTTCATCATAAACATCTAACATTTAACCACAATAATAAATCACCACAATATCACATATTAAATCTCAAACAACATCTTATATTTTAACCCTAATAATATTACATACTACTTCTAACATCTTTTATTTTAACATCTTTATAAAATATTTATAAAATCCCAACAATATTCATTAAATCAAAACATTCATTTTTAATTTACCAAACCAACCTCACTTTATTAAAATTACCAAAAACCACCCACTTATTTTATAAAAGTCCAACCCGGCCCCCTTGTTTTAATTAAACCAAACCGGGCCCTTCAAAAGTTAGTCCCAAAGAAGCTTCCCATTTGTTTCTTTCAATTCAACGAGTTGGAGGTTTAAAAGAGGAAGGGGGGCCCACGCACACAGGGAGGAAGGAAGGAACGAGGAGGAAGGAAGAGAGCTCACCGAGAGGGCTCCGAAGCTTCGTCGGAGTTCGTCGGGATCTCGATGGACTCGCCGGAGTTTCGATCCGCGCTAGCTCGGCCTAGGACGGAAGAACGGGGGTTAAAGGCGGTGCTTTTCACAGCTCGAAGTCGAATGGAAAGGGAAACGAGCCTTACCGGGGTTCTCGGAGAAAACAGGGAGGAAGGAGAAGGGAAGAGGTGCTGCTCGGCGGCGGTGGTGGCTCCGGCTGCTGCTGGTGGCGACGGCGGCGCTCCGGGGAGGAGGTGGTGCGGCAGTGGTGGAGGTGGCGGTGGTGAGGTGTGGCGGTGGTGAGGTGCGGCGGTGGTGGAAATGGCGTGAGGAAGCTCAAGAACCAGTTTTGGCTTGTGAAATGTCGAGAGAGAGAAGAGGAAGAATCAACACAAATCTGATTTTTCCAAAGGTCAAATTGCACATAAAAGGTCCATTTTTTTGTGAAGAGTGAGGTATTGTTTGTTTGCCAAAATAAGGGGGTCAAAGAGTGGGGGAAGGAAAGGAGAGGATAAGATTTTACTATAATTAGGAGGTGATGAGTTGGATTAGGATAAGAGAAAGCAAAAAGAGAGGGAGGGGAGGTGAGGATAAGATTTTACTATAATTAGGAGGTGATGAGTTGGATTAGGATAAGAGAAAGCAAAAAGAGAGGGAGGGGAGGTGAGGATAAGATTTTACTATAATTAGGAGGTGATGAGTTGGATTAGGATAAGGATTCGGAATATGACGGAATTGAGAGCTCGGGTCGGGGATTTAAATTTCCGCTAATTGATCGTTCAAAACCGAAATGAAAGACGGAATTGATTTTTAAATCGGAAAATTTGGGTAGGAATTTATTTTAAATTCATTTTGATTTTCTTTTTCCGAAAATTAATATTTTAAAAATCCGAGCCTTTACATCATCCACCTCTAAAAACAAGTCTCGTCCCCGAGACTAAAATCATTCTAAAGTGGGGATGAAGTTGGAATTGGTGAGTCCAAGGATCACGTCATCGATCCCGTAAGTACCTCATAAGTGCCCCCATGAGATCTCACAGTACCGTCGTCATGATCATAATACTCCCAATCGGTCGTAGTAAGGATGTGGTAGGGGCCCCTACCACACCCCACTCCGACTCCTCAGGCATACCATAACTCAAAACCATCATGACATCTCCGCTAGGTCTTAGCAAGCGATCTACAGGTGCCCCCATACATGCTTGTATCCACTTCGTGGGGTGTCATAATGAAAGCTCGGGTTGGAATAGTTTTCTCAAAATCTATGTCCCTTTTTAAATCACCATTTGATATTCTTTAAATTCGACATTAAACACGGCATTCCCAAACTTCCCAATCATTCTACATCCACCTCTAAAGGCTAATCCCACATTCTCTTCCTAGGTTCCGAGTCAAATCATAATTCCACCATTCAATCTCTAGCATTCCTAATATTTGGTATCATGGGTATAGAAGAATGATCATAATCTCAAGATAAACAGAAGATTATAGCACATCAAAGGCAGTCACATACCATAATATCTAGCACATCATCATATCATCGAGGCTCATCACATCATATCACCAAGGATCTGCACACAACTACCAAGCATAAGCATGCAATCAAAGAGACACCACTAACCAATCCCAACCAACTAACTAGGCATACTCACCGCACTCGAGAGGTCAAGGTAATGTCTACGCTCGGCTCAACATAGGACGCAAGTAGCTCATCTAAGACATCTCCATAGCTAGCCCGAATGCTCTCCTCGGTCTCCCATGTGGTCTCCTCAGGGCTCCTCCTAGACCACTGAACCAGAAGCAAAGGAACCTCCCTGTTCCTAAGCTTCTTGACACGACGATCAAGGACCCTCACCGGACGCTCTACAAAGGTATGGTCAGGCTCAACGTGAAGGTCTGAGTGGTCAAGGACATGACTAGGGTCGGGAATATACTGACGGAGCTGGGAGACATGAAAGACGTCATGGACGCCGGCCAAGGATGGAGGTAAGGCTAAACGGTAGGCTACCACACCGACTCTCTCTAGGATCTCAAATGGGCCAATGAACCTCGGACGTATTAATCTAGTAAGGATATAAATTAAGACAAAAGGGATATTTAACAAATTAAACCTAAAAAAAATAGTTTTCTAGAGAAAATAATACATAAACAAAAAGGAAATTTTGTTAGTGCGCTTGGATTTGGAAGTTAGATGTTCTGCCAAAGGTGCGCCCATTTGTAGGATTATAGAATTGATGTAAAGTCCTCCTTGAGGGTTTTCATTCATTGATAATCATATATATAGGTTACAAAGGTATTGGGCCTTAATGGGATTTGAGCCCACTATACATGAGGAGACCTATGTAATCTATCAAACCCCCGCAGTCGAAACTGGAGGGGGTCGTACAGTGAGACTGGAACGAAAATCAATGAACAACTGTCTTGGTAAACCCTTGGTGAATATATCAGCGTACTCATAAGAGGAGGGGACATGTAGAACGCGGACATGTCCAATAGCAACCTTGTCCCTCACGAAGTGGAGATCAAGCTCAATGTGCTTCGTGCGTTGATGCTGGACCGGGTTGCTAGCTAGATAGATGGTGGAGACGTTGTCAGTGTAGACCAGAGTGGCCTTCATAAGAGGGCAACTGAGCTCAAGCAGGAGATTGCGGAGCCAAGAGCACTCGAAGACAACGTTGGCAACACCTCTGTATTCCGCTTCAGCGCTGGAACGAGACACGACAGACTGGCGCTTAGCTGACCACGACACAAGGGTGTCGTTGAGGAAGACACAGTAACTAGACGTGGAACGACGTGTGTCAGGACAACCACCCCAATCCGCATCAGTGTAAGCAACAAGATCAAGCTTAGCGGAAGGAGTGATCGTGGTGCCGAGCTCGAGGGTGCCGCTGAAGTACCTAATGATCTGCTTCAGGGCCTGAAAGTGTGGTTCCCTGGGGGAATGCATGAACAAGCAGACCTGCTGAACGGCGTAACTGATGTAAGGCCTGGTGAAAGTGAGATACTAAAGAGCACCAGCGAGGCTCCTGGATCATCAACCAAAGGACCAGAATGAGCACTGAGCTTGTTGGATGTATCGACAGGGGTGGCGACTGGATTACAGTTGACCATCTTAGCCCGAGCAACAATCTCAGCAGCATACTTACTTTGTGAGAGAAACAGACCAGAAGCATGACGCTGAACAGCAACGCCCAAGAAGTAGGACAACTCACCCAGATCAGACATGACAAATTCCGCACTCAACTGCGAAATAATGGACGTCCGAAGAGAATCTGAAGAGGCGGTGAGAATGATGTCGTCGACATATAGTAATAGGAAGGCCAAGTCAGAGCCTCTGCGATAGATGAACAGAGACGAATCTGAGCGGCTGCCGATGAAGCCTAAGCGTAGCAGATGTGAAGCAAAGCACTGGAACCAAGCCCGCGGAGCCTGTTTTAGACCATACAGAGAGCGCTTAAGGAGACAGACGTGCTTGGGACGATCAGCATCAGCAAATCCCGGCGGCTGAAACATGTAGACTGTCTCATTTAGATGACCATGAAGAAACGCATTCTTGACATTTAGCTGATGAATGGCCCATTTGCGTGACAGTGCTAAGCTCAGCACCACTTGGATAGTGGCAGGCTTAACGACGGGGCTGAAGGTCTCATCACAGTCAATACCTACCTGCTGAGATCGTCCGTTGACCACAAGACGTGCTTTGTAGCGCTCTAACGTCCCATCAGAGCGGAACTTGTGACGGAAGAGCCACATACAACGAATGACATTCGCCTCAGGAGGGCGAGGGACCAGAACCCAAGTACCATTCTTTGTAAGGGCCCTGTATTCGTCGAGCATAGCCGCCTGCCAATTCGGGTCTTGGAGGGCTGTTTTGTGGGAGGTGGGAATGGGGGAGAGGGGGGTCTGGGTGGAGGCAGAGGGTGATTGGGTGTCGGGACGGATGGGAGCAAGAGGGGCTAAGCATGGGGATGAGGCGGCGGGCGCAGCAGGGCTTCGGGTAAGGGTTGCAGAGGCGGTGTGGGATGCGGCGGGCGCCGCTAGTGGGTGATGCGATGCTGAGGGCATGGGCAATTGATAGGCTGCGGGCGCAGCAGTGTGCGTCGCCTGCGTCATTGGTGTTTGGCGGGGGGATTGCTTTGCTAGGCCATGAGGTTGGATGGTGGGGCGATGGGTGGTAGTCATGGATACGATCTGACGGGGTCGGAAGACACCGGAGACGCTGTGGGTGTGTGGTCTGGTGGTGGGGGGTGGTGGGGGTGGGGGAGGGGGAGACGCAGGAGCACCGGGAGAGCTCTCGGGAAATAGAAAATGAGGGAATGATGAGTCTGAATCTGACGGAGACACAGGGGGTGTGGGAGACGCAAAGGGGAATCGCGTCTCATCAAAGGTGACGTGACAAGAGAGAATGATCTTGTGGGTCTTGACATCGAGGCAGATGAAACCGCGATGATCAGATGGGTAGCCAAGAAAGACACAGGGGGTGGAGCGTGGGTGAAGCTTGTGCGGGGCGATGGATGACTGATTGGGGAAGCACAAGCACCCAATGGTACGAAGGTGATCATACCTGGGCAAAGTACAATATAGTGCCTGAAAAGGGGAGCGATGGTGGAGGGTGGTGGAAGGGAGAATGTTGAGGAGGTAGCATGTGGTGGCTAAGGCGTACGACCAATAAATGGGGGGGACGGATGCGTGGAAGAGGAGAGTGCGCATCATATTGGTAATGGTTCGGATGATTCGTTCGGCCTTGCCATTTTGTTGGGAGGTGTAGAGGCAGGACAAGCGGAAGGAGATCCCATTGGTATTGAAGAAAGTGTGAAAATCTTTTTTGTCAAATTTGCGGCCATTGTCACATTGGAAACACTTGATAGAGGTGTGAAACTGTGTTTTGATGTAAGCGTGGAATTTGGCAAAGATAGGAAACACTTGAGATTTAAAGTGCAAAGGGAAAACCCATAAGAAATGTGTATAATCATCCAGAAACAACAGGTAATACTTATGACCCTCCTTGCTAGGCACATGAGATGTCCAAATATCACTATGAATAATATCAAAAGGTGCAAAAGTAGTGTTTAAAGAACGCTGAAATGGAAGTCTGGCATTCTTGCCTAACTGACAAGAAGAACATAAACTAGAGCGATGCTCTTTATGACATTGGACAAGACTCTTAGAACGAAGTAAATCTAAAACTGCAGGACTGAGATGACCAAGGCGTGCATGCCAAAGGCTGGATGATGATGCTGAGAGGGCGACCGGACACGACTGACTGGACGCGGGAGGTGGTGTGACAGGGTAGAGCTCCCCGGTGCTCTTACATCTCATTCGAGTAACCCCCGTAGTAAGATCGTTCACAGAGAAACCATAGGGATCAAACGTAAGGGAAACGTTGTTGTCAGTAGTGAACCGACGGACAAAGATAAGGTTTTTGACAATCTTTGGGGCAATGAGGACATCGTTAAGGTGTAGTGGGTGGGTTGGGGTTTGTAATATGGCGTGACCAATCCCCGAAGTAGCAAGACGACCACCATTTCCGACGATAATAGAGTGTGCAGGACCCTTAAAAGAAAGAGATGAGAGGTTACCAGAGAAATTCGTCATGTGGGAGGTAGCACCAGTGTCCATGTACCAAGAAAAGTCTGAAGGTGTCGGCTGCATAGAGGAGAAGGCGTGATGCCCATCCGGCGGAACAACGCGATGATCAGACGATGTCAGATAGGCCCGAGGTCGCGGGGCAGGAGAGCCGGAGTGTAGCCAATGAGGGTTGAAGCCAGGCACCGGGGACCATCGAGGGGCGGCGGTCAAAAGAGGAGGCCCGCGAGTGACGCGGTGGCCGCTGCGGATGTGGATGCCGCGGGCGCAGCAGAAAAGGTCGGACATTTTTTTTTTGTTTTACGCGGAAGGAAGCGAGAGCGAGAGGCGGCGAGAGGGAGAGAGTCGGGCTCGAGAGTGAGAGCGAGGGGGGGAGGTAGGACGGCGACGAGGAGGAGCCGTGAGGCGAGGGGAGAGAGAGAGAGGCGGCGAGGAGACGACGTCGGCGACGGTAATAGGAGGGGTGGGGCGGGAGGATCAAACTAGGGTTCCGTGAGGAAGAAAAGGCTGTGATACCACGTAGGATTATAGAATTGATGTAAAGTCCTCCTTGAGGGTTTCCATTCATTGATAATCATATATATAGGTTACAAAGGTATTGAGCCTTAATGGACTTTGAGCCCACTATACATGAGGAGACCTATGTAATCTATCACCATTTCATGTGGAAAATCTAAAACTAAGTTGGGCCACCTAATACGAGGGATATTGGTATTTGCTAGTGGTGTATTTGGTACTTACTTCATAAACCAACTCATTTTTGGCCACGTGCATGCGTTTTCCTTAAAAACATTATGGTCTTTTTTACATCTTTTAACCAGATTTGGACGGTGACCAAGTGCATTGATTTCGAGGATGAATCGAGAAGTTCTATGGTCCCTCACACTGATCATCATAGTTGAGGCACAAACAAAGGTGAGTCTAGGCGTAAACCTAGAATGGTTAAATGGGACAAACCACCGGCTGGATTATGTAAGCTGAACTTTGATGGATTCCACATCCATATTGGTAAGGCAAAGTATGGTTTTGTGATATGTAATTCATGTATAAAGATTATTTTTCAGGGTTGGGAATGTGTAATAATACTTCTACTGTATTTGTAGAAGAAATGAGACTCTGACAGGGGTGCTCACAGTTAATGAGATGGGAATAGATAACCTCCTAATTGAAGGTAACAATCTGGGTATTGTAAAATCTACTATTGGAGACTGGACCTGTTCTTGAAATGTTTGAACTTTTACAATCGGATATGAAATTGACTCTATTTTTTGTTGTTAGGTCTCTAAATCTTTCTCTAATATCTCAGTTCATCATATTTTCAGAGAAGTTAGTACCGTTAATATTCCCGATATTTAGAGAATGACTCAGAAATTCGAGTTCTTGTTCGCAATAACCCTCTCGGTTGAACTTTTGGTGAAAGGCGGTAGCCTTGCTCTAATTTTTTCATAGGTTAAAAGAAAAAAGAAAAAAGAAAAAAAAAGAGAAAAAAGGAAAGGAAAGGCGCTGGAGACACCGCGATATCTATATATCTATATACTCCCTCCGTTCCAAAATACATGGGCTTTTAGTTTTCGACACGCTTTTTAAGGAGCGAAAAACTCTGTAAAATATTATTTTTAGTTAATTTTTTTTTATATAATTTGATACTTATTACTAATAAGTATCAAATTATATAAAAAAATTTAATTAAAAATTTAATATTTTATAGAGTTTTCCGCTCCTTAAAAAACGTGTCAAAAGGCAAAAGCCCATGTATTTTGGAACGGAGGGAGTATTTATTTAATTTTAAAGGTTTATTCGTGGGGGACAAGCCGAGCACAAACGCTCTCCTTCTCCCACCTCTTCCTCCTCACGCTCCCACCCTTTCCGTTCTTCCAAATCCAACTAGGGTTTGTGATTGGGTTTGGATTTTCGCTCCGCTCGACGAGTAGCTGGAGAAGCTGGAGAACAGCCCCTCCATGCCACAAGTATTCAGCTTCGGCTTAGATCAAGCGACGGCTTGATGCTCGCCCTCGTTCTCTCTCTCTTTCTTGTGAGATACACCTTTTCACTGTCTTATTGCTTCTTTCATATGATTGCTGTCGAATCTTTTGCTTCCGCTCGAGTTTTCCTACGGTTTGCTGAGAACTTTTACCGTGCTTGGTTTATTTTATTTTGTGGTTGGCGCGGATTAGGGTTTTTATTTGTTCATCTTATCTGGACTGTTCTTCGTAATAAGGTGTGCTCGTGGATCTTAGGATTTGTTACTGCTTTGTTCGGGGTTCTTACTTCATAGGGTTTCGAAATTGCAATTTGATCGTCTATTTGCGTGGCTTCTGTGGTGCGAATCTAGGTCAGGTGGAAATAGCGTAGGCTGCTCCTTTGCCGGTTTTTTATTTTATTTTATTTTATTTTATTTAGAGTTGTATAGGTACCAGATTTTTTGTGGTTTGCGTTCTCACACAGCTTCTTCATTCCAGTGTATTTGAGTCTATGTTGATGAAATTTCCGTGTCTTCCTGTGCATTACCATTATTTGTACGAATTAGTTGCCAGCTACTGATGCTGGCAGGCAGCATTATAGCCACAAAAGTTTATTCATGTCGAATTAGTATCCTCTCGTGTAATTTATTGAAGAACTGTTAATAGTGAATCAAGGATTACAGACCTTGTGAGTTGGGCCTGTTCTTATGCAGCGTCCCTTTAATTTTACAGGGTGGCAATACAGGAATTAGGATGTGCTGACTTGGCAAGTTGGTAACTGATTGTAATTTTATGGTATTTGAAACATGTTTAATGTGACAGTATAGGAATTATGCAGCATTCCTCTGGTGTGAATTATTGACATTATCTTTTTTCCCTTGTTTTTCTGATGCAAGATACTGACCCCAAGGCACAGATAACCTTTCCAGTCTTTGAGCAAAGTGGAACTATCAACTATGAGTGGTGATGGAGCCCCTGAGTTTGTTGTTGATCCAGCCTTGTATTTTCCTACTGCCAGCAACTATGGCTTTTACTTTACAGGTATGTTAAGAAAGCTTTTTTTTTTTTGGGGTCAAACAGCATGTTAAAAAAGATGTATGATGTGAGAGCCATTCTTTATTCTTGTAATCTTTTTTATTCGCCAGGGCTTGAATCACCGAGTGAGTGGGATGATCACCATAGGATCTTTGGCTTAGATGGTGCAGATGTCCAGTATGTGGTGAGTTGTGTATTATTTTTCTCTTTCTTCCATGTGCCCAGTGATGTTATATTTGACATTTGCCTTGTTTCTTCAGGGTGCTCAAAATGATAGTTTTCCATATGTATATTATACACCTACCTATGGTTATGCCGAGTCTCCATTTAACCCATACAATCCATATATACCTGGAGCTATGATTGGAGTTGATGGCTCCTATGTAGGAACACAATATTATGCTCTTTCACCATATCAGAATCCTGTCTCTTCCAACAGTTATTTTCCTGTTGCCGTTCAAAACAATCCGGATGCTGCTGCAAGTAGTTCAGTGGATCCCTTATTTGATACAGCCTCATCAGTGAGAAACAGAGCTAATTCCTCTGAGACGAAGCATTTGCAATCTTCATCTGTGGCATTTACTAAGAATCTCACGAAGGTTGGTTCTAGTCGCTCCCATTCCTTGGGGAAGACATCAGAGGGCTCAAAAGTAAATTCAGGGACAAGTCATCGTTCTACTGTGTATCGTAGTAGTGGTGTTGGTAACCATGCCCCTTCATCTATGGTACCACAGCCGCAGGTTAGATGCTTCCTTTCTTTTCATGATATTGGTCCATTGGTTTTTCATTTATTCGTTTAGCTATTTATATATATTTTTTTGACAAAAAGGAGAAGTGTAGAAGTTCATAAATTGAAACCCATCATTGTTACACACACACACTAATTTTGTGCAACTTTTTACCTTAAGAGTTAAGATACAAAAATGATACAACAATTGAGACATCTCTTGTTTGATTTTAGTTATCTGCCATTTAACATCCCTCAAAGATAAGTATTAAGTGAAACATTTTATAAAATTCATAGTTATGCCTCCCCCACTACAATAAAATCAAGTTACTAATCTTATCCCTATTTTGTAATTAAAAAAATCAAATTTATACTCTTGAAAAAATAGTAAAAATGATTACTAGACATTGAAAATTTTAAAATGTGCAGAGGATGCTTGGGACTATTTATCAACTTGAACTTTTTATTTTTTTTGGCCCGGGCGGGGGGGGGGGAGGGGGGGGTAGATTAAAAGAATTGAAAAAAAACCATTCAGTTGTAAATTAGAAGATTTGGAGGTGAGTACTATTATGATACTAATTTTAAAAAGATAAAGAATTTGATCTTTTGCTAATTAAAACTTAATAATCCAGAAATGGCTTTCTTCTTTTGATTGATAATTTGACAATGGTTAATAAGTAGGTACAAGCTTAAGTGCATTTAAATGTATTCTATCATGCTATTAATTTAACCTTGTTAAGCCATTATCTTTTGGCTCTATATTCTCATGACCACATCTTTAGTACTATTGTCCACATTTCAGGTGTTCTTTGTTTTAAAGAAATTCTTTAAGTTGTCATTTTAGATATATAAAAAAAACATTGCAAATCTGTTGTATGTTTACTGAATTACCGGTGGTGCTTTGTGTACTCTCTGCCCTGATCTAATTACTTGTGTTGAGTTATTTCAAAGGTTGATGTATTGCAGTTCTCTCAAATTATTTCATTTATCTTTTACGCGCAGAGTGTTAATGATACCACGCATGGGAAAGATTTCTCTCAACAAAACCAAATGAAGATGCCTGTTCTTATTGATACTGCGTTTTCTGGCAGTGGATCAAGTGCTAATGGGCATTCAGTTGCAGATGGTTCCTGGTCAAAGTTCTATCAGCGAAGAGCTGTGGATGATATAGGCAAGGGTCCTGATTCATTGGCTGAACAGAATCGTGGTCCTAGAACAAACAGATCTAAGAATCAGTTTGTTGTAAAGGCCTTCACTAAAAAAGCTGGTGATTGTGATCGACAGGGAAATATTGTAATATCTGCTGACGACTACAACAAAGCTGACTTTTCACTTGATTATGTGCACGCAAAGTTCTTTGTCATAAAATCATATAGTGAAGATGATGTCCACAAGAGTATCAAATATAATGTTTGGTCATCCACACCCAATGGAAATAAGAAGCTGAACAGTGCATATGAAGATGCACAACAAATAGCTGCTGGGAGACCTAGTGGCTGTCCAATCTTCCTGTATTTCTCTGTGAGTACTTCTTAGTACCTCCCCCTCGAATACTATACAATACAACCCAAAAAGAGTGTGGAAATGGAATGGCTATTGTAAGATTGAGAACAACAAGCATTCTACCATTCATTATTCTGCAACTTATTCACTTCTTGAATCTTACAGGTCAATGCAAGTGGACAATTCTGTGGTCTTGCAGAGATGGTTGGTCCAGTTGATTTTCTAAAGGATATGGACTTTTGGCAGCAAGATAAGTGGAGTGGGAGCTTTCCTGTGAAATGGCATATGATTAAGGATGTTCCAAATATGAGTTTTCGTCACATTATACTGGAAAACAATGAGTATAAGCCTGTGACTAATAGCAGAGATACACAAGAGGTAGTGTTCTCAACTTTTTGTTCCTTTTTTTAGTGTTAAGTTGGATGAAATTGACATATAGTGAGACTCCTTGAATTGGAGTACTGCCCTGATTTCTCACTTAAGATGATAAAAAGGAAACCTCAAACCCCTACACTGTGTTTGGCAAATGTAAAATTAATGGAAAAGAAGTGAAGAGAAAATAGAGAGGTGAAGAGAAGAGTAGAGAAATGAAGTATTTTTTAAAATTTGCTATTTGGCTATCTTGGAGAAGGAAAGAAAGGAAAACTCATATCCTGTTTGTTTGGGTGGAGTGGAGGGGATTTTTATTGAATTAGTAGTGTTAATTAATTACAACTTTTTTCCTTTTTCTTTTTTTTTTTAAAAAATAAAAATACCCACTCACACTTTCTCATGGGATTCCACCATTTTGATGGAGTCACAAATCCCTTCAAAATCCACGTTTTTTCCTCATTTTCCAACCAATCTCTTCCCCTCAAAAAAAAAAAAAAAATACCCACTCAAACAACCAATCTATTTTCCCTTCACTTCCCTTCCCTAATAAACCCCCCAAATTCCTTAATCCAAACAGGGTGCTAGGGACAACCCAAACCCCTGGGATGCTCATAGTGATGATATCCAGAAATTAGAAGAAAGCTAAAGTGTCAAAATGTAGGACAATAAAGAGGTTGGATGCTAGTGCCATTTTTCATTATCTGTTCTACTGTGCACATATTTCTCATTAGTACTGTCTCAACTGGAATGGGCTGGGTTTCCTAATACTATCCGAAGAAGGGTTTCTAGCCTAAGTTCTGTTTTGTCCACACTAGCTCATGCCTACGCAGGGCTTGCAATGTTATTGTTGGTAAAATGTCAGATCAAGGTTTGAAGTCATGCCTATCCTTTGCTGGCTAAATACTTTAACTTCTTACTGTGATTTATTTCCCCTTGTTTTTGATACTCGATTGTCAATATGCCAAGCAGAAAATGGCTATCATAACAGTCATGCATTGTGGGGGTTTATCCAAGCCATAACATTATTATTTGGTCATGTGCAGATAATGTATAGACCAGGTATGGAGATGTTGAAAATATTTAAAAACTTCACATCAAGGACTTCTCTACTAGATGATTTCATGTATTATGAGTACCGGCAAAAGATTATGCTAGAAGAGAGAGCACGTCTACTTTCCAAACCGATTGCTTCGGCATTTCATCAGATGTGTGACATTGTTAGTGTGCCTGATCTGAGCATTAAAGAAACTGAACAGCCCTGTGCAGCTGAATTTGTTGGTGCTAGTAACGTTGCAGAATCAACAGGAGAACATACTTCATTGAGCAAAAAGGCTGTTAACTTTGGCACTGATGGTGCCACGGTGAAGAAGCAAACAGAGTTTGAAGTAAAGACTAGTGATATGATTTCCACCTTGAAAATTGGGTCACTTGCCATCAGTCCAAAACCAACTGTTAGCAAATCGTCAGTCGTTGCGGCATCCATTATGTCTGCAGCGACAAAATTGGCTGGTGAAGCAACAGATTTCGTGACGGTTGGTACTATGCCTGTCAAGGTTAACGGACATAATAATAGTAGAACCCTTGGTCTTATTACTGTTGGGACCATCCCTATAGACCCAAAAGCATTACAGATCGAGAGGGCTGATGAGGCTGGGAAAGGTGGAATAGTCTCAACTAGTAAGGCTTGACCCGGTGATGTTTGCTTGGGCGTTGGGTCTGTACAATGTGTTTCCCTATGGTAAGTAGTTTAATTGTTGAAGTCTGCTTTTTGGGCCCTTTTAGTTTCAGTTTTTTGCTGATTAGAGTTGTGGTTATTTGCAATTACATCTCTTGGCCGTTGCAAGTTCCATATGGTGGGAGAGATGTTGGGTTGCAGTGAAGAATGCACTCCTTTTTTGGCTCCTTGTTGGCGGCGAGTTTGGTTTTTATTGAGGAATATCTGTTGGCAAGGTTCTTTTGGTACCCCTATATGCTCTTGATTTTTACAGAGTAAGAAAGGAAAAAAAAAACAAAAATAAAACTACAGAGAATTTGTCTTGCAACGGGGTCTTTCATATTTTGTACAAGAGCAACTCTCTTTCTATTTTCTATTATCCCAATGATGGGAAGGGAGTTTCTTATATGAATACTAACATCCCTGGGGTTTTCCTAATTTAGCATTAACTTGCCTACTATTGCTTATTGAGTGAAATTCTCGTATGGTAATCAGGTGGTTGGTACTTTGTATGCTTGCTTCGCATATATATACATATACATATAATAAAACCTATAAATAGCGTTTTACTTGGCGGGCAAGGGTTCAAGTGAGAACATTTTGTCCTGGGGAACAAAACAAAACATATGATTGGTCCATGTAAAAATAAAATAGTATTGAAATAGTAAAAGCATTGTTGGCCGTGTTTAACTCCCCATACCACATGCTCCTACTTGCACTCCAGATCTCTTCACGCATATACGGTCTACGTGTATGTACCCCACGGCTTCTTCCTCTCTATTATGTCCAACCGTGCCACCGTTATCAAAGCCGACACCTTCTTCACCATCGCCACTGAATATGTGCCTTTGATTTGGTTTCAATCCACGCTAACACTGTGTCTCAGTGTTGGCCAAATCTACTTGAAAGAGTTCGTGTAGGGACGGATCAAGTAAAACAATACAAGATAACCCTAAAACTAAGCATACATGTGATCAGAAAGTAAGAGAGAAGAGAATCCTCCTGTGTGGGAACCGGAGAATCGAAGAAGGCTTCGATCTCCAACCCTAAATCGCTTGGAAGGAGAGCGGCCACCCAAAGCTTGAAGCGCCGGATCTCAAGAACACCTCCAAGGACACCGCCATCCACCAACTTCTCTTCCTCGCTTGGAAATCCACATACAAGGAGATGGAACACCAAACCCTAGAAACCCTAGCAGAGAGCGTTTGGAAGTTTGAAGAGGCAAGAGCGGAACAAGTGAGAGACGGAGTAAGCTTCTCGCTTTCTTTTATAGTCAGGTCAAACCTGAAGACCACCTTTGCCAAGCAAAATGCCGCATCTCACTTAAGTGAGACAAAGGAGGATCCGAGGTCAGCTTTGGGCTACCACCGCCTCTCTCCGACAACCTTTGGGCCTTTCTCTGTATAGGCTAAAGCCCAACCGAGATGATAAAAGCTCCCATCTATACTTAATACATATTATACATATAATAACATATATAGGCTATGTATTATCACTTCATATATGACCTTATAACTTTGTTAGAGGATCAAGCTCACATAGCTCAATACAACTCAGTCAAAACTTAGGTCAATATATGCATCCATACATACTATATACCTATTATATGTTATATGTATGATCATCGTATGCACATACATGTTACAAGCATACACACAATATTACAAGTAACAAACAAGCATAAAAGACACAAGAAAGTATCACATATCCTTACAAATGCTCATGTACTTTTCTAAGTCTTGCACTAGGCAGACTTTAACATTCATAACAAGTGGATTCTTCTGCCAGGTCCGTCCTCAGCTCATGCCCACCATATAGATCAAGTGAGCTCCTCCAAATGGAGGAAATTCATGTACAAAAATTTATCTTGAGGAACAATCTTACTACCAAAATCAGCAGGATTATATCTACCATAAATCTTTTTCACATGAATCACATTATCTTCAACCTTTTCTCTGATAAAATGATATCTCACGTCAATATGCTTAGTTCTTTCATTATACATGGGGTCACGATACAAATAAAGAGCACCCTGAATGTCAATATGCAATATAAAAGTGTTGTGCTTCTTTTCAATCTCTTTAAGAATACCCTGCAGCTAGATAGCTTTCTTACAAGCTTCTGTAGCTGCAATCTATTCAACCTCGGTGGATGATAATGCAACTATAGGATGATGTTGGGACTTCCAGGAAATACAATTACCAACCCATGTATAAACATAGGAAGTGATTGACTTCCTGGTGTCCTTGTTGCTAGCATAGTCAACATCCAGAAAACCATGTAGATCATAAGATGAAGAATATTCAGCATAAATCAGAGACAAATTCACATAAACCAAGCAGATATTTAAGCAGATATTTCATAGACAACCAAAATCAGGTCTTGTACAGATCATGGAGTACATAACAGACCCAACAGCTGCATCATATGAGATAGATTTCATTCTCTTAAACTCAACATAAGACATTTTACCTATAAGCTTAGTCAAGTCAAGGTGGGGACCTAAAGAAATATGATTCACTTTATCACCAGTCACATGAAATCTATCATGCACTTTCTGAACATAATCACATTGATGCAACCAAAGCTTCTTATGCTTTCTATCTCTTAAAATAGACATGCACAAAATTTTCTTAGCAACACCTAAGTCCTTCATGTCAAAATGCTTTTGCAAGTTCTTCTTAATATCATGAATGCAATCAACAGACTTAGAAATAAGCAGGATATCATCAACATATAGAAGAACATATAATACAAGACCAGCATGCTTTAAACCCTTAAAATACAAACATGTATCAAACTTACTTCTCTTAAAACCCAAGCTAAACCTCAAACATCTATCAAACTTGATATTCCACTGTCGTGGGGATTGTTTCACGCCATATATAGATTTATTAAGCAAGCAGGCATAATCAGGATGCACAAAATCAATGAAGCCCTTAAGCTGTTTCATATAGACAGTCTCTGTTGGAGGGTAAAATCTCATGACTTTTTTTTATTCATGATTGCATAAATAATACCGTCACATTTTTGTGATTTGTCATATAAAAAAAATATATGATCATTTTCCATAAATTGAGAACAGTTATGCACATAGCTTAGTGCTCTAAGATGGGGCTTTAAAAAAAAAAGTCCAAGCCAGTACCCAACCAGCCCAATATGACAATATATATGGAAAATGAATGAACTGGTGCATTGGCGGTTACAAGATGTAAGCTTCCATGACAGTTAACAAAAAAGAAAGAAATACAAAAATAAAAAAAAATAAAAAACAAAGGTAGTGCTGCAGTACGTGGAGAGGGAGGTTTATGTAAACAACTTCCATTGTCTCTTCATTTAAAAGGGACTACTGCAACCTGTAGAAAGGGGGTTCCTCCTGGGCCCCGACACTTTCATCTGCAGAACTAAAGAAAGAAAGGAAAAAGAAAAAGAAAAAGAAAGAAGCAAGCAAGACATACAAGTTTCCTTCTTTCTTTCTGGCTCTTCAGCCTCCAAAAAGGGCTGATCCTTTTCTAGAGAAGAAAGCCGAAAAAATACAGAGAGTGAGGAGGGGCTGCCTTCACATCAACAAAGAAGCAAACACGTATTCTTCCTCGGCAGTTCCATCTGCAAAATAGAAGGAAGCAACAAACGCAGCTTTTCTTCGCCTCTTGGGTGTACCTACAACCACACACAAACCAAACAAAAAAAATCAGCAAAGGAGAGGAGGCAGCAACCAACAACAAAAGAGAAGTGATGTCATCGTATTTTGCATTGTTTAGGTAATGTATTTAGAGTAGATTTTGCATCATTTATGATTTATTTTGTGTGTTTTTAGTTGTTTATCGTTTAGTTGTTAGATTAGAGGTCTACTCTCGTTGTGGGTGTATTTTCAGGTGTTTTCGGGAGCTAATTGTTGGTGATTTGTGAAAAGTCATCAATCCATTTGTCTGAAATCATAAATGTTAAGTGTGAGAATTGCTAAGAGCATCACTCGGGCTTAGGGTGTGCGGGAGGCACGGCCCATGTGATCGGCCTAAGCAATTCTAAGATTTTAAGGGGAAAGGAAATCATGAGGAAAGACCCATGCAATGATATCAACATTGAGAAAATCGGTCTTGAGCTTGTTTGGATGTTTTCCATAAAAGTGAGCAATAGGGATATGTTCGGTATTCGATCTAATATGGTTATGATCGAGTTTTGTTCACTTATAGTAAGTTAAATCACCGTCTCATGATTTGTAAAGGAAGATATTAAGCTCTAAAGTCTTGGTGCAAAATTTGAGAGCTAGCCGAGCTTCGGAACTCCAAAAATGACCTAGCTCTATTTTTGAGCTTGATTAGGGTTTTAACTTCATTGAAGCTTTAGCTTAGTCATTTTAGCTGCATGGTAGCTACACCCAGCTTCGTATAAATGTCATGCACATTTTATATTTTATGAGTGACCTAGCTCCACCATGCTAGCTCCGTCATGCTAGCTTGTCCTTAATTGGGCTGGTTCTTATTGGGCCTTTATTGGGCCTTATTGGGCCGGCGGTTGGGGGTAGTTATTGGGGGGTAACCGCCCAACCACCATAACTACCCATAACCACCAATAACTACCAATAACTACCCATAACCACCCAAAAACTTCCACCCCATTTTGCCTATAAAAGGCCTTTGCCATCCACTTGGAAAGGCATGAGTTTTTCCGATATCTCTCTCAATCGGAAGAACAAACACTTAAAACACAAACAAGGTATGTATATATGCAATAATGAAATGGGATGCCACCCTTTTATTGTATAGGAAACGTTTTATCCCACAACATTATTGTAGTGCAACCCTTTGGCATATAGGGGCAATAAACGTTGAAGGAAAACTCGATTTATTTGAGTGACTCGTTTGCCATTATCTAAGCCATTTTATATATCTTTTCTAAAGGGCTTAAACACTTAGTTTTGTCGCCTAAAAGAATTCGGTGGAGATTGCCTTTTTGGCCTACTCCCTCGGGATTACCTTTCGAGGTCTACCCATGAGATTACCCTTTTTGGGTCTACTCAAATTGTCTTGACTATCCGAAAGGATCTACAAGAACCGAATTTACCTTCAACCTATTAAAACAACATTACCTTTAAACCTAACACTAATCGAGCCAACTTGAACCCTCATGGAAAGCATGCCTAGCAAGGATGAAGTGAGTGGAATAAAGCTTCGGACACAAGGTGCACGGACGTGCACGTGGGTCGCGCGAACGTGTGGGTAATATCGACCACCAATTATCTTACCGGGAGATTCCGCGCGGACGTGCAGAGAGGCGCGCGGACGTGCATAGAGGTGCGCGGGCGTGCACGACGGTGCTGAACCCGAATCGAATATGAATTGTTCTATTTTCTCAGGAGTTAATTATTATTATTTTATTATGTTTTTGGGAGACTATTTAAGGATGGAGATGACATCTTTCAACGCTCGCTCCGGTTCCACGTTCAATTTTATGCTTTGAAGAACTTTGTGAGAATCCTAAGCGGAGATTCGATTCGTTTCAATTCAGAATTGGTACTTTCTCTCTTATCTCTTATTTGTCTTTGATTTCTATGCTTAGTCTAATTGAATTGAATATGGAAATCTCCATGCTAGGCTAGTTCTCCTTGTTCTAGGGTTAGGGATAATCCCGACGATGCGGAAATAGACTTGCTCTTTCATATCGCCCGAATGATTTCTCATTTGAATTGTGATTTAATCCTATTGTACTTAATCTAATCGATGTGAATTGGTTAGACCTGATTTAGGGTTTGAGATCGAAAGAAGATAACCCTAAGTTGGAACTTAGATGGTGAATTGAGACCGAAAGGTGATCTGATCCATCGGAACTATAGGATTAAACCTAAAGTTTAATTGTGCGAAAGTGAATTAAGCTTTTTGAGGATTAATAGGTTGTCGTAGAAATCTTAGGTTGTATTGATATTGATTGAGACCGAAAGGAGATATTGATATGATTATCACCTAGACTCTAAGAGCTCAAGGGGTCTGAATTGGTTGCATGAGACCGAAAGGAGATTGTTATCCAATACAGACACATTTGCATTGAGACCGAAAGGAGATTTGCAATTACATTAGATAACCTACCTTCACGTAGAATTGGAAATGATTCGGGTGAGACTACATTTTATTCTATTGAGGATGCATCGTTCGCAGAATCCCTAGCCCTGGAATGTCTCTCACATATATATTTCTCATCATTCTATTGTTATTTGTCACTTTCAATTATAAATTCTCTTAAATTGTTTACTACTTTTGGGCTTGGTCAAACTGGTTTAAAGCTGATAATTGGTATTCCGCCAGTCCTTGTGATACGACACTTGAATACTACAATTGACACCGTATTCTTGCGGGGTTGGTTTTAGCAACATCAAGAAGAAGCAGCAGAACAAAAATAGAATCCTTTTTTTTTCTTTGTTTGCCGGTACAAAAGCAAAAAACTGAAAATGAAATGGATCCTAGCGGCTCGAGAGTTTAGTCTCTCGCCGCGACCTTCGATCCTAGCATTAGCGGCTCGAGAGTTTAATCTCTCGTTTCTACTCCGATCCCAGCGTGGATCTATCCATAGCACCGAAATGCTGCAGAAATTTCACCAGGAGCATTAGCGGCTCGAGAGTTTAGTCTCTCGTCGCTACCCCGATCCCGGCGTGGATCGATTCATAGCGCCGAAAGGTTGCCGGATTTTGCCTAATAATTCACAAGCAAATGAATAGCCGAATTCCATCAGCTATAAGTAAAATGAATATAGCTATAAGTAAAATGAATATAGCGCCGAAAGGTTGCAGGATTTTGATCGGAATTCATAAGCAAGAAAATGCAGAATTCTCTAGACTATCACAAATGAAGGTGAACAAGGGACAAATATCCTGTTGGACAGCAGCAAGACATCAGACACATTGAAGCTTAGCCTCTTCATACAAAAAGGGAGACACTAAGTTTTCAAGGGACCAAAAACAGCCACAAAGGCAAAGAAAACATGAACTAGGGATCTAAAGACTCCGTCGAAAACATTAGGAGGGGAAAAAAAAGCAAACATGAATAGGGTATAAAAAAAAATCAAAATCAAAAGCCACAAATGGCAAACTGATAATTCCAGATTTATTATACCTAAATCAAAATCAGTCGATGTTGCAATTCAGTAGAAACAAAGGAGAGAGGGCAAGTTAGATTGACATGCTCAAGCCGGAAATCCAAAGGGATGATCTTTTCTAACGTTGCCTAGTCACCCCTGAGTTGCCGCACTGTCTTGCTCAAAGTCAGGACTCTGTGAGCCTCTTCTCAGCCCCTGAACACTGAATTGGTCCCTCTTGTGGTTGTCCTAAATCCGAAAGCCTCCAAACAAAAAAAATCCCCAAATCATGAGTGACCAAAATTTAGCCCTAATTTTCCCCAAACCCAAATCATCTAAATTAGACCAAATTAGAGGCTATTGCAGAGAAAAAGAAGAAGAAGAAAACAAACCTGCTTCTTGTTCTCCTTGTCGGAGCTCCCGGCAACTTCGGACCGGCCTTCGGTGTCCTTGAATCCTTGTTCCCTCTTGAGTTCCACCATCTCCGGCCCTTTGATATGGTTTCAATGTCCTTGAACCCTTTGCTATTGTAATTCTAATTCACTCCTTCTTTCTCTTTATTTTGGATTTCTCTTCACTCCTCATTTCTCCTTTTCAAAATCATACCGTAGCCCCTTAGCTCGCGCTCGATTCGGAGGCCGAGGAGTTGCAGCCTGCAGGGAGCACCAACGGCTGGTGTGGAGCTCACGACGACGGTCGGGGAGAGTGGCGAGGGCGGGCGGGTGGTGCTGGAAGTCTGGTCAAGAGTGACTGGTTGAGGGAGGTGGAGACGTCGTGTAACATGGTGAGGTAGGTGTGGAGAATGAGGGAGGGGTCGGTGACGAGCTCAGAGGAGTACCAGTAGGAGTCGGTGGGGCTTCAATGTTCATTATTCCTTGGTACTGCACATGGCAACAAATTCAGGAAACAAAAGAATTTTTTTTATATATAAATGGTTTGTCTCATGTTATACGGGTATCCGACACGAAACCGTTTCGTGTTTTTATGTCGGATACCCGGTACTTACCGTATCGTGTTCGAGTCGACCTTTTGAACATTATCGGTTTCGTGTATCCGACATACCGTGTTGTGTCGGATACCCGATTATGCACAACCCTAACCAAAACCACTCCCAATCACCGCACATACAACCTAGTCCTAAATTCTACGATTCCTTAGACATTCCTCAATCTCTCATCAATAACGCTGCCCACAATCCGCTCCTAGACTACCTAGACAATCTTCCCTGGGCACACCAACCCGTCTAACAACACTCCCCCTCAATAATCCCCCCCAATCCACTCCTAGCTCACTCATCCACCTCTAAAACTACACTACCCGCACACATCATCACCCTACACTACCTCTAACGAAGATGGAGATCCTTCGAAATACCTTGTGGACTCTCCTCCCATGGCGGCAAAGAAAGGAGGTGATAAAAAGAAAGTCAAGAAATCGAAAGCTCCTCCTTCTAATGGTGGTGTTGAAGATCCGAGTGCTACTGGATCTAGGACAACAAGATTGGGTGTGAAGGCTAACCTAGATTCGAAGAAGAAGAGTTCATCATCTTCTTCAACAATCCATGGTAAGAAATCCGACCCCTCTATGCTAAAAACTATCGTCATTGAGGATGAAATCCAGGCTACACATGGAAAATGCGAAAATGGAAAGCTTGATGGCAATTTCTTCCAAGAGTTCTCGAAGATTGCCGACATGGTTACACCACCGCCGCCACCCATGGAACCACCACAGCGCCACCCCTCTCCGGTTTGCCAAGGAGCCGTTGGGAAGTCATTAATGATGGGAGCGGATGCATTTAATGCACGTCTTGGGATGGAACAAGGCTCAACTCCCCTTGAATCTACATTCAAGGAAGATAGTTTGAATTCAAATTCAAACTCCATCCGAATTAATGAAGACTTAATTGATGAGGTTAGTTCCCAAGACATATCTTATTTGAATTCAAATTCTATTATGGTTAACCATGAGATTGGCGCCGGAAAATCTGGGCATGGCGCCAACCCGGATCCTAGTACCGCTAGTACACATGAGGCCCCATTCGCCACCACCAGTGAATTCAGATTCCCCAAGAACCCACCCTTCTCGGATGGCCCCTTGGTCATTGAGTGTGTCCTTGAGAATCCCGGAAATATGGGCACCATGGGTGGTAAGTTACCCGAGCTCACAAGCACTCGGGCACCTATCGCTGGCTCCACGCTCCCTCTATCGCTGGAAGTCTTGGCGCCTATCGCTACCAGCGAGAGCTGCCCCAGGATGCCTACCGCTAACGCGGGAGAGGGTACCGGGGAGCCTCTCGCTGCTGGCGAGACGCCATCCGCTACCGCGAATGCTGGCACCAGCGTGGGAGGTCTATCGCTAGGTGTCCAGGTCCCCTTCACTGCTGGAGTTGGTTTAGGCGCCATCGCTAACGGTCTTAGTACACCCGAGGTGTCCGAGGATGCCCGGGTGTCTAAGCCAAGCGAGCAGGCACCTATCGCTCCCAGCGATGGAGTCTTAGCGAGCGCCAGTGATGCTCGGCTTCCCGCGGATGATCCCCAAGTGCCCGAGCAACAGCGAGAGCCATCCAATGATGCCCGGAAGCTCCCGGACACCCCCCCCCCTTCACCAACGACTAGCGATGTTGATCTCCAAGCGCCTAAGGATCAGATTTTAAGCGATGGTAAGGGTCTTCCTCCGAAGCAAGGTACGTCCTCCCAACCCTCTAATGTTTGGTTTGACAAACCTAAAAAGATCTTTATGAATACAGGAGTCGGAGGTAAGATCGATTTTTTTTTAGGAAAACAAGTCTAAAACTATTGTTGAGATTGACATGTGTGAAGCTATTCCTAGCCATGAGGTGTGGGGATGGACTATCTTGGATCAATATGTAGGCCGCCATCCGGGGAATTTCAAAATCAATGAGATGCGGAGAGGATGGGGAGTGAAGTCTAAGTTCTATGAGGAGAATGGGTGGTTCGTCTTCTCCTTTGATTCGGAGGATGTTGCTAATGATGTGCTCAAGGGTGGCCCTTATTTCATTCATGGCCGCCCCTTCATTCTTAAGCACGTCCCGGAGATGTTCGCTTTCACGAAAAAGGAAGCGTCTACGGTGCCTCTTTGGGTGCGCATGATGGGGGTCCCCGTCAACTTTTGGACACACGGTGTAATAGGTAAGGTTGCTTCAACCCTTGGCAAGCCTCTTTTTGTTTCGTGCCCTTATTGAGATTAACTTTGCCGAGCCAATCAACAAAGAGGTAACCCTTGCATTTAGCAATAATACTAAGCTTAATGTTTCCTTCTTTATTGAGCATGAACCTAAGTATTGTGGTAAGTGCTTTACCTTTGGTCATATGTGAGTGCCCCTTGAGAACCAAAGTTACTAACATCTTGTCTAAGAATGCGCCACCTAAGGTGAATAACCAAGACAAAGGAAATCAAAAGGAACAAGAAAAGGAGCTTTATATCCAACCCAATCTATGTGGCTTATCCGGTTTGACCATGGAAGAGAAGATGATCGAGGCTAATGGAGCTTCATAGCCAACCCAATCTGTGTTGGAAATGCTAGCAAAGACAACACCATGAGCACCAATGATAAAGGAGCGAACACTTCCACTCAAGAAAATGCCAACACCAAGGTAAATACCACTCCTAAGGTCGCTTCTCCTTTGATTGATACTAATGGTGATAATGATGTTGCAAGGACCAAGGAGAGTGATGGAAAACAACCAAATGACGACAAGCCTAGGAGTGGTAGGCGAAGAAGGAGGCCGAAAAACAAGAAACCTAAAGAGCAACCGCTTGTGCATGAGGAAGGAGAGACGGGAACACACTTGGAGACAAAGGTAAGTACCCCTCCCAATAGCTATGCCACGCGATCTAAATCTCTCTCTCCCTTGAATAGGTTGAGAGATGTTGATGCCGTAGAGGTCGTTACTTCGGACTTAGATGTGTCTTCCTCGGATGGGTTGGAAGACCTAAATGATGAAGATGGCATATCCGTCCACACATGGCGTATTGAGAGTGATGTTGAAGTGGAAAAACAGTCGGCCTTCACCAAGGTTGTATCTAAGGGAGAAAAGAGGAGATTGGCGAAAGAGAGAAATGGAGAAATAGTGGTGATTTGTGGGTTGAGGGCCGAGCCTAAATGGCCGCCTAAACATGGATCCAACAACTCTAGCTCGGCTGGCCGTGAGGACAAGGGGACCCGGAAACACAACAACGGGTCTTTATGAAGATCATTGCATGGAACGTGAAGGGGTTGAACCTACCTCTGAAACAAAAAGGTGTAAGAAACTTGGTTCGGAGTCACGATGCTAAGGTATGTGGCTTTCTTGAAACTAAAGCTCATGAAGGTCGTTTTAATATTTCAAAGTTTATGTCTTCCCACTTTCCCCTTTGGGAACATGCCTCTAATTTCCACCTAGACCCTAGAGGAAGGATGCTCCTTGTGTGGGATCCCAACTTTGTCCACTTAAATGTGGTCGAGGTTGGTGTCCAACACGTGGGCTGCATTTTGAAGGATAAGTCTACGGGTGTTGAGATGGGTGTGTGTTTCATATATGGACTCCATTCGGTGGTTCATAGAAGGGGAATATGGGAAGCTTTGGCTAACCTCTTGTGCAGATTTTCGCTCCCTTGGATGGCTTTGGGGGACTTCAACAACGTCATGAGCTTTGAGGAGAGGATAAATGGCGTCCTGGTTACAAACTATGAGTGCAAGGACATGGTCGAAGCTTGCCAAAACCTTGGTTTGATCGACTCTCCCTTCACTAGTGATAGTTTGTTTACTTGGTCGGATGGGAAAATTTCTAGCAAGATTGATAGGGTACTTATTAATGCCGAGTGGGTCAATTTGAACCTCTTTTTCCACACTTATTACCCGGCTTCGTGGGAGCTCTCCGACAACAAGACGGCGGTTGTTTCTTTGTGTAGGGATGAGAGGAAGAAAGGGGAATGTTCAAATTCCTAAACCTTTGGAGCCAAGATAAGAAGTTTCTTGAGATTGTAAAGGCTAATTGGAATGTGCCTAGAGGTGGGTCATTCCAATTTCGCCTTTGCAAACTACTCAAGGGGCTTAAAAGACCCCTTAAGGCGCTGAATTTCAAGGAGTACACCCACATCACCGAGAGAGCCAAGAGAGCCAATGAGGGCTTGACTTCGGAAATGGAAGAAGCGATGGCTAACCCTAGTTGTGACGAAATGAAGGACGCCTTGACAAGTGCAAGGTCCCTAGCTAATCGGCTCAACAAAGCGGAACATGCCTACTTGAGACAACATGCCAAAGCTAAGTATATCCTCCTTCGTGACCAATGCAACAAGTATTTTCACTCTTTAATGAAGTTTAATAGCCATCGGATGCACATTGTCTCTATGACTAAGTGTGATGGTTCTATTACTACTTCAAGCCTAGATGTTGCAAATGAGTTTGTCAAATACTACAAAAATCTTCTTGGTTGTGCAGGACCGGATGTGGAGATTGACAACTTTTGGTTTGCTAGAGGAGCCTCTATTTGTAAGGAGGACAAGAGCATGCTCATGGCGCCGGTCTCAAATGAGGAGATCAAGGCGGCTTTGTGGAGCATTGGAGAGGACAAGGCCCCGGGGCCGGATGGCTACTCTTCTTGCTTCTTCAAAGCCTCATGGAATGTCACGGGACCGGAGCTTTGCGCGGCGGTCAAGGAGTTCTTCCGGAATGGGAAACTTTTGAGACAAATGAACCACACAGTCATTAGCTTGATTCCCAAGAAGGACGAGTCGACTAGGGTTGAACATTTTAGGCCGATCTCTTGTTGAAATGTAGCTTACAAGGTCATTTCCAAGATCCTCACTTTGAGGCTTGGGAAATGCCTTGGCTACATTGTTGATCCGGCCCAAAATGCTTTCATCCCTAATCGACTCATGTCCGACAATATTTGTTTAGTGCAAGAGCTTCTTCGCAAGTATAATGTTAAGCGTGACACTAGGATATGTTTTCTTAACGTCGACCTAGCTAAGGCTTATGATTCTTTATCGTGGAAGTTCTTACGCTTTGTGTTGTGTGAATTAGGTTTCCCTCCGGAGTTCATTGCGTGGGTGATGGAATGCGTTGAGACGACCTCCTTCTCCATCAAAGTGAACAATGGCATACATGACATGTTTGAAGGTAAAAGGGGACTTAGGCAAGGTGATCCACTCTCTCCCTTACTCTTTGTCTTAGCTATGGAATTCTTTTCTAGGATTGTCAAAGTTGAGACTAGTAAGGTTGGTTTCCATTTTCACCAACATTGTGAGAGTGTTAGAATTGCCCACCTAATGTTTGCGGATGATATAGTGCTCTTTAGCCGTGGTGACTTGAGTTCAGTTAGGCGTTTGATGACTTTTCTCCACCACTTTGAGAAGGCTTCGGGACTCTCGGTCAACAAGGAGAAATCCTCGGCTTTCTTGGCCTCGGTGCCTTCCAATGAAGCGCAAGCCATTTTGGAGGCGACGGGGTTCAAGAAAGGGGATTTCCCTTTCCGCTACCTTGGGATTCCCATCAGCCCCCACGGCCTCCGGGTGACGCACTACAGACCTCTCTTGGACAAGATCGGTAAGAAGCTTTCTACTTGGGCTGGTAAGCACCTGTCTTATGCAGGTCTTAGGGAGCTCATTGCTTCGGTGATCCAAGGGACGGAAGGGTTCTGGCTCTCGGTCCTTCCCGTTCCGGAAAGCATCATGCAAGCTCTCATAAGCTTGTGCCGTTCATTCCTTTGGAAAACACCTAGAGTGAGATGGAGCAAGGTGTGCAAGCCTAAGCATGAAGGGGGACTAGGGCTAATCGACATTCGTCCTTGGAATGATGCCTTCATGTGCAAGCACTTGTGGAGGATAAAAGAGAAGAAGGAGAGCCTCTGGGTGAGGTGGGTGCATCACCGTTACCTTGCGGTGGTGGATGTGGAGACTTGGGAAGCTCAACGAAGGGATTCACCGCTCATCAAAGCTATTGTTGAGGTAAAGGACAAAATGCTGATTTTGAACTCTAACCTTAACAATTTGCTTGTTGATTGGTGTGACGGAGAGAGATTCAAGGTCAAGAGAGCTTATGAGGAATTTTGGGACAAGGAAGCCAAAGTCCATTGGTATAAGGAAGTTCGGACTAAAGGAAACACCCCGAAGCATATCTTCATCCTTTGGCTCACTACCTTGGGTAAGCTCCCTACCTTTGATAGGCTTTTCTTTCTTGATATTGACCATGGCTGTAGGTTCTGTGGAGAAGACACGTTGGAGACCCACGACCATCTCTTCTTTGAATGTCCTTACTCTAAGGACATTTGGAGGAAAATGAGAGAGCGGTTCTTGATTCCGGAAGGAGTTGATAGCTTGGCGCGTGGTCTTAGGTGGCTCCGGAGATACAAAAGGAAGAAAGGATGTGATGGCAAGGCAAAAACCTTTGCTTTTTTCCGCTGCCATCTATTTCATTTGGCACGCGCGGAATGCAAAGGTTTATGATGACAATCATATCCCCGAGGATGTGGTGGCTAGACTCATAGCAACCAATGTCTTCTGACTCCTTCATGACACCTTCTCCCTTGATGATGTTGAAAAAATCTAAGCTAGAGCTCTCTTGGAATCTCTCTTGGTTGCCGTTTGGTTGTATTGATGTGGTATTTGGATGGTGTCCTTGGGCCTGCGTGCCTCTAGTGCCTTCGTGCACTCGGGAACCATCTCCTTTTGGTTGGGTTTTGACTTGTGTCCCTTTGGGCACCTACGTGGCCCGGGAACAAGGTCTTTTTGATGTTTTTTGGAGGTGTGTTGGGTTTGCATACCCTAACCGCTCCCATTTCTTGTTTTTTTGGCATTTTGTGTGTGCTTACTCAAGCTGCGTCTTCATTGGGACATACTCTCGGTATTTTGTTTTAGCTTTGAACCCTTGATGAGATAGGTTGCGTCCTAGCTCAAAAAGTGGCTCAAGCTCTTGATGTATGATCCTTTGGATCCCCCCATTCTTTCATTAATATTTACATAAACCTCCCCTCACCCGGACTTAGTGCCGGGGGGGGGGGGGGGTTGGCTTAAAAAAAAAGACATCTCCCTCGGAATCTCACCATACTAACTCCACTCCTCACCTAAGACCTACCTGGAAGCTCAACTATACTTACTGGCTACTATCTCCGACAAGTCCCAACTCCCTATGCTTTACCCTTGCTGACGCATCTTTCCTGCACCCCATCTCACACAACCACTGACCCAATCCGAAGACCTCAATGTACCTGACACTTTCCAACCCATCTCATCGAGGAATCACTCGACTCATGCCTAAGAACAAAACACCACCACCTATATAACCCATAACCTATTTACTAGTAAGTCAGTATACCAAAACATCGAGGCACATCACAAGTTAGCCAGACAATCATTCACTACTAATTTAGCATATCAGTTATCGCATGTCCAATTATGTCTTCTCTAGGCCTATTGCACTATGCCAATTCCAATTGATGTAGAAAAATCCACGATTTGAATAAAGAACGCCATCTTTTGAGTCATATAAGAGAATTACGTCCGTAATTACCATCTTTGAAATGTGTCCGTCCTTTGTATACCTTTGGCGACGCCTGCCCCGTGGTCTATGGGTCATGGACTCATTACACTTCCGCTGCACCACTCCGGTGCCACTTAGTTGTTGGTTCTTTCTTTCATGTCGGCGTTCATCGAAGGATCGCAAGGGTTAGAAGTTACGGTGATAGAGGAGAGACAAGGGCAAACAACACAACTTCCTTAAGGATTCAGACACGAACCGGGACTAGGGTCGACGAGATCAAAGATAGAATCCCAACCCGAGGATTACAACGA
Organism: Persicaria tinctoria; assembly: GCA_037127255.1. Lineage (NCBI taxonomy): Eukaryota > Viridiplantae > Streptophyta > Magnoliopsida > Caryophyllales > Polygonaceae > Persicaria > Persicaria tinctoria. The sequence continues at coordinate 48,087,118 of JBANSL010000002.1, forward strand.
TGCCCTTAGGGTATTCCATGAGATTATAATTGCGGCACACAAACACATAATAATCACGAATATAATCACATCATTCCACACTAACATGCATCTATCTCGAAGAGTAGCGATCTATGCATTCATAACATGTTCATATAATCAACTTTACATGTGCGCAGAACAAGCTAGCAATCTATCATTCCATTCACCAATCATGCTTGACAGACTAAGAACATGTATGCACAAACCGACATGGGGCACATATATGGCATAAGTAATTATGCAAGACCTACCAAACATCACAGGATATCATAGGTACGACTTATCACTCATTCAGCTACACACATGAGCAGGTTATAATATTGCGGGGTTGAGGCAAGCATGCAAAAATGTACTCTAATGATCATGCTATAGGATAGGGTGAGGTCATGTAGGGGCGGTGTAGCAACTATCGCATCGTATACATCCATATTCACATAGTAAGATAAGGACAACACATAATCATATGAGGGCCTATAATTGGGAGGTATATGTCCTACGTGATACTAGCTAGCAATACTCATTAAACATGTACACAATCAACGAGGTCCAATTAAGTTGATTTAGCATAGTAAGACATCCATCTTACATATCAATCATGCGACGAGAGTTAACCACACTATCATGGACCTAGTTCACGGGGAGACAATAATCATGGGAATTCCATACATATGGCACATTCATCCACTCATAAGTGCAACCATGCAAGATATCAGGCGATTCATGCTGAAATATACCAACATATCATGTCGGAATTCTCTAAAGGCATTCACCGACTCATCACCCCGTTTCCCTATGGAACGCTAGCATGACTCTCTTGGTAGGAGACAAGGATATTCACACTTTTTCAAGAGGAGAGGGTAGAATTCATGTTTAGACTCTTGTGGCAAGAAGACATGGTTGACCATTACGAGGATCGAAAGGGATGACTCCATGAGACAACCCACTTCTAAATTGAAACTATTTCAATCATCCCCCCACTAACATACTGAGGTAACCCTCACATCCGACATGATTTCCGAAGGCAATTAGTTGGCTGGCCCAAATTTCCCGTGGAAGGCACCAACCTTAGGTACGAGACTCGATACAAGCATCGATGGTAAGATACAAAACATGACTCGAAACGGGGAGAGCGGACGCTTCTCGACCGTTGCTAACATGCTTAGATGTCTTGGGGGGGGGGGGGGGTGACGGAATCAGAATCACCAAGGGCTTGAATTATGGAAGGGCTATTCTGACAGGACGAGAATTTCGATTACATAAGAACAACGTTTCCTCCCGCTATCCCAACGTTTCCTCCCGCTATCCCGTTTACACATTTAGTCATTTACATGTTCAAGTCAAGACATACTGATTAGTTCTCTATCCTATGTACAATAGCACTCAGCACAGAAGCAATCAAAGGAATTAATATGATCCTCTTTAGGGAGGATCGCCCTCGGGCCCAATTGAACATATATGACTACAATCATAAAGACGATCTATGCCGTCCTTCGAGAGACGACCGACCGGAGGGGGCAATTACAGCACGACCTCCTAACCCATGCTACTCCTACCCTTGGGTTACTTTGAGTCTTCTGGACCTATCTGTAAATAAAAGCTAGTATTTTGCCTACCATTTCCCGAATTCTACACTCATAAGGGATGTCTACCACTTGGGTCTCTACCCACGAGTTTGATCCTAAAGGTCGGTTAGTCTAGGGTTAGGTCCAATTAAATTCATTTTGCCCTTTTTAAAATACTTCAAAACCATTTGAAACCATTTGGACACTTTTCAAAACCAATTCAACCTATCATACCCCGATTGCAAAACCTCGCTCTGATACCACCTCTGTAACGACACGGGATTACGATTCTCGGGTTACATTTCGAGGGATGAAACCCCTTGTTGAGATCTTGCACGCCGAGTACAGGTTGAAGATTTGAAATCAACAATGCGCTTTGAAGGTGGGATTTTGCACCTAAAACCGAGTGGGATCGTTGGAATCCCCGAGGTAAGTCCCTTGTACCTGCCTTATAACCTAATTCGTAAAATCCTTTTATCATACAACCCAGTAAAGTTTCCAAAATCATACATAAGGTTGCCATGGCAGAGCCAGATCAAAACATAATCCAAATACTTAAGTCCCAACCGTTATAAATTTTGTGTAGTTAGAGTCTCAACCCTTTCTTTCTGCCATGTTAGTCTCCGCGATCATAGAGCCAAATCAGCATCAATAGTAGTAAGCATAATTGATACCTAAAAACATTGATAGTGGGCGGGATCAGATGATGCCCACTTGACTCTTTCCCCACCCTAAGTACACACATACGTTATACCTAATAATCATGCTTCTAGATGCAAGGCAGAATATTAACACACTAGCATGTCCCTAATTTTCAAGTGCATAGTAATAGTTAAGGCCTTAGCATAGAATACCAAATGGTATATCCCACTTCCTAACCACCGCCCCCTTCACGTTACGACGGAGACTAGCCAGCTCGCGAATGCATTCCATTCTATTTATAGGGTCAGGATCATTGTGGTGCCCAACCCCATCTTTCATGCATATTAATAATCATATATGAATGTGGTCTTAAAAGAGAAAATAAGAGTAATGCAAATAATAAATAAAGTGTGGTAATAAAGTTGTTGCCATGACTCAAACGACTCAAGGCAAGTCCCGAAGGGACTGAGCCGTCCTATGATCCTAGAAAAGACTCTAGATACTTCACAGATAACGACCGTTCTGTTTTCACACATAATAGAATGCTCAATGGTCAATGCAACCTAGCATGATACTACATGACATGCTGATCATGAATAAGCACCTAGTATATCATGCACATAAAGCAAGGAGTTCTCTCTTTCAATTTGAGTAAGCTCTGAAGAGACTTACCTGGCTATATATGCAGAACAACATAATAGAATATCTGGCACACATCAATCATAATCAAAAAGTATCACCTATATACATATTAATTAGAACAAATATATAAGTCCACGCCTAATCATTCAAGCACTCAAAGCTTACATCATTCAACGAGAATAACAACCACATTGCAATCTTCATTCCATCAAGTTCAACCATTCATCACATTGCCACATTTTGCAAGACCACATCATTCTCATCATTTCACTCAGCCACATTCATATGTTCATAATAATCATATATTTGCATAATCATAGATCTCAAAAGTTCATCATATTCATCAAAGTTCATAAGGCATAAATCAAGCGATACATAACACTTACATCTCATCATTTCGTTAGTCATTCATACATGTCATTAGTCCACACAAGTCATGATATTAGTCAATCAATCGGGTGATGATATCTTTACCGCTAATTTTTACTATTTCCACCGCTAATCACCGTAGATGTTGGTGGTGGGTTTAATGATGGTCAACGAGACCATTATAGTAGGCAACGGTGGGTCTTGGTGTGTACAGAAACCCACCATTGTATGCAGCGGTGGGGGCATGGGTTTACATAACCCACCGCTGTACTATACAGTGGGCGCCTCCATTCCATTTCAACCCCACCGTATTTGGTGACAGTGACCATTGGGGTAATGAATTAGACGTGTGTGAATGGGGACCGGAATGGACTGGTTGTATCACTCACCACCAACATATGCGGTGAGTCGCCCACTGTGAAATGACTAACTACACTAATACTGGAAAACGACAAAATTATCCGAGAATTAAAATTGGGAGAAAATAAAAAGCGAATGAACACAAACATTCATTGAAAGTGTTCTCCGACGTCAACAGTGGAAGAGAAAAGCATATACAATACACCAAGAAACCGGAGTTTGGAAAATGTCAAGCATAAAAAAAACGTAGTTCAGAAAATGTCATACATCATACAACGCAGTTTAGAAAATGACACAAATAACATATCTAGTAACAAAAGAAGTCAACGCTGCAAATACAGGAAAATGAAAACTGCTAATAGCGCAGCTGACGACCACCATCTCACCGGAAGTAGGCTCTGTATCGTGCAATCCTCGCCGCAAATTGGTCGTCCCACCCGTTGGATGTGGGATGGTGATGTTGCGTCCAGGTAGTGTATACCGGTGGCACAGGTAATCCAGGCAATAACCAAATCTGTGGATAACATGTGAGTATTGACATTAGAAGTGAATAATGAAACTTTAAGAAATGAATGAATATGAATACGAAACGTACTGGTACGAAGTGGTTGTTGTTGTCGTCTAAAGTTATCCCATCTAACTCTTCGAAGGACGGTACTGACGAGCCCCCGGTGGCATACAGAGGCAGGCACAACATAGGCATCATCTGCAACAATATCACCAAAGGATGTTGGTGCAGCGTGGCAATAACCTCTCCCATGATCGGAATCTCCATCTAGTAAGTAGCATCATGACACGTGTCGAAGTAATTGACACTCATGATGAACTCATCTAAGGCGGGATAATAATGGTAGCGATCTGCATGCAACTACAACTCAACCGCCAACTCCCGTCGAACTCGTGGCCATGCGTCTTGCCCCAAGTTCAGAAGACAAGCAAAAGATCTATATCCACAATGACCATCACCTTCAACATTCCTGACGACTCGTATGAAAATAATCATGAACTCATCGATGTTGCCGGTTTCCTAATTGAAACCTAGGTGAGGGAGATTCTCAGGCGGAAGCGCCGTAGGTGCTGCAGGTGGAATGTCACCTATAGGCTCCGAAACTGATCGGCCTCGGCCACGTCCCCTCCCACGACCCCGCCCCCAGCCTCTTTGATGTGTGCTCAATTCGCCATGTTTTTCGCTTACATCTATTTCGGTTTCTGTCAATATTTTATATTTCTGGGCTAGAATAGTACTCCCTCCGATCCAAAATATAAGTCGTTTGACTTTTCAACACGTATTTCAAGAAGCCCATAACTATATAAAATATCAACTTTTTTAAAATTATTTTTTTACAACTTAATATTTATTGGTAATAAGTATTGAATTGTAAAAAAATAATAATAAAAAAGTTAATATATTATATAGTTTTTAGCTCCTTAAAATACGTGTTAAAAAGTCAAACGACTTACATTTTGGATCGGAGGTAGTATATAATTTGTGTAGTTTATGTTTATTTGGCAAATTATAGAGGTCTACACAAGTTCTTGTTTAATATTGCAGAAATCGGAGCATTTTTGGAGCAATTCGGAGAAGAGGAAATCAAGATGGAAATCATTCGACCGTTATGTTTTCACACATAATAGAATGCTCAATGGTCAATGCAACCTAGCATGATACTACATGACATGCTGATCATGAATAAGCACCTAGTATATCATGCACATAAAGCAAGGAGTTCTCTCTTTCAATTTGAGTAAGCTCTGAAGAGACTTACCTGGCTATATATGCAGAACAACATAATAGAATATCTGGCACACATCAATCATAATCAAAAAGTATCACCTATATACATATTAATTAGAACAAATATATAAGTCCACGCCTAATCATTCAAGCACTCAAAGCTTACATCATTCAACGAGAATAACAACCACATTGCAATCTTCATTCCATCAAGTTCAACCATTCATCACATTGCCACATTTTGCAAGACCACATCATTCTCATCATTTCACTCAGCCACATTCATATGTTCATAATAATCATATATTTGCATAATCATAGATCTCAAAAGTTCATCATATTCATCAAAGTTCATAAGGCATAAATCAAGCGATACATAACACTTACATCTCATCATTTCGTTAGTCATTCATACATGTCATTAGTCCACACAAGTCATGATATTAGTCAATCAATCGGGTGATGATATCTTTACCGCTAATTTTTACTATTTCCACCGCTAATCACCGTAGATGTTGGTGGTGGGTTTAATGATGGTCAACGAGACCATTATAGTAGACAGCGGTGGGTCTTGGTGTGTACAGAAACCCACCGTTGTATGCAGCGGTGGGGGCATGGGTTTACAGAACCCACCGCTGTACTATACAGTGGGCGCCTCCGTTCCATTTCAACCCCACCGTATTTGGTGAAAGTGACCATTGGGGTAATGAATTAGACGTGTGTGAATGGGGGCCGGAATGGACCGGTTGTATCACTCACCACCAACATATGCGGTGAGTCGCCCACCGTGAAATGACTAACTACATTAATACTGGAAAACGACAAAATTATCCGAGAATTAAAATTGGGAGAAAATAAAAAGCGAATGAACACAAACATTCATTGAAAGTTTCTCCGACGTCAAAAGTGGAAGAGAAAACCATATACAATACACCAAGAAACCAGAGTTTGGAAAATGTCAAGCATAAAAAAAACGTATTTCAGAAAATGTCATACATCATACAACGTAGTTTAGAAAATGACACAAATAACATATCTAGTAACAAAAGAAGTCAACGCTGCAAATACAGGAAAATGAAAACTGCTAATAGCGCAGCTGACGACCACCATCTCACCGGCAGTAGGCTCTGTATCGTGCAATCCTCCCCGCAAACTGGTCGTCTCACCCGTTGGATGTGGGATGGTGATGTTGCGTCCAGGTAGTGTATACCGGTGGCACAGGCAATCCAGGCAATAACCAAATCTGTGGATAACATGTGAATATTGACATTAGAAGTGAATAATGAAACTTTAAGAAATTAATGAATATGAATACGAAACGTACTGGTACAAAGTGGTTGTTGTTGTCGTCTAAAGTTATCCCATCTAACTCTTCGAAGGACGGTACTGACGAGCCCCCAGTGGCATACAGAGGCAGGCACAACATAGGCATCATCTGCGACAATATCACCAAAGGACGTTGCTGCAGCGTGGCAATAACCTCTCCCATGATCGGAATCTCCATCTAGTAAGTAGCATCATGACACGTGTCGAAGTAATTGACACTCATGATGAACTCATCTAAGGCGGGATAATAATGGTAGCGATCTGCATGCAACTACAACTCAACGGCCAACTCCCGTCGAACTCGTGGCCATGCGTCTTGCCCCAAGTTCAGAAGACAAGCAAAAGATCTATATCCACAATGACCATCACCTTCAACATTCCTGACGACTCGTATGGAAATAATCATGAACTCATCGATGTTGCAGGTTTCCTAATTGAAACCTAGGTGAGGGAGATTCTCAGGCGGAAGCGCCGTAGGTGCTGCAGGTGGAATGTCACCTATAGGCTCCGAAACTGATCGGCCTCGGCCACGTCCCCTCCCACGACCCCGCCCCCAGCCTCTTTGATGTGCGCTCAATTCGCCATGTTTTTCGCTTACATCTATTTCGGTTTCTGTCAATATTTTATATTTTTGGGTTAGAATAGTATATAATTTGTGTAGTTTATGTTTATTTGGCAAATTATAGAGGTCTACACAAGTTCTTGTTTAATATTGCAGAAATCGGAGCATTTTTGGAGCAATTCGGAGAAGAGGAAATCAAGATGGAAATCATTCGACATCTACTGGAGTCCACTCGACGTCTACTGGCTGAATCGACATCTAGTGAAAGCAAGCCGCATATCGAGCCATGAACGTAGTCACTCGACGTCTACACCACCTGACTCGACATCGAGTGGAGCAACACTCGACCCCCACACATTGACTCGATGTCGAGTGAGACAGGGCTAGAGATCGAGTGCTACACTCAACACACACATATGGAGACCCGATGTGGAGTGAAGAGAGACTCGAGACACAAGACATGACTCGACGTCGAGTGCGATGCAGTGATTGATCTGACGTTGAGCCGAGTCTGAGTCCGAGTTGGCTTTACTTCCACCTTAAGCAAAGGATATATATTTTATCAAGTGGAAGAGTTTCTATCCTCTTTGGTAATTCCCATATTTACCCAGGGGAATTTATTTATTTTATTTATTTATTTATGAAACCTTTTATCCTTTTGATAGATTTAGATATAGATAGATAGATTGCTCTCCTTGGGTAGCAAAGACTAACCTTTTATTTATTTATGGCCTAGTTTTTCATTCATTCCACAACACATGAACAATATAGAAAGTAGAGAGAGATTGGAACCGATTGGAGTTGTAAGAGCGAGAGCGATTTGTGGCTTTATTCGGCTGTGATCTTCCAGAGTTTATTTTAATTCAAGTTCATTCTTTTATGCAAAAGATGATGTCTTCTGTTATGAGGCGCGAGTAGTTCCCCTACTTCTAGGGTTGGGGTGACCCCGACAATAGCCATTTAAGTTTGTCAAAGGTATGATCTTTTCAAGCAATTTCATCCTCTATCCCTATTTACATGATTCTTCTAGGAGAGTAGTAGGTAAATCCTTATTTGCATTGTTGAAGCGAAAGTGATCTTAATATGAATCTGGATTCGTTATCAAAAAAAGGTAGTAACACTTAGGGTTTATGCGAGAGCCTCTATCCACCTATTTTTTAATAACGAAAGTTATTTGATGAAAAGCTTATTCCTTTCATAAATTTGGCATAATACTTATATGGTTATCGTTGAGGCAAATACCCCGGCTTTGGAAGTTCTTTAGTTTACTGATTTATACAAAAAAAGCTGCGATTTTTCTGTTCATCTTTCCTTATTCATTCTTATGATCTTCGGACGTTCTTTTCCGACACAAATTGGTTACTTTTCGGTTTCTGCAGAAGACTCGACATCGGCTCTCACAGTCGACATCGAGTGACTACTGACCCGACATCGAGTCCACCTACTCGATGTCGAGTGCCTTTGTGTTTATTTTTTGTAGGAATTCGACCCGACATCGACTGCTCCCTGGCTCGACGTCGACTGGCCTAGTTGATATCGAGTGAACCTTGAGTCGATCCCAAACGTGATTGCGTGCTTCTTAGGATTCGCTGGCACGCTTCTTCATGGATTCGATCCTGATTCCCTTCCACTACAATAGGTGGAAGTCTTGTAATTTATTTGCGCGATTCAGGGATTGGTTTGCATTTATTTTCTAATTGTTTAATCAATTCTTCCTCCTAACACTCTTCCTCTTCCACGACCACTAGGCGAGTCGTCGACGACAATTGCGTTGGAACCAGTGGCTACTTCATTTCCTTCCGCATCATCTGCTTCGTTTGATGAAGATTGACCCCAACCTCGACCTTGACCGCTAATTGATCCACTGCTCCCCTCTCTATCGACATGGCGTTGGGCCCGAGCATGCTCACATTCCCAAGGCAAAGGGTTCGTCTGACAAGGGTGGCGAGTCCTCAGTCTCCCGGTCGGTCTATGGTCCTCGGGGTCAGGTGGAGTCAACTATGTATGAGACGGACGATCCCCATCGTTGAATGCCGAGGCAATCCCCCAACGAGTATCCTCGTTCATAGCTCCACTCTGGAACAACGTGATTAAGCGCGACATGTCGACATTAGCTCTTGTGAGTGAAGTGTTATCATGGACGCAGTCAATGTATGGACGATCCCACTCCAATTGCTTCCAAAAAATGTGAATCTGGGACAGTCTTATCGGTATCTGCGCTTCCCGACAAGCTTGTATCTCATGTGTGCTGGGCAGACCATAGGCGTCCCTCTAGTATCTATCTATGCATGGCTGCGACGGCGGATCGGTTTCCATCTTCATGTATATGTTGAACAACAAGTTGATCCAATTCTATCCATAATCCATAATTTTTTGTAATAAAATAATACGTTATATAAGGTTTATATTATATATAATGAAAGATCAAATTATTTATATATGCTTACAAAATTTAAATATTCCATTATATTATCTAAAGTTTAACTTTGGTTTAGTTTAGAATCATAGAATTAGTAGAACCAGTATTAATACTAAATTTATTTAACTTACTTTTTTTTAAGAATACATATGTGTATATTATAATAATTTATTTTAATTCTATATTAATTAAGTAATAATGTAGAAGTATTGAAATAAATTAGCTTGCCGATTCAATGGGTATTAATATCAAATTTATTTCAATTTAAAAAAAACGTATAAAATACGAGTTCTGAACTAGTCTAGATGTTTAGGAATAAGACATGTTTTACCAAAGACAACAACCAAGCATTCAAGAAATAGACTTATTCATTAAAAATCAAATCCAAAGTTGGGATGTAGTGATTAGGAGAAAGCACATGGATAGGACACAAAAAAGTTGGTAAACAAAACATCTCTGAAAGCGGAGGCACTAGCGGTACTGATAGGGATCCATGTAGTAAAAGAGTTTGGACATCAAACTAACTTCAATGGTTAAGTGTACAAATGTACATATTTGCACAAGGTGTTTAAAATACACATTACTTTTTGATATTTTACTCAATTGGTTAGATGTGTATTTTATACACATCCATCTCTAAATAAATATGATAAAATTAGAAAGGAAAAAAAACTTAAAAACAAGGAATAGAAATGATCCCTACTTTATTGAAAAATGATAAAAGTTTTTGCACATGGGGAGGTGATGTGCTTATATTTGAACAATTTGTGTAAACACAGCACCATACCATAATAGTATGACGAGAATACAAATATATACGTACAAAAACTCTCTTTTGAGAGCTGTTCCAAAACCCTCTCGTCGCTGCCATCATCCTTCTCCTCCGGTAAGGATAAACCTACACTCCGGCTAAATCTCTCTCTCCGGAGAGCCTAAATCTCTCTTCGGAGAGCCCAAATCTCTCTTCGGAGAGCCCCAACTCCTCTCCTCGGAGAGTGCTATGTCCAATTGTTTGATCCGCCACTCCCGGGAGTCCTCTAATCCCTCTGGCAGCCCTCTTTCCTCCTGAGTCGTACTCTTGGTTTGGTTGGCTCGTCGGCCTCATTCTCCTGGTTTCCTTGGATCCGAGTTGGGTTTGGGGCTTTCGCCCATTGTGGCCCTCCTGCCTCGCCGGCTTGGTCCGATTGCCCTTCTCTGCAGCCCTTGGGCGGCGGGGTCTCCCTTCTCGTTCGCGTGGTTTGGCCTAGCCTTCGCCCCTCGAATCTGTGCATTCAATCGTCAATTTGGGGGTTAGGTGCTTTGGTGGATTCGTCCCCTCGGCCTCCTTCATCACCTTCTCTCTGATTTTTTCCGGTCGAATTAGGCAAATCGATGTTGCCTCCGTCGATGTGCGGCAACGTTGGATCGATTTCTGTAATTCAGATCGATTACTGCTAATTTGTGCGGTGGCGTCGCCCTCGGGGGTCTGTTTCGGTGGCTCCGTTGTTGGGTCGACGCCGGCTTGGGTTGGCCTCTTCGTCGCCGCCCTCTCCGTTCCCCCTCCGTCGATGGCATCTCTCACCCTATCTCCCGTCGTCGGCCGCCCTGTTCCGCCGGCGCCTTTGCTTTGTTGACCTCGCCCTGCTCTGCTACTCCGATGGGTGGCAGATCGAGTTCTCTATCTTCTTCCCCGTCCCACTCCCGGATCCCCTTTCCATCGGGCTTGACTTGGGCCCTAAGGTGACCCGGTGGTGGTGATCCTTTGTTTTGAATTTGGCCAGTTGTTAGTCCATGGCCTAATTGGGTGTTATAAAATTTCGAGATAATAATTTATTACTAAAATAAATAAATTCCGATCGGGTTATGTTTACATGTAAAAAAAGAAAAAAAAATACATAAATTCCGGATTCTTCCCGTGCTCTTCGTCCTCCTTGCGGCTGTGCTTCATTTGCTCGTGTTGTTTGGTGTCCGTCTGCTGGTTCGTGGTTAGTTTCGGTTGAGGAGCAGTTCTGCGGCCCTGGTTGATCGACGTGATCGTGTTGGTGGTGTTTGTGGTCTCCGAAGATCCCTCATCCAGGTGGGGGGAACGTCGTGTGATCCACACTTCCCCAGGTGTCGCCTTTGCCTTACGAGGATTTCTGCTTTCCGTCTTTCCGGCGGCGAGACATCGTGTCAGCTAGGGCTGTCCCATGCGCTCGCTATCCACTTCTCCGCGACGACTTCCTTCCTCTCGATGTTGTGTCCGCTAGTTTACTTAGGTCTTGGGTTTTTTCCGGGTTTACTTTGGGTGCTCTTTTTATGTATTTTATGTTATATTTTCTATTTCGTTGTTGTATGTTTAGACGGCTTGCCGTCTGCCGACTTTGTCGGCCTCTCGAGGTCTGGGCCTGTCCGGTCTCGAATTGTTTCCTTATCAAAAAAAAAAAAATCAAAAAAAAAAAAATTTGAACAATTTGTGTGCAAATGTGCATATTTTGCACACTCAAAAGTAACCATTTAAGTACAATTTGTATCAAAATATGCATATTTAAGCATTTGCACCATATCATTGGAATTAGTCTCACAAACTCATTATTGAATGTGACAACCTCCCTGCTGCCTTTCAAAATATTTACATTCTTCATCTTCGTTACCCAGGCATTATGGTAGCAGAAAATGTTGCACATCTTAGACACCACACCAGTGATGTCCAAATTCAGAAGCGTCTTTGACTTTGTGACCTCATCCACCAAGATGCTCTAGATAGACGAACAGGCCCGACCCAAAGGGGTGGGCGAGAAGGGCGACGGCCTAAGACCCGTAAATTTTAGGGATCCATAATAAGTAAATTTGTAATGGTAGTAATATATCTACAAAGTATAAACAATTAGTCTAAATAGTTCAAACTGTAGGTTTATGGTGCCCTATGGTTGTATGTTCGAATCTAGAAAGGGCCCTTTTTTTTCAATTATATATTTTATTAGGGGCCTTATTGACGATCTTCTACAACTCCAGACACGCCTATCATACTTGGAGAAGTACCTATGACTCGAGTCCAAGCTAAGAAGCTTCAGAGAGACTCCTTCATGTTCGTGAGTCATCCTTTGTTCTCGAGCACGGTTCAACTCCCGGAGCCTACATTGAAGACCTATATGTGTATCTGGGTCAAAGATCTCGAACCCCCTTAGATATTATAGGAGCCGATTTTATTAAGTTTTAGAACATTATGTTATTTCCTATTTTAGTAACTTTCTTTACTTAAGTTATTTTAGGAAACTTTAGGGGTTATTTTTATTAATTTCTTTAAGTTGTTCTTTTATTAATTTTCGGCCCCAATAAGCCCTTGTAAGGATATATATGCCGACCTCTTCCATGTAGAACAATCACGCTTATTCATCTATGAAATTTTAGTTTGTGTGAAACACAATTGAGTGAAAATCGATCGATTCGTAGCAGGGCTCATCGATTGCAAATTGGTTTGATCTCAGCTTGGTTTGCCTTGTGCTCATCAACTTCGCAAGACTTGGTGATCCTGGTATCCACGAGCTCCCTCCTTGTGTCTCCAAGTTGTCCGCTTGGTTGTGTGGGGTTGTAGAGGCGGGTTATATAGTCATTGGTGTTGGTTCCTACCCTCTACGGAGGCCTGGGGTCTTCACCTTGTTCTATATAGACCGACTCGGTCCTTATCGGTCGCGTCTTTACTTAATTTTCGAGTCTTTATTGTTCTTGAATCGAGTCTTGTTCTCTTTCCTTATTCGACATCGAGTTCTTGATTGTTCTAGGCGTTTCTTGCGTCGTTCTTGGTCGATATCGAGTCTGATCTTGCTTTCTTGTTTCGTTTCACTACTAGAATTGTGTTAACAGACATCGGCTCTTTTACATCGGTCAGAAAAACGCATAATGTTAAAAATATTTATAACATTAGTTTAAAAATTGTTGATTTTATTGAGATTATATACATCGACTTAAATTTTTGGACAATGTTAAAATTTCATTTTAAAAAAATTTCGAAAACGCGCCAAACACACTTAGCCAAAATTTCAAGCGGTAAAATAGCTTACCTCCCAAACACTTAGCCAAAAAAAAGGACATCAGAATTTTTGTTGAAAAAAAGACCCAAATCCCAACAATTAACTAAAAATCCTCAAATACCCCATATTCACTTATGGACCAAATTGAATCCACAGACGAAAAATCCCCAAATGCCCAGCACAGTTCTTCGCGAGTTTTCGTCAAGGGGTTTCAGCGATTGAGGAAATTGAGCCTTCCTCCCCCATAATCTGATCTCCAACGTCCCATTCCATCATCTTCTCCGACAAAGCTTCTCAATCCTACCATTGGGTTGTCGTCTCCTTTCTAGATCTGCCTCCACCATTTCAGATCTGAGTTATCTATTGCTCTTTCCCCTCTTCCCACCCTCCAAAACCCACCCTATTTTCCTCCCCGAATTTCACACGTCTCTTTCTTCAATTTCATCATTGCTAAGATTTCCTTTTCAAAACCATCGATCTCTACAGAACATCTGTAACTCTTCATGCCCCCATTGCATCGGTTTCCTCTGAACAGAGCTTGAGGTAGGGTTTTTGTCATAAGCTTGTTTAAACTCTTTGATGTTTATATAAGAAGTTCATCCTTTTTTTTTACCTACAGGGTTTTAGGGTTTACGGTTCCACCTCGTTGCAGGCCTTCTCCTTCCCTCTCTGACCATGCGCCTATCACACTGCCTCCGTCTGTGTTGAGAGAATGAAAGATGTGAAGAGACCAAAAGAGTCCCACATCGATAGTTTGAACAAACAAGCATTAGTATATAAGCTAGTGGGTCACCCCACCTAATGCCAATTGGTTTTAGGATGGAACTCCGCTCGGCTTATATGCTAGGCTATTAGCGCATAGGCGCACGTGTGCACACGACCCCCGATCCCGAGTCCCAACGGACTTCAGTATGGTATCAGAGCGGAAAAGCCAAACGACCCTAGTTGCACTTGCGGGGGCGTAATGCCAATTGGTTTTAGGATGGAACCGATGTCCAAGTGTCAGCTAGAGGCGAAAGACGACCCTAGTTGCACTTGCGGGGGCGTGTTGAGAGAATGAAAGATGTGAAGAGACCAAAAGAGTCCCCACATCGATAGTTTGAACAAACAAGCCTAATGCCAATTGGTTTTAGGATGGAACCCCGCTCGGCTTATATGCTAGGCTATTAGCGCATAGGCGCACGTGTGCACACGACCCCCGATCCCGAGTTCCAACGGACTTGAGTAGTCTGCCGCACTTGGAGCTACTTCTACTCCATAGTGGCCCTCTCTCAAAATGTCATTCACTTACATGAATGAAAGATGTGAAGAGACCAAAAGAGTCCCCACATCGATAGTTTGAACAAACAAGCCTAATGCCAATTGGTTTTAGGATGGAACCGATGTCCAAGTGTCAGCTAGAGGCGAAAGACGACCCTAGTTGCACTTGCGGGGGCGTGTTGAGAGAATGAAAGATGTGAAGAGACCAAAAGAGTCCCCACATCGATAGTTTGAACAAACAAGCCTAATGCCAATTGGTTTTAGGATGGAACCCCGCTCGGCTTATATGCTAGGCTATTAGCGCATAGGCGCACGTGTGCACACGACCCCCGATCCCGAGTTCCAACGGACTTGAGTAGTCTGCCGCACTTGGAGCTACTTCTACTCCATAGTGGCCCTCTCTCAAAATGTCATTCACTTACATGATTTAAGATGGATTCCTTGTATATATCTCCATAGGTTAAACCCTTGGTATAATCAAATTATTCTTTCAAATTCTAAAGATTTTATTTTCATTTTACAGGGTCCTTAAAATATTGGGATAGCTCCATTAATCTTGTAAATATTCAGAAAGATAAGATTCCTGATGGCAACTGAGCTTCAGGGGTAAAAGGGTGCTTGAGGTATGCCGATCTAGGGATAAAAAAAATCTTTTATGTATGTTAGTTATCATCTTTTATATTAATGTCTTTGACTTCATAAATGACGCCACTAGATTGTTTTGAGCTTGTTATCAAATGGCATATATCACATAGTATGCCAAATTAGGAAAGGAATTTGTATAATACTCAAGGGAAGCTTTGACTTTGTTAGTTCATAATTAACTACAGATCTAATGTAATGTGAGAGTTTCATACTTGATACCTAGCAGCGGTAGAATGTAACACATCATTCCTTTATTTGGGTGCTGTTGATACTTGATATTTGTGATGATCTACTTGATTTACTTCGATGTTACTGCTGATCTCTTTGTAAGTTATCAATAAATAGTGCCTTCATGGATTGACGATAACATGGGGTTTTACTTATATGACAACTAAGCTGCAATTATAGTCTCACATGAATTTTCGCTTGCTTGAAGGTACACACATTCTCCAAGCACTTGATAAATGTTATGTCACTTTCCTATCATATCCTCGCTCTCTATTATATTCAGATTACTGTAATAATATGCAGATTACTATAATAATATGCATATCTTAAGATCTGACAGAACAAATTGAATTTGATTGATTTATTTAGCCCGCTAAAATGATACAATTTTTTTTCTTCTATTGGCTTACATGCTTTGAGGTCCAATCTACAAGCAAATAGCCTATACTGCACTGAGGAAGGTTACGTGCGTGTGTCTTAATGGCTATACAAGAAAAAGTGCAGCCTGTTCTCAGGTTTCTCTCTGAGTATTTGCATAGAAGTGATAAGGGTGGTTGGATTTGCTTCGGAAAATTAAGCTCCTCTTGTTATTTTCCCTGACTTGGTTTAATTTTGAATTTTTTGTTTTCATTCATTTCACTACAATGTTTTTCGTGTAATGGATTGTCACACTAGAACTTAAACCTTCAAGACTTCAAGTGTGCTTGATAGGTATATGCTCATATGTTTTTAGCTCTTACTGCAAAATGAGAAACTTATTCTGTGGCTTTCCTTCAAACATTAATCTGTTATATTTTATCACAATGATACATAGGTGAGTCTAGGAAAGGGAGAAGCAAGGGAAGTGAGAGAAAATGAGGATAATGGAGTTTAGTACCAAAGACATTGTTCAAACGAGCATGTTCCACCATTAGGTAAATTGCTTCTTCCTCTCTCTTCCCATTATTAAGTATATGATTCTCTCTCAATTGGAGTATCTTCTCTCTCATTAGTCACATAGCCTTTCTTATCATAAATTTGAAAGCATCAAGAGCAGGTAAGTGAGCTTCTACTCTTACTTCTGTTTTTATGTTATGAAAGTTTGTGCCTTCCTATAAAAGTCATCAAGGTAATACGGAGCAGCAGATAATGCTTCGTATAAGAGCTTCATCTTGACCAATGATAATGGAGTTTTAACTTTTAAGCTTTTTGCATTATCAAGCTATTCTTAATATGTGGATGCATCTAATCGAATGAGGTTGTTTGGTAATGATCTAGCGCTTGTTCTTAACATTATTTTAGAAACTAATGGCTACATTAATTCATGTTTGCTTTTCCTTTCATAGGGAACCGACCCTTGTTGATTCTTGGAGAGATTAAAGAGGTTTCTGGCACGCAATAGCTGAGATGGGTTTGCTAGGCTTTGAGATTTCAGATATTAAGAAGGTATATATTTACCTAACCTAGTCTACACATCTGGTACATCTCAACTTCCTTATCAACACCAGTACAAGTCAGCTCCATAATTATCAAAACCGTAAAAGTAAAATAACTCCAAATGAACCTGCTGATGTGTTTTTACAAAGAAAAAAAAAAGAATGTCTAACATGAATTTAATAACCTGATATATTTGATTTTACTACTATATGTTAATATATGTTCTGTTGTAACTACATTGTTAGGGCATTCAAGTAGCTTGACCTCTGACTGCTGGCAAGTTGCAAATCCTTCTATGCAGGCTGCAAATCCTTCAGACCAACCCTCTCACTCAGTGGCACATTCTTCTGGACCTAATGGAAGCCCCTTGTATCTTTTCCCACAGGTAAGTAATGAATCTTTTACTTGTTTGGCATGCCTTTGGAATTGGAAAGGAAACGTCTATTCCTTGAATAATTTAGTGATGTTATTATTGTGTACTTGAATAATTTAGTCTCTTTAATTATGAGACTATCCAATTTAATTCATTGTTTTGTTCAAATATTTACTTTCATGCAAAAAGAGAATGCAAATTTGCTTGATGCAATTTTATTTAGCTTGAATAGGTTGTATTTCAGTAAGTAAACACGTGGAATGGTTATTGTTGCTTTTGCGGGTTGATTGGTCATGAGTCATGACACACCATATTTTGAGTTGCTTGTTGCATCAACTAAACTGACAAAAATAGACGTTGAAGGAAGTTACTATTAGTATTAGTAGTACCATTAGTTTTAGTATTGTTAGTATTTATAGTTTCGGTTTTGGTTTGTGAATCTGATTCTAGACTTATCAGTGAACCTGATTCCTCCCTGAGAGATAGGAATGCATTTTCATACTCCTTTTCAGCTTCTTTAGCTCTTGCTGTAATTCTAGAGAAATGGTTGATGTTCAGCTCTTTCAATGGTTGCTTGAGTTTGTGAAGCTTTTTACACAAAACAAATTGTGATGTCCCCCAACCCGTGTAGTTCCAATTAGTAGAGACAATTTGAACTAAGTATAAATTTGCTTGCAGATTGTTTGGAATCATGAATAGATTAGAAATTTGGGTGTTATTTTGTTCATGAAAGCAATTTAGTCTCAAGTGCTAGAGAAATTGCACTAGGACGGATTGGAATTTGATCATGAAAGCAATTTTCTAGATCGCCTCAAGTAAAGTAATCTCTCCTCTCTCGCTCTTTGATTAAGGACCTTTTTTTTTTTGGTATCGATTCCGTTATATATGACTTTTGTGTATATGACCAATGTCCTAATCTGGCTGCAGGAAGGGGTTATGTATACCCATAATGAAGAAACAAGAAAATGTTTCAAGCACTATTTTGTCACGTGTGTTTTGGCTCCTCAATATGGTAGTAGCAGGCTTAGTTTGATTAAGCAGCAGGCAGGACTTTAGATTCGTTTGGCTCCACATAGTTTTATCCTGAATTATGAATTCAGCTTTGCTTTTGGTGCAGTTTTACTGTTCTTAAATGTTTAGTTAGGCTAATTTTATTGAAATACAGGTTGTGCCTTTGACTTCATTCACTTTATTTTCAAGTGATACAATGTCAAGCTTAGAATCCGACTCTTGATGTATTTTTGTTTTGTATTTAGCCCTGTTGTCATCTTGTATTCGACTTTGTTGTCCTTATTTAATGTATTGGTTATGGTCTTTTGCATTTTTTAATTTTCTGTTTTCCAAAACAATGTCACAATATAGATTGTTAGGTGTATTTGATGAAACACATCGAACTTGAGAGCGAAAAACGATGTCTATGTTTGTAAATACGCCAACCATTATGATACCGATGGATTTCTAAACCCAGCATATATCAAAATTATAACAAAAACAGATGTGTATATGTAACAATTACATCGTTAAAAATATATAAAATGATGTTATAAATATTCAAAACATCATTTTAAAAGAAAAAGCTGATTTGAAAATATATAAATAACATTGACTTTAAAAATATTCAATATGGTATATTATATTTATATAGAAAAATATCATAAATTACAAATAAAAAAAGAGTATTCACAAATTGAATAATACATAACCGATGTGTGTAGCAATGTAAGACATCGGGTTTATAAAAAATAGCGATGCTAATTTGAAATTTTGTATTACTCTACATATCTCCAAATGGATAGAAATTAAAAATGATAAAGGTTTAACTTTAGATGAATCAATCAAGAAGTAATTGTATCTATGTGTTTAAGTCATTATTAAAAATAAAAACGATGTTATAAATTATTAAAGACATCGGTTATAAACCGATGTGGTAAAGTTGGGATCTTTAACAACACCCACTAACACGTCGATTTTTTTTTTTATTAACATCGGTTTAAACCCGATGTCTATGAACATAATTCTAGTAGTGTTTCTTGGTTTCTTTATTGAGTCTTGAGTCTTTCTTGCTTCCGTTCTTTAGTTTCCTGTTTGATTGTCGAAGATCGGGCCATCCTGCGGCTAACCCCGTATCAAATTGGTATCAGAGCTTTGGTTTCTGACATGAAAGTTGTGTCATTTCTTTTCATAAACACAAAAACCACAAAAATAGAGTCTTTTCTTTATTTGGTCTTTTACTTCTTGTTCTTGAATTTGATTATTGCACTAACCTTGTTGTTTGTGATTGTTGTGGTTGCTTTAGCCCAAACACAAGCCTAGCCGAGACCATTGGAGTCGACCAAGCCGTGTGCGCAGCCCTTGTGTACACCCTAGCCGACGACACTCTTGTGTCCCCATAGTCAAGCCTTGGCCGATTCCACCTACATCACAAACCCTAGTTTGTTGTTCTATCTTTGACATATTTTGATCTATCTTGTTCTATCGCCTATTTTCCTTATTAAAAATCTGATTTTTATTTGGTACATTAATTCCATTAAATTTATCATATATCATAAAAGGCTTAGATAGATCATATATCAAGCCCTAATCGACATCCCTTCTACTACCTCCACAAAAACACAAAATTGAAACCCTACCTTGCAACTACAACATTCTAACTTGAGGTTTTCAAATCAAAGAGGTAAATTTTCAAGCTTTCTCTTGTTTTCCTTTATTTTCTTTTGTTATTTGTGCTTGTCGAGTGCTTGTGCTCCTGATTGAGTGCTCATGTTGCATTGTCGAGTGCTTTTGCTCTTTGTCAAAGTGCTTTTGTGTTGTGTCGAGTACTCTTCTCCCAACGTCGAGTTCTCTTGCTTTGTATCGAGTACTGCAGCCTCTTGGTGAGTGCTCTATTGTGTGTGTCGAGTGCCTGCCTTTGCTTATCGAGTACTCCAGTGTCTTTATCGATTGCTCTTGAATCTGCCGAGTGCAATTTTGGTCTTGTTTCATTCATTCTCTTATATACATATCTTGATTGCCAGGGTTTAGCTTGGGTGTTGATTTGCCCAAGGCGGATTGAAACAACAAGCATGGCATACCAATTAGAGAGAGAGCGTGAGCGAAACACTTGTGAGATTGCTTATATTTTTCTCTAACCTTTACATAGTTCTTTGTTTCTTTTATTTGCGATGTCTAATAATCAGGATAACGATGCCAACAATGGCAACAACGGAAACAACTCCAACACTACCTCTACACTTCCACCCGAAGTGGTCACTATGCTCGACACCATGAACAACAACATGGCCACCATCACGGCGACTTTGGCTGCGTTGGGAGCAAAGGTGACAGTTGTGGAGACTAGGTCGAGCAGTTCTAACACCGTTGGAGGCCGAGGTGAACAAAGACGTGACGATACGCATCGCGATGAAAGGGAAGTACATAATCCTAACCCTAATCCTAATCCTAATGTCGATAACCCTTTATTTGATGAGAACGACTCTCCACAAAGGGAGAGATATGGTAGAAATGATGGGTTTGTTAATGCGCAAGGACAAGGAAGAGGAAGAGGAAGAGGGAGAGGCTGAGGCTTGCAAGAGGAGTTCTACTATTCTGAGGCCGATGACGACTTCCAAGAAGAGGAGCATTGGGAGAAACGGCACATGCGGAACGATAGAGGAGGTCGATACCACTACAGAGCACCTAGAGATCCTGACTGGGACGGCGTAGGTAAGGTAAAGGTAAAGATCCCTCAATTTGAAGTTAAAACTAATCCAGATGTTTATATTGATTGGGAAACTAAAATGGATCAAATCTGGAAATGTCATAACTTCTCTAACGCTAAGAAAGTGCAACTAGCTTCTCTAGAATTTCAAGGCTTTGCTTTAATTTGGTGGGATAACCTAGTTAAAGAAAGAAGAAGAGCTCTTGATGTGCCTATCCCTTCATAGGATCAATTAAAAGAACTTTTGAGGAGAAGATTTGTTCCCCAACACTATGCTAGAGAGCTTAGGAAAAGATTAGAAAATCTTAAACAATGTAGCAAAACTGTTGAGGAAACATTTAATGCAATGCAAGAAACCATGGCTAGAGCTAATGTAGTTGAACCTGATGAAGATACAAATGCTAGGTTTCTTAGGATATTGCATCCCGCCTTAGCTCATGAAATTGATTATTTTCCTTATTCTACGCCTACTAAACTTTTGCATTTAGCGATAAAGGTAGAAAGAGGAGCTAGATACAGGAATCAAGGTGGGAGAATGTCGAGTGGCTAGCCCAAGGGATGGCGCCAGAATCGGCCACAACAACCCCAAGGCCGCACATAGGGTTGTTCATCGGTCTAAAACCTAACCGAACCGGGCCGAACCGAACCGAAACCATCTTAAAATCTCAAACTGAAAGCCGAACCGAAAGCATCAGGATCGGTTCGGTTATTTACCGGTTCGGTTTGTGTTCGGTTCGGTTTTAACACAAATAAACCGAATTTCCATTAAAAAAATTTAAACTATAGAAAAATATATATTATATTTGTATTTATGTGTATATATACACATATTCCAATTTAAAGTATACAAATAATATATATATATACATATGTATATATATATATATACATATATATATATATACATATATATATACATATATATACATATATATAAATATATACATATACATATATACATATACATATATATACATATATACATATACATATATATACATATATATACATATACATATACATACATATATATACATATACATATACATACATATATATACATATACATATACATACATATATATACATATACATATACATACATATATATACATATACATATACATATACATATACATATACATACATACATACATACATACATACATACATACATATATATATATATATATATATATATATATATATATCTCACATGTAATTACGGTATGTGCAAACAGTGTGTCTATATATATATACATACACACGACACTAATGATGTATATACATAGTAAGTACGTATGTATACATTGTATATGTATATATACATAGTACGGATATATGTATTAGTGTATATATAAAGTATACAAATATATATATATATACACTGTATTTATAGTGTATCAAAAAATTCGGTTTAACACAAAAAGAATCTAAACCGAACACAAACTGAACCGAAACCGAATAATGAAAATTCTTGAACCGAAAGCCGAACCTAAAAACTTCGGTTAGGTTTGGTTCGGTTCGGTTTGTGTTGGTTCGGCCCAAAAATTCGGTTTGAACCGAATCATGCACAGCCCTAGCCGCACGGATGGTGGCTATAGGGATAGGCCGAGCCAGCCCCAAAGTCAAGTGGAGGGCCGAGCACCTCAGCAGTCTCTCGACAAAGGAAAAGCGCCCATGTATGGACGAGATTCGTTTAGGGTATTGTTGTGAGCCTAATTTGCCATGTTTTATACATACTTTTATATCGTTTTCTGCATTCATTTCATACATTTGGGCTAGAATAGTACAGAATCTATGTAGTTTATGATTATTTGCCAAATTATGGAATCTAAACCAGTTTCTGTTTAATTTCGCAGAAATCGAGGCAATTTAGAGCAATTCTGAGACAGGAGGAAAACCTCGAAGTCAACTACAGAAAGTCCGAGGTCAAGGAGTAGCGGAACAAGGACAAATCGAGTTGGAAACGAGAAAATCGACTCGACACTATTTGGTCGATTTCGACCAAGCCTAATCGATTTCGAGTATATTAGTCGATTTCCACCAAAGTTGTCAAGAAACGAGCAGAGCTGAGAGTGTTGGTCAATATAGAGTTACTGTACTCGATATCGAGTAACCCATATCGAGCTGAAGACCCCGAAATCGACGAGGAAGCTGGAGCTGGAACATGCAAGTCGATATCGAGGAAGCCAACTCGATATCGAGTAACAACCAAGTCGATTTTCACTTCCTGAGACCGAGATCGAGTTGCCGCTGAAGAAGCTGGGAAATATTGGTCGATATCGAGTAACACTACTCGATATCGAGTTAACACTAGAAGCCGAAATCGAGCTAGTCCGGGTCTTGTTAAGTTTCTATCCCGAATCCAATGGTGATATCCGCAAGATCAAATTCTATCAAGATCTATCAAGACAAGAGTAGATATTTACCAACATTAGATATAGTCCTAGTTGATTTATTTTCTTTATTTCCAAGTTTTATCTTTAAGTATTTAGATAAATAGATATAGATATAGATAGGTAATTTTTTCCTAATTATCTAGGGAATGAAGCCTATAAATAGAGCCTTAGGGGCTGATTTCTAGTCATTCAATTTTAATTCAATTGAATTCCAATTCAATTTCAGATTCAATTAGTTACATAGAGAAAGTAGAGAGAGAGAGCTTGTGGCAAGCAAGGTGGAAAGGCGAGAGCGGATTTGGCTTCGATTGGTTGTAAGCACTCTTTAGTTTATTTAATGCAATGTTATTTCCTTTTATTATTGATGAGTCTATTGATGATGAAGAGTGAGTAGTCACCTAACTTCTAGGGTCGGGGTGAGCCCGACGGTAGCCATGTGAGGTGATGCGGTAAAGGTACAATTTTTTGATGCAATTCGTCTTCTATCCCTACAAGCATGATTGTTTTGCGAAAGTTGAAGGTGATCCTTGTTTGTGTTATTGAAGTGAAAGTGATCTTAATAAAACTCGGATTAATTATGTGAAAAAAGGTTAGTAACAATTATGGTTTATGCGAAAGCCTCTATATTCCTATTTGTTAATAAAGAAAGTTATTTGATGAAAAGCATGATCTTTTATGCATTTATGTGTTATTTTGCATGGTTATCGTTGTCGTGTTGATGCCCTGATCTTGGAAGTCTTTAGTTTATTGATTTCTTTCCCCAAAATTTCGTGTTTACGTTCGTTTTCGATCAAAAAGGTGAGAACTTTGTTTCCGTCTTTACTCGAGATCGACGAATTTTGGTCGACGTCAAGGAAAGTAAGTCGAGGTCGAGTTGTCTTATTTGGTTTTGCTTCGTTTTCTGTTGTGTTGCTTTCTATTTTAGTCGACAGCCTAGTCGAAGTTGAGTAAACTACTCGAAGTCGAGTACGCTCCTGGTCGAGATCTGCTGAGTTTGGAACTGAAAAGGCGAGCACTGACACGCTTCCTCGTGGATCGATCCTGACTGCCTTCTACTACAATGGGAGGAAGTCTTGTATTTATTTGCTGAGACAGGGAGTCAGTCTGATTTTTTATATATATATTTATTTCATACTCGACCATCCTCCTGCAACAACAAATTGGCGTCGTTGTCGGGGAAGCAATCAATCGCGCCCTTTTTAGTTCTATTTCCTTTCCTTTATATTTGCTTTTATTTTTTTAGTTCTTTTTTACTTGCTTTTTCTTTTTGCTTTTCAGGTGCATGCGAAGAACTGGTCGCACGCCTATAGACCCTATTCTCGAGCCTGGGCGATTTTTCCATCTTCAGCAAAGGCTTAGGAGGAGACTCATGTCAACATCCGACAACGAGAATACGGGCCCGCTCACACCTGCATAGGATCTTGAGCAACTACGTCAACAGATTGAGGCATTCACCACCAGAGAAGTTGAACACACCCGACGAGAGGCGGAATATGCACAGAACCAGCAGCGGTGGGAGGCAAGGGTAGATCGCGAGATCAACGCGAGGAGGGAACTTGAGGAGCGGGTTGGGCACATCTCAGCCAATGCAAAGGAATATCTGCATCCTACTCTGGAAGTTCCAGAATCAGCGATCATTCTTCCTGCTATTAATATTGAAATTCGTCCTTCTTTTATTACTGAAATTAGAAGGAGTCAATTTAGGGGAAGAATTAATGAATGTCCTTTAGAGCATGTCGCCACTTTTATAAACTTATGCGAAGCTATATCTGATGGTGCCAATCTTGAATATCTAAAACTAAAGGCTTTTCGTTGGTCCCTTGCAGGAATAGCCCAACAATGGCTGGAAGGATTGCCTGCGCGGTCAATTCGCACTTAGAACGAGCTACATGACCTGTTCCTCAACAAGTTCTTTCCTCTTGCAAAGACAGCTGCTCTCAGACAACAAATCACGGCTTTCAGACAAAAGCTAAGGAAACCACTAGCACAAGTCTGGGAGTGCTACAAGAGGCTTCTGAAGTCCTGTCCTACTCATGGCCAGCCGTCCTACATCATCCAGGAGATCATCTTCAACTACCTAGATGCGCCTATTAAGGACCAGATCAACAACTACACCAACTATGAATATCTTGGATACACTCCACGCCAAGCATGGGAGGTATTTGAGACACTAGCAAACTACGACAACACTTATGGGACTTCTGCGACCGCTTCTGATGAAAGGTATGAAAGGTCTGCCCCATCTATGTCATTGTTTGTGCCACCAAAGGAAGTTGATCCAGACGTCAGGGACCAGTTTCACAACGATCAGGTACGCCGTCTCACCAAGCAAGTTAAGTTTCTGTCTAAGGATAAGCCTTGCTTGGAATATGGGTATGTGAGGCACAACACTACTGTGTGCCCACACGTCGATCAAGTACATCAAGGAGAGACCCACGAAGAGGTAAGGTATACGGGGGGACACTACGCAGGGCCGCATCAGAACCAAAACTAGAGCTACTATCGCCAGCCCCATCATCAGAATCCCCCTCCCTACAGAGCACCTGGTCACCCTGACAGAGAAGAAAAGAAGGATGACATGCAGACCATCCTTGAGGAGATGCGGAGGAATCATTCAGACACCAAGCACTCTATCAATTCCATCCACACTCAGCTGCATGGTGTCAGCTCTAGGCTTGGGAAAATTGATATATGGCGGAAATAAATGGAGACTCATATTGGCCAGCTAGCAACAGGCGTCCCCAAATAGTCAGGTACGCTCCCTGGATCTTCTGAGCCTAATGCTTAGGGCAAATCTGCGGGGCAAGTAGCTGCAATAAACCTAAGGAATGGGCGACAGATGCAAATTCCCGAGCCCAACATAGAAGGAGAAGCTACAAGAGACAACTCGACATCGAGCAAGCCAATCGACATCGACCAAAATGTACTCGACTTCGACCAACATCAACTCGATATCGACCAGAACGAGAAGCCTGCCCCAGAAGTCGACCACTGTACTCGACGTCGAGGAGATCCTAGTCGACGTCGACCACCCTTCTGCCCCTGTCGACCACCCTTCAGCACCTTCGCCAAAGAAAAAGCTGCCTTTCCCGACAAAATCTCCAAATGATCCAGCAGAAAAGAAGTTACAGCGCTTCATCAAGATGCTTCAGAGGCTCAATGTCACCATACCCTTCACCGAAGCTCTTAATGAAATGCCATCATACCTCAAGTTCCTTAAGGAGATTTTGAGCAAAAAGCGGTCAATGGCTGAGATCACAAAGGAGTGCAGCTAGATGGATGTACTAGAGAAAAGGTCAGATCCATGTAAGTTTGCTATAACCATTGGATTTGGTCAATATAAATTTAATGCTTTATGTGATCTTGGAGCCAGTGTAAGTATAATGCCTCTATCAATATGGTCCAAGATTAAGATAGGTGCTTTAGAGCCTGTTGATGCTAAGCTTTACATGGCGAACAACACGGTGGTCATCCCAATAGGCATGGTGGACAATGTGCCAGTACAAGTAGGTAAGTTCGTCGTCACTGCTGATTTCCTAGTTATTGATAAGGCAGATGACCCTGCTTGTCCAATTATTCTAGGAAGGCCCTTCCTGGCGACGGTGGATGCCAACTTGCGTAAGGAAGGGAGGATTCACTTTCAACATCGGCGATGAGGTAATTGAGTATTCCTTTAATAAAACTGAAAGGCATACATGTCCTATGGAAGAGGTCAAATCTATATCAGCTAGGTACATCACCTGCGGGGAGCCTAAGATAAGAAATATGACTCCCGAAGAGCTAGAAAAGAGGGATATGGAAGCCCAGGTGGAAGAGATCATCTCCATTCTGAACGACGATAGAGAGGATCTACTCGACATCGACCAAGGTAAGTCGACGTCAACTAACTTCTTTTTGGATGCCTTGACAGGATTCAAGTATGGGGTCGAAGTCGACCGGAGTTACTCGACGTTGAGTAACTTGGTCGACGTCGACCAAAATCAGAGCTCTCCACCTACAGCACCAGCATCGAGCAAACAACTCAAAGCCGAGGACAACTCGACATCGACCAACTTGGTCGACATCGACCAAAATCCCACTTCCTCGACTTCTCCTTCCTCGACCAGTAGTCCACCAGACGAGCCGAATTCCTCGATGTCGAGTAACTTTACTCGAAATCGACCAGAACAGGAGGGTTCCGAATCCGATTCTGCGAAGGTAAGCCAAGGTATGGATCCTTCTTTTCCTATTTCCATTAAAGATTTATCTATACATGGGAGAGGTTTGCCTTGGTATGTGCGATTATGCATGATTTGCAATGATGAGCCTAAGGAATATGAAGTTGGTGACAAAGTCTATGTTGCCAAATCAAATGATCATTGGTTTCCCAACAAATTCAACAAGAAGAAAATAGGGCCCTTCACGGTGAACAAGATCCATTCAGGCGGACTGCAGCTGAAGGACAAAAATTGAGTCATTTTTGAAGCCCAAGCTACATGGGCCCTGCAAATGCCACCTTGAGCTTAACGGATAAAATCGGCCTAGCGACTATAAAGTCTAGAGCGTGTAAATAGACATTTAGTTTTTGGGATTTTTGGATATTATTGTTTTTGGTTTTTTGTTTTTGGACATTGTTTTTAAGTTTTTCTATTGTGGGTATTTCTTTTCTAACGAATCTTGCAGGAAAGAGAAGTTGCGGATCTACTCGACGTCGAACATAACTCCTCGACATCGACCACACATATCGAGCAGAACGAAGCATGTGGTCGAGAAGGCCACCCTGGAGGCAACATGTTACTCGATCTCGAGTAGACTTGGTCGACGTCGACCAACTTCCTCGAAGTCGACCAGCCCATGTCGATGTCGACCAGCTCTGCAGCAACATTACACTCGATTTTTTGCATGCTGCACATCTGTCTAGTGAGTTTATTTCTTTACCCTTATTTTTTTATATACAGTGAGGACACTGTAATGTTTAAGTATGGGATGGGGGAAGGGCTTACTTTATGCATATTTGATTTTATTTGACATTATGTGTGCATTTTTAAAGTTTATTTCATGAATTGCTTATACATGGCTATTTTGGAATTCATTATTGATTTATGTGCTTATATGCATGTTTTCCAAAGTTTATAAAAATGACCCCATTGAAAATTTTGATAAGTGTCATGGAAGCTTTATTGAACTCGATGATGCAAAATTGGATTAATTAGAGATATAACATGAAATTGCCTAGTAAAGGGAAGTCACAATGAAGTGCATATTTTCTTGAAAACCATCAAAGGAGGTAAAATTTGAAATTGCTTTTGACATGTTGCATGATAACAGTATGGAGGACTTTATATTTCCATATAATGCTCATATTGTTATATCCTAGCCTTACCTATGCTTATGCATTACAAAAGCCATATTGAGCCTTATTTCATATTATGCTCCACATGTTCTAAAATATTGCCCATTCTTTACCTTATCCGGGGATTATGTTGAGAATGATGTTACATTATGGAGATCATTATAAGGTGTTTGTGTTGTTATTATCATATTTGGAGTTTGGTAGGATGAATTGGAAAAATATGGAAAATTTAATGAGTGAAAGAAAATCCGATCACCTCAGGAGATAAAGGTAGATCGACCATGCTCGCTGAGATAATAGTTTAGTGAGATGGGGCACACAAATGAGGATTCCAAAGCACTAAGTATCTGGGCCATTCATGACATCCATGTTTGCGACTCGCGAGAAAGCAGTGCTGAGGTTAAAGAGGTAAAAGCATATTATTGAAAAAAGCAATGAGCGGATGAGCAAAAGGTGAGAAATCAAAAAGGAGATGAAATGTGGTATGAAAGTTTGAAAATTACTCCATTTCCCCGGATCATTAGCACCACTTTGCCAAAAATTGTCCACCATTAGCCTTTTACCAATCTACTCCTTATTTGAGCTTAAATTAAAGTCCTCTTGATTATTAATGTTTTGTCACTTATGAATTGTTTTACATAACCCTCCTTATGTGAGTAGATGTTGTTTTCCTATTGCACATGCATGGATTTGTGACATTAATACCTTTTCGAGGATGGTAATTGATTGCAGGGTTATATGAGAATGAATCTAATATGTTGAGAGTTTTGATTTCTTCCCCTATATGATAATAAAAAGTATTGCTTGAGGACAAGCAAGCTTAAGTATGTGGTGTTTGTTGTGAGCCTAATTTGCCATGTTTTATACATACTTTTATATCGTTTTCTGCATGCATTTCATACATTTGGGCTAGAATAGTACAAAATCTATGTAGTTTAAGTTTATTTGCCAAATTATGGAATCTACACCAGTTTCTGTTTAATTTCGCAAAAATCGAGGCAATTTACAGCAATTTTGAGAAAGGAGGAAAACCTCGAAGTCAACTACAGAAAGTACGAGGTCAAGGAGTAGCGGAACAAGGGCAAATCGAGCTGGAAATGAGAAAATTGACTCGACACTATTTGGTCAATTTCGACCAAGCCTAGTCGATTTCGAGTATATTAGTCGATTTCGAGTATATTAGTCGATTTCGAGTATATTAGTCGATTTCCACCAAAGTTGACAAGAATCGAGCAGAGTTGAGAAAGTTGGTCGATATCGAGTTACTGTACTCGATATCGAGTAACTCATATCGAATTGAAGACAACGGAATCGACGAGGAAGCTAGAACTGGAAGATGCAAGTCGATATCGAGGAAACCAACTCGATATCGAGTAACAACCAAGTCAATTTTCACTTCCTGAGGCCGAGATCGAGGTGCCGCTGAAGAAGCTGGGAAATGTTGGTCGATATCGAGTAACACTACTCGATATCGAGTTAACACTAGAAGCCGAAATCGAGCTGGTCCGGGTCTTGTTAAGTTTCTATCCCGAATCCAATGGTGATATCCACAAGATCAAATTCTATCAAGATCTATCAAGACAAGGGAAGATATTTACCAACATTAGATATAGTCCTAGTTGATTTATTTCCTTTATTTCCAAGTTCTATCTCTAAGTATTTAGATAAATAGATATAGATATAGATAGGTAATTCTTTTCTAATTATCTAGGGAATGAAGCCTATAAATAGAGCCTTAGGGGCATATTTCTAGTCATTCAATTCCAATTCAATTGAATTCCAATTCAATTTTAGAGACAATTAGTTACATAGAGAAAGTAGAGAGAGAGCTTGTGGCGAGCAAGGTCGAAAGGCGAGAGCGGATTTGGCTTCGATTGGTTGTAAGCTCTCTTTAGTTTATTTAATGAAAAGTTATTTCCTTTTATTATTGATGAGTCTATTAATGATGAAGAGCGAGTAGTCACCCAACTTCTAGGGTCGGGGTGAGCCCGACGGTAGCCATGTGAGGTGATGCGGTAAAGGTACAATCTTTTGATGCAATTCGTCTTTTATCCCTACAAGCATGATTCTTTTGCGAAAGTTGAAGGTGATCCTTGTTTGTGTTATTGAAGTGAAAGTGATCTTAATACAACTAGGATTAATTATGTGAAAAAGGGTTAGTAACAATTAGGGTTTATGCGAAAGCCTCTATATTTCTATTTGTTAATAACGAAAGTTATTTGATGAAAAACATGATCTTTTATGCCTTTATGTGTTATTTTGCATGGTTATCGTTGTCGTTTTGATGCCCTGATCTTGGAAGTCTTTAGTTTATTGATTTATTTCCCCAAAATTTCGTGTTTACGTTCGTTTTCGATCGAAAAGGTGAGAACTTTGTTTCTGTCTTTACTCGAGATCGACGAATTTTGGTCGACGTCGAGGAAACTGGTCGACGTCGAAGAAGGTAAGTCGAGGTCGAGTTGTCTGCTTTGGTTTTGCTTCGTTTTCTGTTGTGTTGCTTTCTGTTTTAGTCGACAGCCTAGTCGAAGTCGAGTAAACTACTCGAAGTCGAGTACGCTCCTGGTCGAGATCTGTTGAGTTTGGAACTGAAAAGGCGGGTGCTGACACGCTTCCTCGTGGATCGATCCTGACTGCCTTCTACTACAACGGGAGGTAGTCTTGTATTTATTTGCTGAGATAGGGAGTCAGTCTGATTTTATATTTATATTTATTTCATACTCGACCATCTACCTGCAACAATAGGTATCTACTGGCCCCAAAGGGAGTAATCCTAACCCCCTCTACTACTAGATCTAGGGATATTGTATGCTTTAAATGCCAAGGTAGAGGTCATTATATGAAGGATTGTCCAAATAAGAAAACTCTCATGGTTAATCACCCAGGAGAATATGAATCTGAAATTTCTTGTGATGAACATGATGAGCATGCTAATGATCAAAACCTCAACCTTTTAGCTTATGATGATGATGATTGTGTTGAATATGAGCATGGTGAATCTTTGATTGTTAGGAGAGTTTTAAGTGTTGTTCCTACACCTTGGGATAACAATCAACGTGAGAACTTATTTCATACTCGGTGCATAGTTAAGGGAAAGGTTGTTAATGGGATCATTGATGGAGGAAGTTGTTGTAACTTAGCTAGTCAGAAAATGATTGATAAATTACAACTTCCCACAATTCAGCATCCTAGACCTTATAAATTGTATTGGATGAATGATTGTGGAAATTTGAAAGGGAATAGGCAAGTTAAAGTGCATATTAAACTAGGACATTATGAAAGATGATGTTTTGTGTGATATTGTGCCTATGTAAGTCTGTCATATATTATAGGCAACTCGTTTTACTCAGACTTTAATGTCCTCGTAACCGACTTAGGCTTATAGGGACATTAAAGTCTGAGTAATTGCTGGCGCTGCAACATCTCTTCAGTGTTCTAAGAAGGGGTGTTACAGAAGGTGGTATCAGAGCGAGATTTTTAATAAAGTGAAAATATGTGTTTTATAATTTTAAAAAGAATTTAAATTTAAATTAAATATATTTAAAAATGTATTTAAAAAGGTTTATTTTATAAAATAAAAAGAAGTTATTTTAAAGGGTGATTTTGGTAGGAGGCCTATTTAGAAGGTTTCATTAAGTAGGTAGCCCCCAAGCTAATTTAATTAGCTTGGGTTAGGCCCATACAAATGCGCGTTCACTTCCAGCAAAAATAGGACACCACGCGACATTCAACCCCAGGCGCGTATCTGGCATCACCCTCATCGCCTCCATCAAATTCGTTGAGAGAAACCTCCGAATCTCCAATGGCGATTATCGGGAATCAAGCTTAGATCAACCTGTCATCAGCCTGTAGCAGCCGGAATCGATCGAGGTGACTAAAAAACAAAGCAAAAACGCACTGGGATTCCAACTCAACTACGAATCCGAATCAATTGATGACTCATGTCAAAGCAATAGTCCAGATAGCTCGAGATTTGTCACCAATGGCAATCAACGAGGCAATATAGACTCAGACACGACTTGATATCCACAATTTCATATAAAACCAAGGTACGTATCGTGACCTTTCGACAAAACAGTAATTTTTACATCTCAATTTCCCCTTTCCAGTCCTTAATTTCAATATCTAGGGCTTCGAATACAAATTACCAGTTAACCAAGCGATTGTGCGTTTTGTAATTGAATCTTAATGTAATGAAAAACAGAATGATGAAGTGTCGATCTATTTTGTGAATGCAAAATCTCTATCAGAATATGGATCTGAAAATTTTGACTGTCTGTGTTGGAGGCGAATTTAAGGTTACAAATGGTTATTGTGAGTATGTTGGTGATCTTGTGTCAAAGGAGTTCATGATTGAAAGCAATATTGATTTGGAAGCATTGATGACAATGATCAGTGATAGGTTTGACATTTGCCTAGAAACTTATGAGTTGAGGTTAAGTCACCTGCATCCAGTACAAAAACTGAGAGCTCCATTCACAATCAGCAAAGATGACGATCTCAAAGCATTCTTGTCCATAAATGAAGTGCCTCAAGTTGATTGGTCTTTGCCATTACATGTTGAAACAAAGAAAAGGATGAATGTGAGTGAAATAGCTAAAGCTGTTCAACAAACAAGTGGAATCACAGTGTCTTCGGAGTACTTGCAGTCTACTAGTGTAGATGACACTTTAGCTATTGTTCCGACTGATGTTGCATCATAAGATACATAGAGCTGCAACGATGAAGATCAAAGTGCATGGCAGATTGAGAATGAAATAGATGAGATTGATTTCATCTATGTAGGACAGATGTTCAGCTCAAAAAATCATCTAAAGGTTGCAGTTGCTAATCAAGCAGTTAATGAGAACTTCCAATTCCGAACGAAGAAATCAAATCAAACAAAATACAAAGTCATCTTCATTGATGCCAGCTGCAAGTGGTCAGTAATGGCTACGCGTGTGAAGAATTCGAGAAACTTTGAGGTTAGGAAGCTGAATAGGGAGCACACTTCTTCATTTTCACTTAGATGCAAGGAGCATCGGAAACCATCATATCAATCTATTGCGGCCAAGATGAAGATAAGGTATGCATCATGATATTTATGTGAATTACAGTATATCAGTTATATATATATGAAGATACAGTAGGGCTGCGTGATGAATAATATGTTTACATTAAATAAATATTGATCAACTTTGACACAATGTGACGCATGAATAAGCTTGCTTAATTGTTCCATGTAATTGATGAAGGTATGAAGGTGTAAAAAAAGGTCCAGATCCTATACAGATTCAGAATACAATGCAGAAGGAGTTTATGCAGCCTGTGAGCTACTAGAAAGTATGGAAAGCAAAGGGATTGGCACAAGATTTTATAAGAGGAACATCGGAGGAAAATTATGAGATGTTGCCATCATACTTTCACATGACACAACAAGTGAACCCAGACACATATGCATGTTTGGAGATTGATGCAACCAAGAACCAATTCAAATATGCATTCCTATCGTTTGGAGCATCAATTAGAGGGTTTAATGTGATGAGAAAGGTAAACACAAAAAAAATTGTTGTCTAATAAATATGTATACTTAAAATAGGTTACCAACTATAAATTCCATTCTGTAGGTTATAATGGTAGATGTTGGATTCTTACATGGGAAATATAGAGGAATCCTCCTTACAGCGACATCGCGGGATGCTAACAAACATGTGTATCCTCTTGCATTTGGAGTGGCGGACTCAGAAAATGATAACGCTTGGAAGTGGTTCCTCCAAAGATTATCTCTTGTGATTCCGGATTCAACTGAGCTCATTTTTGCATCGGATAGGCACCAAAGCATCAACAAGGATGTGGAAGAGGTATATATTTCTACAAAACATGTCATCTGCACACGACATTTGAAGCAGAACATAAAGGCAAGATTCAAAAACAAAGGGGTCATCCATTATGTCAGCAAAGCATCCGAATGCTACACTATAAGCGAATTTGAAAGCTGCTTCAAAACCATATGTGACATCAATGGCGAGCTTGGGAAATACCTCAAAGATGCAAATTTCGAAAAATGGTCACGAGCCCACTTCAAAGGTGACAGGTACAACCTTATGACAACGAATAATGCAGAGTGTATAAATTTAGTATTGAAAGAAGGTCGAGGCTACCCAGTTGTTGCACTATTTGATCATATTAGGAACAAAATGGCAGAATGGTTCAATGACCGTAGGAGTGCATCAATTAATATCACTGATTTGCCTCCTAAAGTCAAGGAGATTCTACAAGCAAGGTATGAGCGGTCAGGAAGATACGAAGTGCAAGTGCTGAATTACACACAATACCAAGTAAACGGTGGGAAATTTGCTAGTGTGGTTGACATAGCACGAAAGACATGCAGCTGCAGGGTGTTTGATGTAGATCATATGTCGTGTGTCCATGCTATAGCTGCAATTCAAAGAATGAAGCTCAGCATCACTGATTTTGTGAGTGAGTACTACAAAATTCAAGCTTGGAGAATCGCCTACCAAGAAACCATATACCCAGTGCCTTCAAAGGAAGATTGGTATGTTCCAGACGACATCAGATGTGCCGAATGACATCCACCAGTAGTGCGGAAGAAGAGTGGAAGACCAAGGAAAGTCCGGATTCCATCCATTCTTGAAGGACAAAGGAAGAAAAGAAATGATACATACAAGTGTGGCATTTGCAAGGGGATAGGGCATAACAAGTTAACATGTCCACACAGGGCATCAAGCAGCACTCAAGCGGAGATGTGATAGCTTTACATACCACAAACTCGATTATTTCATATTTTGTTCTTTATATATAGACACAAGTTGATGAAGCTGGACATACCACACAACTCGTTTTATTCTCAAATGTTTTTCTTTAAATATAGACACAAGTTTATGCATTTGAGATACTACATTGGATACATGCTTTAACTGATCTATATACATTGAATATATATCCAGTTTACGCTTAAGAACACACAAAGTGTGATCTGTCATCAATTGAATAAAAGTTGTCCTCACATGATGGCCTGTTTTGTTTGAGATAGACAAGAAAGGGGGTAAACAACCATAAAAAAAAACACAAGCCACGACATAAATGAGAGGGACACGCTCAAATAAGCTAGGATAAAGACATATATTTCAAGTTATATATAACTAGATGTCAACATTAGAACACAAAAGAGAGCATGAAAGCTCTATAGATCAACCGGACACCAGTTAAACTACACATAGTTCCTACCAAAATGTACGGAGCACATAAGCATCCGTGGTTACAAAATGAGAGCATACAAGCTCGAAGGATCAAGTGCGAATCAGTTAGACATCCCATACTTACTACCAAATGTACGAAGGACAAACTTCCGTGGTTACAAAATGTGAGCATGCAAGCTCTAATGTAGTTCTATTATAAGCATTCATACAAAATGCGCATCAACCCAAAAGCGAAACATTCCACAACTTCTGAGAAAGTACAATTGTCATCTTCTCGCGATACGCTTGGACTCGGTCATCAGTAAACGCGTATACATCTCCACCGAAAGCTAATTCCTCAATAGCCTTGATAGTATAAACACCACAGCTACCGCTGAAATTGAAATTCCAAATGAAAATGAAATTAGAACATGCTATAACAGTTAGCAATATATATAAATGTATAAATCTTGTCAAATAAAAACATATACTTACCCATCACTATCCTGAGGAATGCCACGGACTCTATCCACCTTAAAAGCAGATTCAATGACCCCGCCCAAGTGTGTAAAATGACCGGACTCTCTAAACAGCGCTGGTAACAGATTACAGATCGGCTCCAATAGAGTATGCAACTCGGCATCACAAATGAATGGGATATTGCAATCATATACGTTCACTGTTCCTTCAGCCAAGTCAATCCGTAATGCAACCCAGTGTTCATTTCTAATGTTGAAGGGATTGTATATAATCTTTGCACCACGCCATGATTTCCCACAACACTTTGGCAACAAACCATCAAGATACTTGAAAATCGTATTGCCAAACGAAACCTTACCTTCCTTAAACTTCTCATAGAACTTTACACTGAACCTTGCAGACCAAAAGCAATCCAAGATAACAATTTCGCTGTATTTCTCCGCATTGCAATAGAAGTGATGCCTAAGATGAGACATGGCCTCTCCTATATGCTACAACACACACACATGGAAGCTAAACTTAAACTAACCCTAAAACAGCAAAATATGAATGATATACAGAATAGTTGAGAGCACTTACGTCATCACGCAACCAATGTTGCTTAGCAATAAGCTCACAGAAAAACTTCTTGTCCAGCATACCCTCATTGCCCGCAATTTGAGGACAAATATCCCTGCAGTAAAGCAAAAAACAGTAAACACAATGAATGGAATATTAAGACAAAGATAACGTATGTAACAACACACAATAATTGTAGAACTTACTCGTCAGAATATATCATATCATAAAAGCATTTCCGATCATCAAATTCATAATATGAGTATTTCGGCCTCCTAGGCATTGAGCGCTTCTTCTTACCACCTCGAGTGAAAGGAGTTTCCAACACAGCAGCAACCTTCCCCACACGGGTTGACTTCCGAAGTGCGACACCTACAGCCAGAACCTTGGAAGGTTTCTTAATTGAGGGAGAAGGTGGACTCACTGGAACATCGGAAGGCAAAGTCATCGGTGCATCGGAAGGTATAGTGGGCAAAGGCTGGCTCAGGGGGACGTCTGAAGGTGTCATCTGTGGAGTAGCAGTAGGGATGAGTTTATCAAACAAGGGTTTGTATTCGGATAACTGCGAACAGAGATCTCTAATCCCAATAAGTTCATCCAAGTGAAGGTCGGAGTACACAGTGGGTGACTTGACAGCAGCAGGCAACACTGGTGAAGCCCCATCTAACGAAGTTTCATTCTTTGAATCTGCATAAGCTTTAGTTTTGAAGGACTCAAACTTGGTTTTGAGAGAATCAACATCGGATTGGATGGAAGCAACCTTGGAGTACAACCGGCTGACAACGGAGTTAATGTTCATGCATCTAGCTTCAATACGTAAGATAACACCAGCAATCAACGCCAAATGTTTTTCAATACTTATGAGACAATCAGAACCACCTAAGTTGATGCCATCATTGTCACCAGCCGGACCCTTACCAACACCTGCATCAGAAAAACCTTCACCTTGTTTCTCATTCACAGGCAGAGATTCAGCGTGGTTATCAGCCAAGGGCGGACACTCAGGTTCGCTAACCTTCCCCTTCCCCTTACTGGCAGCAATAGCATTCTTGAGGCTAAATTTCCCACTGAGACTAGAGACTTTCTGGGGAGACAACGGGCGAACAGGAATCACAGGTCCAGAAATCGACATCGAAGAGTTGTCACCAACAACACGCTTCTTGTGTGGGGGGTCAG
This sequence comes from Persicaria tinctoria, assembly GCA_037127255.1. Taxonomy (NCBI): domain Eukaryota; kingdom Viridiplantae; phylum Streptophyta; class Magnoliopsida; order Caryophyllales; family Polygonaceae; genus Persicaria; species Persicaria tinctoria. Next base: position 48,125,487 of record JBANSL010000002.1, read on the forward strand.
AAGTAATAGAAGAAGACGCACCAGACTTTCGCTTCTTAGAAGGACCCGCCAACGGAAGAGACAAATGAGGCGACGCAGCTTTAGACCGAGTCCTTGCAGAAATCGATGAAGGCGACAACGCAACAACTGTCGTATTGGTAGATGGGACAACTTGATCATTGAGCCCGGGAGATGACACAATCTGGAGATTAGCATCATTGGTGGCTGCATTGGTCACAACAGTTAACCTCGAAGACGCTAGGTGGGACAACCAAGCTTGGTAGACAGCAACAGTTGCATCATGAACCTCATTATGGAAAGCCATCGATGGAGAATCCAAGTATTCACCATAGGTAGGATATATCGTGTCCTACGATTAAAAACAAAATTGTAACACACACACACACACACACACACACACACACACACACACACACACACACACACACACACACACACACACACACACACACACACACACACACACACACACACACAAGATAAAATTGATTAAGAAATATACACTAACAAAAAAAATATAGAGATATTACCATGGGAGTCTTGAAAAACTCAAGCTGAATGTGCCGAGCAGTGACAACCTTAATATAGGCTAAACTCCATTCCACAAAGGAACGATCTATGTCATCAATGACAACACTGCAATGGACCATAGGTGGAATCTTAGGGAAAGCTTCCAAGATCAAAACCTGTGATGAAAAAAAAAACATAAACACACGCACTAAAACACACACACTAAAACACCCACACCCACACAAAATCACACAAAACATAGAAAAGGAACAGAACCTGAAGAGCAAGTGGAAAGCCTAGCAGATTAAACCCACTCCTTGCCTTCTCAGTCTTCTTAGCACCCTTGTCACCACTCTTCTTAACCCTTTTCTTCTCAGGCTTAGAGGATTTAGTTCGAGATGCATGATTAACCTTCATCAATGAGGAGATAGTCTCCACATAAACTAACCTACCCCAAGCATAATCATTGAACTTATACATGTCAGATGCAAGAGCCACAATCTGGTTCCTAACAAACCCAGTACGATGAGGCAACAAGATGCCATCAATGATTAAAACATATGCAATAAGCAGTTTCTTAGGTGAATTCTTGGGTGTTCTACAGAACATATCAATCAAATCATCATACATTATATTATCGACCCCTAACACAGACCTAGTGCTTGTAGCAGGGACAACAACAATATGGTTAGATGCACATTTAAGACCAGTTACAACAGCAAATTCAGACATAGAAAAACGAACAGGATGAGAAGATTTAAGTTTGAACCACATTTCCCTAGTTTTAGATGTTTTTAACTCATGAACCATGAAATAATTGACAAGTTGTTGGGCAAATGCCAACTTGTCATCAAACCAAATGATGCGGCGGAGAAACGAAGAGGACAGGGAAGACCAATCAGCAGCACTCAATTCTCTTTTGATGACAGAAACTATATCAGCACGATAGTATCTGTTGTACTTCCCAACAAATGTATCCATGTCATCACGGATATATTCAAACACCTACATAAAACCAACAAACACACACAAAATACAATGAAAAAAATGAAAACATAAGAACAAAAACACAATATGATACAAACTATAGAACAAGGGAAAAAAAACAAAAACAAAAAATTAAAGGGAACAAAGAAACAACTAACCGGGCAAGGTAAGTCGTCCTTGACATCAGTTGGGGTAAGAAGGAATGTTGTAGACATAAGACATGGAATCAATATAAATATGTCATCAAAACATGGACAGCACATGGAATGAGAAATATTGACAACCACTTCAAACAACAAACTGGAATCAAGAGACAAACCCCTTCCAAAACAAACAATGTGACACATATTTCCCCTCACATATAACTGGAATCAACCACCAAAAAAACAAACAAAGAAAAAAAAGACACAAAAGGGACAAATATTGTCACCATGAGGAGCTAAATAACCACAAACTGGAATCAAAGTCCAGAAGATGACAACAACTACAAACACATAACACTTAAGAAAGCAATAATGTAACACATGGTTCACCTAACTTGTAGCTGGAATCAAGACAATAACAAAGTACAAAAGGGCAAAGAATGTCAAAAAAATGAACCAAATAAACACAACTGGCATCAACATCCAAAAGATGACAACAACTGCATCCCACAGGAGACTACACCAATAACGGAAGGTAGCACACAATTCACATAACTTAAACCTGGAATCTAACACAATATCCATACAATAAAGGGACCCCATAGTTCACAACCTAAACAATCACCAATATTAATACCAAATCAACACTAGCATGGAACCAAATTCACACCACACAAATCATTACAGCCCAAACTGAACAGAAAAAACTGCCAAAATATAAACATATATGAACCAAAAATGTGGAACAATAAAAAATAACAGACTACTACACATAAAACACCCATAGCCTAGAAGCAACAAGTGGAATCACACTAAATTAATGGCATCAACCACACATAATAACACAACGGGGGATCAAAATCATATAAACCCTAGCTACAGTAAAACAACACAAATGTTCGAAATAAACAAAATTAAACAAGGATTCGAATGCACAACACCATCAAATCACCAAATCTAGCCAGAAAAAAGGATGAGAACAAGCTGGGCAAAAGAATCACATACATGGAGATGACGCCATCGAACGCAAATTTGGGGGAAAGCTCAAAAAACCGAGCGGAGGAGAGGGACAACACCACCGCCGACGGTAACCGGAGAATGGAAACACAAAACGGCCGTGATTGATGGAGAGATCAAAGAATCGAGATGGGAGAACGAAGAGGAAGAAGGAGAGAGCAGTTGGAAAGCGTGAGCTGAGAGAGAGGGTGGAAGAACCAAGAACAGGTCGGGAATGTGAAATAACAATTAAGAAGGTCTAAGGAACTTAATAAAACAATTAATGGGCCTATCTAGCTAACCAAATATGCTTAAAGGTCCATTTCAACAAAATCCCTCTATTTTAAATGTATAAACATATTTTTCATCACAAGAATTTAAATTAAATTTTGTTTATAAAAAAAATCCAAAACTAATTTAAATGTATCATTTTTTTTATTATCACGAGTATTTAAATGAAATGTTATTTAAAAAAATGATATTTTATAAAATCAGTACTTAAAGGTGTTTTAAACTTTATAATAATGATATTAATAAATAATAATAAATGTATTTCATAAATGATGATAAAAATGTTTAAAATTTAAAAATGCGTGCATTTCATATCATGGTGATTTAAGTGTTTAAATTTTAAAACATTCTAGCCCTCAAGTACCTAACATGTAATCTTAGAGTCGTTAGTATTCCGAACTTAAGTTGTGTCAACATGGGTATTGACACTCACGTAATTCATTTTTTAGATGCCTTCAATCCTGCTTGGAGAGAGTGCAACCAACGGGGGAGAAGTTGTCCCATTAGCTGCATCGAGGCCATACTACAACTCGATCAACTTCTCCATGACTCGCCTCACAATTCAATTGCGCAATATGGAACCACGAGTCTATCTTCCAGATTCTGCAGAGTGGATTCATCCTTATAAGAGGTTTTGTGATATGGAGTTGAGGAAGTGGGAGGATTTGGAGAATACCCTTCGAGCAGACACTCATCGGCCTATGCTACTTCTGTGCCCTACGGTTGATGCCATCAACTATTGGTTTCGTATGATACGATTTGGCTCGGACTACAAGTTAAAAGGAACAATAGTCCTATATGATGATGTGCTTCCACTGATGGATGTCATTTGCTACAAGATGGAGCCGCAACCTTACAACTTGGTAAGGAAGACCATTATTGAAGTGTCACCGATCTATACTTATGAGAAGCATTGTTTTGATCGCATGGAGGCCGGAGAAAAGAGGCGTCTTCGACTAGAACACCTCATTTGCGAGACGCTGGATCATCTTAGTAAAGTGAATGAGCGTATAAGAGAGTGGAGGTATCGAATGATCCATGGCCTACCTTCAACAAGTGATGTAACAACCTCATGGCAAATGAAGTGGCAGACAGAGAAGTTGCAAAGGGTTGCAGAGCTACAAGCACTCGACAAGAAAATGGAGGAAGATTTGGAGTATGACATCAATCAAGGAGTCATATTTAAGTATTTGAATCCATTGTCGGGCATACGCCGTGGATATTACTTTACGGTTTATGGAAACCCTCATTATTAAAGAAAAGCCAGAGGGACTTAAGACAATATTTCAATTCAATAATGGGTGAAGGACCTGCGTGTCCCTAGATGCCCAGTAGCCATTTCTAAGATATAGTATTCTCCGCATTTGAAAACTTTGAGACTCCTCATAATATTGTTTGAAGTCATGACACTATATAAGTATGAATTGATTTTACATTGGTTTTGGGAGTAATTATAGTTGGGTGAAATTTTGGATGTCATATAAGTGAACAAGGTATAAATGACATCAAATGATATCTCTACGGTGAGGTCTTTTTGAGTATTATGTGCACCAATTAGGAAAGGTTGCAAATTAATGTTTTATGCCAAGAGGATGAAGTTGGTTTATGGTAGAAACCTGTTAAACGATCTTAAGGATGCAAGCCTTCAATCGGCCTCTCGCTGGAAACTCCAGTACAACTTCTCTAAGGAGGGAGAAAAAAAATAGAATTATGTATCGTACTCATATATGGATGAAAGCATCTGAGTAGGAGACGAGGTATTACGACGCTCTCACTAGCCTCACAAGACTACAAATGTTGCGAATGGATTACCCTTCCTTATACACCTATATGGACATTGAGGGTGAACGCAACATAATTGGACCATTTAACCTAGACAAGAGTGTATACGTGATGAGGCAAGAGGTCGATGCCAACACACCAATAACTCAATGTACTATGTACTACCAAATTGAGTTAATCGATATTCCGTTTTATTTGAGAGCTACTCATTCTTTTATGGTTTAGAGTGTTGTCCATAGATTTAAGTTAGGTAGTGTATTTTTAGACAAACCGTTTAGGGTCGAACTTTCTAAAAGAGGGAATAATGATAGGGACGAAGATGTTGAGCCAATTTCCTATCACGAGTGGGGGGTTGAGACTTCGACTCTGGGTTAGTGGTGAATCCGCTTATATCGCTGGATATCATCTTAGGAATGGACTGGTGAGTGCAACATGGCATGTGGGGTGATTGACTACGAGCGAAGGATTGTGACCTTATCACCGGATGGCACCTGCATGTGCAAATTCCACGGGCGCGTTTTCGTTGAGAACGGCCATATTATTAACATGATGCAGGCAGCGAGGCTATTGCGAAAAGGCTGTGTGGGCCTATTATGCTATTTACCAGACTTTAAGTCTGAGACGGTCACAATCTCCGATATTCCAGTGATTCGGGAATTTCTCAACGTATTTCCTGATGACATTACCGAGTTACCACCGAAGCGCTTTGTTGAGTTCACAATGGATCTGGAACCAGGGACGTCTCCACTCTCCAAAGTTCCCTATTGTATGTCACCCCTTGAGATGAAGCTGTTGAAGTCTCAATTGGGAGAGCTGCTGAAGAATGGCTATATCAGGCCTAGTGCGTCGCCATGGGGGGCTCCAGTATTATTTGTGAAGAAGAAGGATAGATCCTTCCGACTGTGTATTGACTACCGTGAGTTGATGATTTGGTAGATCAACTACAAGGAGGAAAGGTGTTCTCCAAAATCGATCTTCGTTTTGGGTATCATCGATCAGTTACGGATTCGCGAGGAGGACATCCTGAAGACTGCTTTCGGGACTAGATATGGGCACTATGAGTTCGTGGTCATCCCCTTTGGCTTGACCAATGCCCCAGCTGTGTTTATGGAGTTGATGAACAAGTGTTTCCATGCCTATCTGGATAGGCTTGTGGTGGTGTTTATCGATGATATGTTGATCTACTCTCCGAGTGAGGAAGCTCATGAGGAGCATCTGCGAACCGCATTGGCAGTGATGCGACAGCATCAGCTTTATGCTAAGTTGTCCAAGTGTGACTTCTGGATCAAACAGATTATATCTGAGGAGGGAGTGATGGTGGACCCTCAGAAGATCTCAGCAGTGAAACACTGGGTTCACCCAAAGAATGCGAATGATGTTTTCTGGGACTAGCGGGATACTATGGGACATTTGTGAAATAGTTCTCTAAAATTTCCCGCCACTTATCTCTTTGTTGAGATCGAAAGGGAGAAACTGGTCTGAGAGGAGAAGTGCGAGCAAGGCTTTAAAAAAAAGGCGTCAACCACTGCACCGACTCTAGCATTGCCGAGAGACGGGGAAGAATACCTAGTGTATAATGATGCTTCTAAGCAAGATATGGGTGTGTGATGATGTACGATGATAGGGAAGAATACCTAGTGTATAATGATGCTTCTAAGCAAGATATGGGTGTGTGATGATGTACGATGATAGGGTACTCACGTTTGCTTCCAAGCAGCTCAAGCAGTATGAAAAGAGTAAGCTAGTGAAAGGTTTGGATCTAGTTGTTGCTGTACTTGCATTGAAAATCTAGCGATAAAATCTTTACGATGGGCGGTGCCAAATCTTCACATATAATAAGAGCTGAAGTACATTGTTATTTGTTACTCGAAAGAATCTCAACGTGAGTAAGAAAATATGGTTGGAGCTCATTAAGGATTATGGAATGAAAGACCAATGTTGTAGCAAATGTCTTGAGTCGAACGCCTCAGCAAGAAATTACGATCGCAAGTTGGACAAAGAGACCTATACTGCAAAAGAATTTCTTAAAGTTAGGGATCAAAACCCATCTCATATTCTTGGGATTATCCTTGTTCTTCTTATACACTCATGCACACATAGGTTGTTGAGTTAGGGATCAAGTAGTTATCTCATGTTTTACTTGATTGGGGAGGTAAAACTCTATTCCTTCGATGTGTTCTTTTCCCATCGTTGTAATTCCATATATTCTCTACCCAATCTAGGGGTAATGTCTTGATGACATAATTGTAATCGTGATCCGAACTCTTTGGTTAATGTCTAAGGAAGAAATCTCGAGTTTTTTTTAAAATAATAATAAATATACATCGTGCATTCGTCTTATAAGAACACGATCAAAAGAAGGCGAGGAATATCATGAAACATACAACACATTGGACAACGTGTCAACCATCGAAGACAAAGAAGATCAACAGATGAACTGTCCAATAAGGAGCAGGAACTCATCACATACGAAAAGGGTTGATTAGTGTTACCTATAGTGGCTGCCTTCAAAACCTATCCGGATGGATCATTTGGTAACCCGGAAAAGGGAGCCAAATGAGGTTGAGACGAAAGCCAATGGTAAACTGAAAAATCGTATTCGTTGTGTGGTATGAGTTACTAACCCCTGACAATGACAACTTAACTACGATATCTTTTCAACCAAAAGTATAAGTATTGCGTAAATTATATGTGCTTAGGCAGACATTAAAAAGATGTTATTTTATTTTATTTATTTCGTGCGAAATAATTCTTAGACTTTGACCACAGTGAGTTCGGTAACAACTAATTAAGTTGGAGGTAATTAAGTTGTTTTTCTCTTGCAACAATGAGCTAAAAGCATATTATTCTATACGTACCCATAAAATTCCAAATCTCATCTTCTAACTACTCATAAGTGTGCCATGTAACGGTCCGTATATTTCCCTTTTCCCTCTTTATCTACACTTGTGCTTCACCTGATTCTACCAAGGAAAAGACACTAATAATGTATCTGAGTTACGTTTCAAAATGTGGCTTACCCCCTCTTCCTGATCTCAGCAATCCAAATACAAGTTGTTTCACCGTTATCTTTAGGATATAATTCCTACAATATGTCTTACAATATAAAGACGAAAAATTAAAAAGAGGGATTTTAAACCCTTGAAACAAGTAATGAAGATTCATTAAGGGTTGGGTGCTTCTGCAACCAGTACCTATCTTATGGCAACTAGACTCAAATTCTCACAAGGGAAAATCAGTGTTAACAATTAAACATAGACATTTTTGTTAAGATTTGACAGTTCGAGATAAAATAAAATGGTCTAGAGTCACATTTCACTACTTTAAATAAACTATAAAAGCGAAGTCATTACATGCCAATCTAGCTAATGGTGTCGACCCCTCCAAACCATTTCATGAACTCATTCGCACTCTTTCTTGATAAAATACCAAATTCATTGCTCTTTCTATCCTTTCTCTCTTCCCTTTTCGTTGCTCTTTCTATCCTTTCTCTCTTCCCTGTTCGTTGTTCAAGTTTTGGGATGAAACTTATTTTTAAGGGGGAAGATATGAAATACCCCAAAATATTTTTGGGTATTTCAATTTTAATGAAAATAAATAAACAAATTCTCTTGATATTAAATTTGGTAAAATAAGTTGAATTTAAATTTTATTAGTTCACATAAAATACCTAATGTAAAGTTTTAGAATAATTATATTATTCAAAGTACAATAAGAATACTTTATTTAAAGAGATAAAATAATTCCTCATTATCAATATTTAATTTATGTAATTAAATACAAATCGGTACTATTATTTAATTAAATAAGAAATTTTCATAAAAAATATTTATATAGTATTTATGGGTAAATTAGTGGATAACTAGATTTATATACGTGCATATAAATTATTTATGTATGTACATAAATACTATAAATATACATTACATATATAAGTGTATAGCATGTACACTTGTGGATGCAGCGGCCCAAAGTCAACCCGACCCAAATGAGGTATCTCACAACAGCACTCTGAATTCACGGGAAGCACACGGGAGTCGGGAGAGCAGATTCGTTTTTATAAAATTCTATCTTTAACTTAACTACATGATAACTATCAATTTTTCAACCTAATTTACCAACTTAAAATCTCTATCTTTAGGGTATCCAATCTATATCTAATATCTAATATCTAATATAATACTAAAGCAAATGTTGGTGATGTCACTTGGCAGCTTTTGCTTATTAATAGGTTTATGTGGCAACTTCTCATGAATTATGGTCTCGCCTTCATAATTAATTGATTTTTACTAATTAATAAATATTCCCCTTTTATTGATTTCCCCTTAAAATTAGGACTTCTAACAAATAATTAATCTTCACCTTTTATAATTTAATTTTAATCTAATAAATTAATACCGTATGCAGTAGCTTATACTTAATATTTTCTCAACTTAAGCCTAAGACTACTGAATATCTACTTAATATCTATTGAATATTTAATGATAGAGATTAGAGAAAAAAAGACTTGGACTTTGCATATAACCATGCACATTTTAACATATTAAAAAAGAAGAAGAAAATATTTAATTGGTTTTTCTAACATATACACTTTGGGGGATAGGTTAAGCTTATGATAAACATTTTTCAAAATATTATTTAGTTCTAGATTAGATTTCTTATTCGCTCAAAAAAAAAGTTTTAGATTTCTTATGTCAATTCATTGAGATTTATAGAGTCTTTCTCAAAATGTTTTCTCAACTTAAGAGCTTAACTAGTATGATCCCCACGCCATGGCGCGATTTTTTATAAGTAAAATCTTACTAATATATTAAATTAACATTATAACATAATTGTAAAAGTTCAGATAATTAAATATTTTGAATTAAACTCATGGGTTGAAAAAACGATTAAAGTAGTATATATAGATATATATACAGATATAGATATAGATTACTAATATTAATTTTATGTTTCCTTATTATTAATTTTATGTTTTGAATTACTCCCATTATTTTTTTAGAAAAAAACTACTAAAATTATAATTTAGGCTAAGATCAATGTTTTGAATTAAGCCTAATAGTTAGTAAAATTAAATCAAAAAGAGAATTAAAGGAAAAAGAAGAAGAAAAAAAAGAAAAAAAGAAAATCAAAGAAAAATGAAAAAAAAAAATTGGTCAAGAATCCTAAAATTGCTCTAAGCTTGACACGTCATCATAAACTCTTCTAAATTAAGAGTTTATATAGATTGGTTGGAGATAAAATGACGATATAAGACACTTTAAATCGGTCATTAATTAAAATTACTTGGTTATTTGACGTGAATTTTTTTATTTGTGAAAAACTACTACTTATTTAAAATGTATAATACTGCTAAATAAAATCTCATTTAAAATTTGATTAAATAAGATGCTAAAAATGATGATTTTATCCAATCAACTAATACTTAACAGGAATCATTTACGCACTATAAGTAAACACATATTTCTAAGATTTTTTTACTATAATTATTGATTTAACCATATAAAATGATAAATGTTAAACTAAAATGGTTAGCACAAGTTTAATAGGAAACGAGTAAAAGTTTATTTTATGACTATTAAAATAATATATTCCTAATATATAAATTTATAAAAACTAAAATTGTTCATTATTCAGTAAATAGATATAGATTATTGTTTAGCCTTTATTTTGGACAGTTGAAATGAACTTAATTTTTTTTTTATTAGGTGAAATGAACTTAAATTAATTTAATTGAAGATGGAGTTTAAACAGATAATTAGCCACCTATAAAACCTAGGTTGTTTTCATAGAGTTAATGAATGTAGAAAAAAAATCATTACTCTAAATATGAAAATTTGATTTATTCTTATATGATTGGTATTTCTTTAGTTGGATAGATGTCAAATGGTCCAATCAAAATAATTAAAATTTTAAGTTATTTAGCCGTTAGTGTGATTCTATGTTATTACATGTGATTCTATGTTATTACGTCAATATATCTTCTCGAACATTTTTATGTGCTTTTCATCCCAGAGTGCTTAAAATTTCATACACATTTTTTTATGTGCTTTTCATCCCAGAGTGCCTAAAATTTCCTACACATAGCATTTCTCAAATGTGTAGTACGTCCACCTAACAAAGTATTTGGTTCTACCTTTCAGCTTATTACGACAAAAAATATTTGTTTAATGTTCAAAGTAACCAATCAAGTTGCTAAAAAAATCAGAAGGCGGGAAAAAAAAAATTTAAACACTCTCTACCTTAGTGCATGCAACTGTTTCTATCTAGAAAGGTGAGACATAGACGTTTTGTCATATATATCTATCTCTATATATATATTATACTGATATAATAAAATCATTATTTTTTCAAATTAATATTATTTGGCTATATGAATTTCATATTATTATAATATTATAATATATCTAATATAATGTAAATATATTATGATAATATCTTTTAAGCAATATAATATATTTTGCAAATCCCGTGCGTTATGCACGGGTACTATACTAGTTTATAATACTAAAAGAGAAGTCGCCTACGACATGTGGCAGCTTCTCCTTTAATGTAGCCTTTTTTTATTTTTTAGATTAATTGATTTATTTTAATGGTTTTTAAATTTTAATTGATTTATTTTAATTATTTGTTATTTTAATTTTTAATTAGATAAGTTTAGATCCTAACCAAATGTTAAAAATCAAGGATTTAAATATATACTATTGATTTTGATCTAAACTTATCTAATCAAAGATTTGGTTAGTATCGTAGTCTACCTGCATAATCTTTATATACATGATTGATTTGGATCCCCTAACTCCCTCATCCGGCAAAGATTTTTTTAATTTGAAGATTAATTTATTTATTTTAATTTTTTGTTAATTTTTAATCAATTTGTTTTAATTGTTTTTTAAATTATTGTTAAAAATCTAAACTTATCTAATTTAGTTGAGATCCTAACCAAATCTTTAAAAGTCAACTTGATATAAATATAGAACCATCACTAACTTCATACGGATTAAGAAATATTGACCAGATGGAAACGCTCTCAAAAAACCCTAAAACTGAGCCCGCTGCCACCACAAGTCCCACACCACCACCTCTCCGACCACCACTTCCTACCAGCCGGCAACCAAACCAAACCTCAAATTTCAACCAATATGGTACCCAAAACCCCAAACACAACCCGTTCAAAGAGTTCCTTCTCCTAAATACGCCCAAAATCTGCTCCCAAAATTCGTTTGAGCGTCGTAAAAGAAAGGATAGAAGGAACCAATATCCCTATAAGCTGGTTACAAAAGGGGCTAATTCGAGCAGGAATTGTAGAAATTTCAAGAAAAGAAAAAAAGGAGCTCCAATCCGGGTTAGATGGAGGCATTCTCTGGCGGTGCTGAGGCTGACGCGAACTGGTGGTGGTGGTGGCTCTCAGAAGGGGCGCTTGCCGGCTGCTGCAAGCGGGTGGTGGTGGTGGCTCCCAGTTGGAGGCGTCTTCGGAGCCTGTTTCTGCGGCTCTGTTTCTTCGCTCTCCTCTCTTGGGTGCGAATCCTGTCCGTCTCCAATGCTTGGCTCGGTGCTGATGTTGTGGCCTTCAAACAACCCACAACCCTTAATCTCTCACCAGCACCAACTGACAACATGCAATGGAGTCTTCTGCATCATCTCCCGCAATGGCGTCCGTCTGGGGGCTGTTGGTGTGGATTCTTGCAAATTGAAGAATAAAACAGGTACCACTTTATCCTTGCTTCATAATATTGAGTATCTTAAGAATGTGGGTCACTTTTGCATGCTTAAAATTCTCAATCACGAGTTTATATCTGGAACCAATTATGAAATTTCTATGGTTTTAATGTTTAGAATCCTTATACTGTTTCTTATGAGTTGGAACCTTAGCTACAATGACACGTTTGAACTGCCTGTAATGATCAATTTGTGGTTCCCTGGTCTCTGTATGTTTCGAACCACAACTGCTTGTAACCACTTCAGCATCTGGAGAGTCTATTATGTCTTTAATTTTTCTTGTGAATCCTACCCAGATATGAGTACTACTAAACTCAATCTCCAAAACAACTCTTATTATATTAGGAAAGAAAAGAAACGGGCCCTTTGCTTGCATGTTAGTATTACTATCAATCACAAACTGGTCCTCTACATCTGTATTTTTTACTTTCTATTTATTAAAATGGAGTGTGAAAGCTTGAATGACATACAAATTGTATGTGAGTCCCAACAGGACCCCATACTCATAGCTATCTTAGTATGTGAATCCCAACAGGAATCCATACTCCTATCCATGCGAATTTGTGAATCCCAACCGGACTCCATATTCATAACTATTTTAGTATGTGAGTCCCAATAGGGCTCCATACTCACAACCATTATTGTTTGTGAGTCCCAACAAGGCTCCAAACTCACAACAATTTTTGTGTGTGCTTTCCAACATGACTCGATACTCCACCATTACATAACAACATTGACGCATACAACCTCCGACAATGGATATTTAATCAATAGTAATGCGAACAAATTGCAGCTCAAACGTGGTATTGTCGGGCAACGATACACGATCCATGCCATACACTTGGGACAAGATGAGATCCATAGAAACAGCTGCAACTGTAATCACAAATGGAGGAATAAAGGTCGAATGCAAGCTTGGTACAAGATGAGATCTACAATAAACACACATTGCAACTACCGGCAACATATCAACCGCAAAAAAAGGTACTCCTCTAACTATCAATTGCTAAATGCATTCTGTCTTAGCAACCAACAACACATCAATCACAAAAATCCTCCCTATGATCTCTATCAAATTGGCACATGGAATCATTTTCAAAGCTTCCAATATTGCATCTGTAATAGCTCCTTCATCCATTATCAGTTGCATGTCAGTAAGAATAGAATAACTCAGTATGTCTTGCTTGTTAAGCTATGTAGCATAGCTCAAATTTATCTTTATGATTAAGATCGGCTACTGGAATATCAGAGGTTCTAAAAGACCTCTCCTCTGGCAGGAAATCAACCTTCTTAGATACAATAACAAGCTTGATGTTCTAGCCCTTACTGAAACCAAATCAACTGAACCTCCAACCCAATATCAGATTACAAGCTCAGGGTTTCATAAGTCCATCTGTATCCCTTCGATTGGTACAAAGGGGGGTCTTTGGATCCTAATTAGAAACAATAAAACGTTAGACAAATTGATAATTCTTGAACAGAAGCAAAGATTCCTTATGGCAAAAATCACACTTGATCAAATTACACTCGCTATCCTTTTTGTTTATGCACCTTCAGTAAAACATGAAAAATCTGATTTCTGGCATGACATCATCACTTGTGTCCATAAACACATGCTTCCTGTGTTGATCATAGGCGATCTTAATGATATTGAAAATGATACTGAAAAAATTGGAGGTTGTACCCCATCTCTTACTAGATTTCGTAGGATCAAAGAGATTAAGGAAGAATTAAATCTCCATACTATCCCTTTTACAGGCTCTCCGTTCACTTGGATGAAAAGTAGAAATGATATCTCTAATACTTATGAACGGCTTGACAGAAGTTTAGCTCATCAAGATATCATGGCTCATTTCAAAAATCTAAAAGTCCACCACCACCCTTTCTCCTCCTCGGATCACTGCCCAATCACTTTAAAAATTGGTACCCCAGACTATATAAAAGGTGCTCCCTTCCGCTTTGAAATGGCTTGGTCTACAAATCCTCATGTTGAAGCTCTAGTTAACCAGGTCTGGAACAACAAGTTTGTAGGATCCTTTGCCTATGTTTTCATGCAAAAACAGAAACTTCTCAAGAAGAACATAAAATCCTGGTGCAAAAATCATAACAATAATATTCTTAAACAACTTGAGGTGGTTGACAAAGATATCCAGAAATTCCAAACTGACCTCCCTTGGGGCTCCTTGACAACTAGTGGTATTAATAAACTTGCTAGACTAGAAAGAAAGAGGAAAGCTCTACTAGAATACAATTTGAAATTTTGGAAACAAAGAGCCAAAATGAAACATCTTCCGCTAGGAGACAAAAATACCAGATACTACCAAACTATTGTTAAAATTAGGAATTTCATAAACTCTACTAAATCTTTTGTAACCAAAAACGGCTCACACCTTATTGAAGCATCTGAAATCACGGATCAAATCACAAGAGAAATGACTGACAGATTTTTTGCTCCAGCTAGACCACCAATATCAGGTGAACAAATCAAACACATCCAACCTCAGATTACTAATGATGAGAATAAGAAACTCATAACCCTTCCTTCTATTACGGAAATAAAGGAAACCTTACGTAGCATGGCGGAAGATAAGACCCCTGGCCCGGATGGCTACCCCCCCCCCCCCCCCCCCAAGAATTTTATTTAAAATATTGGAGAATTGTAGGACCTTCTCTCTGTAAATCTATTAAAGCCTTCTTTCATGGTGGAAGTATGCTCTCTGAAATCAACCAAACCTTCATAGCCCTTATCCCAAAGGTAGAAAACCCATTAAACATAAACCACTACAGACCAATTAGCCTTTATAATACAATCTATAAAATCATAACTAAAATTATTGCAAACCGATTGAAAACAATTCTGCCTAAACTGATCAACCCTTTCCAAGGAGCCTTTATAGAAGGAAGATCTATTCAAGATAATACTCTTATCGCCCATGAAATCTTTCATAACTTCCACAAACAGAAAGGAAAACAGGGATGGATGGCCCTTAAACTAGATATGGAAAAGGCTTATGATCGAATCAACTGGGACTACATCAGAGCAACCCTAAACAAATTTGGCTTTCACCCTCAATGGATTAATTGGGTCATGAACTGCATCACTACAACAACATTCTCAGTTCTGGTCAACAACATACCGGGTAAACAATTCAAACCTGGAAGGGGAATTAGACAAGGTGATCCACTTGCTCCCTATATCTTCATCTTGGTCATGGAAAACCTAGCACAAGAATTAATGGAGGAAGCAGTCTATGAAGATGCACTCATAGGGATCAAACTAACCAAAAATGGTACCCCAATCCCCTTTCTGGCTTTTGCAAATGACACAATCATCTTCTCTAAAGCATCCCATAAGAGTCTCCACACGATTATGAATATTCTTAACAACTTCTCAAACCTCTCAGGACTCTCCATCAACTATAACAAGAGCTCCCTACAAGTCTCAAAAAATGTAAGCCAAAACCTTGCCACCTCCCTAGCCAATGACATGAACATTCCGATCTCTAAGACCCTTGAAAAATATCTTGGCATCCCACTAGTAAGAGGTAGAGTGAAAAATGCTGTCTTTGATGAGGCCATTCAAAATCTGAAAAAACAGTTATCCAAATGGAGGGCTTCCTCTCTATCCCAAGCAGGGCGAACAACCCTCATTCAGGCAAACTTAAGCTCTAAAACCAATTATCTAATGCAAAACTTCCTCCTACCTAAAGGTGTTCTTAACCAAATTGATCAGATCCAAAAAAACTTTTTTTGGAATAAACTACAATCAGAGAGATACACCCCTCTTATTAGTTGGGATAAAATCTGCAAGCCCAAAGAACAAGGTGGTCTGGGCTTGAAACTTGCAGAATACATGAATATCAGTTTACAAATGAAACTTCTTTGGAAAATCTATGCTGAGCATAACAACATTTGGGTTAAATTAATCAAAGAAAAGTATCTACAACAACAGAGCTTAATAGAAAGGACATCTCAGAGCACTTCATGGCAATTTGGGAGGCTCCTTCAACTAAAACAACAATTCCTCCAAGGATTACTATGGATTATTGGAAATGGCAAAACCATAAATGTCTGGACAGACCCTTGGGTTCAAGACCATAATCTGATTAGCTATCGACAGAACTTTGACCCCGAACTTAAAGTTCACCAACTCTTTACCCCACCTAAAGAATGGAATGTCCCCCTTCTCAACGAAATCTTTCCAAATCATATTGTCCAACACATCATAAAAATACATATCCCAGACTGGGACACTCCGGATAAAATAATCTGGAAATTTAACCCGAATGGTCAATTCTCTACTAGATCAACTAGACACATAATCAACACTAACAACACATCCACCAAAGATTATAAATGGATCTGGAAGTTGAACCTCCCTCCTAGAATTAAAAACCTGCTATGGAAAATATCTACTGACAGCCTGGCTACGACAGATAGACTAAATAGGTACATAAATAGGGTCCCTTCTCAATGTTGTTTCTGTAACCACAATAATGAAGATAGCAATCACCTTTTTGTTAATTGCCCTTTCACCAGAGCTACGGTTGCGGCCTATGAGCAAAGTGTAAGCAAAACTACAACACTTATTCCCAACCACTGCACTGATATAGATAGTATTATTACTACAAATACAGACAAGAAGTTGATAGAAGAACTCTGTTTTATATGGCAAAGAATATGGGAATCTAGAAATGAAGTGATTTTCAGGAAATAAACGCATGATACGCCTCATCAAATAGCCGTAAGAGTAATCATAGATCTCAGAGCATGGCATGATGCCATCAAAACTAATGATGAAACTCCACCACTAAGTAAAAAAAGAAGAAGAAACCACATTAAATGGATAAGACCACCTAGGACTATCTACAAAATAAACGTAGATGGTTCTTTTATCCCCACTGGCTCTTGCCGGGTGGGTGGGATTATTAGGGACCATAAGGGTTCTGTGATTGATATCTTTCAATCTGAAGTGGATACGACTTCTGCTATCCAAACAGAAGCAGCTGCTTTATGTGCAGGTGTAAACTTAGCAATAGCTAAAGGTCTAAGAAGAGTCATAATGGAAGGGGGCTGCTTGGAGGTTACCAAGGCAATCAATGATAGCAACTACGTGAGATGGGAAATTCTGAGAGAAGTGGAGTTCATCAAGAAACTTAGTTGTAACTTCGAGAGCATAGAATTCAGACACTGCTACAGGGAAGCAAACAAGGCCGCTGATTATATAGCTAAGTCTAGGAATATTTGTACATTTTCGAACCTCCCTACCTGTAGGGATCTCTGTAACATCATCCAGTCGGATGATCATGGTGGTATCTTACCTAAGTAGGATCTGCCTAATTTTTGCCTACTGTAAATAAAGTAAAAAAAAAATATTTGATATAAATATATACTATTGATTTTAATCCCATCAGCCGGCTATCGGTGGTTTGTATTTATTTTGAAGATTAATATATTTTCCGTTCTCTCTTCCGGTTGTCTGGTGAACAAGACTAAGGTGATGGTAATCTCCTTTCGATTCTCCTTTCTATGCTCTCTTCATTCTTTGGGACTAGCTCTGTATCATGCGTACAAACAAAACGGTAAGTATTATTTTTGCTTCTTTTCTTTCTCCTCTCTTCCATCTCATCTGTCTGTTTTGCCACAATCTTTTACCTGATGTGCTACATTAAAGGAGAAGTCGCCTACGACATGTGGCGGCTTCTCCTTTAATGTAGCCTTTTTTTTATTTTTTAGATTAATTGATTTATTTTAATGGTTTTTAAATTTTAATTGATTTATTTTAATTATTTGTTATTTTAATTTTTAATTAGATAAGTTTAGATCCTAACCAAATTTTAAAAATCAAGGATTTAAATATATACTATTGATTTTGATCTAAACTTATCTAATCAAGGATTTGGTTAGTATCGTAGTCTACCTGCCTAATCTTTATATACATGATTGATTTGGATCCCCTAACTCCCTCATCCGGCAAAGATTTTTTTAATTTAAAGATTAATTTATTTATTTTAATTTTTTGTTAATTTTTAATCAATTTGTTTTAATTGTTTTTTAAATTATTGTTAAAAATCTAAACTTATCTAATTTAGTTGAGATCCTAACCAAATCTTTAAAAGTCAACTTGATATAAATATATACTATTGATTTTGATCCCATCAGCTGGCTATCGGTGGTTTGTATTTATTTTGAAGATTAATATACTTTCCGTTCTCTCTTCCGGTTGTCTGGTGAACAAGACTAAGGTGATGGTAATCTCCTTTCTATTCTCCTTTCTATGCTCTCTTCATTCTTTGGGACTAGCTCTGTATCATGCGTACAAACAAAACAGTAAGTATTATTTTTGCTTCTTTTTTTTCTCCTCTCTTCCATCTCATCTATCTGTTTTGCCACAATCTTTTACCTGATGTGCATCATCTACAAAAACCATCTTGCAGATGAGGATCCTTCATGGTGTTAGTGAGAACTTCATCAATAGTAGAACATTGAAGTCTGCTGATAATGTGAGGAACCAACTTGTGCGTATCATGTCAAGATTCCAACTCAAGTTGTGTAGTACGGATTTTAGTAGCAGGAATTATTATGTCAACATTAGGAAGGCGATGTTGGCTGGTTACTTTATGCAAGTGGCTCATTTAGAACGCACCGGGCAGTAAAGTACTGTAAAGGATAACCAGGTGAATAGGATATCACTGTTGGTTCATTTGTCGACATTTGAGCTTCGTATTCACTGTTTCTCACTTCTTTTCTTCTTTGTTGTCTTTGTCTTTTCTCAGCTTGAATTGTTCACTTGCATCCATCCAATTGTTTGGACCATAAACCAGAGTGGGTTATATACAAAGAGTTGTGCTTACTAGCAGGAATTTCATCCGTACAGTCACATATATCAAAGGGGAATGATAAGTTATTCTGCAGTTGCTCTCTACTTGATTTCTTAAACAATTCCACAATTTCCATATTTGTTCTTTGCCTCATGTGCTTTCTCCTGTTATATGCAAATCAACAGGCTTATCGACGTAGCAGAATCCTACTATGACCTGTCGAACTTCCCCAATTGTGAGGCTAAGCGTGTTCTTGATAGGCTTTACAAGAAACGAGAAAGGGAAAGGGAGGAGAACAAAGGCAAGAGATAAAACACTAGAATTGTGCTTGGAGACCCGTCGACGGATTTCTCCAGGTGCACAAGACCATATGATCATTTTGATCGATCCTCTCCAATACTAAAGCGCTATCGTCAGTGTAATGGAAAAAATGCTCCGAATCTATTTCACATTTCGTTAGATAATGATAGTTGTAGTAGAAGTTCGAAATACCGGAGTAACTTCCATCCATATCTCATGTTTTGTGACCATGTTTGTATTTATACTTTTTTTTTTGTATGAAACTTTTTTCTTTTCTTTTCTTAAATGTGTTGCCCTCGATTGCTTTAATTGACTTGATAAATGGAAGAGGTAAAGAGAAACAAAATAAAATAGTCATGTGACCTGCTGGCCTGTGTTGTGCAAATAGTGTTTTAGTACAGTACAATAGTACACTGTTTTTCTCTTCTTTTAGTCAATTCTGAAAAAAGTTAGTTGTTACCATCGGTTATACGTAGTATAATTTAATGAACACCAACAATGAAGAAAGAAACGACACAGCTTCCTCATACGCTAGGTGAACGAGCAGCCATTGTCCAAGAACAATGTTTGATCACGCGATGTTAAATTTAAAATCCTACATGTCATTTTCTCAATTTTTTGTGTTTTTTTTAATTCCCTTTAAATACAAAATTAGTTGAGATATTCTCGATATTTTTATTAGTTCGTTTAGATATTCACTGTGTAATATAAAAATGAAATCATATTTATTTTAACAAATCTTTTATTTTCACACATATCTTAACAAATTTTTTATTTCTCTGTTGATTTAAATCAATGATTTCCCAATCATGCATTTTTCACCTAATTTTAATTTTTATAAATTGTGTTCATTATCTTGCTAATTATACCATCAATATCAATATATTTATTGATCAAAAAATAAAATCCCGAAGGTCGGTCCTGGTGGAATGGATTTAATTTCTTCATCACTTTTGATTACCGAAACATCATCTACATGAAAAAAAATGACAAAACATTACCACAATTACATACTTTGATATATTTGGAAGACTTTTTTTTTTAATTAGCTCAACTGTATCTCAAACCTATTCTTTAGTTTTACTTTATTTTTTTACATTGTCTTATTTATTTAGAATAATAAAGAAACCTATTCTTTAGTTTTACTTTCTTTATTAAATTGATACTAATAATATTTACAAGCTTTAACAATATTTGCATAACTTTATGTCGATATTAGATTCGAATGTTTAAAGTTTTTTATAATTTAGCATATTTATTTATTTTAGTATTCAATATGTTAGAGAATGTTTTTTTAATTACTTTGTGATACTTATAATATTTATGTTAAAAATAATAAATGATATTATATAAACATATATTTTGAAACAAAGAACCGTACAAGGCACGGGATACTAAGCTAGTTAGGTCAGAATGAAGAGGATATTGCAACCTTCCATTCTATCCATCACGTTTACTCTAACTCCCTCTCCATCAGTCTCTACAAACACCCGAACACCCACCGTAAATCACAAACCACAACTATCTCTGACAACCCTCGACCACGATTCCGGCGATCCCAAGGCCAATGACCACCACCCACACGCTCTAAAACCACCCAGGAGACAAACTTGGACGTCCCGACACAGCAGCTCGCCGGAAAGTGTCCGGAATCGCCGCCGGAAGTTTCTGCAAAACTGTCTTCGAAAGCCCTTCTGGCGAGCCACTCCCCCGCCACCACAGTGCTCCGACGTCTCCGATTTCAATATCAGTGTGCTCTCTGCATCACCCTCTATTGATCTCAACTTTTCTCTTGCTCAGAAACATTTCGAGGCGCTCACACTACAGCCCCGAAGTTGACTGGTGAGTAGTTTTGTCTCTGTGCAGAAAAAACGTGGTACATGTACGTTTTTCTTTCTTTCCTTCCATCCAAGAGCTGTTATCTCATCGGAATCATTCCTTTTCAGATTCATACCATACCAAGGGATTGTAGACTCGAAATTTGGACGCTTTCGAGTCACGTTTGGGTAAGATCCGCTCCGTTTATCGAAATTTGTCGAATTTCGATTAAGCACGCGATGCTATTCTAACCTGTACAGAATTGGGTGAGCTTTCGAGAAAAGCTAGGGTAAGTTTTGTTCTTTTTAAAAGTTACGGGGCCGTTTCCGTAATTTCTAAAAAGTTAATAATACCCTCTTTAAATTCTGTAAAATATCAGGTCCAATATCAAATTATCCTCCTCGACCACGAATAAGCATTTCGTCGGATTAAGGCAAGTAGTTTGGTTCAATTAGTGCATTTCTGCAACTTTCGTGCCTTTTCGCAATTATTGCCTTCTGTGTCCGTTATAAAATCCATGCTATGAGTTTGTGATAAATATGCAAGTTTGTTCCGTTTGTTGCTATTTATCAACCCCTAAATCTCACATAGTATGATAACTCGGGTAATTATAGTTTGATCCTATGATTTGAGAAAATTATATTAAATGCCCGAACTTCCTAAAAAGCATGATTTATTCATTTTGTTTCATTCATGCTAGTTAAGTATGGTATATTACCGGTTTTGAATATCCATGCTTGTCAGTTATATTATTTCGTGCACTTTATAGATCTAAAGTGTACATTATGCCTTTTGTGGTCACCTAGGATATAATTGTGGATTGGTACTTATACCATTTGTGCTGGTATTATTATTATTGTTATTATTATTGTGATTATGATGTGTGTCTTAAATAATGGAAAAAGGGTAAAGTCAGGTCAAGGTTCAGTTATACCTTGCTCTATAAACGTCTCATGAGATACCCCTTCGAAATTGCAAATCTCTCGAATGGGTACATCTACCTAAGGGTAGTAGGTCATCCGCCCAGTATATGCAGCCGAGACCGGTATCACTTGTCCCAAGTAAACGATAAGGTTGCATATAATTGTGTTATTACTACTATTGTGTTGTACATTACTTACTAATAGGTGACCCACTTCCAGTGACGTATATCATATTCTTTCCGTACTTGGGATATGATTCCTCGGGATCTTCGGATCCGCATCCCATTCAAACACTCGGTCCTTTGGATCATCCTATTATTTTATTTTAATTTAATCAAACGAGCCAGGTTCCACATAAATATAAATTCCTCATTTTTTTTTTATTTTAGTCTACAATCACCAATACCCTTTTATGGTCAATGGGTGGTAGACGGAGTCTTGGACATTTTACTTTCTGCTACTTACTAGTCGTAAAAAGACTAACCGTCATATTTTTCTTCCCTTTGACGGCTGGGGTCCCTGGTTTGCATACTATACCTCAGTCACTAATCCGCAGGTTTAGGTAAACGGTCTTGAGGCGTTAAAGAATAAAGAAGTCTAATATTTGTCTTCAAATTTTAGTGTTGTGTTTTAAGGTATTAATTCCTAAAATTTATTGTGTTAAAGGTTATTTATTTCCGTTGTAATTCTTTTAACATTATTTCCGCTGCTATTATTCAAAATATTTAGATACTATATTTGGACCCATTACTTTGGGTTACTTTATTTTAAATCATTGATTTTTATTTAAGTCTTTCGCTAATTTCATATTTATTATACATTATACATTTACTTTATATCATCTTGTTTGTGGGAGATTGGTTGCATGTCCCTATAAGTCTAAGGCGGTTACGAGGACATTAAAGTCTGAGTAATTACTGGTGTTGCAACATCTCTCATGCTTCTATGCAAATGGTTGAACATGTTGAGTGCGGAGCTTAGAGCTACCCTCCCTCCTCACATCATATCTCTTCTTGAAGAGTATAAGGATGTATTTCTCAATGACATACCACCAGGTCTACCCTCTATTCGTGGCATTGAGCATCAGATTGATCTCATTCCAGGGGCTTCTTTGCATAATAGGCATGCGTCTCGTATGAATCCCACTGAGACCCAAGAGGTCCAATCCCAAGTCCAGGAACTGTTGGATAAAGGATACATTCGTGAAAGTTTAAGTCCTTGTGTTGTGCCTGTGTTATTAGTCCCTAAGAAAGATGGATCATGGAGAATGTGTGTAAATTGTAGGGCTATTAATAACATAACTGTTAAATATCGTCATCTTATTCCACACTTAGATGATATGCTTGATGAATTACATGGATCCTCTATATTTATGAAAATAGACTTAAAAAGCGGATATCATCAAATTAGAATGAAGGAAGGCGATGAATGGAAAAACAACATTTAAGACTAAGTTTGGTTTATATGAGTGGTTGGTTATGCCTTTTGGTTTAACTAATGCACCTAGTACTTTCATGCGATTAATGAATCATGTGCTTAGAAACTTCATAGGGAAATTTGTTGTTGTTTATTTTGATGACATACTTATTTATAGCAAATCTCCTAAAGAACATGAAGCACGTCTTAAGGAAGTAATTAATACTTTAAGATTAGAACACTTGTATATGTGAATTATGTAATGATCAAGTGTCTTTTCTTGGATTTGTAGTGAGCTCAAATGGACTACGTGTTAATGAGGCGAAGATCAAAGCCATACAAGAGTGGATGACACCCTCCTCAATCGGACAAGTGTGCAGCTTCCAAGGACTGGAGAGCTTCTACAGGCGGTTCGTGCGCGACTTCAACACCATCTCAGCCCCTGTCACCGAGCTCAGAAAGAAGCGATGTGAGTTCAAGTGGGGCGCAGCTCAGGAAGAGGCCTTCCGCACACTCAAGGAGAATCTTACTCAGGCTCCCCTACTCGCTCTCCCGGACTTCTCTCGACCCTTTGAGGTGGAGTGCGACGCTAGCGGAGTTGAAATTGGCGGAGTCCTTATGCAGGAAGGTAAGCCTATTGCTTTATTTTCTGAGAAACTGAAATGTGCTTGTCTTAATTACTCTACATATGATAAAGAGTTGTATGCTTTGTATATAGTTCTTAAGACTTGGTCCCATTACCTATGGCCTAGAGAGTTTATTCTTAGGACTGATCATGAATCTTTGAAACATTTTAAAAGTCAAGATAAACTTGATAGGAGACATGGTAGATGGATGGAATTCATTGAAACTTTTCCTTATGTGATTAAATATAAAAAAGGCAAAGACAATGTGGTAGCTGATGCTTTATCTAGAAGACATGTTCTCTTAACCAGTTTGGATTCTAGAGTCTTAGGCTTTGTTTACATAAAGGAATTGTATGAAAATGATATTGATTTTGGGGATAACTTTCGAAAATGCAAAGAAAAAGGTCCAACCGATAATTTCTACATATTTCATGGATTCTTATTTCAAAAAGTCTAAGTGTGTATTCCTAGATGTTCTCTTCGATTATTACTTGTTAATGAAGCCCATAATGGAGGGTTAACGGGACATTTTGAAAAAGATAAAACATATCATACGCTTAAAAAACACTTTTATTGGCCACATATATATATGCTTAGGGATGTAGAACATTGTCTTAAAAGATGCATTGATTGTTTAAAGGCCCAGTCTAAGCTTATGCCCCATGGATTGTATACGCCACTACCCACACCCTCAGCCCATTGGGAAGACATTTCTATGGACTTTATTGTTGGGTTACCTAGAACTAAGAAGGGGAGGGATCTGTAGTGGTTGATCGATTCTCTAAAATGGCTCACTTTATTGCATGTCATAAAACTGATGATGCTACTAATGTTGCTACTCTATTCTTTAGAGAAGTAGTTAGGTTGCATGGTGTGCCTAAAACAATTGTAAGTGATAGAGATGTTAAGTTTCTTAGTCATTTTTGGCGGACTTTATGGAGCAAATTGGGAACTAGATTGTTATTCTCTACCTCTAGTCACCCCCAAACTGATGGCCGAACTGAGCTAACCAATAGAACCTTAACCACTGTCTTTAGAGCCATTATTAGGAAGAACTTAAAGATTTGGGAAGAAGTCTTACCTCATGTGGAGTTTTCTTATAATAGAACTATGCATTCCTCAACCAAAATCACTCCATTTGAATGTGTCTATGGTGTTAATCCACTAACCCCTTTTGATCTTACTCCATATCCTATGAGAGTGAAAGAATCATTTGAAGCAGGTAAGCATGCCGAGTTCGTTAAGGAGCCAAATGAACGGACGCGTCAGAAGGTTGAATACAACGCTAACAAAGCCAACAAAGGTCGGCGTTTGGTGGTGTTCCAGCCAGGGGATCTAGTGTGGGTGCACCTAAGGATTGAGAGGTTTCCAGGCGCTCGGAAGAGCAAGCTCGCGCCTCGAGGTGACGGACCATTCAAGGTATTGCGTCGAGTGGGCGAGAATGCATACCTGGAGCTTCCTGGAGACTATGGCATGAGCTCTACATTCAACGTCGCGAATCTCATCCCTTACTTTGTTGTGGACGATGACTTGGATTCGTGGTCGAATCCTTTCCAAGAAGGGGAGGTTGATGCGGGACCATCTTCTACAACTCCAGACACGCCTATCATACTTGGAGAAGGACCTATGACTCGAGCCCGAGCTAAGAAGCTTCAGAGAGACTCCTTCATGTTCGTGAGTCATGCTTTGTTCTCGAGCACGGTTCAACTCTCGGAGCCTACATTGAAGACCTATATGTGTATAGGGGTCAAAGATGTCGAACCCCCTTAGACATTATAGGAGCCGATTTTATTAAGTCTTAGAACATTATATTATTTCCTATTTTAGTAACTTTCTTTACTTCAGTTATTTTAAGAAACTTTAGGGTTTATTTTTATTATTTTCTTTAAGTTGTTCTTTTATTAATTTTCGGCCCAAATCAGCCCTTGTAAGGCTATATATATGCCGACCCCTTCCATGTAGAACAATCACGTTTATTCATCTATGAAATTTCAGTTTATGTGAAACACAGTTGAGTGAAAGTCGATCGATTCGTAGCAGGGTTCATCGATTGCAAATTGGTTTGATCTCAGTTTGGTTTGCTTTGTGTTCATCAGCTTTGCAAGACTTGGTGATCCTGGTATCCACGAGCCCCCTCCTTGTGCCTCCAAGTTGTCCACTTGGTTGTGTAGGGTTGTAGAGGCGGGTTATATAGTCATTGGTGTTGGTTCCTACCCTCTACGGAGGTCTAAGGTCTTCACCTTGTTCTATATAGATCGACTCAGTTCTTATCGGTCGTGTCTTTACTTAAATTTTGAGTCTTTATTGTTCTTGAATCGAGTCTTGTTTTCTTTCCTTAGTCGACATCGAGTTCTTGATTGTTCTTGGTGTTTCTTGCGTCGTTCTTGGTTGATATCGAGTCTGATCTTGCTTTCTTGTTTCGTTTCTTGGTTTCTTTGAGTCTTTCTCGCTTACGTTCTTTAGTTTCTTGTTTGATTGTCGAAGATCGGGCCATCCTGCGGCTAACCCTGTATCACTTATAATTTCCATATTGCCCAAGGGCCCACAGAATACTCGGACCAGGCCTGAAGACGGAGGACAAGTTGCTATCAATCTACAAAATTCTTTCCTTTTCAAAACTAAAAAAATAAAGCCTAAAATCAATCTGGTAAATTGAAGATTTTTTAAAGGTAGTACATATTATCCACAACCACAAGAGTTGGGAGAAAGGTAAAATAGCTTTATAAGCACATGATGTATCGAAATATATATATGCGAGGAAAATTTTCTTTAAGCATTGAACTGAAGAATAAATGAAGATGTAGCTGTATATCAACAATTTACACAACAATGGCCCCTAGACTCCCTACCGAGCCTACACCAACCATCTCTATAATTCAGTATCCCTTTTCCATTCCCTCTTTCCGTTATTAGCTCTCAAATAATGACTAACATAGAACCTGAACACGATAAACAAACAAACTGAAACACAACTGCGCCATCAAACGTATACAGAATGCAAAACCTTCTTCTCCAAATGGGAAAACAAGCGTCCTGTGGTAAGAAGAGTAGTTAAAAACTTCTAAACAGATCTCCAAGAGAAGAGCTTAGTAGCCTGGGGTTAGTGGTTCCTTTCCTTGCGGAGAAACTATAAGCTGTGAGTGTGGGACTTCCGACTAGTTCATGAACTTCCGGCAGTTGGGGGCTTTACACAAGCACGGAACTTTACACTCCTCTGATTCATCCGGATCAAATAAGTAATCATACCTGCCAAAAAAGGGGGAAAAAGAATACGCATCTGATTCAATATCTTACAACGCACTACCGATTCTAAGCCCGTTAAGAAAGGTGGAGACATACGTTAGCTCATCACCAGCAGGAACATTAGTCTTGGCAATGAGCACAATGCGACTCTCATCATCCCCCACACTCATAATCCTCGCATAGCAATTAGGCATGCACTGTCGTATATAAATTGAATCGTGAGGCATTAAGAAACAAGAATTGTGACAAGGGTACGAATGCAGAAGGAGTCCTTACTGAGTGATTGATTAAGCGAGCTATGTTTCCTTTATCTGTAGCATCAACTACTACTTCCTCGCTGATCTTAAAGAGCTGCAGCACAGGAAGAATCAAGTAGTGATCATGAACTAATGTAAATCAATTAGCCATGGCAGGAGCTCCTCATCAAACTGTGGTATCTTGAAATACATTGTCTTAGAGAACAGGTATAAGATTCAAGCAGGATGACTTACATAGCAGTCCTTGCCTTCTATCTTGTAACGAGCTTCCCTCAAATCTGCGACACTTCGCCTGACTTGCTCCCCTCGATACTCAAGAACCTGCACACAACAATGTTGCTGTCATATGTGACATTCTAGGCCTTCTCCGTCTGGAATCATACCTAAAAAAAAAAATCACAAGCATCCAGCAGATATGCTACAGCCGATACCTTTTGAAAAAGGCATACTGAAAAAAGGAAAGGCATTGCGTATAATAAACCATCACTTGAAAAGTTTAAGACAGTGGCAATTACAAAAAATTCACCAGTTGATTTTCTCGTAAGTCAAGTTTTCTAAAAATCGCACCAGAGGTGGTACCTAGGTGGCATACCACCTAGGAATTTAATGGGCTAGGAGGTTTTAGGATCTAGGCGGGATTTGAGAGGAATAGGTGGTGCCTAGGCAGGCTGGGTGGCACCCTAGGTGGGATTAGGCAGGTTGGGCAACCGCCTAGGTGGGGTGGCCGGTGGGCAGCTAGCTAGGCAATTTTACTGTTTTATTTTCCCTCTTTTGGAGATATGAGTAATTGATTTGATTAGATATTGGAACTTCGAAGTAAATCAAGTAATGATATTATCTATGAAAATATCGACATGGCAGATTAGATATCATCATATTTATTTGCTGTTGAGTTGAATGGACGGTTTTGGGTTTATTTGCTCTTGAGTCGAACTCAAAATTTGAGTTTATTTGCCTTGGGTGGCCTAGGACCATGATTTGGACATTATGGATGATATTATGAATTATTATTGGTCTATATCGATTGTGGACATGTGCTAGGGGTTGAAATATAAGGAATTAATCAGTTTCGTTCTAATCGTTTTACCCTAGACATTTTGCTTAGTAAACACACTTATTTGTGAACTATTTCTTTAATATAAAAAATTCAAACCTGACGGATTGATCTGGTTCTTTTTCATGGAAGCTTTACTGCATAGATACTACACCTCAAGTACACAGAGCTGTACTTACAAGAGCCCTTGGGATATAACTACATAAAGTAGTTCATGTTTTCACTTTATAGAAAGAAAAGAAAATGTGTTGACAAGCCATACCATCTCTCCCTCTTGGATGTCTTTACGAGCAAATAGGCCCCACCCATGTATCCCGGATCTACCAAAACAAACTCGATCATTTTCTGTTCTCTGCAAAGACCGGAAAAAAGTAAAAATAAAATTTTAAGTCAAATGACTTACACTTCCAGTGTAGTACCTTAGACATTAATAAATGCAAAACACTTTTTTTACCTGTAAATGATACAAGCGTTCCCGGAAAGTTGAAAATACTTTAGGCTCCTCCACCACCTGACAAGAAGAAAACCACAATCAGCCAAAACTCATTGGTATTTTACTCGATTTAAAAAAAAAGGGCAGGAGCTTGAAAGCAAAATGGTTGATATTTACCCTGTGTGAATTTAAGCTTTCTATTTCTCTGAAAGAATGATGACAAGCCCCTGTAATTCTGTGAGAAACAGTTTCTTCTCCTGTCCTCTATATCAAGCAGAAAAAATGACCAACAGAGGATTTGAAGTAGTCATCAACGACAGAAATTCTAAAAGATTTTGCAGATATAAATTTCATAGCAGGCCTAACAGGGACAAGTTTTATTTGAGATAGAATAAAAGGGTAAATTTGATAAGCAAGTACAATATAATTACATTTTTGTTGTTGAAGTGATTGTACATTAATATTTTGTTATCGTTATAATTATAATTGTTATTCCATCTACAGGTAAACTGCAAATGATTTTTCTGTATATTTTTTACATTCACTGTCAATATGTTACTTGTTTCAAGTATAATGATCTGTTCACACAAGATTTAAAGCTACAAGTTAACCTAGTTTTTAACAACATATACAAGTTGCAGTTAAAACTTGTGCTACCAAAAAAATACATTAGAAAAATCAAGTCTCAACTAGATTTAATCCAGGAAAATGATGCAGAAGCTGCAAGGTGCAGTTGGTAAGATTGTAAGAATATTAGAATATTAACTGACAAGAAATCAATCTTCTACACCAAATAACAAAAGAGAATATAATGACATGCGATAACCATAACATTACTAGATCAAGTGTACCTTGTTTTTATTTTTCAATGGTTTGTAAATCCGACATCTAGCAGCAGAAAATGGATCAATCTCGCCATTTTCCTCTGTTACAACCTCTTCAAGCTGTGCTCTATCGGATGAAATTAACCTTGAACCTGTCCTCGTTTGATTTTGAAGTAAACTTTTAGCAGAGAAAACCCCAGAGGGAGTATGAATAATTAAAACATTGTCCGGATTTGGTGCCCTGCAACAATAATTTTTTAAAAATTACAAAAAATGGGTTCAGTTTTAGTGCAAAGATGATGTAAGGTTAATAGGGTAATTTTTCCTGCTTCTGTTTAGGAATGACAGAGCTCAGGATAAGAAGATTTTGCACAAGAGATGTAATACCTGTGATAGGCACAATAGGAAACCATTTTCGTAGTTTGTTTTCCATTCTTCTCCAAGCAGTGCAGCTGCAGAGGATGCAAAGTCAACATAATGTTTATTTAGCTGATAAGCAAAATGAACATAAAATGGCATTTGGCAACTCAAGTATGTTTTTTGTAGTTGTTGTTGAGGTATGCAACTCTAGATCTTGTTTGCAAAGGTAGCACGCAAGGATATCACATTTTAGGATTGCTGAAGAAAAGTCTAATTTTCGTCATTTCCTTATATTTGGAAAAAAAAACATACTCCCACCGTAACAAAATAATTGACCCTTTGGACCCAACACTTTGTAACACAATATTTTACTCGTAGACATCAAAGTTTCTAATTTTGTTAATTTATCTCATTCACTGTGTTTGGTTTCTAAGACACTATAAGTATGCTCCAGATTCCCCTATTTTTCTCCTTTTATCATTGGCCCATTTGTTTTTTACGTCATTTATTTGCTAAAAGTTTAATTATTCTTTTTTCTATTTTAATCTTTGTTAAAAAGTGTGTAACTGGCCAAAGGGTCAATTATTTTTGTTACGGGGGGTATCATATTTGGTCAAGCGTCGAAAATAACCAAGAGAACAAGATCACAAGTTGAAAACAGATGAAATCAGAAGCTGGCTAGTCCTTTATCTTAATAGAGTGTTTGCCCTATGATATTCAAGTTAAAAAGACACATCATGAGAAACCAAGGACTAGTCACTGACCTCCATCCGATAACCAGCTCTTGATGCACACATGGCATGGTAATATGTTGAACACTTGCCACATTGTGTGCAAGAACCATGTATTTGGTTACAGATGATGCACACCTGAAAATAGACTATCAGATTATTCAACTGTAAGCATGGGTTGTATCATCCATATGATGATATGAATTTTACCATTGATCAACAATAAAGAAGAAAAGGACACAAGCATAAATCGTGTTTCTTCTGCATCACTCCAACACAGCATTTCACAATAACAACTAATTGTACCCTATCAGTAACAACACAGCAACCACAATGACAGTTTTAATTTTAGTATCAGTAAAGACATCCATTGAACAGATCTTCTCCTTTTCACTGTAGGAATTTTTTTTTCTTTCAGAATTGGAACCAAGAAACCCCTTCGCCGTACTGGGAAACGAAAAATACATCATCCAGTTTACTTTAATTCACTTAACATCAGCTCTTTACCTTTACGAAAGAACTTGATGGAATGCACAAAATTCCGAGGGCAGGCTCCATCAATTCATCACTTGCAAAAGAAACTTCAGGGCGAAACCATGCACAAGTGACATGAACCCATAATGTCCCCACATCAGTTGGCTTGAGGGCACCACCTGGTGATAACAAGCCAGAATAAATATGTTATTCAACAAGAATATTAGCTAATTCCTTAACTATGAAAGCTTCAAATTCTAAGAACACAACTGCAAACTACTCACACGAACCATCCTGCTTTGGGGATTTAAAATAATTGTCTTACAAAATCATCGAAGTGTTCATATTCTACATTATGAGTGATGCCTATAACTAATAACAAACATTAACGAACCTACTAACACATAATTCAATTTGACCCAAAAAAAAGACACATCTGCAATGAAAGTATCTTTTCTCTCAGAACTGCACGATTAATTTAGCAAGATATCACAAAATTATTATTTTTTTGTTAAAAAGTTATGATTCTGGGTAAGATATCATTATCATGGCCCGAGAATATGATTTATTAGGCTAATCTAGAAAGCATTATTCTTTCATATTTTGGCAAGTAACCAAGTCCGAATGACACTAAATAACCCATGTGAATTTTCCATTTGCAAAAATGAAAAGGTACCAAAAAATGGCATGCCCTTCGTACTAGAGGTTAATTTTTTTGCAAACCAGCCTATCAGAAGAGGTCAGGTTTACAAACGCCATATATGCTGATGCAAATTTGAAGGCAGTGCAGAAAATTAGTTATTCATTTCTTAAAAAAGTATATCCCTCTTGCGTGGAAGGTACCTTTTACAGGACAAAGACAGCATTGCCGCTCAATATCAGGTGATTCACACGCTCTGCAGACCCATGAAGTGAAATCCCGAACGTTTCTAGCTCCATAACACTCTTGATGCACTGCAATTTGGCATCTATACAATAGAAGAAGAAAAAAGCAATGAGGTATATATATTGAATAAAATGGACATGCATATAATTAAGCCGCAGAGTTTAATTAGATAAATGTCAGCATCTATGTATTTCCAAAATCATATCAGATCAAAAGCCAATTCACTACATAAACGGAGCAGGTGCATTTTAAACTAGGCCACACAACTCAAAGTTCTACCCACCGGCAATGACAAAATAAAATCCTAACAGTAGAAATACCTGTTGCAGATGATAATTTTGTTGTAGTCCCAGTCTTCAACCCACCGGCACACAGCACATCGTTCTGTCGTCCACTTAGCATATACAGGTTCATATTTTTCTGTCAAGCAAAATTTATGCAGTCAATAAATTATCTTAGGATAGATAAAAAGAAGAATAGAATCTATATGGTCAAGTATAAGTAATACACCTTACAAACTCCTTCCCCTATAAAATAGGGAATGGTGAAACAAAGTTGCCAACTTTCTTTCATACAATTTATTATTTCATAGACTTTCTTCAACTATTGAGATGATCTATCATTTCAAATGTTGAAATTTGTAAAACCTCATGTTGGTATTATTTACTAATTTCCCCTATAAAACATAAATAAATCCTTGAATCTTAGCTTGAATTTTAAATTTATAAGAGCTACAAATAATGCACCTTGTCCCCAGTATATAAAACAAAAAGAGACACTTGTTTATATAAGCTATCTTATAAGCAGACAATTTGTTCAAAATTTTCCTTGTTTTGGAATATTTTTGGCAAGGACAAGAGGTAGGGAAAATATAACATGACAAAAGAATTATTATTTTAGTCAAGCGACACAGAACGATACCTTGCAAGAAAGAAAGTAATTTCTGTCTTCGTACTTTAATTGAAGGCTTTTTTGGAGGCTTGGCAGAAACAGCATGATTATGATATTCTGCCATTTGCAACATCTGAAAAACCAAAAGAAATTTAGTGGAAAAAAGGTCTAACATCACTAGTCTGCGTGTGCCAATTAGTTGGGAACAGAAATCCCCAGTAACTGCATGAGGGACTAGATAATAAACTCCAATGCCAAAAGTGACAAGAGGAAGTAAGCAATTCACCCAAGCCAACACAAGATCACATCAGAAAAATAAAGCAAATTTATTCATCTGAATATCTGAGGTTCTCCATACTCAGAATTGGTTGATTGAAAACTGCTCCACTTACCCAAGTATCAAATAGCTAGTGTTAATCAAAATCTCCCAAAAGACGAACAATATATATGTCAATAGCACCAATTTTACCATTAGTCAAGCAGTGCTCTATTACAACTCATTCCCACATATGAACTCAGAAACATTGTAATAATTTACTAATGTGAAACTCTAGAAAGGTTCCAGAAGATGTATAATTGATAGATATGGTACTTTATTGAAGTTTTCTGACAAATCCCTTGTCAATGAAAATCTTTTAAGACCAAGTTCGATTGTTATCCGCAACATAACGATGTAACTATTTGAGGTTTTGGCAATCATTTTTCAATATAAATCTTTTAAGACCGTGGTAGAGCGAAATCCAACATCTAAAACTTAGCGACTGCCCTGCCTGTGAAAACATATTATTCCCCAGCATAAAAATAAGTATGTATGATAAGATTTCAAATCCCATAATCACCATCAAGTATATGGATAAGTCATTCACAGAATCATAAACCAAAAAGATTTAATTAGATACATAAAATATTAAATGAGTACAAACCCATTGCTCCAGTGTCAGCAGGGAACCTTTGACTCTGACACTTCTCTTCCAGTTTTTCACTTTTGAACCCGTGTGGCGCTCCCAATCACTTAATAGCTGTTTTTGTGTCCCGCAAAATCCACACTTGCACGAGACTCTAAAATGAAAGTCACAAAAAGGAAATAATTAAAAACCAATCAAAATTTATTTGAGATGTTTAAAATTAAATATCCATTTGTCAATCTGCAATGCTAAAGTAACAATCAGACTAGGTTAACCACATTTCATGGTCATTGATAATGAATAAATAAATTATTTAAAACTTTGATCATAATAACCTATTGAAAAAAAGCCATTAATTACTCTACACAACCATAAATAGTTATTCAATATCTATTCATTCTTTAATCGAGACACTACTCACTATCCTAAAAGAGATCACAAAGGTGTATAAGATCTTTGAATAAGCAAACAAATACATGAAAAATAATGAAGTGAATTAGCATGCATAGAAAGGCAGAAATAATCATATTAACTTCGCAAGCTGAACTGGCTTCCATATCAGACTAGAACTTAATTTGTTCCATGAATGGTTACCAAATGTTAAATGTATTGAGGCTAGGGACTTAAGAAAGTTATTATACATAAAATGAATTAAAAGCTATGGTACTCACAAATGAAGTCTAGGAAAATATATGCCCTCCATGCCAGAGCAGACAACGGCCACTTTGTCAGCAAGCTGTACCTGTACCTGACCATTGCTTTTGTTACACCTATAAATCAAACAAGATTGATAATCATAAATATTGAAGAAACCAGAGTAGCAGCATGGCTCTATGTGCAAAAGGACACACAAAAAGCAAATCACTTGCACCTTTTGAATTAAATGACACTAGTGTTAGAATGACTAGAGAACTTTTTACACTTACTTGACTTTAGGCTGCCCTTCCTCGGAATCTGACAATTCAAAATTGAATTTTACTTTGCAATCAGGACAATAATAATCGGTGCGCCCAAGATCCTGAAAATCAAAAGAAGCATGAGGATAATCCTGATGTGTTATATTGGCATCCCTTACAAATAAAACAGGATTAACAAACCTTGAAAACATTGCTTGAAATTTTGTCACATTCAGCATGTACCCACACTTTACAACCATCACATTTTACCTGTCAGTTGACAAAGTAATCAACTTCATTTCACCAATATGGAAAAGGAGATATTTTAATTGACTAATTTGATAAATATTGAAGTAGCCTTACCCATTTCCCAATATCTGACGGGGTTCCGATCATTTTGCATATGCCGCAGTATTGTTTTAGTTTAAGTGACTGCAGTAAGAGTCATTAAATCTAATGAATATTTTTATAAAAATAAAATACAAACAAGAGGAAATAAACTGCTGAAACCAAAGCTGGCTCCATTACATGTCCATCTTTTAAAGATAGAAAGATTGAAGTAGATGATGTAGCACAAAAAAGTACTATTCCAACAAGGCCAAGTACTAACCTTGGCACAAGATGTACAGTAGAAATTGCCTACAGAAGTTGGAGCTTTTGTTGATTTTTTAAGTTTGAGAGGGAGGCTCAAACCACAGCCCTCACAAGATGGTGCATCTTTTCTCGTATATAGAAACTGCACCAGACAATTTCATATTGAAGACTATAATTGCCATCATCACATATTAAACTAAGATCTTCACCATCAAGTATTGAAAATAATAAAAGGATTACAAGTAAGAAAATTCATTCCCTATGTTAAATGTCAAAATATGATAACAATATAAATTAGTTTCCAACGAGCATGCCTGTTCACGAGAGTTTTGTTCAAGATTGCGGTTTAATCTTGTGCACTCCCTGGATCCTTTGGATATGGACCCAAAGGTGCTATTCCGAGCTGCCATGTTTATCTCCTGTACAAGCGTGTCTGTAAACCCATTATCAGCCAAATAGGCCTCCTCAACTGCGACATCAAAACTTCTTCGATCACTATTGTTCAGGCAGGTTTGATCCTGAAACCTGAATCGTCCAACAGAAACATGAGCCTTGAGTAAAATGTCAAAGACAGACAAAAAGTGCCAGTATTTCACATGACAAATGGAGAATAAAGAAAAAGAGAAAGAGAGCAGTAAAAATACCGATCCACGTAATCCACAAATGGGTATATCATTCCACGCTTCACCCAGGCATAATCCTAAACGCACAGTAACTTAGATCATCACACAAGAAACAACACTTGACAAAGAAATAGTAGCTAAATGAAGAAGCTAACTCTCACCCTTTGCTTTCCATTACCAGTGCACCCAAAGAACATCACACAAGCAGCTCTTGGAGCACGATAACTCAGGATAATTTGGGGAGCTTGTGATAATGGATCAATAACAATGGCTGGCCAAGCAGGTTCATTTTTCCCTGGTCTTGCCCAAACAACATCACCCACCTGAAACTCCTCCAACCCTGAAGGAATATTCTTCTTCTCAAAATGTTCTTTCAAAAACACCCTTTCCTTGCCTGCAGTCATGCGTGCCTTCCCATTTGTACTAAAATGGCAGTCGTGTCTTGATGTTAAGTTATTATGAGAACTCGAACGCTTCATAGAAGTATCATATCCAAACACTCTATTATGCCCGAATTCATATTCATCATAATCATCATCCTCTTCCTCTTCTTTCCCTCCTAAATACCTCTCAGAACCATAATGAACCTCATTAAATTTATCCACATTCCTCTTATTATGACTGCTCCCATCACCAGCAGCAGCAGCACTGGTTTGCCAACCCCTGAAGCCAAGCTTCTCATTTTTCCTCACACTGACATCATAATCACTGTCATATTCATTCTCAAAGTCTCTGGAGCCAGATTTAGGATTGTTGTCCTTCTTCCAATCATCCAGAATCGAATCTTTAAATTTTGAAGGCAAAACCTGAACTCGGCCACGTGAAGTTCTCACGAGTGGAGGCCTGGCACCACTTTCCCTACCAGTGGGAAGCGGCACCACCTGAAGTGGGTCCCTCTCAGGTGTGCCCAGCGTCTTTTTAGGATTCTCGGGCACCTCCAACTCTCCTGGGGAGCAAGATGCCCCGAAGCTCGTCAAGGCCTTGAAATCCTCAGCGTCACTCCTGGCGAAAATCCGGTGGAGGCTGTAGCTGCTCAGCTGAATGACGCTGCCGGGGACGCCGCCGAGCAGGCCAAGGGGGTAGTAGCCGTTGAGCTTGCGCTTCTTGCGGGCAGCTGCTGAGCCGGAGCCGGAGCCAGAGCCATCGTCGTCACCCAGCCCGGTTGATTGGCCGGTCCGACAGCGTTTGAGAGTCGGCATTCTCGTTTTCAAGCTTCTTTTGATAATCATATTTACCCCAAATCACCTGCCACTCCCGATTAACTACTCTAGATTCAAAAATTGAAACAAAAGGGAGCAAGACGGAGACGAATCCAATGCGAATTGGAAGGAAGTGAGGCGGAATTCCCAATCGGAAACCCTAGATTCATGGAGAAAACCCTAGAAAGCGAAAAAACGAAAAAAACAGGGAGATGGCAGAAAGGGGGCAATAATGATAAACGCAGGAGAAGGGAGAAGAAATGAAGAAAGCGGGAATCTGAAGGCGAAAGGGAAAGAAATGGAATAGGGAAGCGGGCAGGAGAAGATGGAGATTGGGAAGAAACAGAGACGCAGAGAGAGGAGAGGGAGATCTGTTGAGAAATTGAAGCAAAAAGAAAGACAACAGAAGCGAATGGGGGAAACCAGAAAAGGTGAAAGCAATAATCAATCGAGTACTATTCCATTACTTGGGAAGCAATCGAATTGCAGGGCGGTAGCCGGTAGGAAGAGAATTTGGTGGAGGTTTTGTATTTTCTTCGAGGAACTGAAAGTCAGGGCGGAAAACAAAGAAAGAGACGACCCAAACAAATTGGTGTTTATCTTTCTTTCTACTACCTCCGTTCCAAAATACATGGGTTTTTGCTTTGTGACACGTTTTTTAAGGAGCGGAAAACTCTATAAAATATTATTAATTTAATTTAATTTTTTATATAATATGATACTTATTACTAATAAGTATCATATTATATAAAAAATATAATTAAAAAAATAATATTTTATAGAGTTTTCCGCTCCTTAAAAAACGTGTCGAAAACGAAAAGCCCATGTATTTTGGAACGGAGGGAGTATCTTTGTTCTAGTTTAATTAATTAATAATTAATTCGGAGTGGTGTACTAATATATACAACAATAATAATACTTGAGTTTCAGTTCAGAGAGAATCAAGATTGGAAAGGAGTTGGCTGCCCCTTACGTGAAGCTACCTTAATGTATTTAAGGGGGAAGAGACAAAAGAATGTGAACGACTGATTCAATTCAATGGTTGCATACTTTGCATTGCAGACACACACACAGTCCCAACTCCCAATTCCCATGGTGTTTTTATTGGGTTTCCTTTTACAGTATTTTTCTTTTTTCTTTCTTCTTCTTCTTCTTCTTCTTCTTCTTCAATCAGCAGGGCGGTTGGAGTTGGTTGAGTTTTGAAACCAAGGAAAGGGTCCTCTCTTTCTCAGTTCTCTGTGTTTCAGTTATGCGGGTGTTAAGCTCCATGGTTGTTGCATCTTTGGTCAGGTATTTAGTTTCAACCAGTGTTAGTATTAATAGCGTTCCTTACACTTAAATATATTAATATAATATTTTTTAAAAATATATATCTTATAAATAAACTATTTTTATAATGTGTGACGAGACACTAAAAAAAATACATTCTCTAGTTCTGATACGTTAATTCACCTAATGCATTGAAATTAGCAACAACAGCAATTTTTTTTCCTTTTTAGATTCACATTAAACAATCTGTAAATAAAAACAACTAAAAGTATAACAATTAATACAATAAAATCAAATTCCGATGCGATAATTAAACAGCTAATTTGTATCAAAATACGGAGTACTAATTTGAGTATCACTTTGCAAAAGTTGCATGACATGTGGAAATTTATAAAGGCATTTTTATCAATAGATACTAGAGATACTAGAAATACTAATATTTTATTGTTTTCTTTCCGCCATATCATCCTAACATCCTATTCTCACTTTTCTCACTTTATCAATAGCGTCCCTAGTATCTCAAAACTCATTTTTTCTTATCAATTCAATTTACAATTATACCCTTCTCCGAATTTTTTTTCAAAATATTCACTAAAAATAAATAATTACAAAAATATTCACACTTTAAAACTTTTTACGAAAATATTCATTTTTGTCAGATCGAACAGAAAAGCGCAGTTTCAAACCGCGTTTTATTTAGAAAGTGAAAATTTCCAAATTGAAAGAAAAAGGGACAAAAACTTAACCAAAGAAACGCGGTTTCAAACCGCGTTTCTATTGGTAATTTTATTTCTGGATAAAATGGGCAATTTTTTAATATTTTCACACTAGACACGCGGTTTGAAACCGCGTGTCTTGTTTTTTTTTTGTGGGAAATTGAAAACTGGAAGGGGGAGGGATGCAGGCCGTCGGAGGAGGGAGGAGGGACGCCGGAGCAGGAAGGAGGAGAGGTCGGACAAAGGAGGCGATGCCGCCGTGCCGGATCCGGTGGAAGGGGAGACGCCGGAGGTGCTCGAGGGGCCAAGGACGAGATCTGTCCAGGGCGGAGAGAGATCGATGAGGAGGCGATGTCGAAGGGGCGGATCTGTCCAGGGCGGAGAGAGATCGATGAGGAGGGAGATGGCGCCGCCGAGGGACTCTGAGTAGAGGAAGGAAGGGAGCGAGGGGTCAAATCGGGCGCGAAAGGAGTCGAAGAAGGAGACGCAGTCGTCGATGTCGGGGATGTGGACGACGAGGTTGTTGAGGTTGTCGGAGAAGTCGTGGCCCTGGTGGTCGATGGCGCAGACGGCGAATCCGGACTTGGCGAAGAGGACGAAGCTGTGGCCCTTCCACCGTCGCCTCCTCTGTCCGGCCATGGCTCCCCTGCGGCGTCTCCTCTTCCAGTTTTCAATTTCCCACAAAAAAAATAAAAAAAGACACGCGGTTTCAAACCGCGTGTCTAGTGTGAAAATATTAAAAAATTGCCCATTTTATCCAGAAATAAAATTGCCAAGAGAAACGCGGTTTGAAACCACGTTTCTTTGGTTAAGTTTTTGTCACTTTTTCTTTCAATTTTGAAATTTTCACTTTCTAAATAAAGCGGTTTCAAACCGCGTTTTTCTGTTCGATCTGACAAAAATGAATATTTTCGTAAATAGTTTTAAAGTGTGAATATTTTTGTAATTATTTATTTTTAGTGAATATATTGAAAAAAAATTCCCCTTCTCCCGTAATTATTTTCATCATTTCCTACAAAATCAATCTACAATTATACCCCTCTCGACTCATTTTCTCCAGTCTAACTTAATTTATAATATTTATTTTCCGTTAAAAAAATATTATTCATAAATTAATATTATTTGTAAAGTAAATCGATGACTACATATATAACCTAAACTTAAATTTCAACCTAACAAACATATTACAAAATAATATTTTATTAATAGTTTTCAAATATTAAATAATATTTTATTTAAAAATATAAAATAACTTCTTCAGAATTTAATTTTTAATACTGAAAAATAATTACAAATAATTTTTTAGGTATTATTATACATAATTAATTGTATTCAAATAATTTTTTTTTTAAAATATGGTCAAATATATTCGAAATTAATGTCTATGTGTAGAGAAAAATGAATCTAGTATTGTGATATTTTTTTATATTTTTTAATATATTTTTAATATAAAAAATTGCATATTATAAATGTTAATATACATTCGCCAGATTAAATCGCATCCCTCCATGTGTCAACCATCCATGCACCTCTGTTGTAGCCAACATGCATGCGCCACATGTCCTTCCTGCGTCAGACCAATTCAACTCAATATGCTGCGTTGCATTTGTAAAAAATTTCTATACGATGTCGTTTTAACTGCACCAAAGGAAAAAATAAAATAAAGACCGACGCACACTGTGTCCGTAATTATTACAACTGATATATGTGATACTTGTGAGAATACCAGGGTTAGTATCGCTGTGTCCGGATCTTGCACCCCAATTAATTTTTTATTAATAAAATCTCTTAGTATCCCCTCAAGATCCACCCGTTAAACATGCTCTAAGGAGTTAGAAAATTGTCATATTTGCAAAATTTATGGCTACTTGCCTACTTGTACAACCATTAGAAGGTTAGGGGGGGAGAGAGAGGCGTCAAATGGCCAAATGGGAGGAAAATTAATTTTCAACCATTTTAATTTGTTAAAATTAAAAAATAAATTTTTTTTTGAAATTAATATAATTTTAGCTATCTATAGACACTCACCTTATATATGTTTACTAGTGTTTTGGCTCGTGCTATGAACGGGTCTGTTTTTTTATATAAATTACATATAAAATAATATTTTGAATTATATAATTGATTTTTATAATAGGGTAAATTGCAACTAATATCCCAACCTTTAGGAATAGTTGCTTTTAATACCCTAACCTTGTAAAATTTCACAAAATATCCTAACATATACCATTAGTTGCACTTAACACCCTAGATGAGATTCTTAAATTTAAAAAATTTCCGATATCATACCAATATTATAAAAAATCACCCATATTCATAAAATGTTTTCAATAAACTTCTAATATATTTTGAAATTTGAAATAAAAAAAAATATCTTACAATTTAATCCCACCCAACCCACAATCCAAAAATAATTATAACATGTATATAAAATCTACTCCTTTAAA
This sequence comes from Persicaria tinctoria, assembly GCA_037127255.1. NCBI lineage: Eukaryota > Viridiplantae > Streptophyta > Magnoliopsida > Caryophyllales > Polygonaceae > Persicaria > Persicaria tinctoria. The sequence continues at coordinate 48,167,621 of JBANSL010000002.1, forward strand.
AATATAATATAATTATTTTAGCATTTACTCATTTAATATTTTAATATAATTACTCAAAATAATTAATTATTTATCTTAAACATAATACTTTTACAAAAATAAAAGAATGTAGATTTTATTAAATAAATGGTATGAGATATGATAACCATTTGTAATAAATAGTTACATAATAAAGATGCATTAAAAATAATCTGGTAAAATTATTATTTTTTACCATATTATTTTTAATATATCTTTATCATATAATTATTTATTGCAAATGATTATCATATCTTTTACCATTTATTTTTTTAAATCTACTTTATTTTATTTTGTAAAACTATTATGTTAAACATTTCTTATAGAATCACTTTTTTAATACCATGGAATTTATGTGTGATACATTATAAGATGTTATGTATTAGTTTTAGTATATATAACATAGTATTAACCAAAAAGGCAATATATATCGTATCAAATAATATACAGGGAATATATAGATGTACAAATCAGCATGTATTGAGACATACTTATATAAATTTATATTTTAATTATAATGTATGTTTTTCAGATAAATAATTAATTATTTTGATTGATTAATATATTAAAATTTTAAATGAGTAGATGCTAAAGTAATTATATTATATTTTAAAGGGGTATATTTTATATATATTATAATTATTTTTTGATGATGGGTCGGGTGAGGTTAAATTGTAAGAGATTTATTTAATTCTCATTTTTTTATAAATGTATTAGGGGTTCATTGAAAATATTTTATGAATATATGGGTGATTTTTTGTAGTTTTTGCTTGATGTGGGTAATTTTTAAATTTAAGAAACTCATTTAGGGTGTTCATCGCAACTAATGGTATAGGTTAGGATATTTTGTGAAAATTTACAAGGTTAAGGTATTGAAAGCAACTATCCCTAAAGGTTAGGATATTAGTTGCAATTTACCCTTTATAATATATATAATATTTTTAATTTATAATTATTAATGATTTATCGCTAGAGGAAAGGTTTTTATATAAATATATTAAGATTATTTATAATGAACTTTAAACGCTAAATTGTTATCAAATGTATAGTTTTCCGTGCTTCATACTAATATTTATATTTAACACCACAAACATTATACAATTAACCTTTTTCTTGCTTCTATTGATTCTGAAATTTAAGATAATGTCATTGCAATAAAAAAAGATGATGTTTATTCAAATTTATATAATATATTATGATTTATAATATTAATTTTAAAATGGTTAACATAAATAAATGAGTATTGTTAATCTAAAAAGGGTTTTTCTAATTGTTGAGAAAGCATTTAGTGAATGAACTTATTGGGCAAAAAAATCTCTTTTATATGTTCATTATTACAATTTAATATATTATTTTTTTAATTAAAAAAATGATGTTTATGCCAATTTATATGATTATTATGATTTCTAATATAAAAAACTGTGATTATTATGATTTACAATATTAATTTTAAAATGGTTAATATAAATAGATATATTGTTATTATTTTTAATCTAAAAGTTTTTCTAATGCGTAAGGATATATTTCGCTATTGCATTTAATTTACTGGGCAAAACAAAATCCTCTTTTATAAGTTATATAGATATAGATTTATTCATTCATTCATTTATATTATTATTTGTTTTTATTAGGGTAAATTCTAAATTTATCATTATGTAAAAAAAATAATGTGTCTAATTTCTCCTCTTAGACTTATTATTATTTATTAAAAAAAAAACTTTAAAAAACTTTTTAGGCTTATACCAAGGGTTGGAGCTTTTCATTGACTTCTTATTAAAGGGTATATTATTAATCTAAATAAATATACTTTTATTGTTGTGAATCTAAATATTTTTTTTAATTATGGAGGATTTATGGAATAAAAGGTTTGATATTTTACACAAAAAAAGGGTTTTGAAGCCAATTATGGAGGATTTATATATATATATATATATATATATATATATATATATATATATATATATATATATATATATATATATATATATATATAGATGGATAGATAGATGGATAGATAGATAGATAGATAGATAGATAGATAGATGGGGAAAAAAATTCAAAGTGAGATTATTTTCTGGACAGAGAGAGAAACATGACTTAAGTGCCAGTCAATACGGTTGTCGTGCCACTAACGTTTATTTACGTGCCAATATATGAATTTTCCGTGCCAACTCTCATGAATCCAACCGAGACACATAAATACAAATAGAACAAGCAAAGCCAGATCCGTACGAGTCCTAAAATCAACTAAACCCAACATAGTACTCCTGCAGTTCTAAAAAAACAATAGCGAGTTTGTTACAAATCCTAAAATTATCAAAAGCGAGCAAATGTACGAGTCCTAACACAACAAAAAGCATGCAGTCCTAAATACTTTTGTCTTGCCATCCGACGTTGAGATGCAAGAGGGCGAACAACTGGTTTCGAGGCCGAAAGGTGTGCAAATGACCGAGGTCATCATATGGGGTTGTCCATTTTGTTTGTCTAAGATGCGCAACACGAATGTTTGCGATTTATGCTTACTAGCCAGTAAATACTTTTGTCTTGCCATTAAAAAATGATGTCTCAGCCAATGTAGGACTAACCCCTGCTCGACCTTGTCAATCTCAGAAACTTCCTAACAGCAGGATAGACAACATTAAATACAAACTAAAGCAGTCAGAAAGCAACATTTAGAACAACCATCCATAAAACCATCCATACAGAAATCCAAAACATGTGAGATCAATCATAAAAAGGAAGGAAACGTTTAAGACCTAAAACAAACACAACGAAGTACTAAAGCTCTTGAGCTGCCGCTCAAGGAAGTAGTGGATTAGGGTGCAGCAATACGACACATTATTCCCGATCATTACAATGCCCTCCTAGCATGCTTTCCTTCTACAGTGGGTAGCGGCAAGGACATCGTCCATACGACAAAGAAACTCCATCTTGGAGAAATGGTTGACCCTCCCAATCTTGGAGAAATGGCTAGCCCTCTCAATCTTGTTCGACGGCGTCGGCACGACCTTCCCTCCTTTAGTTCTAACCATGGCTCATTTGTTTTTATACCTGAGATACAAGTGTGTACACTAAAGGTTACAGGTTACTACAACAAGTGCTAGTAATTACAAAATCCGTGCCAGTAAAGAAAAAACCCATGACAGAAAAAATACATGATAGTAAAAGGTGCGTGACAATAACAATTTCACCCATTCCAAAATCCACCAGTTAGTCGCGATTTTCAGTTTGATTCACACACGTTCAGACCTTCAATTTCAACTTCGTCTTCCCATCCCTGATGACTTCCATGACCATTTGCACATCACAACTTTCTCAATTCCCCATTGATTACTTCTCCCAATCCTTCCAACTCCCACAAAATTAGGGTTTAAAAAAAATTCAACTCGATTTCTCCCCAACCTAGCTGATTACCTACGATGGGACAATCTACAACGTTTTCGGATTCAATAGAGGGAGGGTGAGTACTTACTTGTTTTCTGCGTGGGTGGGGGATCGCTCTTCTTCAAACACCTCCAATATATCTTCCCTTGGTGTCCTCTTCGTTTTTGAAACTCCTCCTTCTGTGTGTGTCTATCTCTGCAGAACTCTCTCGCGATTGAATAGGGGTACGGTACATATGCTTCTCTCTCAACTGCCTTCAATCTCTCTCGTCTGAACGCAGTTTGCAAGTGCAGGTAGCCTGCGAAAGAGGGTTATGGCCAAACACCTGTTATTTTTGCCAAATTTTTAGCCTATTTACTACTTTTGCAAATTTTGGAGGAGGGTGTCACTTTTGCAAGGGGCCCAAAATTTTGATATATTGCCTATCATTTCCTCTAATTAAACTAATAACGATTCATAGATATATCCAACAAAATAGAATTAATTACCATATTTACTTCTTAAACTCATACTGTATTTTATTTACGGAAATTTCGCGGGGTGCCCTTGTGGTATTGCAATTTTCGCCGGGTATACAATTTTTTTACATATTTCGTGTGGTACCCCTGAGATTTTGGTATATTTCACATCGCGCCCTCGGTTGGTTAAAATTAACAGAAGCTTACCTCTCCATTACTTTCGAAATTAAAAAAAGAAAAGAAAGAAAGAACGAAGAAGGAGAGAGCGCAGCGATTGAAAAGGAGAGAGAGAAGACTCGATCGGAGATCGGTGACTCGGGGAAGGAGAGACAACACCGGAGTGGCGATATCAGGCTCTGGCGACACTGAGTGGCGATATCAGGTAGGGGAGAGAAGGTAAGTCGATTGTGAAATTTTCTGAAAATTAGGGTTCTGAATTAGGGATTTGTTTGTTTGAATTTATGAATTTGAGTTTACAAATTGGGGATTTTCAGGTTGAATTTGAGTTTGTAAATCGGGGATTTTCAGTTTGAATTTGTGAATTTGAATTTTTATTTTTTTTGGTGAAAGTGAATTTGAATTTATGAATTGAGGAATTTCAATTTCGATTTGAAGCTGGTGTATCTATGGTGGATTTGTTAATAAGATTACAATGCTTGCTAAGTTACTTACTGTCAACTTTAATGGTTGAATGAATTGTTCTACCTATTTTAAGAGAAGTAACTTGTTTTGTTATTAGTGACTTGTCTGTGAACTCAGTGCATTTAGAATAGGGTGTGGTTATAAATTGAAGTTGAAGGATGAATTTGGTTGTGAATTTGATTGTATGCTATCTGAATTTGGTCATCTGATTTATTTACAGTTTGTCCATGACAGGTGGCTTGCTCGTGTAAAATTTGGTTGTCTGCACCCAAACTAGTCCCCATTACAATAGGAGAATGAGTGGTCAAGCAACAGATGAGATGCATGCCTTGGGATGCCCTTATGAGGAGGCCTGTTTGTGACTCGTAGGCTTTCATTAACAGCAGCCCTTGAAGCAACAATGGAAGAAACTCGAGCAACAGATGAGACGCAACATTGGCTGCTGTATAAGCAATATTGACAGCACAAGCAACGGTTGTAGCTGTACAAGTGCGCCCAAGTTGAAAATTGTATTCTTGGATTATAATTGTTGAATCTAGAATGGTTACTATAGTAATAAGCTTTGTTTCAGTTTTAAGGAGTTTGTAAACACCTGAATTAGAATAATCATCTTACAGACTTTGTTTCGCCAAAATAATAATAAGCTTACTGTCAACTTTAATGGTTAATATAGTAATAAGCTTTTGTTTCAGCTTTAATAAGCTTTATTTTGCCTTTAACAGACTTTGTTTTGCCAAAATAATAATCTTACAGGGAACAAGTTTGCACAATTTCGTTTTCGTCTTATTCGGTCTCCATATTTTGCCATTTTGCCCCAATTTTTTGTTTGCGAACACTAAAAATTAAACACTGCAAAAACTTGGATAAAAATGCACACAAGAATCAAATTTCTGAACACATTAATGAACAACGTTTTTAAGTCGTGCAAGTTTGCACAATTATAGAGCTAATCAAAGGTTTAGAATGGTCAATCATAGCCATTCCACACCTAGAGTTTTCAAAAAGGACTAACACCCAAAGCTAAGCTTGTTTAATATGGTCAAGCTTAGCCATTCTATACCAATAATTTCCATCAAAACCCATAACCATTCTTCTACTGAGTTTCTGCTGTCCATGAAGAAAAATTTTCAAACATTATGCCCGTATAACAAGACCTGGCATCTACCACATTGCACAAGGCGAGACCTCTTTTCCATAGAAGGCAATTACCTTCCATCACCTCAAACTCAGTGGGTGACGCCTTGGAAACCTGCGAGGAGGCAATTTACGATATCTCAGTTTACAATATCTCAACGCGGACGTAAAAACTGAACATGAATCTTTGGTTTAAAATAAAAACTGAACATAGCAGTAACAAGATATGGATCTTGATGGGCCTAAGTGGAAGGATTTATTTACAGATTGAAGGAACGAAGCAATAAAAGTTTTGGAGAAATCCAACAAGTAGCCCTAATGCTCTCTTCCACTGCTGATCTCATTTCCCTTGTGACAATTCTCTATAAATTCATTACATTAATTACTAGTTTACAATTCCTTAATCTAATTAATAATCTAGAACCATAGATTTAGGATCTAAGTCAATGCGTAAGATTGTACAGGAGCATTGATCTATAGTTAAATCTTAAGCAAATTAAGTTTAGCAACAACAGACAAATCTGAATGAAATCCCTCGACCTGAAACAAGTCCGATTAATATAGAGTTAATAGCAGAGCAGTAAAAGTTTTGTCCAATAAATAGCAGAATAGTAGTGGCCTGGAGTAGGACTAATTGGTTGCTTAAAGGCACTCAACTTTCAACTTAAACCTTCTATTTACAGAATGTTAATTTTTGCAGATTGAGATTTCACAGATTGATAACTTCAATTTACAGATTAACAGAAAAACTCCTCTGAACTGATTTTGCATTCATTTCTATCAAACTGAACTGCAAAACTGAACTGAATTTTATAAGTCTATACCTGCAACTCCAATACTCAAATTAACAAACTTATATTCAAAATTCCAAATTCGAGCAGTAGTTTCAATTCTTCCCTAATGCCAATTGAACACGAAACAGACCCTCAGTTTCAATTGGAGGACGATTTGTGGAGGATTTGGCACCCAAATCCTCATATGCCTCACCCCTAACCCTCAAATCCCTAAACCTAGATTATAGGTTCATATACTCACCTGGCTTGGAAGCGTCGGTCGCTCTTCGAGCACTCGCAGCAGGGTACTTCTTCGGTTGCAGCAGCAGTGACCCGGCCTTCGAGCAGCGGATCCGAGCAACTTCTTCTCCTGTTCGAGCAGCGCTGGTCTCCTTCACTCTCTGGTGTATCGTGTTGTTCTCCGACCTTTCTTTCTTTCTTTTTTTTTTTTTAATTTCAAACTAACGGAAAACACACAAAACTGTTAAATTTAACCGGAAAGGGCACGAGGCGAAACGATTGAAAACCACAGGGGCACCATGCGAAATATGTAAAAGAGTTGTATACCTCGCGAAAATTGCAATACCCCAGGGGTACCTGGTGAAATTTCCGTTTTATTTATCATATGATTAACATATAATATATAAAAATTGTTTTAACCTGCTTTTTTTCTATTAACTAGGTGATTTGCCGCGCGCAAATGCGCGCGGTCTCATCATTTTCGGTTAACGAAGTTAATTTTGTTCATTATTGTATTTCTTTACACTTTCAACAACCCAACAAACAAACAAGCTAATCACCTATAAAGAGATGAATTGGAAAGATTTAAGTTTTCCAACATTGATGCATGACAAATCTGCCAAATACCGCAAGATCTCTCTTTTTCGTGTATTAGTAGACTGTCATTTTTGGTTTATTCCGCTGCACTACTTTTGAGTGTTTCTATCTCTTTTCCTTATAGTGAATCTATAGCAATAAGAAGAAAATATTATAACAAGCTTAACTTGTATCCATTATTCTCACATGTTTAACTTGTTAACAAACATAAAATAGCTGGAAACCTTGACTAAGATCTCAAACTACCCACCATGTCTTCCATGTTTTAAAAAATGGATTCATAAATCTTAAAAATGAACACATGTAATTTGGCACTTATTCTAATATTATGTGAAAAAAGAAGTTCAAAACATAAGAAATGAGATAGCATAAAGATGTCCTCCTTTCAATATATAATATTTGTAACAAGATTCTAGTATGTTCTTCAACTTTTAGCCAAAGAAAAATGATAAGAGGCACATAAGATAAACCTAGTAGTGTGTGAATCTTAAAAATGGATTTGTAAATCCAAAATACTGAAAAACTCTTGACTTCATTATATGATCCATGACTAAAGGCAAATTAATAGGCAATGTACAACAATAGGAAAAAATAAACTATGGGGTCACGTAAATATGTCTTGAAGCTATCTATTTGAAAGTTCAACACCTTACAAAAATTCAACTATTTGAAAGCATGGTAAACATTTTATTCAGTAATTGCTAGATTTTTTTTTAAATAATTTAGTTGAAGATCAGTATTAAAAATAGATAGTAAAACATAAATACTGAAAAAGAAATTATAAAACTCAAAACATAATCAACAAATACAATACCTTTTCCACTTTTCTAACAAGTATGCCGGTCACTTAAATCATACCAAAAATGGAGCTAATCATTGAAAAAATGCGAGTAACAATTATAATTAATAATAAAACCTTGTATGAACCCTAATCATTGAGAAATTGAGAGTAAGGATTAATTCTTATAAGTAATAATAATTAATTTTGTTAGTATTGCATAAAAACTTGCATCTGCCCTAAGTAAATTAAATATACGATGTCAAGAGACAATAGGAACAAAAGTTAATTACATAATGTATTTACTTTTATTTTTCAAAATTCACCTTTGTAATAATTAAACAAGACTAAAAATATGCATTAAATCGATCATAATCACCACTTATTTCAGAATGTATATCCTAACAATGTTTTCTATAAATTTTATTAAATTTGATGTGATCTAAATCAAGCTGAAAACACATGGTCAAAACATACAATCTCAAAAGTTCATAAGAATTAGGAGCTTCACCATTAGAACACTTCATAAACTAAAATTGTAATCTGTTAATGATCTAATTTAATATTCATCCACTCCCACTTTCCCCCCTCCTGTTTCATGCTTTACAAAATTCCCCCATTAAAGTATCCAGATGGATTTCATGGCCAAAAATTGAAAGCAACGTAGCAGCACCAGGAAACTACACTAATCTGATTTCACAACCATTCTTTGGCCAAAAATAACTCAGAACTACTGTCTTCTATAATTGCCCATCGCTTGGTATTGCCTATACCGGGTCCTGAATGTAGCATGTATCATCCTCCTCCTCATCATCAGTTTCACACTACTAAAATCAGCTCAAAATGTGTATAGTTCAATAGGTACGCGCTAAGGCAACCAATATTGTCCCACGAATAGCTGGGTAAACAGTAAAATATGGATCGCATATTTAATGCACATGTGTGTATGGTTAACTTGCTGAACTTTGACAGATGTAATACGAAGTCTAGGAGAGTTGAAACTTAAGCACAAGTTTATATAACATTATAAATAGAAGTCAGGTAAGGTAGTGGATAAACAAGAACAAAAAAAAAGGTTTTAGGCAATTAACGATAACCAAAACTAAATAAAGAAGTCACAAGAAGCGGCCTTGTCCAAACCATAAAGAAGGAGAAAGAAGGATAATCTTTATTAAGATGGAGATGAAAACCATTAACCACCGACAACTTTAATTTAACTGTATAATGAACATGATTATGAAATCAGCATAATTAAAGATCCCAGCACAAATTGTAGTCCCCCTTCACAACCTATGATGAATACTAATCTTTCACTCTTTTTATTTTTACTCCCTACATTTATTAATATTCCATGTTATTCTCAATAGCAGATGGGAATTCCATTTAATATTATGAAATAGTAGTAGTTTGGTTAAATGGCTTAACAGTCTAGCAAATCACTGAAAGGGTATTGACAGGGGTTGCCAAGCAAAATGCAGTGATCATCTTTTTCAGAAGTTTCATCCAAAATACAGGAGGAACTTTTAAATATTGACTTCAAACTTGATAAATTAGAAAGAAAATCTATCATAACAAAAACTGCAAGAAACTGTTGATCAACTGGCTACCTAGAGGCGCAAAAAATGGATAAAAAGAACCAGTCAGGGAGCCTAATCTGGATATGCATCATCCAAGGAAAAATCAAAATACAAGACCCGAACCCTTCTCGGTAGCGCTTTAAAACCCCAATAATAAGTTGCTGCTTGAATCGTGAGGAGAAGGAAGAGGAGAAACTCACCAAAGGCTTGAGGTCTGATTCATCAATTGGTGGCAAAAACGTTAATCAATTCCCAACCATGCTTCCTAAGCTCTAGAATTGACGGAATTGAGAGGGGGTGGAGCTTGGCCTCGTCAGCTAGAACAGTGATATGGTTGTTCCAACATGAAAGCTTGTATGACCTGGATTTGGAACAAAAATTGAGATTGGGGGTAAAGAACACCAGCCATGCATGTTCGACTGCAACCCGCAAAACAAATAAACAAATCGAGGGGAAAAAAAAAACATTTTAGCTCCTAAGTTCAAATAGATAGTGGCAAGTGCAGAATTCAACAAAATCGATGAATTTGAACCGGAGAAACATGATAAAAGATCTAATCTATCCCTAACCTACTTGATGAACCAAACTTGAAACTTGGAACAATCTAACAACACATCAAATGGATCAAACGAGAATCATAATTGACAATTCAAACAAAAATGAAATCATGAGAGACAAATTACAACTAAATTGCAATAGAGAAGACGGAACAACAAACATGCTACCCAAATCATAAAAATCCAAAACTTAGAGAAGAAGAGAGGCGTTCAGAGAGAAGTCAGAAGAAATAGAAAGAGAGGAGACGACGCCGGCTAAACCCTAATTTACCAAAGTTAGAAGAAATGAAGAGGCAGGGTGAAGGAGGGAGAGATGCGAATACCTGGAGAATGGCGGTAAATGTTCTTCCCGAAAGTCGTTCGGTTTCTCACCGTGCTAGCCGCTGTCTCATTTCGATTGTCATTGTTCAGAGGAGAGGGGTTTCGGAGTTTAATGCTCGCTTGAACCATGAATGGCACAACAGAGATGCAGAGGTTGTTGTTCATCAGGCCCATTTTATTATAAGTTGTGTAAGCCTAAAAGCAAGCCCACGTAAATAAAGGATGAAAAGTAATGAGTTTTGCAAGTTATATTTGATGTATTTTGTAGCTCTGCAACCAAGCTGCTGAAGGGGGCAGCACGTTGAATGCAAAAGGTAAGGGTGACATTCAAAAGGCGCCGTTAACATAAACGGAACTACTGCACCGTTAAAACACTATTCATTTTTGAGTTGGCTCTTTTATAGATAGTATAGATTAACATGACGATACCATAAAAATTAGAGAGACTTGTTTTTTTTTTTAAATAAAAAATTACTACAAAAATAAATTATGAAATAATATAGGTCATTGGTTTTCAACCTATATAAACCTCAATACATAAAAAGAAGAAAAAGAAATCCGAGAAGTTTTTATATGATTGTGATCATAAAGAATAGATAAATTTCCAACCTATATGTCTGGGTCCTCTAATCCTTCAATCTCCGTTTAGAATTCGAACCTTGAGACGCCAGATCTGTTAGATCTTGGATTTTCGTTGTTGAAGTACAACAAAAATCCGGTGTTAATCTTCAATCTCGCCGCCTCCATCTCCTTTTGGTCACAACCACCACAAACCACCTCTTCAATCCCATGGCTTTCCGTCAAACGTAGTTCTCGCGTCGAAGCCAGGTTCGCCCTCGCTTTCTTCCCCAATCCCCGATTTTTCCCCCTTGCCGGCCTCTGCCCCTCCTAGTCTCACCTTCGCATTCCCGCCACCGTTGGTTGCCTTGCCGTCGTCGACCTTGCTTGGCTTGCTAGGGTTTCTTCATGCCCTGCAGCCTGCAGGCTCTGACATGTGCTTGGCGTGCAAGGCTATGTTTTCCCTTGCACGCCAAGTTTAGACTACACTTAAAAAAAAAAAAGGAATACAATTTTTATATATGTGTAATTTACAGAATTGTTATACATATATAAAATTTATTGTCTCAGGTATATTTATGTCTTTGAATATACGGTATATGCTTCATATTTGAGTAAACCCACCTGAAAGGATCTAGAAAAAATCTCGTTAGGGTCTTGATAAAACTCGACAGGGTTTTCTGGTGCGTTTTTTTTTTTCAAGGGTGGTTCTCGGCAACTTTTCTGGTTGTTCTTGCTGGTCCTAATCTGAGTTGGGGCTCTGGCGTCCGGTGTCGAGTCTGGCTGGGGTCGAGGCGGTGTGCATCGAGGTGACTCCATGCTACGGATATTTCCTTGGAGGTTCGTCTTCATCGCCCACAGGGACTCCTGATGTACCGCTGGCCAGCGGTGTCATCGCTTGGTGGCGCTTGGCTTTGGATTTAGTCTACGTTGTCCTCGGTTTTTTTTGGGCTAGACTCGTTTGTTCGACTGAGTCTGTTTGATTGCTGCTTTTTGTATTGCACCATTTTATTTTCGTTGTATGTTTGCAGTTTGCTGACTTTGTCGGCCTCTCGAGGAGTCGGGCTTGTCTGGTCCTCGAATTATTACCTACTCCAAAAAAAAAAATTGAAAAAAGGGACTTAGGGCTTGATCCTGGATTGTGTTCTCAAAAGAAAAACTCCTATCAAATCACAAATGTGATCACATGAAGATCATGGGATTAAAAAAAAATAGAATTTCAGGAAAAAAAAATAGAATTTGGAAAAAACAGGTTAAGGGTGGGAGATTATGTGAGAGGGGATAGGCTGGAGATAGTGAGAATGGGACTCAGACTGCTTCCCCTTCATCTCTCCCTTTCTCCTTCCTCTTATTTCACCATACAACCTTTCACATCACCTCTCCATAGCCTCGCCCTGGAGCCAACAACCACCCCTTAGGCCTCTTCCCTCACCGATCCTAAAGTTAGGCGGCTGCTCCACCTTTCGTCTCTGTTCCACCGACCTCTCCTTTGATCCCGCTTCCACCGAATCCATGACCACCCCACCCACCGACACCCGTCCTTGCCTCAACATCGCCGCCTCCATTAATCTCCATATACTCATGGTGGTCTATTTCTTCCCCACACAGCCACCCCTCACATTAGTGGCGGAACCTAACATCTCTAGCTGGAGGGGCCAAAAAATATTTTCAGATTTTTTTTTATTTGTTATATACCAATTACACAATAATTTTCTTGACCAAAAAAAAAATTACACAATAATTTTTTTTAAAGTTATTTTAAAAAGGAGTTGTGAAGATTTGAACCCCCAACTTTTTCATTAAAATAATCATCATTTACCAATTAAACTAGAGCAATATTAAAATGCTCTTTTACTATTTACATATCCTAAAAATATATTACATATAACATTAACTTTTTTTCTGCCCGGAGGTACCATGGCTACCTCCCCCCTACACTGAATTCCGCCACTGCCTCCCATATCATCCTACTATCTGAGTCATATCTAAGTAATTAAAATTCCCCCTTTTGTTTTAATTTGAGTAGGATAAGGTAGATAGATTGATGGTAGAGATTGGAGGGTAAATCAAGTGATCCTATTGTGCAGGAATACAGATCGAGACTGAGAGAGAGAGGAGGAAATAAGGAAGGAGAAGAGTAAAAAAAGTTATTCATTATAATTAAAAAATATTAAAACTCATAAATTACATTATAAAGTCATCCAAACGAAGCCATCCCCCCCACCCCCCACCCCCACAAATTAAAAATGAGTTTTTTGCTAAGCTCATCAATTATTGCAAGCTCTACAACCACTTCTTGATCTAGGAGAAAAAACCTCATCCGATCGGATGTGGCTTTTTCTTTTATGAAAAGTGAAACTATTATTATCCCTAATATCCATATTGTTACGTAATTGTGTTCGACGAACAAATCATTTAGTGATGAGTATTAATTCAAAGTTTCATTTTCGAATCAATACTCACTGCCCAAATGATCAATACAAAGCTTGAATGATGTATTTGGGAGAAAGGGAGTATTTATAGTGGCGACGTCGATGGTGGCGGCGGCAGCGAGGTGAGTGGTGGTGACGTCGATGTTAGAGTGGTGACGTCGGCGATGGTTGTGGTGGCGAATACGATCGAGGACGCCTGTGGTGGTGATGGAGACGAGGTGGTTAGTGTTCCTGAATGAAAGTGGAAATGGATGGAGGTTTCTCATTCTCGACTCCCCCATTATATATTCGTTCTGGTTTTTAAAAACATATTATTATTTTACTTCATATATTATTGTAGAATTTTATAGTGGGCGTTGATAACTTTGAATTTTTTAGTAGTAAATGTTGAATAATGGATGTTGATCATTGAGTATAGGTTTGGGCATGAAATTTTATTGGACTGGTATGGTAGGTTTTCGAGTGATTTTTTTTAAAAAAAAATAGGCAAAAAGACGACTGTCTTTGAATCGAAGATTCATCCCTGATCATCCAAACAGATGTTTTTACAAAGTTCTCTAATGTTAGGGATAAATGCGAGACTAAAATTATAATCATGCCTAGCGATAAAATCTGCAGTTGAGTTTACTTCCCTGTAGTAATGTTGAACAATGATAACCTTGAATTGGTTGCTTATACGCTTGATTTCTTCTATGACCATGAAGATTTTCCAAGGTGTGGTTCCCTTCCCGTTATATTGCATCGACCACAATCTGGCTGCCACCTTCGATATTCACATGACGAGCTGAACTTAAAACATGATTTCTTAGAGGCTTGGATGTCCAATTGCCTATTACGACCATGTGTTGAAAAGATATCGACGAGCTCTACAAGACTGGAAAAAGAGGTCCCCACCTCTGGAAAGCTGGCGCCCACCGTTGAAGGAAAAAGCGGTGGGCGCCGTTGGAAAACCGGCACCCGCCATTTTGATAGTTCCAGAATCTGCGAAGATCTCCCAAATCTTATCTTTATGGAAACTCTTATCCGAATTTTCTAGGGTTTTTCTGAGCCTTAATTTTTAGTATTATATTAGGACATATTTTAGTAGGTTTTCATCATTCAACAATTCATTAACTTAGAGACATAGAACGCTTAAGAGGATTAAAGATTAGAGATTCCAGCACATTATGAGTACTTAGGATTTATATTGTTTTGCCTACGATTCAAGACTTGGATCGTTGAATCATGAGACTTGATTTCTATGTTATTCCTGTGTTTATTTCATCTTCTTTGTGCTGATTTCATGTTGTTGATTCTATCTTGATTGCGCACCTTGATAGAATTACATCTTGCTAGGGTTTTAATTAGTTCGTAAGAATAATTATACATTCTGTAGGAAGTATGATTGAGTGAGCTAGTTTGTAAGGAGATCTTGATTGTGTAGTAAGATGACATCTTGGTTAAATATCGGTTTCTGAGTCGCTAGAGTTGAGGGGATGACAACTTTCGACATATACTAGTTGCTTAGAAGGGTTGGTACTACCATTTTGCCAAGTACTTTGGGAATTATGCTATTTGTAGGTTAAATCCTACATGGTTAGCGTTGCATAATAATGTAAGGAATTGAAAGGTTCGTAAGAGGTGTCAGTCTATTTAAACCAAAGTCGGAATTACTAATTGAACTGGAATAACTAGGAATTGAGCCAATGAACGAGTATACCAACCAATGTTGCGAATTAGTATATGAAACCACTCTTCTTCTATCTTTTATTCGTTCTTGTTAATATTTTTTATTTTTTATTTGCATTCAAATTCCTTCTTTGTTTACACATGTAAAGGCCCGGATTTTTTTTTAATAATAAATTTCAACAAATAATAATAAATGGATTTAAGTCGAAAATAATAATAATAATAATAATAATAATAAGATAAAATAAAGCAAAAATTCGGATATTTCCAGAAAAAAACTCGTCCATAATTTCCTAAATCGAAATTGAAATCCTTTAAGCGGATTCCGGCCTAATTTTGAACTTTGAGGGACAATTCCGTCATTTTACCTTGGGATTTGAAATAAACTTTGGGATGTCGACATCTTTGGAATTTTGAAGCGTTATTTTGATCGAGTCGGAATAAGATCGAGAGAGCGGGATTTAAAATATCAATTGTCGGAAATTCACATTCCCGACTCGGGACCCCAATTCCGTCACCTTCTCCCATTCTTATCCATTCCAACTCATCCCTCTTATTTGGGTAAAATTCTATCCTATACTCCATCTCCCTTTTTTTTCCCAGGCCCTGCCTACCCCATTTCGGGCAACACAGCTATTGTTGTGGATTCAGGAGATCCCCGCCCCTTTGCTTTGTTGCTTTCATCTTGCAGGCTTGCACCTTGCAGCCTGTCCAGAAATCAGACTTTCCCCCTCCTCATTTTGATTTTACAAAATCCACAGGCTACAGCTTGCATAACTTATCCCTTCCTTGCACTTTCTTTGAATCTGGACAAACACACACCGCTCTGCACTCTGTTTCCCGAGCACCAGTCGGCAGCAACCAAGGGATCCACCGCCAGGGAACCGCCGGCGCCGAGCCAAACCCAATCCTCCCCTTTTCACCTTGTTCTTCCCTCTTCCTCTCGACGAGCAGAAGCAAGAGCGCAGTGGACCCCCCCCCCCCCGGAGCCTCCGTCGAGCAGCAGCCAGAAGCTCCCCAACCTTCCGGGCGAGCCGAGCAGCTCCGGAGCCCCGACGAAGCCGCCGCCGCCGAGTCTCCTCCTCTGTTTCTTCAGTTCGATCGGTGAGTTCTCGATCTTCTGTTCCGAGTCGAAACCGTGAAAAGCTTGAACCGTAACCCCCCTGTACTCTCTTCATGCCCCTAGGATTTGGATTCCGCCTCCAACGAAGCTCAATCGAGCCCGACGACAATTCCCGGCGAGCCAAAGACCCCCCCTTGGTGAGCACTCTCCTCTCCTCTCCTTCCGCGCGTGTTTTCCTTCAGTGTCGAATAGACGGGTCTGGGCAATCGAGGTCGCCGGCAGGCCGAGCTCCTCCTTCTTTTCCTTCCGTTCTCCGTCGGCGTCGTTCGGCACCTTTGTATTCAGATCTGGATTTGGGGAAGGAGACGGGTTCAGCGGGGTTTGTTTTATTTTGTTCCGGTTCGGTTTTCTTTTTTTTTTAAAGAACAATCCGGTTCACTTTAAAAGAGAAATGGGTTGGGCTTGATTGGATCCGAAAATTTAAGGGATATTAGGCCTGTCTTTACAAGTGGGGATTCGATTTTGAAGGTTATAAATAAAGGGTGGGATTTGGTAATTTTAATTGAGAGTTGGGTTCTATAAATAATAAATGAAATATTCTATATTAAATATTATTATTGTGGAGAATTGAACTATAATATTAGACTTGAGTTTTAAAAAGGGAATTTGGAAAAGAATTTAATAGAAATTAAGAAGAGGATTTTTGGAAATGATCTAACCTTGTCGGAGTTGTTTGATAAAATAATAATAGTAAGTGGATTTGAAGGATAATATTTTATTAATGGATTTTGACCAGAGAGAATTTGAGAAATTGTTTTGAAAACGAGTTGACTTAATTTGAGATTTAGAAGTTTGGAAAATATGGTTGATACGATTTTATCAATAAGGTTGATCGGGAGTGAATGATTTTGGTTGATGTTGATCGTATCGGAAATGTTTTGGAAAATGGTTTTACTATCGATTGGTTTTGAGAATGTTGGAAACTTGGGTTCTGTGTATATGAACGTTAGCCCGTTAGCTTATGAAAATGGCTTGATGATAGGTGTGTATTGCTTTTGGATTGCTTTGGACTTGCATATGGGCCCTTGCTTGTGTTATCTTGCTGTTCTGCATCTTCAGGTAAGTCTCTTCGGAGCTTACTCAGATTGAATAGAGCTATTCCCTGCTATAGGTGCATGATATACTAGGTGTTGCATTCATGATCAGCATGCCATGTAGTACCATGCTAGGTTGCATTGATCGTTGAGCATTCTCTTTCTCTATGTGTATGTAAACAGAACGGCCGTTATCTGTGATAGTCCTAGAGTCTTTGCTAGGGTCATAGGGTAGCCCAGCCTCATCGGGTACCCTGAGTCAATCGAGTACTTCCTTATATTATGATATGCCTGCGGGCTTTATTGTGGAGCGGGTTAGGCATGCGTGCCCCCCCCAATTATGAATGAATGCATTCACGAGCTGGCCAGTCTCCGCCTGTCGGAAGGGGTGGAGGTAGGAGAGGGATATGCCACTTGGCATTGTCTTGGGCCCTTTACAGTATTTCTGCACAATATTATGAACTAGGAGCATGCTAGTGTGTTTGAATTTCGTACTGCATTAGAGCATCTTTATTAGGTATAGCGTATATGTGTGCTTATGGTTGGGATGCAGAGTTAAGTGGGCATCGATCTGATCCCGCTCCAAATCAATTTTTTTAGGAATTATTTATGTTCATCCTATCGGTGCTGTTTGCTTATTGCGCGGGTCATTTTGTCGGCGGAGAGTGAGCGCTGGAGTTATAGACTTCACTAGACTCTGATTATACTGTTTTGGATTTATACTTTTGACTCTGTTTTGACCCGGCTCTGCCGTGGCACTTGTATCCTTATTTTGCTTCCGTCTTGCTTCCGTGTGAAATGAATTTTGCGAGTTAGTCCCCAGGACAGGTTAAGGGTACCCAACGGCCCTTCGAGGTGTTTAGGGTTTGAAATCCCTCTTTCTACAAATCTTAAAATGAGTTTGAAACCTCGACCCGTACCTGGATTGCAAGATCCGAACAAGGGGTTTTATCCCTTGAAACGTAACCCAGAAATTATAATTCTGGGCCGTTACAAAGATGGTATCAGAGCTGAGGTTGTGCAATTCGGGTACAAAAGGGTCGAGTGTATGTTTTGGAAAACCGCCCATGAATTTCAAATGATTTGAAAGAGTTTTAAAGGGGCAAAATGAATTTAAGATGTCTAACCTAAATTGGACTAAGTAATGAACTTGACTTGTAATAAAAGAGGAAGACCGACCAAATGGGGACGCGAGTGGGTAGTGAAAGACGTTAGACCTTCCCTATTGGATGTAGTTGGAAATGGGTAGGCGAAATATTAGTTTGTTCTTTACAGATGGGTCTGGAAGACTCCAAGGAGGTCATTATGAGTGTCACTAACAAATTCTGTGTTGAGTGTTTGCTATGCTAGATATCTGATTGGTATGCCTAACAATTAAATGTGTATTGATTGATATGTGAAAACGGGATAGCGGGAGTACCATTATTTCTATAAGGTCAAGTCCAGTTTGCGTGAAACAACCTCTTCAACCATGTTCTATCGAGTCTCCCTCCCAGATGTCAGTGTCTCCCACGGGGAATCGGGTCGGTAAACACGTTGTGTCGGAAACAAGTATGGAAATAAAGGTGGTTTGAGTGAGTGTTGGAAGGTAGTTCTTGATGTCATTTTGAGTCGAGAGTAAGGTGTTTATGAGGTTGTCTTTCTTGATTTTTATGATGATTAACCAGTGTTTTCCTACCACAAGAGTCGTACCAGAGTCACACGGGAAAGAGGGGTGATAAGTCGGTTGGGAAAAGTCAATGGTTGCCCTTAGGGATCTCTGTCCGGTTGTAATGGTGACTCTCTCTGAATTCCATGACATGATTCTGTAATCTTCCGTGTGTGCCTCGCAAATGATCATATTAGTATAAGGCTACTCATGTTATGCCTTGTTTTCCATCATGATTATATGTTGTCATAGCATGTCCACTTGGCCTATTGTATTGCCTGTATGATTGATTTGAAGCATGGACCATATGATATGAACCTACATGATAGTTGTTTTCTCCCTGGATTAGGTCCATGATAGTGTGATCAATTCCTCTTTGTATGAATGTTGATAGATGATCATCTTAGCATGTTGGATGATGACGTGTCAATGCCTATTATCCCTTTTGTGACAAGAATCAATAGCATGCTTGTTTGTTACGTATACATCGGGTTAATTATTGTTGCTTAAACTCGTGTTATACATCGTAAAACCTTCCTCATGTTTCTAGATTGCTTGAATGTGATTGAAGTGATCTCTTATGTGTCGCCATGATTAGTTGCATGTATGTATCGCGTGTTATCTTGAGCTATTAGTGTCATGTAGGACCCTTGGTTGCGACTGGTGTGAGCTTATATCTTGCCTACAGTATTGCTAATCCTCTCCCGGGCTAGGTCCTTGATAGTGTGATTCTTCTCGCTTCTTAAAGTGTTTTACTCATCCTGATTAGACTGATGCTGAATTCGATGATCGACTTGCTTTTCGTGATGGTAAATCCTAGCATGCTTATATGTTATCGCTCGGTGGTATTTCCCTATTACCCTATGATATTCTCTCGTGCTTGCATGAACGTATGACTGGACACCTCGCATGATCACACACCACGCTATATCACGATTTCGCATACGCATGATGCATGAATGTTAGAATGGATGTAGTCGAGTTACCTTGATTGTGTTAATGTTTGATAAGTGCTAGTAGTGTCTGGTAGGGCTTATGATTTCCAATATAACTAACTAAAGGGATCACTTGTTGCACTTGTTCTATAATGTGATGATAGTCGTTATACCGTTTATGTGCACTATGATAGTTGTTCCTAGCATGCCTATACTCTTTCACTGGTAGTGTCCTCTTGGTTACTCTCTGTAATGGTGCCTCATGCTTTATGAATATTATGTTAAACTCTTGTAAATGACTCGTGACTATGATCATTGTTGTTAGATGTGATAGTTGCCATGCCGCCCTTATGTATCCTCGTATGACATTGGTTTGATGGTTATAATGATGTACCTTGCCATGCTATATTTGACCTCATCTGTTGACGTGTATACCATGCTCGTTCATTGTTCATATACATGATGCTTGCCATCCTCGTTAAACCCCGCATGCCCATTACTAGCTCCGCATAATTTGCTTGAAATTACTTGGCATATCTGCTTTCATGGAGTAATAAACTGCTAGCTCGTCTCACATGTATTAGTGTAAGACTTGATTGTGTCTCTGGAATGAATACGCACGCTGTTCTTCCTTAGATAGGTACATGTTAGTGTGGATTAATGTGACGGATGTGTTCCATGGTGAATTCATGTTTGCTTGTCGCGATTATGACCTAATAGACTTTCATAAGGGCGTCGTTGCTATTCTCGGGTCAGAGTCTTGCCTCTAGTATTGTCGTCTTTAGTCGTGGTACGTGTTTGTACCCGAAAGGAATTTGGGTTGTCTTATCTTGTCACTCCCCTATCTCCGCTAACTTGAACTCCTACGCGATACATTGAACGAGCGACCACACATGGAAGAGAAAGGAAGTTGGATAACGATAGAGCTGTGTGGCGGAAGCGTGGGCCCATAACCCACGGGCCTCAGGATCAATGATGTCGACGGAACGAGCACGCATCGAGAATTGCGAATACTAAGTACGATATGAATTGCAAGCGGGAGTGTTCTCCGTTCGAATTGCTAACCCTTTTGAATTTATTGAAGATGATATTGCATTGCCCTAGTGATGAGATTTACGTGTTGACGTGCTGACTTGATGATGACTATTGCCCGATTGTCTGTTGTCTATGATGATATGATGTGATGACTTATAGATCTCATGTACCATGATGTCTTGACGTGTTGCTACTCTAAGTTGCTAAGCATGATATGAATTCATTTGCTTGTAAAATGTGAACTGTAAATGCTGATAAGCCTGAATTGTGATCTGATAAGGTTATGATGAAAATTGCTAAGTTGAATTGACTAGGTTCATATATGGTGTTTTGCTATAATTTTGAGCATGATGGTAAAAATTAAGGCTTGTTGAACCCATGATGTATGTTATAAATGCAAATTGATATGATGTAGACCTTATGTTCGATGATTTCCATGATTCCTTTTTCTTTAAACCTGTGGGTGAGGTCATTTGGTAGAGTGGTGAAAGAATTTAAGCGGTTAGGATGAGCGATGATATTATGAGGTAAGTCGCGAGAGAGGGATGTTGACTAAGGTAAGAGTAAGTGAGTTTTGGGATGTACACGAGACAATACTTGGTGGTTTCCGATGAGCTTTTGGGTGATGCTTGTGATGTCTTGGGTAGTAACAGAAGTGTAAGAAATGACTTTTGAGAGCATTGAGAACATAGAACGAGAGGGTACTCGGGTGTGCAGTTAGAGATAGGAGTTGGGTTCTTAGAGGTGGATGGTGTGGTATTGATTGACGGAAGGAGGGGTAAGATTTGAGCATCGAGATGAATTGGGATTTCTCCGGAGAATTTTTGTTGGAGTTGACGTTAGCGAGCCTAGAAGATGATTAGTCTTGGCTTGAGAGTGGAGATGGGCGAGTGGGGATTCTGTTTTGTTTTGACTGGCATGACGTGAGGATTTTCTTGATTATGTGATTTATTTATATTTGCTGGCATGATGCTAGATAGCAACCATGATGAATCTGATACAGAATGATATTACACGTTGTTGTGCAATATTGAAATCTAGTTGGCAGTGAAAAAAAAAAAAAAAAAAAAAAGTTATCATGATATATCGATGCTCTGCTATGTTGTTTTAGAAGCATGTTAGGATGTGTTGTGATATGATATACGAGATAATGATGTGTTATTATGTGAAAGTGTGATGTTATGTTATGGGGTGAAAACATGATGTTATATTATGTGTTAGTAAACATGATGTTGTATTATATGGTTGACAAGCATGACTATTGATATGTTAAATGATGGGTATGACTTGGAATGTGAATATGATTTGTATATATATGAGATAATGGTGCCTGATTACTAAATGATCGTATATGACATTGTGATGAGTTAAGATGATTTCTAGAGAGCATGTTGACATTTTGATAGTGATATGCTTCTTGATCTTCCCTTTTTATAGAATCTTAATAGCATGACCTTGACTGTATTGATGTGTTGATAAGAAGCTTTGTTCCGTTGACTTATGATGGAATTTCGCTATGGTTAACCTTGCAAGTACCAATGATTGACGTGATAAGAATGTTATGCTAATGCTGGATAGAAGTTGGATAGGATGACTATGTGAATCTATGGGTTAAATGATATCCCTTGATGTGACTGACCCTACTATGATTGCGATGATGATATGCGATAATGAGATATCCTTTATGACTTTTGGTGTGATATCGAGCCATGTGTTATGATTTTGGCATATTGTTGAGATGTGTATTATGATCTTTAGTAAGTGGTAGAGACGTTGATGTGATCTTGTGGAAGTGTGCTGGCATATGTTTGAGACTTGTTATATGATGTACTCGTTGATGATCGATTGGTTATTGGTTATGCATTCTTATAGCTTGTGAAGCTTGCTTGAATTGAGACTGATAGATTGATTTGATTCTGGAAACTAGGAAGAGGATATGGGATTAGCCCTTAGACGTGGATGATTCCACCTCCTGATTTCTGAATGTGATTGATTGATATGCGGGAAACTGATTTTGTTTTGGGAGATTTTTGACGAAATCTTGAGTTAAAGGGATTTGACTTGTTTTGGTGCAAAGTGCTTGATTAGGCGTCTTATTTGAAGATTTTGAACGATTTTGATAAAAGGACCGACTTTGACTGTAAAGAATGAACGATACCGAGAATTTCAAACGATTTTGAGGTTAATCTTTATTTTCAATTATGGAATCCCTTTAGAAACTTTTCAAACCCGGGCAACTCTATGATACTTCACGAAGTGGATACAAGCATTTTATGAGGGTGCTTGTAGGGTGTTTGCTAAGACCTAGTGATGATATTGTAGAGAGTTGTGGTACTTCCGAAAAGTCGAAGTGAGTATGTGATAGGGGCGCTTATCGCATACTTGTCAAGGCCAATTGGAGATGTCACGACCGTGACTAGAATATTGTGAGAATCCCGGAAGACGCAACCGAGATGATTACAAGATTCTTGGACATGGTCCTAGAACTCATCAATTTCAAACTTCATCCCCTACTTTATTTTGGTTTTAGTCTCGGGGACGAGACTTGTTTTTAGAGGTGGATGATGTAAAGGCCCGGATTTTTTTTTTAATAATAAATTTCAACAAATAATAATAAATGGATTTAAGTCGAAAATAATAATAATAATAATAATAATAATAAGATAAAATAAAGCAAAAATTCGGATATTTCCAGAAAAAAACTCGTCCATAATTTCCTAAATCGAAATTGAAATCCTTTAAGCGGATTCCGGCCTAATTTTGAACTTTGAGGGACAATTCCGTCATTTTACCTTGGGATTTGAAATAAACTTTGGGATGTCGACATCTTTGGAATTTTGAAGCGTTATTTTGATCGAGTCGGAATAAGATCGAGAGAGCGGGATTTAAAATATCAATTGTCGGAAATTCACATTCCCGACTCGGGACCCCAATTCCGTCACCTTCTCCCATTCTTATCCATTCCAACTCATCCCTCTTATTTGGGTAAAATTCTATCCTATACTCCATCTCCCTTTTTTTTCCCAGGCCCTGCCTACCCCATTTCGGGCAACACAGCTATTGTTGTGGATTCAGGAGATCCCCGCCCCTTTGCTTTGTTGCTTTCATCTTGCAGGCTTGCACCTTGCAGCCTGTCCAGAAATCAGACTTTCCCCCTCCTCATTTTGATTTTACAAAATCCACAGGCTACAGCTTGCATAACTTATCCCTTCCTTGCACTTTCTTTGAATCTGGACAAACACACACCGCTCTGCACTCTGTTTCCCGAGCACCAGTCGGCAGCAACCAAGGGATCCACCGCCAGGGAACCGCCGGCGCCGAGCCAAACCCAATCCTCCCCTTTTCACCTTGTTCTTCCCTCTTCCTCTCGACGAGCAGAAGCAAGAGCGCAGTGGACCCCCCCCCCCCCGGAGCCTCCGTCGAGCAGCAGCCAGAAGCTCCCCAACCTTCCGGGCGAGCCGAGCAGCTCCGGAGCCCCGACGAAGCCGCCGCCGCCGAGTCTCCTCCTCTGTTTCTTCAGTTCGATCGGTGAGTTCTCGATCTTCTGTTCCGAGTCGAAACCGTGAAAAGCTTGAACCTTAACCCCCCTGTACTCTCTTCATGCCCCTAGGATTTGGATTCCGCCTCCAACGAAGCTCAATCGAGCCCGACGACAATTCCCGGCGAGCCAAAGACCCCCCCTTGGTGAGCACTCTCCTCTCCTCTCCTTCCGCGCGTGTTTTCCTTCAGTGTCGAATAGACGGGTCTGGGCAATCGAGGTCGCCGGCAGGCCGAGCTCCTCCTTCTTTTCCTTCCGTTCTCCGTCGGCGTCGTTCGGCACCTTTGTATTCAGATCTGGATTTGGGGAAGGAGACGGGTTCAGCGGGGTTTGTTTTATTTTGTTCCGGTTCGGTTTTCTTTTTTTTTTAAAGAACAATCCGGTTCACTTTAAAAGAGAAATGGGTTGGGCTTGATTGGATCCGAAAATTTAAGGGATATTAGGCCTGTCTTTACAAGTGGGGATTCGATTTTGAAGGTTATAAATAAAGGGTGGGATTTGGTAATTTTAATTGAGAGTTGGGTTCTATAAATAATAAATGAAATATTCTATATTAAATATTATTATTGTGGAGAATTGAACTATAATATTAGACTTGAGTTTTAAAAAGGGAATTTGGAAAAGAATTTAATAGAAATTAAGAAGAGGATTTTTGGAAATGATCTAACCTTGTCGGAGTTGTTTGATAAAATAATAATAGTAAGTGGATTTGAAGGATAATATTTTATTAATGGATTTTGACCGGAGAGAATTTGAGAAATTGTTTTGAAAACGAGTTGACTTAATTTGAGATTTAGAAGTTTGGAAAATATGGTTGATACGATTTTATCAATAAGGTTGATCGGGAGTGAATGATTTTGGTTGATGTTGATCGTATCGGAAATGTTTTGGAAAATGGTTTTACTATCGATTGGTTTTGAGAATGTTGGAAACTTGGGTTCTGTGTATATGAACGTTAGCCCGTTAGCTTATGAAAATGGCTTGATGATAGGTGTGTATTGCTTTTGGATTGCTTTGGACTTGCATATGGGCCCTTGCTTGTGTTATCTTGCTGTTCTGCATCTTCAGGTAAGTCTCTTCGGAGCTTACTCAGATTGAATAGAGCTATTCCCTGCTATAGGTGCATGATATACTAGGTGTTGCATTCATGATCAGCATGCCATGTAGTACCATGCTAGGTTGCATTGATCGTTGAGCATTCTCTTTCTCTATGTGTATGTAAACAGAACGGCCGTTATCTGTGATAGTCCTAGAGTCTTTGCTAGGGTCATAGGGTAGCCCAGCCTCATCGGGTACCCTGAGTCAATCGAGTACTTCCTTATATTATGATATGCCTGCGGGCTTTATTGTGGAGCGGGTTAGGCATGCGTGCCCCCCCCAATTATGAATGAATGCATTCACGAGCTGGCCAGTCTCCGCCTGTCGGAAGGGGTGGAGGTAGGAGAGGGATATGCCACTTGGCATTGTCTTGGGCCCTTTACAGTATTTCTGCACAATATTATGAACTAGGAGCATGCTAGTGTGTTTGAATTTCGTACTGCATTAGAGCATCTTTATTAGGTATAGCGTATATGTGTGCTTATGGTTGGGATGCAGAGTTAAGTGGGCATCGATCTGATCCCGCTCCAAATCAATTTTTTTAG
Source organism: Persicaria tinctoria (assembly GCA_037127255.1). Classification (NCBI taxonomy): domain Eukaryota; kingdom Viridiplantae; phylum Streptophyta; class Magnoliopsida; order Caryophyllales; family Polygonaceae; genus Persicaria; species Persicaria tinctoria. Next base: position 48,193,714 of record JBANSL010000002.1, read on the forward strand.
GAATTATTTATGTTCATCCTATCGGTGCTGTTTGCTTATTGCGCGGGTCATTTTGTCGGCGGAGAGTGAGCGCTGGAGTTATAGACTTCACTAGACTCTGATTATACTGTTTTGGATTTATACTTTTGACTCTGTTTTGACCCGGCTCTGCCGTGGCACTTGTATCCTTATTTTGCTTCCGTCTTGCTTCCGTGTGAAATGAATTTTGCGAGTTAGTCCCCAGGACAGGTTAAGGGTACCCAACGGCCCTTCGAGGTGTTTAGGGTTTGAAATCCCTCTTTCTACAAATCTTAAAATGAGTTTGAAACCTCGACCCGTACCTGGATTGCAAGATCCGAACAAGGGGTTTTATCCCTTGAAACGTAACCCAGAAATTATAATTCTGGGCCGTTACAACACATTGATAAATACGCATTGCAACTGAGATACTTGGTTCTTTGTGGGTTCGACCCCTTACTTACATGCTATACTAGTTTGTTAGTTCGACCCCTTTCATTCGCTAGGTGAAACGACGACTTTCCCTCCGTTAAGGCTCCTTGGAATGGGCTTATATTTTTTTGGTAAAATTGGCTTCAATCTATTTGCTAGGATTTTTGAAATAATTTTATAGATGGTATTGCACATGTTAATTGGTCTACAGTGGTTGATGTTCAATGTGTTATCAACCTTTGAGATTAGAGTATGAAGGTTTGATTTATCTCTTCTTCTTTTTTCCAGAATGGAAGAAGACTTTGATTGCCATGCACACAGATGGACCAATAAGATCCCAGTAAAGATAAAAAAATCATATGGAAGCCATCAAGTCCAAGTGTTTTATCTTATGCCATATAAAATAGTACATCATTTATTTATTTGTCTATAACATGGTGCAGAAGGCTATTATTCTCATTTGGCATTACTTGACTTGTTATTTCTTGTAAGTCTTCTAGCTTGACTGACACGCTATTGCTATTTCTTGTGAAGCGCTCAACAGACTCGTTTGTGATTTATGAGGATATGAGGTCCCTCTCGTCAATAATTATACCATTTTTGTTCTAAAATTTTAGAGTTCTATTTCGAAAGTTTCTAATTTTTGTGACAGCTTGATAGTACTTGGAGTTTCCGTCTCCAAATTTCAGGTGTGTTGTTTTCGTTCGTTGTTTCCAAAAAAGATGGTTGTAAGCCAAAAGTTCTTCCCTTTTGCGTGTCAATCGTAATAGCTTATTTTCTAGTTGGTTTGTTGATGTACCGTTAACTTGGGTCATTTGGATATAAATGATTGACTTATCAGTATTTTTTAATTGCCTAAAGATGTTATTTATGTTTTATTTGCCCCAAATCTTTGTGTCTTTCTTAAGTAGTCCAAGTTTCATGACAAGTTTAAACATAAGAGATCCCTTAATCTTGAAGCTCCATATTCTTGTAACTAGTTGCACATAATCTTTTTTTTTTGTCCAAGCCATCTCAAGCTGGAAAGGGGTTCCCAGTTGAGAAGAACCAATAGCTAGTTTAATTTTAGTGTGATTAGACAATAGTCGGACATGGTGAAAGGGTAGTTTTGTATATGAAAATTGTGGAATTTTGCTACCATAGTTGGGTGCACCATGACTCTATCCAATCGTTCATATGTGTTGTTAATATTTGTCTTATTTTTCCTCCAAATAAAAGGGAGCCCTCTTTAAGGCAAGTTATGTAGGTTTAGTTCTTCTTTGATTTGTAAAAGCCTTCTAAATTTGGCGAGGGTTGGAGAGGCTTCGCCCAATTTTTCCGTATCATTTTCAATTTCATTCAATTCTCCTATCAAGAGGATATGTAGCATATGTAAGTTAACTTTACCAAATAGATCTTCCCAAAATTAAGGTTTTTCTTGCTGATTTGAAGGGGCCTAGATAAAGAGTATAAAAATGTCTTGCCCATGGCCAAGCCAAAGTTGTCTTGCTGTAAACCTTCTACAATGGAATCGATGAAGCATGAAGAAACATTAATGAGGATTCCACAAGCCATAATTTCTTAGAGGAAGAGGCCTGATATGCCATTGAAAAACTTGTTTTATATAGACAAAGGTTTATCCTTCCGACTGCCCAATAACAAAATTTGAATTAGGCCTTGTTTGGTTTACAAAACAAAAACTCAAGAAGTAAAAACCCAGGAAGTGATATAAATATATGTATTTTGTTATAGTTTTTTTTAAAACAGAAAAACTCGGGAATTAAATTTCATAGGAATTCCAACTCCCCTATAAATGCAACCAAACTTTTTTTCCTCAGTTCCACCCTTTTTTCTACATAAAATTTTTCCTTCTCCCATTTTTATTTTTAAACATAAAAATGCAACCAAACATTTTTTTTCTCAGTACCCCTGAAATGTAATATTCTTGAGAAGTTATTTCCTGGAAAGTAATTTACTAAGGATTGTACTTCTTACATTTAACCAAACGAGCCCTTAGAGTTAGAAGAATGACAGTCACTATTCTAAAAAAAAAAACAAAACCTTGGCATCCGCCTAGACACTACCAAGACACCTGGTGTAGGCTAACCGCCAAGATGCTTGACATTTGGCAATTTGATGGCCTGTTTAGAATTTGAGATTGATTTTTGTTGTTTCATTTTGTGAATGTAGAAATTTTGGATTGTGATGTTTATTTGAACATGTTTATGTGATTTTATGTTTGAATCTAATAATGGTTAAAATAATCATGATGTTTATTTGATTTTTATGATTTTTTAAAATTTATTTAAAGATATTAATGACTTTGAGAATGCATAGTTATATGAGTTTTGGATATGATCAAGGATTACATATAAGAAAATAACCAAAAATTGTTTTATGTGCCAATAAGGCCGCCAAAATGTCTTGGTGCTTAATGGTACCTCACTGTCAAGTATCTAGCAAGTGCTTTTTTTTAGAACATTGATGCTAGAAGATTCTAGAAAAAAGAAATCACTGAAATTCATCTCACGCTTGGAAAGGAAATTGTTGAAATCACAAGAAAGATGGAAGAAATATTACTAAAAGAATCCCATTCGAAAGTGAATCACACTGAGATCCCTACACCTTCCACTACTATCCCTGGAGTTTTCTTTATCCTTTAGAAAGAGGATATGATTGAATCAGGCAAGTGCATGGAACTCATCCCTTTTGATTCTTTGAACCCTTTACATATCTCCTCCACCTCATATAAATGCTCTTCTTCCTCTTTCTTCTCCTATTTCTTTCTTGCCATTCATTCCTTCTATTCCTAAAATTATTCCTCCTTATGTCACTCTTGTTGCTTCTAAAACATCTCTTGAAGTTGCTATAATAGAAAACATCATTATGGATATTAAGAGTGCCACACTCGTCCCTAATCAAATCAACTCCAATAATGAAGTTTTAGCTGTCAATCTTAGAACTGGGAGAACACTGCAACCTGCCCCTCTACCAAATACAAGACCACCACTACTTCTAATGTTGCACCTGAGGATGCGTAAGTTGATGATGAAGTAGTGATTATACCTACCCCTTGCTTGTTCCTAACTATATTTCCCTACATTTTTGCAAGAATGCCACATTTACTCCTACACCTTCCTTTGATGTGTAGGCACCACCAGTAGATGCTTCTACTCAATATATCTCTAAACATTCTATTGCCCCTATAAATTACCCCTTCCTAGGAGGCAGGAGCAAACTCAATCTGGCTGATAAAAGGTTCTGTCAGTTCACATCTACGATACAAAAGATGTATGTTCAGGTCTCTTTTGTAGAAACAATGCAAGAAATGCCCCAATATACCAAATTAATTCATCGCATGAATCTTACCATTATGCCACACAATAGCTATACTAGTTGTAAGAGGGAAAATCCCAAAATCACGATGCAGGGGCGGTTTCGTCTTTTATCAATTACCGCTTCTTCTATTGTGATGACCCACATAGATGCCTCAACCATTTCCTGTATTTAATGTCTCGGCCAACATCAATGCGGTAACGGTTTCCTTTATTAAATATCAAAACCGTTTCAATTCGTTTAATTAAATGTCTTGACCATTTCTTTTATGAACTAGTATAAATACGGGAAGGAAATTCTTAGATGGAGGGACTGACTTGAACGTCGGAGGGTCCTACGGGGGAGACAAGCCCTGCCCCGACCTTGTTCGTTCTTGTTTGCAGGCTAGAGTTTAGGTTGAGAGCATGATCAAGATCAAACTCCTTCAACAACGATGATTCAGCTTTTATGCATCACAATTGGCACCATCGGTGGGAATTACATCAAAAAGCTACAAGATTAGATCTCTCAATCGATAATTGATAGTCGACCGGGCACGATGAAGCGGTGGATGCGCACTCAGCCTTTGCCCATAAACCCTAGGTGAAGGCGCAGTCGGGAGGGGACCATAAGCCAAAAGGCGGTAAGTGCAGGTATATACTCCAATTCCTGGAAAGTAATTTTGCTAACTAGTGAAAATCCAATTCCAAATCGGTAAGTGTAGGTATATACTCTATACATACTACAGTGGATCCATATCTACATAATTGAGTTGAATTTGCGGGCTGATCATATTGATGCGAGGTAGTTGATCATCCTCTGAAATCGTTGCTTGATTTGGTGCCTTGTTGTCCCTGGTCATAGTAATTCTCATTACTAGGTGAAATCATCTTTGTTGTTGCAACCTAATTGGCTCTGAAATCTTGTCTTGAATCGCTAGTCAAAGTCTCAAAGC